>JANAVB010034619.1:8462308-9097308 GCA_029216955.1 Iris pallida
TAGGCGACAAAATAATTTAAAACAGAATTGTCAAGGCTGTCGTGGATGAGACCCTAAGGCAAGTTTACTATGTCTCCATCCACGTAGAATAATGTGTGATAAGCGAACTAAAGTGCAATAGGTTGATCAGACCATCATGCACCGGTTCCGATTAGACAATATGTTATATATATATATATATATATATATATATATATATATGTATATATATAAAATATATATATATATATATATTTTATATATATATATATATATATATATATATATATATATATATATATATATATATAAAAATATATATATATATATATATATATATATATATATATATATATATATATATATATATATATATTATATATATATATATTTTATATATATATATATATATATATATATATATATATATATATGTATATATCCATAAATACACCAAAAATCTATTTAAAATCCAAATACCATTTTAAATATTATCAACCCAATTATTTAATATATTTAAACATATGTACATATATATAAAATTTAAATCACAATAAATCAACTAAAAATAATATAATATCTCTATAGAATAATCATGTTTATTAAATCTTCGCAAAATAAATTTTAATAATAATAAATTAGTAAAATCTTTCCAATGGGTGAACTTATACCGTACACCCTTATCCGGGTCCAAAATTTTATACAAAGTGTTGTACCATATTTTTTAATAATAAAATACCAATAATAGCACAAATGATTAATAATTAAATATTGTACAGAAAGTTCTAAAATAATTTAGAAAATATTTGTACATATCTAAAATATGCTTATGAGGCCACAGTTGGTCACACTACATGCTTACATGGGATTGGGTTCGGTCCGGGCCCTAGTTCGGGCTGGTTTGGTCCAACCGAGTCTCTAAAAATCAATATATAAAATAATATTTAATTAAAATACTTTAAATAAGTCAATTCACAATTTGGTCTGGTTTCCCTAGTTTGAACATCACCATGGCTAGGCTTCCCCCGGCATGGCTAGTACATTAGTCAAGGCGCACTGCTACATCTTCCGTGCCAAAATTCATGGTCGTCTTGTGCTCCACAACAATGGCTAAGGTCATTTTTAATAATTAATAAAACCATAAATTGTATAAATTTATTTTTAAGTCTAATAAAATAAAAAAATTAATTAAAAAATAGGGGTTTTACATCCTACCCAACTTACAAGAATTTTGTCCTCGAAATTTAGGATTAGTAGGGCAGATAGGGTTGAGGGATAGGAAGAGTTCGTCAATACCAAAATACAATTAAATTTTGGAGGAGAAGATAAAACGGCGTTCAACACCACCATGCAATAGAAAATTGTGGAGTCAATATATACAAAATATATCATGGTTATGGAATTCAATTAAGGATTGCTAGTGAAGGTAACAAAATTTTGATAATCCAATTTGGAGAGTAATAAGGAATTGATTAGATCAAAGAAAAGAATTTAGACATTTGGAAGATGGTTCCTTGAGAGAAAACTGGATACTAATCGTCTTGGTTGAGTGTCAGATTTAAGTGAACGATTTGAATCGTTCTCGAGTGCTCAAGAATAATTGGGAGGGCATGATAACAATTCTAGGGTTGAGGAATGAGGAGTAGGTAAAGGCGAGGATATAGCCACATGAGTCGGTCGTTGGCTATCTACGTTTGTGTATAAATAACTGATAGTGCAACCAAAGATGATACCTTGAGTCTATCTAGCAAGTACAGTGCCTTGTCTTTCCAAAATAAGTAAAAGACAAGAACAACAAAGGTTTCAAAGACGGTGTTATATATTGAGCACGAATTGCGGGGTTCATAGGCGACAAAATAATTTAAAACAGAATTGTCAAGGCTGTCGTGGATGAGACCCTACGGCAAGTTTACTATGTCTCCATCCACGTAGAATAATGTGTGATAAGCGAACCAAAGTGCAATAGGTTGATCAGACCATCATGCACCGGTTCTGATTAGACAATATGTTAGTGGGTGCACCCAATAAAATATGTCATGATCAAGCTTGATAACGAAATAAGCTTGCAAAACTGAAGCTACATTAGCAGCATGAGATAGTCAAAATATGAGCAAGGGAGGTACTGATGAAGGAAATTTTAAATAGTCCAAGATCTTTTAAAATCAAGGCTCGCCTGAAGTTTGGGCCTATACAGTTGGCTTGGTTGAGTAGCTAAGTTAGGGTCCTCTGAAATTATAGTCTGAGCAAACTTATCAACATGGGTCACAAGGACAAAGGCTTTATTGGGCCGTGAGGTATTCCACCCAACTTACAAGAGTTAAACTAGTAATGGGATGAGACAATGAGTTAAGCAATCAAGATAAAATACAAATTTAAGCATTTAAGGAACTAAGTAGAACAAAATTCACCTATCGGGTTAAGGGATTGAGTCAAGGTTGGATCTCTTAATTGAAGTCGAAAAGTATTTTGGTGTCAAGGTAGAGGTTATAGTTTGGCCATTTTGACCAGAAGGTCATATCATGAAAATAGTGTACAAGAAGACGTGTTTTAGTGGGACATGATAAATCTACATGGAGGTGGACTTGTCTAGGCCTTACATGTGGAATTTGTTGGAGGAAAAAGTCTAGTGTTGTACTCCAAATATCCAAGTCACGGTAAGGGACGCCAAAAGATCTAAAATAGAAAGTGGGAGTTCACGAGGTGATAATTAATGCACAATAATAAAGAAGATCAAGTTAAGGCATGAAATAAAATTAATTAAAGAATCCAGTAAAATAATACGTTAGGGGCACAGTTCTAGTGAGAAGATAGTATTCTAGATGAATACAGTTAAGGAACCATTAACTCATTATTCAAATTGTAAGTGGGTTAGAAGGTCGCAATTAAAGATCTAGAATTGAAAGAAGGTCGAGTAAGCCGAGGTGGGAATACAGTCACATAGCTGGGTAGATGACTAACAACACTTGTGTATATACTACTATTATGGTCATGAGTGACATGGCAATTAGTGTGGAATACTCAGTAGGATTATCTTGGGGCCTGCCATTAAAATTTTAGCTCAAGTATCCTCCAAAAGTTTCAAAAATAAACTTTCAAAAATATACCACCAAAATTTGTATTCACTCCAAGCCGTTCAAATTCATCATAAAAATTTAAATCACTTTCTTAAATTTCAAAGCAAAATTTTATCACGTTACTACTAACCTTTTCCAAAATTAACGTTTAAATTCAACTATTTAACTCAAGAGTTCATAATTTACGAATTCATAAAAATTTCACAATAAATCAAAAATTTAACACTCTAAAATTTTTAAATAACTCATAATAAAACTCTTAGCATATTAAAAGCAATCTCAAAAATTAAGCTCAATGCTCTCATCAATTTTAACTTATATTCAAGCTAAGTTATTCCAACAAAATCACAACTTTTAAATGGTAACTTCCTTTAATCAATCAAAATAACTTTCCATCACATCCTTCGAAATTCTCCCAAAAATTTTAAT
The DNA here is from genome assembly GCA_029216955.1 of Iris pallida. Lineage (NCBI taxonomy): Eukaryota > Viridiplantae > Streptophyta > Magnoliopsida > Asparagales > Iridaceae > Iris > Iris pallida. The sequence continues at coordinate 8,465,791 of JANAVB010034619.1, forward strand.
ATTAACAATCCCACATTAAACTTTTGATTCAAATAATCTTATCGGTCAAAATTTTTGTACCAAAAATCTAAATAGATTTGTAAATCCTCAATCATAAGACCCCATTTAAAATAAAAATTTCTAAAAATCATTTTCATAACTTTCAAATATTTTAAACCAAAATTCACCGTCATTACTTTCACTTAAAATTCAAAATTTACTTAACACGAAAATCGCAAGTTGTACAACTCAAATTTAAATAATTCCTATGGCCATTTTTAAAAGCTAAGATCATTTTCAAACCAAATTTATAACTGTTCAAAGGTGTATAACTATAATAAATCATAAACATCAAAACTCGAAAATCAAATAAATTTTATATTTGTTCAAAGATGTATATCTATCACCCAAAACACATAAATATCACAACTCGAAAAGCAAATAAATTTTATACTTGTGCAAGGTTGTATAACTATAATCCAATAAATCATAAATATCAAATCTTGAAAATCAATCAATTTCTTAAACCAAGTATGAAATTCTATAAATCCTCTGGTGTTTACTATATTAGAAATCTCAAGATTAAAACCTTCCTTGGTAGTATCCTACTTTAAAAATTACTAATCATTAAATCATACTTTTTTTAAAAAAAGCTTTTAACTCAATCAGTCTTAAATGTATTCCAATTGCCAATATAACCATTCTAGCCATATGTGTGACCTATGAGCATATACTAGTGTAGTCATCTTTCTAGTTAACACTAAGCACGAAAAATAAGGATCGACGGTAGAAAGGAATCAAGCAAGATGCAATTCAAGAAGGTCGATCGAGAGTTCGAATTGTGAAGCCAAGAGAAGAGGTCAAGCTGTATGGATGAGATTCCTAGATTCTATTCCTATGTTGCAAGTTCACTTCGGTACAGTAACGTAACCGAAGTGACAAACTGGACCTGCATGGGCCACTACAAAAACATGTAACGCCCCAGTCCCAAAATACGTAGGACTAGGTACGTATCCATGCAAGCTGCATACATACGAAGTACACTCCAATATATGGAAACCATGTATGTATACATAAGCTGTAAAATGCAGTAGAACCCTAATAACTAAATCTCATCCACTAGATAAATAAATGATATAAAAGCAACTTTGAATTGGTCATGTATACAATCGTTGGGCGGAGACAAAGTCCACTACCAACTATCTCAAATAAAATGTACAAGAAGTGATCGATAAAATAACGAGACGAACCAAGCGCAATCATCTTCGAAAGAATGGAGATGACCGCGGCCTTGGCTAGAACACCTGCAAATTCACAGAAGCACACACCTGTAGAGATAACCAGGTCCTCAGAGGGACGTAACAAGATACAGAAAGAATATGCCATAAATACTGAATACAAAATATGCCACAAAGAAAGTAAGTGACAAGACAACAATAAGGTAATCTAACCGTACTACGGTGTTCATGCAGTTAAGAACAAACCTTCAATGCATGGGCACTCTGGCTCAGTAGCAGTAATCTCAGGTATGGCCCATCAGGATACCAGGGACCTCAAAGCATAACATTCATCGAATGTCAGAGGCCAGCAGTAAATCAGTATCAAGATCCAGGACCGTATCTCCCACGGAGATAACCGGCAATAGGGAAGTGCATACTTGGCCCATACGTTAAGGAACTGTTCTTCCCACCCAATGCCTAACAGAGTCATATCCATGTCTCATATACCTCTACTAACTGCTAAGTCTCCTAACATGCCTCTATTAGCAGTTAGCCCTAACGCATGCGCATGGGGGATCAGCCCACACACAAGAACCTCTACATGCTACTCATCTCACACATCCTCATGGTACAACTGTGTCAAGGTATATGCGATACACTACAGACGGTAGTCTTTTAACTCTAAGTCCACATGTAATCAAAGGATAATAACAAAGTATATCTAATATCACTGAGCAGGCAGTAAATCAAGAACTATAAGAACTGGAAATAAATGATCAGTGATATGTAATAAAATACAACTTAATATAAACAGTATAATGGCAAGGTATCTTGCCTCAGGTTATGTGCAAAAGAGAATAATCCAGTAGCTCGAACCGACAAATAAACGAAGCAAGAAAAGTCAAATCCCGCAGATGACTCCGGATGCTGCAACAAGCATCACGAACGAGTTTGGAATATAAGATATGCCTAGGAAATGCCTGTCAAAAATTAAATTCTGGAACAGGGGCAAAATCATAATTTCGGGTTAAAACGATGTCCGCCGTTGGATCCGCTTTGCACCGAAATGTGCGCCAGAACCTACGGTCTCTAAAGTCGTCAAACTACATGTCTACGGATTTGTTTTGATGAGACGAACCCAACGGTATGTCCAATTTTGAATTTCGGTGGGCCGTGCACAAAATTGCCCGTTGAGTGGGATTATGGGCCCGCCAAAATAGCATCCCGATAAACGGTCTCATAATCGGAACAAACTTGGCTCACAGGACCAGAAAAATATTTCGAGTCCAATGGCACAAATTTCGTCGCGATTTGATGAGTGTGCACAAAGTAATTGGAAAATTTCGAAAAGCCCGATATGAGAAAATTTGACGGATACGGGTCAAATTCGTCGCGCACACGCAACCAATTTGAATTCCGTCAAAGCCCGCACGTCCGCAAAGTCGATACGGACCTTTCGGTACTCTCGGTTTACGACGGGGTCGCCCGGTTTGTCGGGACGTACCTCGTACGGGATTTTTAAGGTTTATAAAAAACTAATTTTTCAAGATTTAATTTAATTAAAACTGAAATTTATTGCAGAATAAATAAATCTATTTGAAGGGGATGATAGAGGATCATGTGGGCTTTCTACACGAATTTAAGGATCTAAAAACGGTTTAGAAATGAGGGAGTAATTGAATGGGGAAGACGGTACCTCATGTAAAAAAATTGTTGTTGCCGTTGTTGTTGTCGTTGTTGTTGCGGCGCACAAGGCCGAGGGCTGCTCGTCGGAGAGAGGAGAGGAGGATGGAGGAGAGAGGAGGTGGAAGGAGGAGTTAGATGAGAAGGGGTTAGGATTTACTTTTAGGTTTAACAAAATAAGAACAAAAAAAAATCCATTAAATAGGGTCGCCCCCTTTATTCCGAAGCAGGTTGCTAATTGCTTCTCTTTTCTGTACGTGGGTGGTCGGGTGGGGCCGACCACCCACTTTTTTTTTTCTTTTTTTTTCTAATACTAAAACTTCTATATATATATATATATATATATATATATATATATATATATATATATATATATATATATATATATATATATATATATATATAATTTTTTTTTATATATCCATAAATACACCAAAAATCTATTTAAAATCCAAATACCATTTTAAATATTACCTACCCAATTATTTAATATATTTAAACATATCTACATATATATAAAATTTAAATCACAATAAATCAACTAAAAATAATAATAATATCTCTATAAAATAATCATGTTTATTAAATCGTCGCAAAATAAATTTTAATAATAATAAATTAGTAAAATCTTTCCAATGGGTGAACTTATACCGTACACCCTTATCCGAGTCCAAAATTTTATATAAAGTGTTGCACCATATTATTTAATAATAAAATACCAATAATAGCACAAATGATTAAATAATTAAATATTGTACATAAAGTTCTAAAATAATTTAAAAAATATTTGTACATATCTAAAATATGCTTATGAGGCCACAGTTGGTCACACTACATGCTTACATGGGATTGGGTTCGGTCCGGGCCCTAGTTCGGGCTGGTTTGGTCCAACCGAGTCTCTAAAAATCAATATATAAAATAATATTTAATTAAAATACTTTAAATAAGTCAATTCACAATTTGGTCTGGTTTCCCTAGTTTGAACATCACCATGGCTAGGCTTCCCCCGGCATGGCTAGTACATTAGTCAAGGCGCACTGCTACATCTTCCGTGCCAAAATTCATGGTCGTCTTGTGCTCCACAACAATGGCTAAGGTCATTTTTAATAATTAATAAAAACCATAAATTGTATAAATTCATTTTTTAAGTCTAATAAAATAAAAAAATAATTAAAAAAATGGGAGTTTTACACGGCGTATCTCAGTCTTCTGAAGGAGTTCATCATCAAAGCTTCTTCGAATAGGGAGATCTACAACCCACAGTGCAACATCTTGCCAAGGAGGAGGAGCGGTCGAGTTCATCTTCATCGAAAAGTCGTGTGAAAAATGAGAAACAAACTTCTCTCCATAAAGCTATTTATAGGCCAGGATAAATCAAACCCATGCGCTAAGTGCCAACTTTCCCAAAATCAGTACAATGAACTTGCATTAATGGTGATGAATTTGTCGCCTCAAAGTTAGCTATGTCAAAGAAATCATCAAATCGAGTCTCAAAAGCCTCGACAAAGCGACCAAAAGAGATGTGCTACGTAACACATGCGTCCAGCAGCACCAGACGCTTCGTACAGAATGCGCCCTATGAAGCACAGACGAGTACGTCTAGTAAAACACAGAAAGATGCACCCACCTAAGCTTGTTACCCATCAAGCATTTAATGCTATGTGATAGAGTCGGCAACACGTGTCTCAAGACTGAACAGTTGACAGCTTTTGAAGAAAACAAAGAGCCGCCGATGTCAGCCTCATCATTACTCATTTTTGTTGGTTACAACTGTGCTCCGCCATGTGGCTGACTAATCACCCACATGCGTCTCTGCAACCATGCGCCCAAAACTCTGCATGCGTCTCCGCAGCCATGTTCCTAAAGCTCTGCATGCACCTCGAAAGCCATGCGTCAAGACTTGTTTCAGACTCCTAAAAGTCATGGACCAAGTCTTCTTATACGCCAGATCCTAGGCGCATCCTTACAGATCATCCCGCACCAAATCCGAGATCTTTGAGCCATGAAAACTCGCCATGTGTCATTGGCTCAGTTCTGCCTACGAATAGGTGCTAACCACCCAAGATCTCAGAAATAATCGAATATCCACAACTTGCCACGTGTCAGCTCCTCCGCAGCTCAACAGTGCAGTTCAAACAGATTCAGTTCCCTGGCGTATCGTCTGTGCGCTCAACGTAGTCAGCCACATGGCGTCCCTACGTACAAGTTCTCCAGGCGCATATCGTATATGCACGCATAAGTAGATCATTCTGCTGCCTATAAATAGAAGGATCATTCCTTCATTTCGACCCCCTACTCTCCAAGCTCGAAGTCCCACTTATTGAACATTTTTCAACCACTTCAGCATCCGGAGCACTTGCAAGAGTTCCAATCCTCTTCAAGTCACTGCTCGTTCCAGAGCAACCCAGACCTTCAGAGAGTTCGAGATCGTTGTCAGATCGTCAACGGAGTCAAAGAATTATCACTCGCTCCTTCACCATGGTTCCCAGATAAAAACAAAAGTGTACTCCTAGGATTACTTCTAAACCCAACATTGTACTCTGTTCTGTTTGTAATTAAATACAAAGTTTACTTCAAACACCTTATTTTAATGGCAAACAATTTGAACATGTGCAAATGGGTTCCTAAGACTAACAAATGTTGATCTAAGTTTTGGATACCAAAGTCTTTGCCTCTTGGTGCAGGTGAAGCTTCTTATATCAAGTAGAATCAAGGAGCATGTTGGTGATTGCAAAGCTACAAAGGTCATCTTCCAAGTAATTACACCAACTTAAGTGTAGCCACTAGAGCCACTTTGGTAACATGCTAAATGATTTTTCTTAAATAGTTCTATTGATAAAATCTAGCATATTCTTATTGATGTCTTGTTATTAGCTCTCATTAATATATTTTACTTGTTTATTGTTTAAATCAATGTGAGATATAATCCTAACATGACTAGTTGTTTATCTTAAATGATTAGTTCAAACTATATAGTCCTTTACTCATTTTCTATTAGTGTGACACATTTATCTATGTATACTCATTTTCCATGAAGGATGCATACCACTTTAGTCCACAGGAGCTTAAGTTTTTTATTTTAAGTTAATATATTTTGACTCTCTGTCTTTAATATTTATGAAATTATTACTTCTGACTGATTTGTCTTTAACATTTCATATTTACTTCAATCGGTATTTTGTGAGTACGTATGTTTAGCACAAGTCTCCTTTAACTTGAAAAGTATATACATATACTTTTATGTTAACCTTATGCTTGCATAATATATTCACTATTGATTCTTATATTTTATTTTGATTAACTTCTTTTGAAGCAATTACATCTTTGCCTAATTAATCATCCTTATGCATGTTTTTGATCTTGTGATAATTTTTTAATGCTTATTAAGGATACATGAATACTTTATTGCCATTCATATATTGCTCGACGTTCCACCACTTTATACTCTTGTGGTCAGTAAATATCTCAACTCTCTCGCCATATAAGTAGTGCCTCCAGAGCTTTAGTGCAAATAACTGTAGCTAAATCTAGATCATGCGTCGGACAATTCTTCTCATGAACCCTCAACAGTCTTGATGCATAAGCACTACATTGCCATGCTGCATCAGAACACATCCCAATCTACTAAAAAATGTGTCATTGTATACCATGAAGCTTTCTGACCCTGAAGGAAGAGTCAAAAGTGGTATTATCGTCAACGCTTCTTCAATTCATCAAAATTCGTCTGACACTCTATTATCCAGGTGAACTCCTCCTTACACGTCAATCACGTCATAAGCTCAGCAATCCTCGTGAAATTCTCTGGATAATATCTGACAAGTCCGAGAAACTCCTTACCTCTGAAACAGATGTAGGCACTGGCCATATTGCAACTGCCTCAATCTTCTCTAGATCAATTGAAAGTCATTCACCAGAAATGATATGGCCCAGAAAAGAGACTGTCTAAGCAAAAATCACATTATGTGAGCCTAGCATACAACTTCTCCTTCGTCAATACTCCCAACATAACTCTTAGATGCTCTTTGAAATAAAAAAAATAAGCTAGCGAGAAAAAGGGATAAAAGTGTTTACTGCATAAGAATTCTAATACGACTAGTTGTACCATTCAATCGTAGGTATAGTATTATCAACCTATTCAATGATACCCGTCAGTTCACTCATAGCAATTACGCCTAATAGGCTCTAAGCATCCAATATTTAGGCATTTATACTCGACTCATAATCTTACTAGGATCCATCTAAGAAACTTACCCGTTTCTAGCTATCCAACATCACAATCACATCAATAACCTAGCTTAATTATATTCTATAATATAACTATAAAGTTTATTTATTTTAATCATTTAATAAGTAGAAGTTAATGGAAACCTAAGGCTGGGTCAAGCAAACCATACCGTTACCAAACAACTGCTAGGGTCAAGCAAAGCAGAAAAATAATCAAAATATTCTCAAGAATGATACGAAGCCAAGGTGGATGCATAGGACGTAGTCAAGATAAAATCAGAGAACCATATACCTCTATAATCACATTATTTGGATTCTGTCACGATCTGGCTGTAAAACTCCCGATTTCATAATTTAATAGAAGGCTGTAGTGTGTGTCTGCCACCCCAAACATATAAGTTCCCAGACTTATCTTTGGCCAAATCCATGAGATATTTCCAAGTCAACTTTTGCGAATATACGAGAAGAGTCAATCAAAATGCATAGGATATAGTTTAAGTAAAATCTGAGAAACATATATAACCATGATACCGTTATCTGATGTCCTGCACCGCCAGTATTTCTCTGGCTGTAAAAACTTTCAATTTTGTAATGCATAGATAAATATAATTTCTCGAACCTTTCTTAGACCAATCCAAAAGGCATTTTCAATAATTTTAACAAAAAAGAAATAGAAGATTTTCTCAAGAAGTTAAAGGAAAGGGTTTAGTCAAATCATAGGAATTGTGGTAGAACATAATCAAACTGGATGCAATCAAGCAGTCAAACGAGAGTTTGAAACAAAGTCAAGGGAGGTGATCAAACATGTAGATGAGATCATATTTCGAGCATAATCCTAATTTGCAGGCTCATTTGGTACAGTCATGTAACAAAGACGATTTAATGTTAGACCTGCATGGTCCACCACATAAATATGTCACGTCCAGTCCCAAATTCCATAAAGACTAGCACATGTGGCATGCGAGCAGACACTCCATAGGTATACCCATTTAATGGACCAAATGAAAAGTATCTTAAGCAGTAAAATATATCACAATCATGGCAGTCACAGGCATCTATACTCATCTACAGATAAAAATATGAAATAAGAAGAAACATGATATCATCGTGCTGAATAAAGAAAACTGAAATAATGTCAAGTAGAAATAAATAGTCACATGGGAAAAAACCCATGGATATAAGTCTCATCAAAATAAAATAGACGATACAAGTCTCAAACGAAATATAAAAGAAGTAACTACTAGTCCACAGGTCTGACAGAAAATAAAATAGAAATATCAATAAGTATATAACCACTCTGGTGCAAATCGTCTTCCATAGCTAGGTACAAAAGATGAATAAACTTCCGGCCCGTACTCCTTAGGAAGTATCTCGCCAGCCATGTCTAGAAAATAACCAGGTCCTCAGGGAACATAGCAAGGAACATAATATACAAGCTAAAGTGCATTGAATAAAATATCTCGGGGTGACTAAACCGAACTGACGTGACGCTTTGAGGACAATATTCGCAAGCACAGACATCTCCAAAGTAAAAGACATTCGGATCTGACGTACATATAGCCCTAGCTCGGGTACTGGAGTCTCAACGATAACTAAGAGAGAAACATAGATCACAGAAATAGGTAACCTCTCTGAATAAATATATATATACATAATATAAAAGTGTAGTGCACAGCATGGCCCGCGAAAGTCGTAATTGTCCTAAATTCTCATGAAACAATAAGTTGCATCCACAACTTTCTGTTCTGACCTCTATCTAGATGACAAATCCTATGACACATCTAAAAGAAAAAAATAAAATGACAACTACCAATCTTAACCTACAGGTATCAACGAATCTAGTAAATCAGGATATCTAGCACAGATATTAGGAATCATATGTGTCAATCACGTGTCGTATCCTATAGGTCTCAATGGAAATAAAATCCAAAGAATCACCTGAAGGCTCTAGATATCAATCTTGACAACTCAACAGTTAAATGCACCCCAATATAATCCGGAAGTACGTATTAATATAACTACTATGGTCCAAGACAGTAACATTAATAAAAGAAATAAAATAAAAGATAAAAATGTACGACAGTAGCAAGGTGTACTTGCCTGATTTTGCAGTATGAAGATGAAAAGTAGCTCTCGTGTCCATGCCTCCGGAATCCAATGCTCCCAAATAATTAATTAACTACTTTAAGTATATAACCAACAAACTTATAATTTGACTTAATTAAATAATTTAATATTTTTAACCAGATTAACTATATCCAAATATCTCATAGAATTATTTAGATTCATACACAATAACACATACGTTCCATGAGACATCGGAACATACTTTTACGGTTTTCGACTTCCGAAATTGTCGGTTAAGCCCCTACTTTGAGGGTACACATAAAAATCATCTAAAATCATACAAGTAATAGTTTAAAATTAATTTATACAAAAATAGGCTCTGAATTCCAGATTTAAAATTCTAAAGAAAATATATGGCTAGTTGACTTCTATGTCGACTAGTCTACCCGAAGTTTGTCCGGAACATTGCCAACTTCCAATATAAGTAAAAATACATAAAATATTATTATAAAACATATTTAATACTGATTATTTCACAGAAAATAAACTTGGATTCAATGGCCCAATTATCCATCATGTTTTGGCTATTCCATGTCAGAAACGTACTCGAAAAGCTAGTATTTTGATCCTATTTTTTTCGATCAGATCTAAGATGATAAAATTATAAAAAAATTATTTAAAATTTATATTTTATAGTAATAAACCTACAATGAAGTAATTTTTGAAAAGTTCTAAGAATATCATAGGGTTCCTTCACAATGGTGCTGAAAATTATGCTACCGTAATCCGATTTCTCAACAATCCTGTATGCAATCTTTTAATTAGAGATGAAAATATGGAGTAAAAGCGATCAAAATATAATTTCTAAGACATTAAACTCAGATTTTCTACAGAATTATTAGCACGGGATTTAAGGTAAAAAAGATAGAAATTTTACCCAAATCCTTTCCTAGAAGAGTTGTGGGTGCTCCTCTTTGCCAAATGTCCCAACTTTTTTGCCTTCCATGTAAACCCATGGGCCTCCTAATGGGTTTACATGTACTATAGGTTTCCCTATTGGGTTGATGGGGTTTGGCCACTATAGGGCTACTTTGGAGGGGACAGCCATGATATAGGATCTTATGTGGGGTTGGATTTGGTTAGTTTGGGTGTTGGTTGGTTTGGATTTTGGGTGGGTAGTCAATTGTCAACTTGGATGACACCTAGGATAGAACTTCCTAAAATGGAAACATATAAATTTTAATAAAAATATATATAATATATATCAATATAAAGGTATTTGACAGTAATACAAGCCTACATAGGTTTGGATTTGGTTTAGAAGTTCGTAAAGGTTTGGTACAACCGGGTCTCCTAAAAAGTCAAAAAGGCTTATATAACTAATTAATTAATTAAAATATGACTTGGGTCACAACTTGAATTGTTAACATGCAAGGGACTAAAATAAGACTATGCATTTCCTACTATGGCTAATATGCAAATCATAGCACTCGACTACACTAGGCATGTCATACTTTCCAGTCAACATGGATATTCAAACTCAACCATAACAATGGTCATTTTTATATTATAATAATAGAATTAAAATTAATTAAAAAAATTAAAATCCATTAAAATATATTTAACCCAATTAAATATTCCTTTAATTTTTGAGGGGTTTTACATTAGGCCGACAATGCTAAGTTTAAGTACTATTAGTAATATCATAATGTTAAACTTAATCGATTAGCCATATTAAAACATATGATACAATCATTGGGCTAACAATCTTCTATTTTTTATTATGGAAAATTAGTTAAGTTTAAGATATAGATAATAAGAGCTGGCGAATAAAGCAGTATGATATATTAAATAAACATTACGGACAATGCTAACTTTAAGTATTATTAGTAATGTCATAATGTCAGACATAATCGATTAGCCACATTAAAAAATATGATATAATCATTGGACTAACAATCTTTCCCTTTTTAATTATGGAAAATCATTTAAGTTTAAGATATAGATAATAAGAGCTCATATCACTAAAATATAAAAGACGATAAGCACATAATTCTAACTTAAACTTACTTCTTCCCCTTTGACATGATAAAAAATAAGCTCTCCATAGTAAAATATAAAACAAAGTCAATCTTAAGTAAATACAACAGAGCCGGAAGAAGTCATATACAATCATGATAAAGATAAAATTAAAGTCAATGTCGAAAAAGTGTATATAATTATTGAAAAGAGATCAAATAGATATACTAGAATCTACCTACTTTCCAAGTTCAGGCATTTGAACTCAATTACCTTAGCATGATATGTGAATATCCATTAGATAATCGTGAAGATAAAAGGAGAAATAAATACTTGAGAAGAAAATTTTTAGTCGACTTGAATGCTCTCCTATAAAGTATTACCAATCTAAATATAGATAATTACAAGCTTTGGATAAAACCTCAACTAGGAAAGCCGAAATCAATAATAGCTCAATAATCATCAAGATAAGAAAATTAAGATTATATAGGAAAATTCTAACTTATAAACCCATGAATAAGAAAGGGCCAAGAGAAGATAAGGACAATCACATATTCTCTGATAAAACCACTAAAAATTATGAACACAATCAACAAGATATTAAAATAAAAGAATGTGGGTCCATGATGAATTAGGTATACCACAAATTAAGGGTATTAATTAATAAATTGAACCAATTAATTTACTCTCCCTTAAAATATGGTATTTTGTTCCAAAGTATTTATAAGCATAAAATAAAAATCGTAAGATCTAAGAGAGACGCAGAAATAGATAATCAACAATTGCAAATAGACCTTAACAAACCTTTAGTTTATAAAAGAGTTGTTCAATCTTGGGTTAGCTGTAGGAGCCGGTTTCCAGCTAGCGGTGATTAAAAGATACTTAAATACCGTATCGCTTAAGGCTATTTATACTTCTTTGACAGAAGGACCCTTTCGATGTGTACCCAAAAAAATCTCTACTTTAAATTGAAGATTAAAAGGAATTTATGCAATATGAAATCAAGTACATTTTTTTGTAATTAAAAAATCTCAAAATAAAAAGCTTGAATAATTATAGCTAAAGACATAAGGTATAAGATGTATCAATTACACGTTAAATGCTAAAGATATCAATAAAAGCTAGCAGCAGAAACATATATCAAAACATGCTAGATTCTACAATTTTAGTCATTCTAAGAAGAATCAATTAGCACGTTACCAAAGTGGCTCATGTCATGCTCCAGTTCCCAAATACTTAGGAACTAAGACATGAGCATGCCAGCTATACGAACTAGAATAAGCTACCCAATTTAATAGACTTAAACTATACAGTCACAGAAAATCTATAATCTCTATAATACTATAATCTCATCCACATAATCAAGCAATAACAACACAGACAAAGATATAATGAATGAACTGAAATAAAATAAAATAAAGATCTATAATATCCAACACAAATGATCTATATGTAAAATGTAGTCTGATGGAAGTATCCATAGGAAAGAAATACAATGATGGAATAAAGAAATACTAAAATAAAAGATAACCAGCCAGAATATCAGATAACTATATAATAATACTCATGGCTCCGCAACATCCCCCAAGCTCATGAAAACTCATCTGGTAATACCTCTATGTCCTTAGAAATATAACCTATCTCAATCCCCGGTTCATAGACAGTGTGATTCAAATGCTCAACCGGATCTGGAAAAGAACCAGGTCCTTAGAGGGACGTAACACGATACAAAAGGAACATACCAATATAAACTGAATAAATATAAGAAAATAACCTAGATTGCAACACGGTCCAATAAACCATCATCGAAACAGTAAACCACACCTACAACCAGACAAGGACAAGGGTGGCACACTATTTCGAAACAGTAACCTCCTTAGATAGCCTAAAGTTAGGACCCTCGCCAGTCGAATGTCATTATAACCTACTTCTAGGATACACTTTAGGTACTACGATACTCGGTATCAAAATATAAATATAGATACATATATACTTAGAAGGATACGTATATTTCGTATCTTAGATATCAAAATATATCTAGGATACAACCTTCCTTAGATAGCCTAAATTTAGGACCCGTCATATACATATAACCTTCCTTAGATTATCACAAAACTAGTTCCAACATCTATGTTGGTTATAACTTATTTATTTCTGATATACTAACTCATTTATGTATCTATGTTGTGTCCATGTCATTATAACCTCAAATACATAACAAATTCCTCATTATGTATCAAAACAGAATATAATCTCTATACATATTCTAAAAATTAACTGAATGTAAAAAATTAAACTGAAATTTAATTTAACTAAATGTCCGTGTCAGTGTGTTATTGTGTCATGTGTCCTGTGTCATTGTGTGTCTTGTGTCTTGTGTCAGTGTGTGTGTTTGTGATAGTGTGTGTCATGTCAGTATGTATGTGTCGTGTCAGTATCATGTTAGTGTGTGTGTGTATCGTGGTGTGTCGTGTCGGTGTCTATACTATAAGAGTGGAGGTTAGGGTTTACCGAGACCGAAGGGGTTGATCGGGAGGGGGGTCGCCGGAGGGAAGGAGAACCAGAGGCGAAGGCAGAGGCGAAGGGGAGGGGAAGGAGCGCCTGCGGTGGGGGTTGTAGGCGGAGGGGGGATGGAGGTCGGGGAGGGAGAGGGGGGTCGTCGGAGGGGAGGAGAACCAGAGGCGAAGGCAGAGGCGGAAGGGAGGGGAAGGAGCGCCTACGGTGGGAGCTGTAGGCAGAGGGGGGCTGGAGGTCGGGGAGGGAGAGGGGGGTTCAAAAATTTAGGGCTCAATTGAGTGGTGGGAAAAGAAAACCCGATGCCATATATTAAAAACTTAGCGACGACATATAGAAACGTCGCTAAACGTCACCATTTGTTTAATATACAGCGACATATTTATGTTGGAGTCATTAAACGTAGCTAATGTAAAAAATATAGCGACATTTATCGACTATTCCGTGACGTTATCTTTTATGAAATTAAAGTTGGTCGGTAGACGTTGCTGAATGTCGCAAATAGTGTCGTATTGCGACGTCTTTTAAAGACGTCGCTAATATGCAAAATATTGGCGACGTCTTCCTTCAACGTCACTAATTTCAGTCGCTGATTTGACTTATTTTGGTAGTGAATGTCCTATGGCTATGTGAATGCATATTAAAGGCAACTTTGGACGTATGGGTGGGTGATAAGGATATGGCACCAAATCACAGGCCGACGTCAGATCACGAGCCGATATCTATGAATAAAGAACCACATAGACAACTATGAACATATCTATAAGGCTAACGATCCCGTAATCTCCTCCAAAGATTATATAATCTAATAAGGTAATCCCATACGTCTTCTGGTAGTCTTGCCCGCACATAGACTTGCATAAGTCATATCCATGACTCGGATAAACCATATCTTAATGCCAAGTCATCCTACCAAGACACAACTAACTATCTAATAAGTTAATGCACCAATGGCCAGTCAATACGCTACTCATGGATATAAAATCTCACTTAAGGTGTCGTATAGTAATACGTGTTAAGGCCATAGAAGTTATATCAATAACTTCACCACTAAAGGTAAGTCCACTAACTCTAAGTCAACACACGCACATACAAGTCATCGGTGACAATATCGATGGCACCCAAATCAAACTTGGACGCACACCACTATAACTGTAATCAACAAAAAGAAAAAAAAATATAGAGCATAATTTAAGCTGTAAACAAAGGCAAGGTATCTTGCCTGGATTAACAGCAAAAGTAAAGAATATCGGTCCGGCTCCAACTGCTACAACTAACTGATCATGATCCCCTAAAACTATAAAATAAACTAATAAATATCACCATAAGACTTACCATTGTAGAAGCATGCAAATAGCATAACAAGTACAGACGCACATAAGACAAATAGTTGCTTCACATATTTTACAGAAGCGCAGGAGGCATAAATTTCTGTGCACTTCAAGAACTCGTGCTATACAAAGATAGTGAATAAAGGAAAGTTCTTTATTAAAATCATATTTAGAAAAGATCTATTACAGACTCTTCATGGTTACATATAAAGACTAAAACCTAAAGCATAGTCTACAAAGTGTGCAGTCTTCAGGAGCATGCATCTCCCAAAAGTGCAGCAGTGTCAGAGCGAATCACTTTCTTGTCAGAGCGAGCCACTTCCTAGTCAGATATGGAGGAACTCCAATATGGCTAATAAAGCAGCTATTGGCCCGAACAAGAATACAGCTCCTGTGCAAAGCTCACAATAATACCCGTGGCTCTTCTAACATAACAGAGCACGTAGCCCCTTCCACTCCAATATGGCTAATGAAGTCATTATTGAGCAGGATAGAGCACAACCTGTAGCTCTTCGGGTTGGCAATCAATCTAAACCCGATAAATTGGACCTCGAAGACCTCCAAGATATTGTTCAGGTTTGAAACTCCGTAGTTGTTCTTCTACAAGACCACAACTTCTTTGAACAAAGAGATCTGCAGCCAACAGTTGACTTATGCAAGGCTCATGGCCGTCCGAAGCTAAGTCGGGGTCGAGCATGACAGGGGAATGAATGGAAACTGTGAGCAAGGTCTCAACCAAAAGCTCCTCTTTATATATACTGTATGGTCTAACACATGACACGAGGCAGTCGGTCAAAGGACTCTGGAGTAATAGAATGAACCTAGGACTCAGCAAAATGAATCACTTTTAATAGATTCATTTGACTAAGATTTTTAGTCACCGCTTCTCGAGCCCGTTAAAGTGGCAACAATTAAATGGGTGTTGACACAGCCACTCAAAGTCATTTTCCTTAGGAGCTCAGTGACTTAGACGCTTCATAAAAGTACAGCTTCTTCAGAGTTACCCAGAAGTGCAGCTCCTTCAAATGGCTCCGTCAGCAACTTTGATGCTTCGTAAAAAGTGCAGCCCTCATAGCTGCCCAGAAGCGCAACTCCTTCAAATAGCTTCGTCAGAAACTTCGACGCTTCATAAAAAGCACAGCTCTCATAGCGGCCGAGAAACGCAGCCACTTCAACGGCTCTATCAGCAACTTCGACGCTTCGTAAAAAGCACAGCTCTTATAGCTGCCCAGAAGCGCAACCCCTTCAACGACTCCTTTATTTGACCCTTCAGAGCTTCTCAAAAGCACGATCTACTCATCTTCCAAAAGCGCAGTGACTTCGTTGCCTCAAGAGCACAGTCTCCTCGCCGCCCGAAAGTGCAGTGACTTTGCTGCCTCAAGAGCATAGTCTTCTCGTTATCCGAAAGCTAGCGCAGTGATTTTGTTGCCTCAAGAGCACAGTCTCTACGTCGCCCGAAAGCGTAATGACCTTGTTGTCTCAAGAGCACAGTCTCCTCGTCGCCCGAAAGCACAGTGATCTCGTTGCCTTAAGAGCACAGTCTACTCATCGCCTGAAAGCATAGTAACTTCGTCGCCTCCACAACAGCCTTCTCGTCGCTTAAAAGTGCAGTGGCTGAAACACTCCCAAAAGTACAGCTCACATAGCATACAGTTCCCTTATAATGTGGCATCATGCCACGTAGACAGTATGGCATCTGTATATTTTCAGATACAATTGGGTTCAGTTTGGTATAACTTTTTAGATACAATCAAATACAATTTGTTTAAGCCGTCGCCTCTGAGATAAAATCGAATTTAGTTTAAACATTTGTATTTTTTTGATACAATCAAATCCGATTTTGTTTAATCCCATAACTTTTAAGATGAGATCAGATTTCAGTTTGTCTAAACAGTCGTTCTCTCGATAAATCAAAACCTATTTGGTTCCATCCGTACAGGATAGTAGAGCAATGAGCATACACCACATGTCAGTTGCTCGACCATGCTGATAAAGGATGATAACTGTCCAAGATCCCGATTATGGATTGTCACTCCTATTTTCCGTTATACGTATTTTCGTATGCGTATACAAGATTTCTGGCATTTATCAGGTGACTGTAGTTAGACTTGTTTTGCTTAGCCTAGTCTTGGTTTAATCTTGACTTGGTTTATTTGATCGGTTCGGTTCAATTTGACTTGGTTTGACTTGGCTTAGCTTGGTTTGAGATGGAGAGGGTTGATATATAACCCAACTACTTTTCTCTCTCTCTTCATTCACTTCTTCATTTACTTCTTCATCTTCTTCATTTACTCCTCCCACCTACCAAGTCCTAAGCAAGTGTAACTTGCTTCATGGAGGAACTCAATTTTTGTTGTTCCATTATCTTTCTCACGAGATTCTAAGACACTTTAGTACTTGTCATTTTTAATTTTCATGGTTTATTTCTTGTAGATCTAAGTTGGTTGCACTTTCAGTTTTCTTGGGTTTTGATCTACCAAATTTTATTATTTTTAAGTTTTGATTGTTCCATGTTGTAGAGAATTCAATTTTACCTAAAATGGACCCATGAAAAGTTAGATTTTGACTTGTTTTGAGGAAGTTATGGCAAAAATAAGATTTGAGCCTTTTCTAGTTCATCTGTGCTGAATTTGGCAGGGACGATGAATAGTGCTGCAGCCGCAGAATGAATAGTGCCGCATGAATAGTGCCGCAACTACAGGAATGAATAGTGCCGCAGTCGCAGGAATGAATAGTACGGCATGAATAGTTCCGCAACCGCAGGAATGAATAGTGCTGCGGTCGCAGGAATAATAGTACCGCAGCCGCAGTTATGAATAGTGCCACAGCCACAGGAATAAATAGTGCCATAGCCGTAGGAATGAATAGTGCCTCATGAATAGTGTCGTAGCCGCAGGAAATGAATAGTGCCGCATGAATAGTGCCACAGCCGCAGGAATAAATAGTAGTCGCATGAATAGTGCCGCTGCCACAGAGATAAATAGTGCCGTAGCCACAGGAATGAATAGTGCCGCATGAATAGTACCACAGCCGTAGGAATGAATAGTGCCGTAGCCGCAGGAATGAATAGTACCACATCCGCATGAATGAATAGTGCCGTATGGCTGCATAGTGCCGCAGAAGGCTGCATAGTACCGCATAGTGCCACAGAAGGCTGCATAGTGCTGTAGAATGCCGCATAGTGCCTATTTTGGCTGTTTTTAGCTGTTTTATGTCCTATTTGGTGGATTTATGGCCAGAATTTCTTCCAACTCTCAACATGAAAGTTGTAGATCTTTTTCTTAGCTTCAAAAATATGTTACTAGATATTTTATGCAAGTTTCTCTCACTCATAATAATATAAGGATGGAACAGGATAGTGGCCTGTTAAGGCGCACTCTTACCAAGTAACAAGTAACTTGACATGATGATTCTTGATAGTGACCCGTCGTGGTGCACTCTTGACAAGTAACATGACATGACAGTAGCCCGTTGTGGCGCACTCTTAATAAGTAAACCTAACATGATAATCTCGATATGCTGTTGTGACGGCTATCATGACTTGCTAAGTAACTTTTGTCTTGACACCGTGGGTGTTTGTGCTTGTATAAGCTACATGTCTCATCTTGCATCATATCTAGGACATGAATTCCTGGTTACCACGGTCAGGGATTCATACTGAATCTGACTAGGATAAAGACTAGATTGATCATGCAGTTCATGAAGAGATTTTCCAGCTACAGGCAGTCCCGTTATCTGGGCGCTCTAATTGGACTTGTAGCCTGCCGTCGAGTAGGGCATATTTCCAGCACACTGTCATGTGTTGCACCCCAAGTCACCTAATCCAACTCTCTCAACTTGTGACCGGATAACCTGGATTAATTCTGCAGGGCTTGTGGCTGTTGGAATATCTCATTGCATCTTGTTAGTAATTAGGCTTGTGATAACCCTAGTTAGTTAAAGTATCAAGCCGTACTCATTGCTTGACCGTGATTGATGGATGTAGTCCAGTCTAGTCTTGCCTAGCCAAGACCAGTACATGGTTATTTCTGCACATTACTGTTATGCTTTACTCTTGTCGATAATTGGTTGGAGACTAAGCTCTGTTCAGGTGAAGGGTTACAACCCCGGTCCTTGTTTGGTTTTCGGGTTGTAACTTGGCTACCAGAATAGTCCCTTAGTTGTCTTATCGGTTATCATCTTGTTTTCTCTAACTCATGTCTTTTATTATCCTTTAAGTCTTATGTGCTAATATGCTGGTTTTAGTTCTTAAGTGAAGCCTCCTTTGTGGTACTTGCTCTTTCTGGGGTCTGACCCAGCTGGTTTTGTATGGCCAGATATCGGAGCAGCTCTCGAGGATCTCCCAGCCTTCCTGCCAGATGGTGACCACTAGAAGAAACCCTGGCAACGAGTGGGTTTTATTTTGCTCTCCCACTCTATTATAAAATTATTCTTTTGAGGCGTTTAGCCGCCGAGCAAGTGTTAGCTCTTGTTGAATTTATATTTCGGTTTGCCTACTGGCTGTATCATGATTGACAAATCCTAGGATTGATCATGTATGACTGAAACTCTTGCTAGTCCTAGCATTTTGTACGACTAGCTTCATGATCATCTGTATATAAAATGTATGGGACGCCTTACTATTGATTATCTGATGGTCTAACATCTTGTAACTATTAGTGCTTTCTTGAGATTGAGACACTAGGCTTTTTCTTGACCATAAGAGACTGATGGCTTATAGATAAATCCTCATGCATCTAGACAGTCGTGACCGTATATCGAGGTGGATTAAACTTCTACATACGTAGCTGGCCGTGTCTGCCCCCGCTCTCCAGTATTCTTGATCTGGGGCGTGACATGGAGAATCGCTAACAACCGCCACATATCAGCTCAGCAGCAGCCTTCACAAAGTAGTTACAACAGATCCTCCTTAAGTCTCGTGCGTGCAGCACTTTTATACGCCAAAACCCTTATGCACATCACATATTTGCTTGCCTATAAATATAAGGAGGTTTCCTTCATTCAAGAGTTTTTCGGCATCTTATTGGCAACCCCGAGTACCACTCACAAGCATGAGGTAGTCAGACCAAGTTTATTTCATCATCAAACCGTCAACAGAGTAAAGGATCCGCTGTAGTGCTCGATCTCCACCGTCACACTTTTCCAGAAATTCTTGTACCTATATCTCCTGTTTAGAAATTTTTTGTACTCTTTTACACATTTAAAATACAAAAAGTTGCATAACTTTTATTTATGGCAAACAAGATGGCGACTCTATTGGGGACTTCCTTCTCCTCCAACGAGAAGGTAGTGACGCAGTTCGATGATAACTTGCTGGGATCTTCTCAAAAGATATTGGTCGTACATTTCGACCAGCAAGCTTTTGACGATCTCCTCTCTGAAGAGAGGTCGAGCCTTTCGAAGCAGTTAATAAAACTGAAGAAGACTTGACGTACTTGGGTGCCCAAAACTGCTATGACGAGCAGCAAGAAGAAGGGGGACGCGCTCCAGAATCCTCCGAATGGAGAAGTATCCAAGATGCCTTCGACCGCTACAGCTGTACCTCTCCGGTCAACTCCCGTTGCAGAGAAGTGTAGCTCTCCTGCTGCAGGCCTGACGAAGGCACAACACAGGAAGAAGTGCACAACTTCCCACCTGCGCAGGAAGACAGCTGTGCAGGTGAGAACTTTTGTCTTTGACAGAATTGCCTACCATTGGGTAAGGCGATGTTGGACTCTAAACGTTACGCACCTTTTAGGGGTATCGTGAAGAGATCCAAGGTAGCATGCGCCTTGTGTGATTAATTTGCTATGCCAATAACCATGTTGGATTCCGAATGCCTTGCACCCACTACACCAAAAAAGACATTTAGCAACAGTTTTTATATGTTTATAATATTTTTAGGAACATATCATAATCGTTCCTAAAAGTGGCGTTGAAATAATTGGAACGCCGATAAAACGTTCCTATATTTTGACTGGAACGATTATTAGACGTTCCAAAATTAAATTTTGAAACATATACAATACGTTCCTAAATTATTTTTGGAACAGTCGTTAACCATTTCTAAATGTAATTTTGAAACACTTTACATCCGTTCCTGAATGTAATTTGACACGCTTTTGCATTATTAATGTGGCTAGTTTTGAAACGCTTTATTAGCGTTCCTATGTACTTTTTTTTGGATGGTACAATTTGTCGGATGGTACAAACTTGAGTAGAAACAATTATACCAGGCACAATTTGTCATAATTTGTCGGAAGAAGAGATGGTACAAACTTAATGTGGCAGCTAAAACTAGTCTATTAATAAAGTATACAAACAATTTCCTTCGGGATTTCAAGCATATATTGTTACACATCGACTCAAACATGACGACTGGGATTATTTGCGTATGAACAAATTTTAATAGACAGTCTATAGAATTATCGTTAGGAAGTAGTAATTCATCAGAAGACCAGGTATCAGGGCTGCTGCAAGCTCTTGGTGTCGATATTCAATTCTGATAGTAGAGTAGAGAGCTCTCCTTTATGGTAAAGTTTCACAGTATCCGCATTAAAACAATTATGCAATATTAATAATGGTATCAACTGTGTAAGCCCTTGATTAAGAAAACTTCCCATATTATTTGTTTTTCATTAAATAAAATTATGGACAGGTAATCCTGAGGCGGGTTTTAGCTACGCTTTATTGTCATGAGTGCTCTATTTTTTTAAAAAATTTCTTGGACAGACAATGGCAGTGAGCTAGTCATGACAAAAGTCACCTATAGACTACTATCATCCTATGAGTAAAAGAATGGCCAAATACCTGTACAGCCACCAATGTGCTTGCCTCCTGTTTATAGATGTAAAAAAATTAACAGACAAAAAAATATAAAAAATTAAGTACATAATCATCAGATATTATTCAGTGGCTATAACCAATGACTACTTTCAGATAAGCATTTATGGGTTAAAGTGATAATAAGTGTTTGAGATTCCACAGACACAATTAACATTAAACACAATAATTTTGCTAGGAACACAACAAGTACTTGCTCTTCGGAATGTACATATCAGATTCTTAAAACTTTTGGGGGAGGGGAATTCTAATCCAATATTAAGTAATCAATGATCAAACTGTGTTTCTCTGCTTGTGACATGCATGTATAATGTAGATAATGTTCATGCTCCTAAAAAGGTAGCACAATGCCACAAGGCTCTCGCTTATGTAGGATCTGGGAAGGGTCAATATGAATACAGCCTTGTCACCATCAATATGGAAATGTTGTTTCCACCACTTGAACCCACATCCTCCAAGATGCAAACAAAAAAGCCTTACCAACGTGCCGGTCAATGCCCTCACAGCTTCACTGATCATCTATGTTGCACGGACACGAATATGGCATGACATGGTAAGGACAAGGCGACACGGACACAACACCTATTTTGGTGTTTCCAAGTGTATTTTAACGTGTCCAGGTTGTGTCCAATACATGTCATACACAACACTGTTCACATTTTTGGAGTGTCTGTGCTAGCTGATCATACTAACCTATATCACATTGTCCGATCATCTGAGGAACTTCCTCCTAATTAACATGGGTTAGGCTCCGAGCTTGACTTGCGAAGGCTCCACTGGAAGCCATCAAAAACTTACATTGCAAGCTCTTTAAGTTGGTGATAAATTTCAAGATGAGGGAAGTACATGAACAAAAGTTAAAGTTGCATAAGAACCTAAAGGGCAGTTGGCAGTTGGAAAAAACTATTATAGTACTGTGTCGTTTAAGCTCGTGCAACAAAGGAACCATTAACTTATCCACTTGTAAGAGTTTGAATGATGGAGGGAGATACTATAGTTTTCTAATAAGATATTATCAAAGATGATATAGGCCAAGAAATTAAGAGAAAAAAAATCAATTAATGGACGATGTCGAATATTTCTAGATTTCCTAAGCTGGTTTTACATGTTTTTTCCTAAAGCATGACACACCTATAGACTGGATTCTGAAGGCTACCTACTGATAGAAGATAAAATCAATATGTTTATATTATTCAGAAATTACAGCAAGCAATAACATCTTTTGAGTCAGTCACTCCAAGGTGTAAAATGAGTTTATTATGATTAGGACAAGAACCTCCATACGGTATAGGATTTCAGCAAGACAAAGTAACTTCTGTAGTGACAGAGAAAGTGAGTATGCTAGTAGATTGGAAGTGGCTAAAACGAAAATAAATAGAGATATACAAGAGGGAATGTTGGGGAGAAGCTAGCACAATATTCTAATACTCCTTTGAGAACTAAAAGTCTCACACATGCTCTTCCAAACTCCATCCAGCCTTAAAACCAAAAAAGATTAATATTAAGCATCATGAAAATAACTAGAGTAGAATTTCATAAACACATTAATATAAATTGAACAGTTTAATGGGCTGTTTCATACACATTGCTTAAGAAAAATAGCAAATTCCTCCAAATTCTCAAAATAATCAATAGGTAATCCTCAAGAATACTCTAGGAACTTACACGAGCGTTTTTTGCAAAAGCACCCGATGTCTAGAACATCTTCTCATGATAAGAGCCGTAGCTACAGCGGACACAATAAGTGCACCAGCGACTGACCCTAACAAAATGCCTACAAAGGAGCCTGTAGTCAACCTTGGTTTAGTAGCCACTGGAATCCACTAGAATCAATACAGCAATGAATTGAGGTTAGATAACAGCAATTGTGCAATATTTTAATTGTAAATGGTAAGTATAAATGTTACAATATTTATAAAAGAATTGCTTCTAGAAAAGATATGAGGATTTCCATTCTATGATAAAACTAAGGTTTTTCCCTTTTTTTGATTGACAAGAAACAATATAGGTTCTGAAATATTGTTTCCTAGTAGATCCCATCTGGTACCATGTACTTTGCTTTAGGAAAGATCGGAGCAGCACTCTTAATTAATCCAATAACATCTAAATCTATTCAAAAGAAATATTATCCTTAAATGACATTAAAAAATAAAGACACCATGAATCATTCTAGACATTTCCAGCAGGGTTGACAATACTATTGAGCCAAATGTCCAACTATATTTTCAAATTAAGATGACAATGTATTTTTCTATGTTTGGATTAGTCACTATTTCCATAAAAGAAACATCTGATCTGGCTCAAAAGCAAGCAGGTTAGACACCACTCGTTCCAACATGTAGCTGCTATCCACCACCAAAACTATACATGTGTACAACTTCCTCCAACATCTGGAAGATGTTAGGAAGATCACTAAGGAGCTGCAAATATGGCACTAATTTCTATCAATATTCCGTCTAAACACAAAACAGGTTAAACGGTCCTTGGAACACACATGAAAATCCTTTACACAAGATGTACGAGATAGATCTTCCTATAGATGTAACTAGGATGCTTTCCTAATGGCTTATAAACTATCCCGATCTATTATTGATCCACCGGAATTAAGAGGGGTGACTTTGAGCATAGGGAATCTTTGAGCATAGGCAAATGGTTAACACACCATCATGTGGCTCATGCAAGGTTGTGAAAAATGCTAGGCGCTAGTCGGGTGGGCACCAACCACCTAGCACCTAGACCGCCTAGGCGGCCTCCTAGATCTAGGTGGCTAAAAAAGTAAAAATCCAAAAAAAAACCTACTAAAATTGCAGAAAAAGTCCATAAAACCCCAAAACATGCATAGTCGAGCCTCCGGGGCTGGGGCGCTAGGCAGGCACCTGAACGGGCATCGGGCTGGCACCAGACGGGCGCCTAGGCCGTCTTAGAACATTGTGCTCAGGACGTTGAAGGTTATTCTATATGTAGCAGTCACTTTACCAAATACATAAAAAATAAAATATTGTATTATATCTAGAAAATAAAGATGGATATAACTACAGGACAAGCATGGACCTCCATAAAGAGATTTAGAACCTAGAGCTAGCTCCATTGGCTACTGAAGCATATATCTGTACCAGTTCTTTATGTTGTAAGAAAATCCCTTTTTGTAATGACTACCTAAATTTTAGCACTCTACTGAAAACTGGAAACAGTTTTAAGTACATGTGAGTAAATGGTGGAACAGGAGCACAGAGATTAGAAGCAGGTAATTGGCAATAAAAAAATTTCAATATAGCTAAGTTAGACATTTCACAACATCCCATTGGGCATATAAACCAACAGCTTAATACCATAACGTTATATTGCTTCAAACAGGGTCACAAAGTCCCACTACTTGTACCTAAAAAGAATACACCTATATCCTATCACCGTTATCTAAAAACAACAATTTAATTTTATCTTTCTTAACCTTTTTTGTTGTTTCATCAAGCAAAATAATTTTCTTTAATATTCTGTCTATCTTGCAATTCTGGTTTAAGTTTGAATTTGAAAATAAGATTAGGCAAAATAATTAATAGGAGAGTCAAAACCAGATAGGAGGCAGGTTGCATAAAATGAAGTTTGTTAGTAAAATATAAAAGTGGGGCCACAAACTTTTTTTAGGATTTGATAAAATTTAAGAGATCTTGAAAATTCAAAAAGGGAAGCAAATTGCAATTTTCTCCCAGTCATGAAAGAGAGGCAAATTAGGAGCAATAAATTTTCTTTTTTGATAAAACAAGACCCATTTGCTAGAAAACCCAACTTACCCAACTTGGTATGAGGAATTTTAATTGGGATGATAAGGATTTTTATTAAGGGGCACTCTATATTAATACCTGCCTACTCCCCCCCTCCACCCGCACTTCCTATGCCTATGCAGCCATTTGCTAGAAAACCCAACTTACCCAACTTGGTATAAGGAATTTTAATTAGGATGACATGGATTTATTAAGATGGGGCACTCTATATTAATACACAAGTTTCTATATTAATACACGAATTTTAAGATGTTAATATTGCATAAATATACATATTGTATTTTAAGTGGTAGATGTGCAACAATATTGTGAACAGATCAAGTTTGAATGCAAGCTAGACTGCTAAGTAGCAAACCAACATCAAAATCTATGTGATTTTGTTCTGTTATCCACACATACAAGCTCTACGTTAGGTTTTTTGGAATCAAGGAGTCAATCTGGGGTCTGACAAGATAGAAATCGCTAATTACAACAAACTTACTTGTACAAAAGAAATTGTGAATCCATTAAGATTGTAGTATCTGTTCAGTTTCAACAAAGTTTGCAACATAGCCATCTAAATCAGCTCCACGTCTCCACATTTGGGTACCTTTCATATAAGAAGCTTTAGTTAGACATTAAGATAAGAATCAATGGACCATCCATAAATCAGGGCTTAGAGTTGGAACAAAAAACTCCAGTGGGACTATTATTGAACTCTTTCTTCTCACATCCACTAAATATAAAATAATTATCAGAACCCTATCACATCTAATAGCCAATGTAGGCAGAAGCAACTATAACCTGTCCTCCGCGTACATCTACATGCAATAAGAGTAACATCAACGATATTTGTCCCAACAACAGCCTGAAAGTTCTGATAACCTGTTATGCAGTTAAGGCTTAAAAATATGAAGTTTTTTTTAAAAAAAGGGCTTTTATGCCAAAGCAGTTAAAGTGCAAAATGTAGAACGAATTTGAGGATATTTCCTTGGATGACGGGGAGCAAGTACTGATCCATCTGCACCACCGAATGTCATAAACAGCAGGTCATGGAACAATAAAAAGACAAAAGATGGACTAGAGAAGTTGACATTTAAGAAATAATGTATAACAAATATATCTCAATTTTTTCTCAATAAGTGCTTCCAACATATAGTTGTTCCACATGAATCTAGGGTCTGCCTGTACAAAGGGATCAGTATATAACAGCTAGAAAACAACAGAAATCCCAAATCCTAATAGAACCACAAGAATAATGTTTTACGGCATACATACAAGAAGTACCAATAACTTGAAAGCTAGTGTTCTATGGTTGGCATTGGAAGACCTCCCAAACGCCACTAGAGTATTATAATCTCGGATGATAATTGAGTAGAAGTAAAAACTTGACAGTATGAACTATCTCAAACCAGACGCAGGAGCTTGCCTTTGAAACTATGAAGAAGCAGCTACCTCAAACCAGCCTTTGGGATATTTTTTTTGTTCTTTACACCAATTATAACTCCTAGCTCCTTAGCAACATCAGACAAACAGTCATCAAAACAATTAAATTACGGATAAGCTATCTTTGATAAGGAGGGAATGAATACATAATTTTCTAATTCATAAAGATTAAAGATGCAACTTTTATTAGTGATGCTTACATCAAACATTTGTTTATGTAGGCATTTTTTAGGAGATTTTGATACATGAAGCCATAACACCATTGTTCCAAGAACCAATATACTATTCAAACATATCGCATAGTCAACGCTCTCTAACCGATGATCAAAACCCCTCAACCACTGCAAAGTGTTAAATCATAATGCATGTATAGAAGAAAACAAATTCCAATAGTGCCTGGATAGAAACAGAGCCACAACTCCACTCCCACTACGATCACTTCCGACAGAAAGTGCATGGATACAAACATAGATTAAGACCTTAGAATGTAGTAAGAAATATATAGGAACCAGTACTCTTGATAATCTTATCATATGACACCAAGCCCTTAAATTGCCTTATCTCAAGGTCAAAATAAGAAAATCATTTGAGGAACTGCTCATATGACACCCAAGTGGCAGTGTCCATATTGCCATCTTTCCTTCATTAGAAGTTTGATCGCTTGAAACTTGAATAACAATTTCACATGGTGATTTAACTTTGCAGATCAAAGAGCTTAAGAAGCATGGCAGTGTCAAATTGCTCAAATGGTCATAGTTGCCAAATTATGAATACAAGAACAAAAAAAGTACTGCTGTAAGTCGATAACATACATGGATCCCATACTACTGCAAATTCTTGACCTTTGAAAAATATAAATGAGTTAAACACTATATATCGATCTGAAATTTTAGATGCTAATTGGATCTATTTGATCTTTTAGCATTTCAAGCCTTTGACCCCATTACTTTGAGTAACTGATAATTTGAGCATGTTAACCTTCAAAGTATTGTACTATTGTCTATGTTATTCAACAATCATATAAAATCCAAGAGTCCATGTAGATGGAACAACATATTGCAAATGTCTTTATCATCAGAAAAACTTCCTACCTTTCAGTTAGAATAAATATAAAAGGTAAGTGTCATTAGAATAAATAACAAAAATACTTCTGATTCACACTTTGGCTATGTTGTCTCGGAGACTAATGACATGAAATGTATCATCGTCTTAAGGAAAACTTTTATAGGAAACTTGGAAGTTCTTGGTGTATCCCTTTTGTTTGCTCCAAATTTATCAAAGTTACCTACATTTAGTAGCTTACAAGCATGTCTAGCTGATGAACTAAATATGGACATTTCTGTGAAGTTCCTACACCAAAGCACTTTTGTCTCACAATTAGCAGAAGTGATATCTAATCTGCAAGTTGTGTCTTGAGTTTGAGATTTGTGTTGTAGATTGCTAGTCTAGTAATTTTATAAATAAATTGGCCCGTATTTAATAAGTACCTGTTAGATCTTTTATGAATTTCATATTCACTTTGCCTTTCTGCCATTAGTTGATTTTTTTATCTGACTTAAGAGTAGAGTCAGGAAATGTTTTGTGTATAATTTTTCATATCATGAGCAGCATCCAAGTCCAATGGTCAAATTACTTAATCTTGGGTTAGCTATAACTGAAGCATAATTCTGTAAATTTAGCTGTATCACACATGTTAGAACTAAGTGATGCCAAATATCTCACTCGTTGAGACTTGAGACCTTTTAAAAAGTTAGTTGCACATATTTATTTTTGATATTTTTAACTAGAAGAATTCATATAGACGACCAAAAGTTTCAAATAAAGGCTTTGTTTTTTTTTTTCTTTTGTTGCATTTCCAATGGCTATCCTATATCAGGGAAGGAACATAATGCAATCATAAATCCATTCTATAAGATGGTGAAAACTTCTGAAGCCTAGAATTAGGATTTCTAGGTTGGGAACTAGATTGTCATCTCGTGCATCGATTTGCTTGTGTGGAGACAATAAAAAGGTTCAATATGATGTTGGAAAGAGAGATTAAATACAATTCTAGATCGGTTCTACAAATGACCTGATTTTGAGACATATATAAAGAAACAATAATCAAATGAGAAAAATAAACATGCCTGTAAAAGGAAGAAAATATGTCTTGTGTGTTATTGATTGACAATTTGCTGTTCTCAATTTGCCAAAAACAAGAGCATAGGTTTGACGGGTTTGTCAAACCTTAATGACGATAAATTTTTCAATATCAAATGCATAAAGCAGTTACATCAAGAAGTTATCAGCATGTTGAATCTATAACTATCATCATGATAACAGTCTAATATATATCCAAAAACTACAAAAGAAATGTTGAACTGCAATGTGAAACTAGAAAGTTGATTTATAACAAGGTATCAGGCTGTCAGCTCACACCCGAATGCTCCTAACAAGGACAATAAACAGATGGAGAGTCAAGAGTCTGAGTATCCAGACAAAGAAGGAAAAAGTGCTTTTTCCAAGTTTAGTTACTTAATATCTTCATCTCAGCCTTTTCCCATTAAAATGGGGTCGACAGTTCAATTACAGTTGTATAAAAAAAAAACTAGAGTTAAGAATTTTATGATGAAAAAAAGGAGGCGTGGGATCTCACAACAAAGTGAAGGTGGTAAATTATAAATCCTTCATATAGACAAAATTAATACTTACATGATTGCATCAAGATATTCTACTATATATCATTTGGTATCAATGTCATCAGAATCTAACATCTCCATGGCTTTTTACAATTATCTAGGATTAAAAAAATTCACGGATGCAGATATCAAAAACTTATGCCGTTATATAGATACCACAAAAATTTTGATCTTCCGAATCTGAGATTTGATACCATCTAAAAACTTAAAAAGCAAGAGTTGGAGGGCCAATGTAATATGTATGACAAAAGTAAACTGAAAGAACGATAGAAGCCAATACTATATAGCAACTGTAACTATATACAATCTATGCACAACTACAAAGTCGAATCCATAATTGCATTTGAAACTGATATTTAACATATTTGACCTATCTCCATGGTCAATCTAATTAAACATTGACTGAAAAATGTAAATCAAGTTATATTAATTTGCTTCTGAATATGAGGAGAATGAAATCTATCTAAGATTATCATTTTCAAAGCAAACTCAACAATGTCAAAGTCTGGCCAAACTGCAGTCGAATACAATAATAGAGTGTACTCAACACCAAACCATCTATGAAAATTCCAGAGTAAAACAGAGAAAATAGAAAGAACAAATGCTTCCTCGGTGGATGATGGCGATCGTACGCTGATTCTTCCTTGGTGGATGATGTCCTTCAAACCCTTTTCTTCCCTGCGCCACAAACCCTTCCTCGATGGCGACGAGCGTACGCGGGTTTGATGGAGAGAAGACGATGGAGGAAGAGTATGCAGGTTTGATGGCGAGAAGACGATTGATTTGGAGGGAGACGAAAACTTTGTGAAATATGAGAAGAGGGAAAAAAGTTTGGAACGTTTAGGTTTAGCTTTGATGAATTTTTTTTGCTTGGACGCTTCATTTAGCAAGTATGTATATATGCACATGGATGCAATTCCAATTTGGAATATATTTGGAACACTAAAAAAATGTATTTGAATAAATAATTTTTCTAAAAAAATAAAATAAAATTTATTAGGAACATTTTTCTGATCCGGAACATATTTAATATGTTCCAGAACCTAGGAACAAAAAATAAACGTTCCAGATTGAAAAATGCCTAGCATTCCTAAATGTCCATTTTGGTGTAGTGACCTTCCAGGAATGGTGTGAAGAAATCCAATGCGTATGGTCGCTACTTTCCAAAGTAGCAACTGCGAGACGTGCTAAAGCTTCAGCTGATGTGCACCGTCAGTAAATAGTGCCTGAGCGGATGCTTGTTTGCTAATATGCAGTGTCACTAGATAGTACCTGTGCGGAAGCTCGCTTGCTGATGTGTAGCGTTACTGAACAGTACCTACGTGGAAGCTTTTTGAAGAAAATACTTAGTATATTCTTGACTCTTTATTTGTTTTGTGCACATTTTCTGCTACTATGCCCTTTTTTATGAGGTCCTCTTTGACTCATCAGTCTATATATTGGGCATAAATATCGATTAAGCGATTGTTAATCCTGCCAAGAGGTTGATCGTCCGAGAACAATCGGAGGGACGACTGGCTAAAATATGTACACAACAGCACTCCTACTTTCGTCATATGATGGACCGAGACAAGTTGTCATCCTCCTTTGATGTCAGGGTTGAGATGGTAAAGCCTCGGTTCCTCTTCGATGACCAGCTGATTTTGAAGGCTCATAGGTTACACAACCTATGATACCTACATTCACTCAATATCCATACATATATATGTACTATATCATACATATACTCGACAACCTATGATACCTATATTTACTTAATATCCATACTACATAGGCTCATAGGTTACAAAATGCCTATATCATATAGTCACTCTTCTACTTAAAATCAATACTATACCAATTGGGCCTTCACTAAATTCTAGGATTAAAGTATGTTGTAGCCCTTCGTATTAGCTTTTCGAAACTTCAGACGGATCGTATTTTTGTGTCTGAAAGCTCCCGAAATCGCGGAAACACCGAAACACATTCATCTTTCGGATAGCTGACACTCAAACAGTTTTACAGAAAGTTCTAGAATGCATTTGACCTATTAATATATATATTTGGAAAGATAACTTCGATACGGTTCTTTTCAAAAAACGAAAGATTAATCAGAGTTCTAAGCTAAAAGTTATGACATTTCTAAGTTGCTATGGCTACTAAAAATATGAATGAATATTATGACGAATTTGGGTTGTTTGGACAAAAGAAACACATCTCGCTCTCCATACCACTCAAGACACACATCAAACCACACTCCCCTCTCCTCTAACACAAGCACACTATTAACAACATATCCATACACATCTAAATATATGAAATATATCTAACATATCTATTATATATATATACAAAATAGTTCATTATACAAAGAGACACTAAAATGATAAGTTGAGTCTAAAAATATGACATGTAGACTAAACCACTTAGATCTAACCATGGGTATCCAAATAAAACTCATTCTAACCATCATAACTAACATAAATCCATCCTGTAACATGTATAAAACTGAAATTAAAACACAATTAATCATATTAGACATTAAACTAAACACATGAGGTGTCCAAATTTGAGATCTAATAAGTAGGACAAAAGACACAATTCTAACTTGCTCTAGAGAGCTCCAAATGGCCTCAAACTTGAATCTAAAGTGGGTACATGCATGGGAGTGGATCCTATGAATTCAAAACTAACTAATATGCATAGGAAATCAATTTAGAGGGTTGGTTTTACCTATTGGGAGTGGAATCCCAATGATACTCCCAAGGACACGGCTCCGATACGAAGATCTTCTAAAAAGGACACTCCTCCTTATACTTTGCTCCAAATCTTTGCTAGCACCCTCCTTTGGTAGTATGAGAAGGTTGGATGGAAGTTTTGGTGGAGGGATGTAAGGATTTGGAGATCAAATCAAAGCGGAAAGCTCTCTAATTTGGGGAAGAACACTTTGTGAAGGAAAAGAGGCAAGATGGAATGAAATGAAAGGAAGAGAGGCTAACCTACCTATAGTGGCTGCTATTAAACCCTATTTGGGCCTTGGAGGAAAGCCCAATAAGGCCTCAACTAGTCCTCTTGGTTAATTTTAAGTTAGGTTCAAGTTTGGGATCAAAAGGGTTAAATTTAAGCCTCTAACTTAACCAATCTAACAAGTGGGATTAGTCTAAACTTACTAACTTAATTAGTGGAGTTTGTGGGCCATGACTAACTAATCTTGGGACCCCGTCTATAGTCTAAGCTACACGGGTCACTAACACAAGTCAGAAGGAAACGAAACTCAAACCCGACTAAACAAATCCCGTAAAATCAATATTAAAAATAAAAATTCCCAAAATATTGAAATATAAAAAATGACCAAAATCACAATACATCAATTTAAATATTATTAAGATAATCCAAAATTCACCAATTAATCAAAATCCTAAATAATTCAAAAGTCATAAAATGACCAAAATACCTTTGGCCTAAAAAGTTGTAATTAGTCATTCTAATCACATGGTTAGGTCCCCATGGTCATGGTTAGTCTCTAGGCTCAACAGTTCTAGGGTTCACTAGCTAACACATCAAAAATATAATTCACCAATTTTAAATAGTATTAAATTAATTAAAAATTCCCATAAATCATAAATTCTAATATTAAATAATAAACTTACAAAAGTTTAAAATTACTCTCATTTTAGAAAAGTGGGTGTTACAAATGAGGAAGGGATGAATTCGTCAGCCGAATCCATAGATACCTGCGGAGGATGTGGAAATACATGTTTATTAGACCTCAGATATAGTATTTCTTTAAGAATTTGCCATTGATCGACATCATTAGCAGATCACCATTAGGCTTGGCAAGCCGATAAGCACCATTGGAATAGACTGTCTCTATGACGAATGGTCATTCCCACTTGGGCTTAAACTTGCCATCTGTCTTGTGAGTCATGATCATCGGTCTTTGAACTGATAAGATGAGGACACTGACTTAGAATGTCCTTTCTATTGCCTTTTTATTGAAGGCTCTAAAAGTTCGAGCTTTATAAAGCTCGATTTGCTTTGAGCTAGTAGACGCTTTTCATCCATTATCTTCATCCGTCATCTGGTTTATGATAGCCACCCACAAAGATGGAATCTGGATCTCGAGGGAGAGTATAGCCTCACTCTCGTAGACGAGATAGAATGGTGTGTTGCCCTTAGGCGTCCGGACAGTCGTGCGGTAAGCCCACAAACATTTGCCGAGTTTTTTATTCCAGTCATGCTTATTAGAAGACATAACTTTCTTGAATAGCTTAATGATTGTCTTGTTGAATGCCTCGGCTAGCCCATTTGCAACATAATTATAGGGTGTCGATATGACATTTTGTATTTAATTTTTGTCACAAAATTGATAGAATGTATGGCTCACGAACTGGGGGCTATTATCATGGATGATTCTTTGGGGAACTCCAAAGTGGTAGATGACGTGATGCTTGAAAAAGCTAATTATGTTTGAGGTTTTCATGTCTGCCAGTGTTATCGCCTTCGCCCACTTGGAAAAGTAGTCGATGATGGCGAGGATGAACAGGTGTCCTTTGGAGGATGGAGGGCTAATCGGCCCGATGATGTCCATTCCCCATGCTTCGAATGGCCAAGCGACCGCAGTAGGGTATAGAAACTCAGTAGATTGGGGGATGATGTCAGCATACAACTGACATACCCGGTGCTTCTTGGCATAAACAACGGCATCTGCCATCATGGTGGGCCATTAGTAGCCCATGTGACGCAATCGATCTTATAACTTAGGACCAAGTTGGTGAGCTCTGCAGGTACCATCGTGCGTCTCCTGGAGTGCTTCTTTTGTCTTAGCATCAGAAAGACACCGAAGGAGAAGTCCGTCGTATGAACGACGATGCAACATTTTGGTAGCTGTGTCAAAGAAGAACCAGAGTGAGCGCATCTTAATAGAAGTGGCTTCCTTTGAGTCTTCAGGTAGGATTCCGTAGACCGTATAGTCTATAAAAAGGAATTACCAGTCTCGAATGTCAACATTGGTGTCTGTGTGTATCGAGTAGCTCATGCATGTGTACATATTATTTTTTCGACAAACCAGCTCCCATCCCATTATTGCCAGAGAAGCGGCGAGACCGGCAAGGGCATCGACCTCCAGGTTTTACAATCGAGGCACATGTTTTATAAATAACCTTGTAAAGGTAGATATGATATTGACTGCCACCTGATGATAGGGGACTAGGTCTTCATGTCGAACCTCATATTGTCCTCGAACCTGATTGATTATCAACTTCGAGTCGCCATAGGCCTCGAGGTAGTCGACCCCCAACTGTTTGGCAAGCTGGAGCCCGATGATAAAAGTATTATACTCTGTAACATTATTGGTGCATGATTCCATGAGAGAATATACAGGATGGATGACCAGACCGTCAAGAGTGACGTGGACTACTCTGACCCCTACGATGATTTCAACTTTGGGGCGTGTTCTTCAAGTACCGTCAAAGAACATTCGCCAGATAGGATTGTCTGTGACCATTTTGGACTCTAGAAATTCGTTAAGAATACCGTCATAGAGTTTTGATGTTTTCTGTACAGGATGTGCGGCCAAAAAGTCTGCCAATGCTTGACCCTTAATCGTCTTTTGTGGGATGAACACCATGTCATAAGGTGTTAAGATAATCGTCCAAGTGGCTAACCGCGAGTTTAAGGCCCCTGGCTTAGTCAAAAGGACCCTGAGGGGATTGACTCTGGAGATGACGTGAATCGTTTGTCCGGCCACATAATAGCGCGTCTTTTGGATGTCGAAGACTAGGGTGAGACACTCCTTCTCGATAGTATTATACTGATGTTCGACACCAATCATAGTCCTGCTCAGATAGTAGATTTCCTACTCGTGGCCTTCCTTGCTTTTCTGGGCTAGCAAAGCGCCCAGAGAATGGTCTATGGCTCTGACGTATAGTAGAAAGGGTCTTCCTATGACTGGTGCCACCAGGACTGGAGGACTGGTGAGGTATTTTTTGATGTCGTCGAACATGCGCTGGCATGCTTCAGTCCAGACATAATAAACCCTTTCTTCATCAAGTTAGTGAAGGGTTGGCATCGCGCAGAAAGGTTCGCTATAAATCTTTGGATGTACGCCAAGCGTCCTTGTAGGCCCCACATCTTTCTGAGGTTCTTTGGGGGAGCCATGTCTTGGATGGCCTTACTTTTCTTAGGGTAAATATGGATACCCTTGGCTCTGACGATAAAGCCAAGGAATTTGCTACTAAAAACCCCTATAAATGACTTAGTTGGGTTCATCTTTAGCTGATGCGTCCGTATTAAGTTGAATACCGTCCTCTGGTCCTCCAGATGGTTGGCCTTCTTCCGGCTTTTGACGATAATCTCTTCAACATAACATTCTACCATTTTTAAAGGTGTTTGCAGAATATGGTGCTCATAGCCCACTGAAAGGTCTCCTCGACGTTCTTCAGACCAAAAAGGCATCACTGTATAGTAGTAGATTCCTTTTGGCGTTCGAAATGAAGTATGTTTTTCATCTTCAGGGAATATTTTGATCTGGTTATAGCCTGAGAAACCATCCATAAAGGATATAAGTTCGAAGTCACAAGTGTTATCGATCGTTACGTCCATGATTGGGAGGGGAAACTCGTCTTTTGGATAGGCCGCGTTGAGATCCCTGAAGTCTATTCAGACCCGAATCTTCTCATTCTTCTTGGTTACGGGAACAACTTTGGCCTTCCAGTTTGGGTGTTGTTCCTCACAGATGAAGCCACTGGTGATAAGCTTATTCACCTCGGCTTCGATAGCATCCATGACATCAGTCTGGTCAAATATTGAGTTTGTGCGTTATGGCCTTTGCGTCCAGTCCCGGCATATCCTCATAGCTCCAGGTAAAGATGTCAATGTACTCTTAGTTAAGCTATATCAAAGACTCCTTGTCTTCCCCTTTCAGACTTTTACTAATGAAGATGGGCTTAGGCGAAGCCTCATCACCAAGGTCGATTTGTACGACCTCGTCTTCCATATGAGGTTCTCATTGTTCGAAGTGCCACTCCCATTGCGATCCTAAGGATTGAGCCCATAGATCTTCTTTAAAGGATTCCTGTACTTGGTCTTCATCCTCAACTCGAGCATTGGCAGAGACCATATTGACTGACAATATCTGCTTGAAGGCCTGGCCGATACTTATATCGAAATCCCAGGTCAAAGAATCGAAGGAGTGAGAGCGTTTCAAGACCTCAGATTCCGAACTCTCCGGGGTCGTCATGGGTATGACATAACCCAACCCCCTGCGAGTACGCTAGTAGTAGTTTTGAGACTTACCTTTTGGAACATGAATTTGTGAGGGAAGGAGGCGGCCCTTGCCATAGTTTAGGCCTTTGCCACTGATCAAGTCGTAACCCATCTTCTGGATGTGGTGTTTGGCTTGAGAAGATAACGGTAGAGTTGTATCTTATCGTTGTCGGTTTCTGGTTCTGCGGGAGTGAATCTTGAGGGATGTTCTATCCTGCTGGAGAGGACGGGCTTCTGGTCCTCCTTTCTCGCTGAAACCGTGAAGTGCGCACCACGGGAGGGGGGCACTTGATTTACAAGATTAGTAGTTGCCACTTGCATTTGCAGCATACATAAGGCGTTATCTAAGAAGTGCATAGTATTCTAGTGTGTACAAGAGTAATTCAAATATAACTTTCTACTAAGAAAGTATACAGTTTTATCACGAGGAATTACATCACTCAGGAAAGGTGCCTCAGCATTGGCAGATATGTAATCCCTTAATTCCTCATCAATGAGGACTGGGGCCATCATAAGAGAAGGTGAAGGAGACCTCCGCTTCAGCTTGACTACCAGGGGAGATGGAGTCGTAGGTTCTTACGACCTAAAGACTGCCTTCGGGGCCTTTCGAGGCAGCTTAGCCCGAATAGGTTTTTGATTTTCTGTTGACGATGTCGAGGACAAGAGAATATGAGCCTTTATCCGATGTTTTGCAACATGGGGAGCTGATGTCTGGAGAGGCTTCCCCTTTAGTCGGATTCTCAGTGGTTCCTTAGCAACTGCTGTGCTCTCCGATGCAGTCTCTTCCTCGTCATCTGCATCATTGTCATCATCGTCCTAGGGGACTGACTTATATAAATAGGCGTGAGTGTAATATGCTTCAAGTCCTCACAACGGGTCAAAGTCAGCGAACTCAGTCTTGATAATCTTGTCGCTGGCCACATACTTCATACATTGATAGAGGATGGAGGGTACGATCATGTATTTATGGATCCATGGTCGACCCAAAAGCATATTGTAGTCTATGTCTACGTCAATGACATAGAAAGTTGTATTCATCTGGAGATCGCCGTTCTGGCATTTCAGGTGAATTTTACCCAAGGGCTCACTCTTCCTAATGTTGAAATCACCGATTGTAGTGTTGGATACGGTCAGTCGATGCATCGGGATCCCCAAGGTCTAAAGCAAGCTTCACAAAATTATGCTGAGGAGGAGCCATGGTCGATGTGGATACGATCGACCCTGATGGCACCAATATACCCTATATAGTACATGGGTCTATTGTGCCAATTATTCTTCAGCAACATATCCTGCTGGGTGAAGGTGATGTTCGGAATCACCTCGACCATACTATAGTAATGTGGGCAAGCGGCAGGATCCTCCTTGGGCTGGTGGACCTGGCTGAAGAAGGAATCAACATTGACCAATGCCTCGATACGGGCATCCCGAGTCTCTTTGAAGAGGTAGAGGAGATCGAAGAGCGAGAGCCTTGCCAGAGTATTGGCGAGTTACAAAAATATGTCGAAGTTATATGGCTTGATCGGTCCCACCGCTAAGTCTTTCCTCAATGGTTTGTCAAAGCGAACCTCCTTCTGCTTCTGCTTATCTGCTGTAGGAGGTAGAGATGGACCTGATGGTCATGCCTCCGAAGTATCGGGTGTAGGGGCAGTAGTGGGTGGAAGAGCTTCCTCCTCTGAAGCCTGATTTTCCTCTCGCTGGTGAGCCGAGCGAGTGGTAACCTGGACATTGCCAGTTGAGGTAGAAACCATGTGACATGACTTGGTTTTCTTCTCCTTATCGGTGCAGGTTGAAGGCCGCATTATGTCAGGGAAGAGATCATGATAAACCCACATAACTTTTTCTTACAGCATCGTTAGTGGTACTAGGCCCTGTGCATTGTCAAAGGCCGGTGGAAGTTGACAACTTCCATCGTCGTCTTTGGGATGGAGATGACACCATCCTGGGCCTCCGTCTTCGAAAAGCCGTCGAACTAGATGGTCACTATATTGGCGGTGACCGTCTTGTCCTCGTAGTCGAGTGAGAGGACCTTGGCATCAATGAGCCTCTGAATCTACTTCTTTAACACGTAACAGTCAAGTTTTGAGTGGTGGATATACTGGTGATAGTGACAGTACTTGGGATTGTCCACCTTGTCTACCTCGTCAGGATGTTTGGGAGGTAAAAGTTTCAACTTGTCATCCTTCATCAGCACGTTGAAGAGCTCCAGCACATTTTTGTCGTTGAAAGAATAATTTTCCTTCGATTTTGGTGCTTTTGTCTACTTCTGGTTCACAAACGCTGAACCCTTGGAAATGTTGACAGTCAGAGCTTGCTTCCCCTTTTCGTCTTTGTTGGTACTGACCGGGTTGTTGCTGGAGGTGTATTTCCTTTTGTCTTCAATCGT
The DNA here is from genome assembly GCA_029216955.1 of Iris pallida. Lineage (NCBI taxonomy): Eukaryota > Viridiplantae > Streptophyta > Magnoliopsida > Asparagales > Iridaceae > Iris > Iris pallida. Next base: position 8,505,160 of record JANAVB010034619.1, read on the forward strand.
AGGGAAGTTCAACCCTAGTATGCATGCATCCCAGGCGTTCCTTTCAGCACTATCAGCCTATACAATGAATGGCATCCAATCGATGCAAGGAGCGTTGTGCCACAACTTGATTGCTGGGAGCATGTCCTTGCGACATGAATCCATAAGCATAGGCTCGAGGATACCGAGAGGTAGCCTCAAGGCCACCTGTCGAAAGTGCTCAATGTAAGCACGAATATGCTCCTTTTCCTTCTGGATAATGTCCACGAGAGAGGACATCGTCATATCTATTCCTCATTTGTAGAATCGAGCGAGAAATAGACACTTCAAGTTGTCAAAAGACGTAATATAATTATAGGGGAGGCTACAATTATATGCTACCCCCTGTAGTGCTCCAACGAATATATTCGTGAGTAGAGCATCATCCTTCAACAGATGCCCCATCATAAAGGCGAAGTACCTCAGATATCGACGGGGTGACTCCTTCGCGTTGAATGGTACAAGCGTTTGTGGCTTGTACTTGGGAGGATATATCACATTATCCCACTCTGGGGGATATGGCTGTCGGATCCCTAACTTTTAGAGTGATTCTTGCTTGTCCCGGGCGTCAAAATGAGCATACAGCTCCTTGAGAGCTAGTTTCATGTCATTTGACATTGTGGGGCCAGTCATTGGCGGATCAGATGACCGTGGAATCCTTTGGTTTACCACGGGAGGTGACACATGAAGAGGTACATTAGACTCTCCATTCGTTCATGGATCTTGGTTTGCTGGAGTCGAATCATTGGCGTCAATTTGTCTTTGATCTCCCGAACCACAAAAGTCAAGATTTGTATGGTTTTAGTCAACGTATTCACCTCAAGAGCCTCTATACGGTTTTGGAAGTTGGATCTCTCACTGTTTCCTGTATTGTCACCCTCAGCCATGTAGAGAAAATAGAGGGCACCGTGGACCTTTCGCTTTCCGGCTCAGATCCTTGAGTCTTGCCTACCTGAGGAAAGACGGGTAAGTTGCAATTGTCCTTCAACTCGAAATAGCTGCTACCCCAGCTTGTTTATAGCTTGTACTCTCGGAGGCTTCTATTTCGATCCCGCACACAGCTTCGCCCGATTGGAATGATGGGTTGTTATAGACGAAAGGGGGTTGGCTACCCCCAGCCTCTGCTGTGGTTGAAGTGAAAGTCCCTTGCATCAAGGGTTTGGTTTTGGTATGGGTGTGCTAGAGCACACCCGTATTGGGAACTGCCAGCTTGCTACCCCCAGGTCGGCCTTTGGATTTGCTAGAAGAGAAAGGAGGGTTCTTGGAGACCTTCTTAAGAGAGGGTGAACCCCGTGCCTTATTGTATGAGGCAACCAGGAGTTCATCTTCTTCATCGACTGACAATCTCTTATCGAGTATTTGTCGAACAGGTGCCGCAGGTCGCAGTAATTGGAAAACTGACTGCCTCCTTGGTAGAGATGCTGCTGTTTGGCGACAGCAGTAGTTGATGATGATATTGGAACAAGTGTGCCCTAAGACAGGCATATATGTACAATTGAGTCTTCTCTCATCATCCGTTTATGAGAGACAACATTGCGCAGGTCAGAGGCTCCAACATCTATACTGATTTCTACGCACATGAGTGAATATGTGAAGGTAGCTTCCCTCTACTCAGTTCCTGCGCGTGAGACACGCTTAGGTTCTGACCAGAGAGTTGCTCGTGAGGCAGACAAACTTCAAGCTTACAGCGACGCTGCTCACATGAATCTATTCCTACAGTATGTGCCATTTGGCTTGAATCATGCACATGAGCGCTCAAGTGACCGAGGTATTTTTCTGGTCGAGGCATCGAAGCACTCGAACCAGATTTGTACAGTTTTTCTTCGACTGCGTGCATGACTGTCAAGGCATGCCTTCGGTCAACTGTTAGCGTAGTACGTTGATCGCTTGAGGTGCGTGCGGCCTTAGATTTTTTCAAACTACCCCTAGATGGTACATAATATTCAGAGTCCAAAGTGGTTGTCGGTGTAGCATGTTGGTTATGCAAGGCGCATGCTGCCTTGGATTTCTTCTTACTACCCCTAGAAGGTGCCTAGCATTCAGAATCTATTATAGCCTCACCCAGGGAGTAGGCATTTCTGTCAAAGATAGAAGTTCCAGCCTGCACAACCATCTTCCTGTGCGGGTCAGAAGCTGCACTTTTGTTCCTGTGCTATACCTTCGTCTGGCACGCAGAGGAGGAACAGCAGCCTTCGCTGCACTTTTCAGCAACTGGAGTTGCACGAGCAGCAGTGGATGAAGGTGTCTTTGATGCTTCGATGTTCAAGGAGGTTTGGAGCGCATCCCCCACCACCTTGCTGCTCGTCACAGTAGTCTTGGACACCCAGGTGTGTCGAGTATTCTTCTGCTTTACGAGCCGCTTCGAATTGCTCGAATTTTCTTGAGAAATAAGATCTTCAAAAGCATGTTGATTGAAGCGTACGACCAGCATCTTTTGAAAAGACCCCAACAAGTAGTTATCAGATTGTGTCACAACCTTTTCGTTGGAGAAGAAGGAAGACCTCAGCAGAGTCGCCACTTTGTTTGCCATGAATAAAAAGTTAAAGAACTTTTGAATTTCTGTTTGCCATTTAATATCAAGCACAAAAAATTACAGAGGAATTGAACTTGATTGCAAACTCTCTTATACAAGAGAAAACCTAAAAAGAAATCTTAGAAAACAATCTAAGTACAATTGTTTAGTTTTGATTCTGGGGGGGTGATGATAGAGGCTCGAGAAAGTGTAGCAACTCTGCCTTACTCTTTGGACTATCTGACACGGTCCTTGCTCTTGAAGAAATTGCCCTTTATAGGTTGCCAGCCTTTTGCATGGGTGTGGTACCCTGCTATTTATAGTGATATATATTTCGAGCCGCATAGATGGTCACGTGGCTATGTGGATACGACAGCACATAAAGACCCGCTCTTTGGCTGCCAGCTGGTGACTTGTTGAGATATTATTACAGCAAATCTGGGTGGTTGAGACTTGGTCAGCCTGCCATGTGTCCCATCGCAAGATAGGATCAATCTTCTTGAGTCTTTTTGAGCCACATAGGCCTTTTAGTGTTCGGCCACGCTGGGCCGCATAAGACCCATGCGAAAGTCTTCCTTAGTCCGCATATAGCTTGGGGAATTTTGAGCCGCATAGGTTCTATATTCTTGGCTGCATAAAGCTCAACCGGCTCAGATTGCAGTTGTCCTTGGCCGCATGAAGCACATAGGTTGAGCCGTATAAGGTTCATGTGGCTCGGGTCGCAGTCCTTTTGGCCGCATGGCCATGTCCAGTCTGTGACGTGACATTTTGTCTGATCACATCTTATCTTCTTTTTGTCAGAGTGTCAGAGTTGTCAGAGCTTTCAGAGTTGTCAATTTTGCCAATTTTGACAGAGTTTGTCAGCTTTGTCAGAAGGGTTAATTAGCTTGGTGAAGGTGGGCCGCAGGGGGCGTGCTTAGTCTGTCATACGACTCTTCTTTATGCGGGTTAATCTGTTCCAGAGTACTCATACGGTCAGTTGTGATCCGCATAAACCCCATATTTTCCATGCTTCTGCAAGACCCCCTTCAATGTTTTTAAATTGCAAATTTGGAATACTTTGAATAAGAAGCATGGACATATGTCAAGCCGCAGAAAAATCTTCGAGTCAGGAGAGACGTCGTGTCACAGGGACATTTTGAGTCGCAGGGACGTTTTTGGGCCGCAGGTAGATCTTGTGCCGCAGGAAGATCTTGTCTGCCAGCTGTCACTGCTGTATTTAATGCCTTGATTTGGTTTTGGACTTGGGCTCTTTTTTTGAGATAAAGTTGATGGTTACTAAGGATAAAATCCCTAAATGTCATCATTATCTTTAATGAATACAAGAATCGAAGCGGCGATGACGGTTATTAAGGACAAAAATTTCCAACTGTCGTCATTATCTTTAATGTCACGATAACCGACGCGACGTTCATCTGTTTCTACTTTGAAGAGCTATAAATATGGGCCATACGGAGAGAGTTTTTTCTTTCAACTTTTTCTTCCTCGTCTTCATCATCTTCGTCCTCCTTTCTGTCCTGGTTAGCCATGGCTCCGAAAGCTTCTAAGTCGACTGGCGCTACGGCCAAAGGGAAGGGACTCGCCTCTCCGTCGAGAGCTGCAGACTCTCCTCCCGTTCATCCTGACGTGCAACCCCCCGTTAAGGGTAAGGACGGTGGGAAAACGATGACTTAAATTTGAATGGCCATATCACATATTTTATGCGCAGGCCTGTCATGGATTGCCTCTGTGCTTTGGGCATGATCGATATATCCCCCATCTCATGGGACTGCATGTGTTCTGTTTGATGGGGCCGTATGGGTTGAGCCGTAAAAGTGCCACTGACCTTCATGGATGCCTCATACCTGAGCCGCATGAGCGCTACATGGCTGAATCGTATGGATGCCTCATGATCAAATCGTATATACATCTCATAACTGATCCGCATAAATGCCTCATGGTTTAGCCGCATGAACATTGCATAACAGATCCGCATAAGTGCTTTAAGACTGATCCACATGCGTCTCATGTTTTTAAGCTGCATGCGCATCCCTTATAACTAGGCCACATAGGGTCTATTTGGCTGAATGTTTTCATTTAACTGCTAACTCCCTTTTCTTTTTTCTTTTTTTACAGGGATCCAGCTAGCGAATTTCTCCAGGACTGGTATCAATGATAGAGTGAAGATGCACCATTATGACATACACATTAGACAGCTCAGAACTCCCCATTCTTTGGAAGAGTTTTTCCCGTGCCATTTTGGCATACACATCAGACAACTCAGAACTCCCCATGTTTCGAAAGAGTTTTCCCCAGATGGTAGAAAGAACCTTTATACATCAGAGAGTCGGATAGTGGTCGGGTGTCATCATGAAAGTCATGTTTTTACGGCTCTCCAAGTAGGCAAAATCACCATTAGGGATGTTGTTTTGAAGGTATGGTCTTTTGGAGGAACGGGGCTAAGGTGTCCGCAATACGGAGGGGAGAAAAGTATGCTATATTTGCCCTCCTCCGTGTAGCTCCTTGGAGATTCAACAGCCTTGTTTGCTTCTCAGCAGTAAAACATGACTTCTTTCGAGGGCCATAAAACTGCTTTTTGATGAAGGCAAAGTGCTGTCAAACTGACCAAACTATGTATTGCTAGATTTTCCTTTCTTTTTCTTTTGCTGCTGATGTAGTCCTATGAATGTAAATGATTTTGAATAAACAAAATACATTCACTCCATTCTTTATTTGTAGTATCTGTGGTGCTTGTAATAGAGGGCCGAATACAGCATTTGTGTTTAATAAAGGACATCCCACTGGAGGACTTTTTGTGGACCTATTTCCCTTTTGTGCATCTGGAAATGCGAACAAATAGATTTGAATGATATTTTATGGACCTACTACTCTTTGGTACACCGATGGTGCGAGTAATAGATTAGGATAACTTCTGTAGACCTATTACCCTTTTGCGCACTGGCGGTACGGGTAATAGATTTGAAACAAAACCTAGCAGAGGTAATATGGACGTGATAGGTTTTGTGGTCTTAACACCATGTCTTTTATCTCGGGTTGGGTACAGGTGCTAAGTCAAGAAACTATCGATATCAGAGGTAACATGGACGTGATACACGATAATCAAGAATAATTTTTTGGTGGACCTATTACTCTTCTGTGCACTAGTGGTGCGAGTAATAGATTTTGAGACAAAACCACAGAGGTAATATGGATGTGATTGGTTTTGTGGTCTTAACACCATGTCTTTTATCCCGGATTGGGTACAGGTGTTAAGTCAAGAGACTATCGGTATCAGAGGTAATATGGACGTGATACACGATAATCAGGAATAGAAAGTTTGCTCAGTGATAACGATAAGCTAGGCAGACTCATGTGTGATAAAGCATTAGAGTGGGAGTTCAGAGGTATCATCATACATGACTCGCCACTCAGGAAGATGCAATAGAGTGTGAGTTCAGAGGTACTTGGTATACATAACTCGATAGTTTGGGAGATTTGATGGTTTAAAGGAGTACCAGCATGTCCTTAAACATAGTATTTCTTTAGGAACTTACCGTTTATGGGCATCATGAGCAAGTCCCCGTTCTGTTTTGCGAGCCGGTATGCGTCGTTGGAGAATATGGTCTCGATGATGTATGGACCCTCCCACTTGGGCTAGAATTTGCCGACGGTTTTGTGAGTCATGACCATCGGTCTGCGAACGACCAAGACGAGATCACCTACTTGGAATGTGTCACCTTCGTTTTTCGTTATACGTATTTTCAGTATACGTGTACGGAATTCCGACCCGTAATCAGACTTGTCTAGCTTAATCTTGCATGACTTGGTTTATTTTGGTTTATTTTGACTTGGGTTCGGCTTGGGTTGGTTTGTTTGGTTTAGGGTGGTTCATCATGAACCCAACCCCTACCTACCACCATCTCCATTTAAAGCCCAACCCTTTCTCTCTCTTTATTACTTTCTTACCTTTTCTTTTACTCATTATTCTTCCTCATAACTCTCTCCACCTACCAAGAGCTTAGACAAGTGTACCTTGCTTCTACATAAGAACCCATTTTTATGGTTCATTTATCTTCCTCTCGTGATTCTAAGATAGTTTAGAACTTGATATTTTGCATTTTGAAGTTTTATTTTTTGTAGATCTAGCTAGAAATTTGGGTTTTGATCTATCAAACTTCCTTATTTTCAAGTTTTGATTCATTCCAGGTTGTTTAGAATTGTGTTATACCCCATTATGATCTATAAAAGTCCTATTTTTGGCTTGAATTGAAGGTTTCATGGATTTTGGAGTTCTGGAGGTTCCTTACGCCCACGTTTATTCGTGCCAGCGTAGTATCAAACTATACGCCCACGTTTATACGTGCTCGCGTAGTATCAACTCTACGTCCACGTTTATTCGTGTCAGCGTTAATCTGGATTACGCAAGTCAAGACTGTTTTATGCGTAAAACAAAGTCTACCCGGCCTTGGCGTAAAACAAGTTTCACGCGTAGACTTTTTTCCTTTACGCGTGCTTCCCTTACGCGTAGACTTTATTCCTTTACGCGTACTTCCCTTACACGTCGACTTTATTCCTTTACGCGTGCTTCCCTTACGCGTAAACTTTATTCCTCTACGCGTGCTTCCCTTACGCGTAGACTTTATTCCTTTACGCATGCTTCCCTTACGCGTAGACTTTATTCCTTTACGTGTACTTTCCTTACGCGCAGACTTTATTCCTTTACGCATGCTTCCCTTACGCGTAGACTTTATTCCTTTGTGCGTACTTCCTTTACACGTACTTCCCTTGGCATACCCCTTGGCGTACTCCCCTGCCCGAAAGCTCTTTAGCACTAGCTAGCGTATCTTACCCCTTGCCCGGCGCAGTATGGCCTTACGCCTTTTCACATGAACTAGATATAATCATGATAGGTTAATATTGTAATGATAATCTGTACACGACATGATTTTGTGACAACTCATGATAGTGGCCCGATATGGTGCGCTCCTAACAAGTAACAAGTACAAGTAACATGACATGATGGTGACCCATTGTGGTGCACCCCTGACAAGTAACCCTGACATGAACTCATGAACACCGTTGCGATGGTTATCTTAACCTGCCAAGTAATCTTGACATGTAACCTTGAACGCCGTTGCGACGGCTACCTCGACTCGCTAAGTAAATTCTCGTCTTGATACCGTGGGTGCTTGCTTAAAACTTGTTTGTATAAGCTACTAGTCTAGTCTCGTCTTGCATCATGTATAGGACATGAGTTCCTGGTTACCACGGTGAAGGATTCATACAGAATTTGACTAAGGTTAATGACTAGATTGATCAAGTAGTTCATTCTAAGGTAGATTTCCCCAGTTACAGGCGATCCAGTTATCCCGGCCACACCTGATGGACTTGTAGCATGCCGTCGATTAGGGCACATTTCCAGTCCACTGTCATATCGGACACACTCATGAAACAAGTACAAGGCACACTGTTATGTGTTGCACTATAAGCTATCTAATAATTCTGAATAACTTTGATAATCAACCTCGTCTGGATAACCTGCATAGCTGCAGGGCCTGTGACTGCTGGAACATCTTATTGCATCTTGCTAGTAATTAGGCTTGTGATAACCCTAGCTAGTTAAAGTATCAAGCCGTACTCATTTCTTGGCCGTGATTGATTGGATGGAGTCCGGCCCAGTCTAGTCTTGTCCTGATCCTGTACAAGATTGTTGCATGACTCGATTGCTTGTGCTTTACTTTATCGATAAATGATGGAAAACCAAGTTTCGTTCAATTGAAGGGTTACAACCTCGTTCCTTGTTTGGTTTATGGATTGTAACTTGGATATCTGAATAGTCCCATGGTTATCTTATCATATATCATAATGACTTTCCATATCTCTAGTCTTTTATTACATAATTGTGTTTTTGTGCTAATCGCTGGTTTTAGTTCTTACGTGAAGCCTCCCTTGTGGTACTTGCTCTTTCTGGGGTCTGACCAAGCTGGTTTTGTATGGCCAGATTTCAGAGTAGGACCCGAGGATCTTCCAGCCTTCCAGCCAGATGTTGAACACTAGGCGCAACCCTGGCAACGATTGGGTTTTATTTTGCTCTCCCACTCTATTGTAAATTATTCTTTTGAGGCGTTTAGCCGCCGAACAAGTGTTAGCTCGTGTTAAATTTATATTCCTGTCTGCCTAAGGGCCGTAACATGGTTGACAAATCCTAGGGTTGATCATGTATGACTTAAACTCTTGCTAGTCTTCGCATTTTGTATGACTGGATTCATGATCATCTGAATATGTAATGTATGGGACGCCTTACTTTGTTTGTCTGATGATCTACCATCTTGTTACATTTACTTGCTTGCTTGAGATTGAAACACTAGGCTTGTTCTTGACCTTAAGAGACTATTGGCTTGTAGTTAAACCCTCATGTATCTAGACAGCCGTGACCGTATATCGAGGTAGAATTCACTTTGATATACGTAGTTGGCTGTGTCTGTCCCCCGCTCTCCAGTATTCTGGTTCTAGGGCATGACACGGTTTAAGTGGTAGCCCATGCAGGTCTTATAAATCAAGATATGTCTGGGTTTCATGAATTAGATGTCTCAATCAGCACTCGCCTTTGATCTCTACTCATGTCTTCTAATCTTCCCGAAATCTTGATCTGATCACATGTTTATATCCTTGATCTATCATGGTCCTTCCTTATTGTTCCCCATGTCGTTTCTTCAGCGGTATTGTTCCTGGTCCTACCGATCAGCAAGGCGGAGCACCTCCAGTGAACCAACAGCAACCTGGAGACCAGTTTGAGGTAGATGACTAGGACGAGGTTCACCAATTTGAGGTAGATGAGCAGGACGGTCGACGGTTATGCGACCGAGTTTTCAAGACTAAGTCGGTTTGCTCCCACCTTGGTGGCGACCGAATTAGACCGAGCCCAGCGGTTCCAGCAGGGACTCCACCTAAAGATTATTCTAGCTGTGGAGCAGTTCGAGCACCAGATATTTGATGCCGTCTTACGGGCAGCGAAGAGGCATGAGTATACTTCTCAGAGGATAGTGGACCGAACCGGAGGTCGGAAGAGGTCCCATAGGCAAATGTCCCATTCATCAACTCTAGCCCCGGCAGCTAGGGCTTTGAATATAGGAACTCCGAGACGGGCAGCCTCAGTTACGTTGGTTCACCATTCAACCCCGACGTACTCTCAACAGCAGAAGCAGAAGCAGTCTTCCGCAATGGGCTGCTCTCATTATGGGAAGCCCGGTCACGTTGTTTCAGAGTATCGCAGAGCACAGGGATTGTGCTTGTCTTGTGGGACATCGGATCACATGATAGTGTCTTGTTCGCACATGGCCAGTTCATCATCAACCTTAACCAGTCCATCGGTTAGGGGACCAGCTCCAGTTCAGCAACAGCAGTACCAGTTCCCGAGGCCCTTGCCGCCTCAGGCCCAAGCTTTCCAGTAGCAAAGGCCGCAGCAGTATGCCCATGCCCAAGCTCAGAACCAGAACATGTAGAGAGGTCACCAGCAGAGGGGACCAGCACCGAGAGGACAAGGTCAAGCGATGGCTTTGACCATGGAGGAGAAATTGGCATCAAGTGAGGTGGTGGCAGGTACCATTCTCGTCAACTCTTTTTCTGCATCAGTATTATTTAATTCGGGAGCATCGCATTCATTCATATCTGCACGATTCGCAACACGGATAGGACTGGAGCCCGAGTCATTATCAATAAGGCTCAATATACTTACTGGTAACGGTCTTATGGGAGTAGATAGAGTCATTTCTTCATGTCGGATCGTAGTCAGCGGTAGAGAGTTTTCTGCTAGATTGATAAAATTTTCGATGGCCGACTATGATGTGGTCCTAGGAATGGATTGGTTGAGGGACCAGTATGCTAGAATAGATTGCCACATCGGCAAGATTATTTTTAGTATTCCTGGTGAGCAAGAGTTTTCATTTTTTCGAGACGGAGTAGAACCTTCTCCACCATTATTACGGATGGAAGTAGCAGTGGAAGATCAGTTTCTCAGAGTAGTAGAAGAGTTTCCTGATGTATTTCCCGAAGAACTTCCAGGTATACCCCTAGAGAGAGAGAGAGAGTGCACCATTGATTTGCTTCCGGGGATGGCACCAGTGTCAGGAGGAGTCTATAGGATGGCACCTTCCAAGTTAGGGATCTTGTATAAGATGATTGAAGAACTTAGAACCAAGGGATTCATTCGTGCTAGTAGATCTCCTTGGGGAGCACCGATACTTCTCGTAAAGATGAAGGATGGTACGTCAAAATTATGTGTTGATTATCGTACCTTTAACTCTGTAACAATTAAGAACAGATATCCTCTTCCAAGGATAGATGATTTATTTGATCAGATCAGGGGAGCGACAGTATTTTCGAAGATTATTTTGTGGTCAGGGTACCATCAGATCAGAGTTAGAGAGCAAGACGTCCCGAAGACAGCGTTCAGATCAAGATATGGATATTGAGAGTTCCTTGTTATGCTATTTGGAGTGACCAATGTGCCAGCTATATTCATGGACCTCATGAATCGTATCTGTATGCCCTATTTGGATCAATTTGTGATAGTATTCATGGATGATATCTTGGTCTATAGCAAGAATGAGGCAGAGCATGAGCAGCATCTTCGTATAGTTCTTCAGATTCTCAAAGAGCACCAGTTGTACGCGAAGTTCAGTAAGTGCGAGTTTTGGCTGGATCGTATCTCATACTTGGGTCATATTATTACCAGAGGTAGAGTGAAAGTGGACCCCCAGAAGATAGTTGCTACAGAGACATGGCCAGTTCCCCGTACCATCGCAGAAGTTCGGAGTTTCCTAGGATTGGCCGGCTATTACCGACGATTTATGTCAGACTTCGCTCGAATTTCAGCACCACTGACGCAGTTGACTCGTAAGGATATGCAGTTTGCTTGGACAGCAGAGTGTCAGAGTTTATTTGAGAAGTTGAAGCAAGGATTGATGACGGCACCCATTCTCACGCTTCCAGATAGGATAGGAGAATTTTTAGTCTATTGTGATGCTTCCGGTAAGGGATTGGGATGCGTCTTGATGTAGCATGGTAAGGTAGTAGCTTATGCATCACGTCAGCTTCGTGATCATGAGAGGAATTGTCCAACTCAGGACTTAGAGTTAGTAGTGGTAGTTTTTGCGCTTAAGTTGTGGAGGCATTATTTGTATGGAGATCGGATGGAGATTTTCACTGACCACAAGAGTCTTAAGTATGTGTTTACCCAGAAGGATCTTAACATGCGTCAGAGGAGATGGCTAGAGCTACTTGTGGATTATGACATCAACTTGCAGTATCATCCTGGGAAGGCCAACATAATAGCAGATGCATTGAGCAGGAGAGCCGGAGTTTATTTTCTAACAGCACAGCCAGAGTTGTTAGCAGATCTTCAGAAGATGGGTATTGAAATTGTTCTTCCTTCCAGTGTAGCATTGATGGCCAGTATGCAAGTTCAGTCCAGTATAGTTAAGAGGATCAAGTTAGCTCAGTCAACAGATTCTAAGCTTCAGCGACTCAGAGCAGAATGTGTAGCAAGACGAAGAACAGAGTTTTGTATTCATGAAGATGGTACACTTCAACATGGAAGGCGTCTTTCTGTACCCAGTGGTGATATCAGACAGGAGATCATGGCAGAGGTACACAGTTCACAGTATTCGATTCATCCCGACGGTATGAAGATGTATCGTGATATCCGTCAGTATTTCTAGTGGAATGGCATGAAGAGGGAGATAGCCCGGTTTGTCTTTCGTTGTTTAGTTTGCCAACAAGTTAAGGCTGAACATCAGAGACCAGCTGGACTTCTTTAACCTTTACCGATCCCAGAATAGAAATGGGAGCACATTACCATGGATTTTGTAACTGGATTACCTAGATCTCCAGCTAGGAGAGATGCTTTCTGGATTATAGTTGACAGACTCACTAAGGTAGCTCGTTTTATCCCTTTCAGAATTAGTTAGTCAACGGATCAGCTTGCAGAGATGTACCTCAGGTAGATAGTCAGATTACATGGAGTGCCAGTTAGTATCATATCAGACAGAGATTCAAGATTCACATCACATTTTTGGCGGAGTCTTTAAAGGAGTTTGGGAACTCGTCTCAAGTTCAGTTCAGTGTATCATCCGCAGACCGATGGTCAGTCAGAATGCATAATTCAAACTCTTGAAGATATGTTAAGATCATGTACACTTGACTTCGTTGGTTCGTAGGAAGATCACCTGCATCTCGTAGAGTTCTCCTATAATAACAGTTTCCAGGCCAGTATCCAGATGGCATCCTTTGAAGCCTTGTACGGCAGGAAGTGCAGACCTTCTTTAGCTTGGGATGATATCGGTGAGAGGAAAATGCTTGGTCCCGAAATGATTTCACAGACTATTGAGGTGGTCAGATAAGTCAGAAATCATCTTCGAGTTGCATAAGATCGCCAGCGTCATTGGGCCGATTCCCATCGGCATCCCCTTGAATTTTCTATCGGCGACCATGTATTTCTTAGAATCTCGCCTACCCGTGGCGTCCTTCGTTTTGGCATACAGGGAAAGCTTAGTCCTAGGTATATAGGGCGTTCGACATTCTAGAGCGGGTAGGTGATGTGTCCTATCGTCTCGCTCTTCCGCTGTCGTTACGTGAGGTACATGATGTCTTCCATGTATCCCAATTGTGATGGCATATCCCGAATCCGAGTCATATTCTTGATCATTCAGAATTGGTTGTTGGTACCAACCTTTCGTATGAGGAGAGACCCGTATCCATATTGGACCGAAGAGAGAAGATACTCAAGAATAAGACTATCAAGTTAGTCCATGTTGCTTGGGGTCATCACTCTTTGGGTGAGTCAACGTGGGAACGAGAGGATGATATCCGATCGCAATATCCTGACCTGCTTGACTCGTAAGGTATAATGTCTTCTTATGCCTTCTGCCTTCAACTTTATTGCTTGCATGAATGACTGCTTGATTGATTGCTTAGTCATAACTTGACTGTGATTAGTATAGCTTGTTCGACATCTCTCGCCTCTTGATTAAATTTCGAGGACGGAATTCTTTTAAGGTGGGTAGAGTTGTCACCTCTATTTTTTGTTATACATTTTTTAGTATACGTGTACAGAATTCCGACCCGTAATCAGACTTGTCTAGCTTAATCTTGCATGACTTGGTTTATTTTAGTTTATTTTGACTTGGGTTCGGCTTGGATTGGTTTGTTTGGTTTAGGGTGGTTCATCATGAACCCAACCCCCTACCTACCACCATCTCCATTTAAAGCCCAACCCTTTCTCTATCTTCATTACTTTCTTACCTTTTCATTTACTCCTTCTTCTTCCTCATAACTCTCGCCAACTACCAAGAGCTTAGGCAAGTGCACCTTGCTTCCACATGAGAACCTATTTTTATGGTTCATTTATCTTTCTCTCGTGATTCTAAGATAGTTTAGAACTTAACATTTTATATTTTGAAGTTTTATTTTTTGTAGATCTAGAAATTTGCCATTCTCGGATTTTGTTGGTTTTGATCTATCAAACTTCCTTATTTTCAAGTTTTGATTCATTCCAGGTTGTTGAGAATTGTGTTATACCCCATTTTGATCTATAAAAGTCCCATTTTTGGCTTAGATTGAAGGTTTCATGGAATTTGGAGTTTTGGAGGTTCCTTACGCCCACGTTTATTCGTGCCAGCGTAGTAGCAAACTCTACGCCCACGTTTATACGCATTCGCGTAGTATCAACTCTACGCCCACGTTTATTCGTGTCAGCGTGAATCTGGATTACGCAAGTTAAGACTGTTTTACGCGTAAAATAAAGTCTACCCTGCCTTGGCGTAAAATAAGTTTTAAGTGTAGACTTTATTCCTTTACGCGTGCTTCCCTTATGCGTAGACTTTATTCCTTTACTCGTACTTCCCTTACGCGTAGACTTTATTCCTTTACGTGTGCTTCCCTTATGCGTAGACTTTATTCCTTTATGCGTGCTTCCCTTATGAGTAGACTTTATTCCTTTACGCGTGCTTCCCTTACGCGTAGACTTTATTCCTTTACGCGTACTTCCCTTACGCGTAGACTTTATTCCTTTATGCGTGCTTCCCTTATGCGTAGACTTTATTCCTTTGTGCGTACTTCCTTTACGCGTACTTCCCTTGGCGTACTCCTTGGCGTACTCCCCTGTCCGGAGGCTTCTTAGCTCTAGCGTATCTTACCCCCTTGCCCGGTGCAGTATGGCCCTGGCATCCTTTGCCCTAGATTCACCTTTATTGGGCGCGTGGCACCCCTTATTATATCTTTACGCCTTTTCACAAGAACTCGATATAATCATGATAGGTTAATATTATAATGATAATATGTACACGGCATGATTTTGTGACAACTCATGATAGTGGCCCGACGTGGCGCGCTCCTAACAAGTAACATAACATGATAGTGACCCGTTGTGGTGCACCCCTGACAAGTAACCCTTACATGAACTCATGAACACTGTTGCGATGGTTATCTTGACCTGCTAGGTAAGCTTGACATATAACCTTGAACGCTGTTGCGACGGCTACCTCGACTCGCTAAGTAAATTCTCGTCTTGACGCAGTGGGTGCTTGCTTGAAACTTGTTTGTACAAGCCACTAGTCTAGTCTCGTCTTGCATCATGTATAGGACATGAGTCCTTGGTTACCACGGTCAAGGATTCATACTGAATCTGACTAAGGTTAATGACTAGATTGATCAAGTAGTTCATTCTAAGGAAGATTTCCCCAGTTACAGGTGATCCCGTTATCCCATCCACACCTGTTGGACTTGTAGCCTGCCGTCGAGTAGGGCACATTTTTAGTCCACTGTCATATGGGACACACTCATGAAACAAGTACAAGGTACACTGTTATGTGTTGCACTTTAAGCCATCTAATAATTCTAAATAGCTTTGATAATCAACCTCGCCTGGATAACCTGGATAGCTGCAGGGCCTGTGACTGCTGGAACATCTTATTGCATCTTGCTAGTAATTAGGCTTGTGATAACCCTAGCTAGTTAAAGTATCAAGCCGTACTCATTGCTTGGCCGTGATTGATTGGATGGAGTCCTGCCTAGTCTAGTCTTGTCCTGATCCTGTACAAGATTGTTGCATGACCCGATTGCTTGTGCTTTACTTTATCGATAAATGGTGGAAAACTAAGTTCCGTTCAGTTGAAGGGTTACAACCTCGTTACTTGTTTGGTTTAAGGGTTGTAACTTGGATATCTGAATAGTTCCATGGTTATCTTATCATATATCATCATGACTTTCTATATCTTTAGTCTTTTATTATATAATTGTGTTTTTGTGCTAATCACTGGTTTTAGCTCTTAAGTGAAGCCTCCCTTGTGGCACTTGCTCTTTCTGGGGTCTGACCCAGCTGGTTTTGTATGGCCAGATTTTGGAGTAGGACCCAAAGATCTTCCAGCCTTCCAGCCAGATGGTGAATACTAGGCGCAACCCTGGCAACGAGTGGGTTTTATTTTGCTCTCCCATTCTATTGTAAATTATTTTTTGAGACGTTTAGCCGCCGAGCAAGTGTTAGCTCGTGTTAAATTTATATTCCTGTCTACCTAAGGGCCGTAACATGGTTGACAAATCTTAGAGTTGATCATGTATTACTTAAACTCTTGCTAGTCTTCGTATTTTGTATGACTGGCTCCATGATCATCTGAATATGTAATGTATGGGACGCCTTACTTTGTATGTCTGATGATCTACCATCTTGTTACATTTACTTGCTTGCTTGAGATTGAGACACTAGGCTTGTTCTTGACCTTAAGAGATTATTGGCTTGTAGTTAAACCCTCATGTATCTAGACAGCCGTGACCGTATATCGAGGTAGAATTCACTTTAATATACGTAGTTGGCTGTGTCTGTCCCCCGCTCTCCAGTATTCTAGTTCTGGGGCGTGATAGAATATCCTCTACTTGACTTTCTTATTAAAGGATCGAGAGATGCGTGCTTGATAGAGCTCGATGCTTTTTTGAGCTTGCAAACATTTCTCGTCTAACGCTTCAAATTCTTGTAGCCGTCGGCGGTAGTTATAGTCCGACGTTGACCGGTAAGTAAGGGCCACAGGAAATAAGGGGATCTGAGTCTCCAATGGGAGAACTGCCTCGCTCCTGTATACCAGAGAAAATGGTGTATTTTCGGTAGCCGTTTGACTCGTAGTACGGTACGCCCATAAGCATTTGCCCAACTTTTTATTCCAGTCGTGCTTGTTTGAAGACACAAACTTCTTGAGAAGCTTGATTATGGTCTTGTTAAAAGCTTCGGCCAGACCATTAGCTCGTGGGTTGTATGCCGTTGAAGCCACATTTTGAATTCGGTTCTTATCACAGAATCGATAGAAGGCATGGCTTACGAATTGCGGACCATTGTCATGAATGATCCTCCTTGGCAGTCCAAAACGGTAATGACATAATGTTTTATGAAACTGATCACGTTTGATGTCTTTACCTCTATCAACGGAATAGCTTCTGCCCATTTGGAGAAGTAGTCGGTGATTGCGAGAATAAACCGGTGCCCTTTGGACGACGGCGGGGTGATTGGGCCAACAATATCCATTCTCCATGCTTCAAATGGCCAAGAGGCCACTATTGGGTGCAAGAACTCAGATAGCATATGTATGAAATTTGTGTGGATCTGACAAGCCTTGCACTTTTTTGCATAATCGTCTACGTCTGCTACCATCGTAGGCCAGTAGTAACCCATCCGACGGAGACGGTCCTGCAACTTTGGGCCCGGTTGGTGAGCCCCGCAAATGCCATCGTGAGCCTCGTGTAAGGCTTCTGCATTTGACTGACATCTTAAGAGTAGTCTGTCGTAAGATCGTTGGTACAACATTTTTGTTTCCGTATCATAAAAGAATCTGAGAGAACGCCTTCTAATTGAAGTTGCTTCTTTCACATTCTCTGGCAGGATTTCGTAGACTGCGAAGTCGATGAACAAGAGTCTCCAGTCTTTCACATCATCGATTATTTGGGCGGAGTAACTCGTATCCAATTGAATGTTGTTTTTGTGACAAACCAGCTCATGGCCTATCACGTCGACTAGATAATAAGCATAATTTAGAACCGCCAAAGAAGCGGCGAGGCCTGCTAGGGCATCAGCTTCAATATTCTGGAGCCTAGGAATATATTCTATGAAGAACCCTTCCAAGGTTGCAATAATGGCAATTGCTGTCTGATGATAAGGAATCATGTCCGCGTTACGAACCTCGTAAGAGCCTCGAATTTGATTGACGATCAACTGCAAGTCGGAGCTCGATGACCAAAGCATTATATTCGGCTACATTGTTTGAACAGGGTTCTGTGAGAGAATATGCCCGGTTGACCACCAACCCAGAGGAAGAAATTAATACTACCCCAACTCCAGCGATGATATCACCTTGTGGCCCTATTCTTGAAGCACCGTCAAAGAACATTCGCCAAATGTTATCATGTGAAGTCATATTTGAGTTAACGACTTTGTCTAGGATTTTCTCATAGATTCTTGCTGTTCCTGAGCCTGGATGGGCTGCTAGGAAGTCGGCCAAGGCTTGACCTTTGACAGCCTTCTGCGAAATGAAGACCATGTCGTAGGGGGATAACAGTATCGCCCATGTGGCTAGACGAGAACTGAGTGCTCCTGGCTTAGTCATGAGAACCCTGAGGGAATTAACTTGTGAGACAATATATATGGTCTGCCCTGACACATAGTGTCATATTTTCTGAACGACGAATACCAAGGCAAGGCATTCCTTCTCCAAGGCGATGTACCTATGCTCCGGCCCCACCATCATTCGGCTGAGATAATAGATGACTTGTTCGTGCCCCGCATTATTGTTTTGTGCTAGCAAGGCGCCGAGTGAGTGTTCCATCGCCCGTACATTTAGCAGGAAGGGCATTCCGACGATCGGGGCTACCAGAACTGGCGGATTCGTCAAGTATTCCTTAATGTCATTCAAGGCGCGTCGACATTCCTCATTCCATACGAAAGAGATGCCTTTCTTTATAAGTTGTGTGAAGGGTTGATATCGCCCTGAGAGGTTAGATATGAACCTCCTGATGTAAGCTAGTCTTCCCAGAAGGCCTCGGAGTTCACGGAGGTTCCTCGGTGGACTCATCTCCAGGATTGTCTTTGTCTTATCGGGGTCTATGTGAATGCCCCTGGAAGTAATGACAAAGCCCAAGAACTTTCCGTTGGACACTCCCAGGAAAGACTTGGTGGGATTCATCTTCAAATTTTGTGCTCACATAAGATCGAATACTGTTCTCAAATCGTATAAGTGGTCATCCTTGGAATGGCTTTTGACGGCGATATCGTTAATGTAACACTCCACCGTCTTACGCAAGTGATCTCTAAAGATGATGCTCATAGCACGTTGATACGTAGCACCGACGTTCTTCAGGCCGAAGGGCATGACTGTGTTGTAATACACGCCGATCGGTGTTCGGAATGACGTATGCTTCTCTTCGTCAGGAGATATTTTGATTTGATTGTATCCTAAAAAGCCATCCATAAAGGACATGCGCTCGAAGCCACACGTATTATCGATCATTATGTCGGTAATGGAAAAAGGGAATTTATCCTTAGGATATGCCGTATTCAGATTGTGAAAGTCGATGCAGATTCAGATCTTCCCATTCTTCTTGACGACTTGTACTATATTAGCTATCCAGTCTGGGTGCTACTCATCGTGGATGAAACCGCTAGCTATAAGCTTGTTTACTTCTGCTTCGATGGATTTCATGATGTCTGGACGGAACCGCCGTTGCTGTTGCTTGACTGGCTTCGCATCCAGATGAATATGGAGCTTATGAAGTGCGATATCGGGGTTTTACCCTAGCATGTCTTCATAGCTCCAGGCAAAGACGTCGATATACTCTCTGACAAGTTGCAACAACAACTCCCGCTCGCCATCCGTCAGACTTTTACTAACGAAGATTGGCTTTGGAGAGGATTCATCACCGAGGTTAACTTGCATGACCTCATCTTCAGTGGGAGGGTCACGTAGTTCAAAGCATTTCTCCCATTGTGCATCTAGTTGTTGGACCCATGGCTCCAATTCAAGAGGTTCGGGTAGATCCTTGTCTTCCTATTCAATGTCAGTGGATGCCATATTGACAGATAATGTCTGCCAGAATATATCTCTAATGCTGTCGTCGGAATCGTATGTAGGTGATTCGGATGAGTGAGAATGCAACTCGTATTACTCATCGGAGCTCTCGGGCGTTGTTGCTGGTATAACATAACCGAGGACGCATTTGGATTTGCCGTAATAATCCCGAGGTTTCCCAGACGGAGTTGACAGCTGCAGAGGCAATCTCCGACCATTACCATAATTCAGACCTGGGGTAGCCTCCATGTCGTACCCCTGCTTTTGCATGAAGTACTTGGCCTGAAGACTATACAGGTAGAGCGATAGTCTTCCAGTATCGAGTTCGAGATCAAACTCTTGTGGCATGAAAGGTTGAGGACCTTCTTTTCGGCCGGAGATGATCGTGTGATCCCCTTCTCTTCTGCCTGGGACTAGGAAGCAGGCACCTCTAACGGGAGTAAGTCGGTTCGTGGTATGGATGGTTGTCACCTGTGTATGCAGGTTAATGTCCCGATCGAGTCCCAAAGTATACATCAGATTGAGTTTATTACACTCAGGATAGTTCAATGGCAGCCTCTTATTGATGAAATAAGGAATTTTGTCCACAGAGATTACATCATCAGGATAGGGACTATCCAACTTTGCAATAAGATACTTCGCGAGTTCTGCATCCTCTTTAGCTACCTCCTGCGTGATCGTTGGTGGGGACGCTGTCCTAGGCAACTTGACCACCAAGGGTTCTGCTTGTGGCATTGGCTTGTCTGAGGGTCTTGGATCGACACTTGGTTGCCGGCTCATCTTGAGAAGACGGATGACCATCGGCTCGGCAGAAGACTTCTGTCTTCCGAATGCTTTTTATATGATCTTTGCAATCGGATCACCATAGGCTCCCCAGAGGACCCTGCATCTTCCGGTCGCCTTTGATTGAATTTTGGAAATCGGATCACCATCGGCCCTATGACGGGTTTTGGCTCTTGGCTTTGGGAGTCTGAGGACTATCGGTTTCGACTATACAGCTGGGGCGGGGTAACCGGGCACCTCTTTATGTAAATTACGACAAGAGGTACGGCTTTGCCCGGTTTGCGGGCCTGGAGATGAATTCTCAAGGGTTCCTCTGGACCTATGATGGACGCCAGTTCGTCAGTCATGTGCCTCTTGGATTCTTCATATAGACAAGCTACCAAAGAATAATAAGACTCAACCCCTTTGAAGGGATCGATGTCGGCAAATTCAGTCTTCATGAAGCCGTGCTTACTGACATACTTGAAGCACTAGTGGAGGGTGAATGGCACGATTATATAGTCATGTATCCACGGACGCCCCAAGAGGATGTTGTAGGACGTGTCTACATCTATGACGTTGCAGGTGACCTCTGTCCTTAGGTCACCGATTTGACATTTCAATCGGATCTTTCCTAAAGGATAGTTCCTTCCTGAGTTGAAACCGCTAAAGGCGGTATTGGTCGTCGCTAGCCGGTGCATAGAGATGCCGAGGACTTGAAGCAAGCTTTTTGGGATAATACTTATCGATGAGCCAGGATCGATGTGCATCCGATCCACCTTGATGTCGCCTATGTATCCAGTGTAGTATAAGGGGTGATCATGCAACTTGGTCTTGATCAACATGTCCTGTGGGGTGAATACGATATTGGGCATTGCATCCGCACAGTTGCTGCCCTGGAGATCTGTCGACGAGTCTTCCCCTGTAGGTTTGACCTGGGCTATATAAGCGTCAGCATTATGGAGCGCTTCGCTCAATGCGACACGAAGATCCTTGGAGAGCCTTAGGAGCTCGTATAACGACAACTTTATCGGCATATTAGCCAATTGTGATAATATATCAAATTTGTAAGGTCTCACCAGCCCTTGAGGTGCATCTTTACGGAGCGGCCTATCGAAGCGGGTTTCTTTCGGCTTGCCCTGTCTGCCGATAGAGGCTGAGATAGCCCTGGAACATCAATGGCAGGCAGCGTTGCCTGCTGAGGGTCCTCGACTGAACTACCCAGAGTGGGCTAGACTTATTCCTCAAACCGGGTAACAACAACTGCCGCCTCTTCAGCGTCGACTAAAATTGTATGGCAGGATCTGGACTTCCTGCCCTTCTTCTTGTTGGCTGGAGATGACACCGCCTGGGTAACTTCGGCCACTAAGTCTGGGTGCACCCACATGATCTATCCTCGTGACGTGGTGAGAGGTACCAAGCCAATCGTATGGTCTCGGACAGGGGGAAGATTAGTAACCTCCATTGTTGCCCGGGGGATAGGTATTATCCCGTCTTGAGTACTTGTTGGAGGGAAGTCGCCGAACTAAATTGACAAAATATTCGCCGTCATGGTAACCTCTTCAAAGTCTAGCGATAGAGCTTTGGAGTCGATAAGACTCTGGATGCACCGCTTTAGTTGAAAGCAGTCATGAGTGGCATGATGAACATAGCGGTAGAAATGGCAGTATTTTGGGTCCTCCATCTCTGCCGCTCGGGGCTCGCGCCTTGGTGGAGGGAGTTGGATCCTGTACCCTTGCAAGAGCATGTCGAAGATAGGCTTGACATGACTATCTTCGAATGAGTAATTCACCTGGGGCCACTGAGCTTCTGTCTGCTTTTGTTCAGGCTTCTTGGTCGTACCGGCGACCATAGCATGTTTGCCTTTATTGTCCTGGTTATTGGAGGTGTCGTCAGTGTTATTGTTATTGGAGGTGTTGCCAGGACGTTTGCTTTTGACCTCTCTATCCGAGATGTGTAATCCTAGCTGGCGAGCCATCTTTAACTTCGCCTCCGTATTGGTGGCGCTTATGATAAAGGTCGTCCAATCCCAGAAATAATCTTCACCCATCCAGAGGCTGATTGCAGGGAGCAACTTCTTCTAGCAGATTTCAATCAAGGAGCTTTCGGAATTGCCTTGGGGCAATCACATTACAGTTTGGCAGAACTGCTCGATATAGTTCCTTGTCAGCTCCCTCTTCCCCTGAACAACGTCTATGAGGGATGATATTGCCACATCATGTCCCACTTCATAGAATATTTCTAGGAACATGTGCTTGAGGCCGTCGAAAGACTGGATGCAGTTGTCCGGAAGGTTGCTATAACAGACGAACGCAATTCCCTCCAATGCTCCGACAAATAATCGTGTGAGGATGGCATCGCTATGCGGCAAATGGTCGGTTGTGACCTCGAAATAAGTCATGTACCGACTAGCAGAGGTCTTCCCGTTATATGAATCGATATGAAATAGCTTGTACCATAGTAGAAAAGGCACATCTCTCCATGCAACGGGATACGGCTGCCGTATTCTCAGGTCCCGAGAGGAGTCTCGGGCATTGAACATTGCTCGAAGCTCCTGGACTTCCCTCCTTGCTTCCCTGGCTTCATCTGCAGCTGAACGAGCGGATGCTCCTAGATGATTGTCACCAAAAGAAGGAGCGGTTGTATTAGAGTCCGCATTGACTGCGGGTCCCAAGCTTGTTTTTCCAGGCGTCCTTGCTGGTTGAGTCGGCAAGGAAGCTTTGATTTCGTCTACTGACTTGACCAACGACAGGAGCATGACTTCAAGTACTTCTAGATATTGTCGGTCAGTAGGCGATTCATGATCATCGTCGGCCATAAAGACTGTCCATACGGGGTAAAGGTAGAAAGGATCGTAGCAGAGGTGCTCTCTATGTCATACCCTTGTACCGAAAAATCGTCGAGGAATATATAAATGTCTTCTTCCTCGGACTCGAAAGGGGTGCTACCCCCTGTGCAGGAAGCCGCATCGTCTTGGCGAAGGCGGTCATCCTCAGGGACATCCACGTCTGTTGCATAATTCCAGTGGATCACTATCCCCTGTGTATGATCTTGGAACACCGGGTTGTCACATACTTTGAGGGGACTGCTACCCCCGGCCTCATCTACCCCCAGGGGGGTCGAGGATGTACCCCAGATGTTGGTAGCTTCTTTCTGGATCGAGTGCCTAGGTAGACACCCCTGTGGTCGTCGGTGGCAACCCTCCAGACGAGAGTTTCCTTGCAATGCTGGCAGAGATTGTCAGGCTGGAAGAGCCTGTCTTCTTTCCTCCCTTGCCGGGAAGAACCTTCTGGGTTGAATTATAGGAAGCGAAAGAAAATTCCTCGTCTCTCAGAATTTGCACCTGTTTCTCAAGTTGTTGTTGGAAAGGTGCTGGCTGCTGCAGTCGTTAGAAAATGGATTGCCGATCTTCAAGTGCTGCCGACTTGTCGCAGCAGCAGTTGATGATGACTTGGGTACAACGATGTCCCGAGAGGGGCTCATCGCATGCCAAGGTTGCTTCCTTCTCCTTGCGTTTGTGAGTAATCACCTCTCTCAATTCGATAGCGGATTGGTCTATCTTTGCATCCCATTTGTGGACTCGGGTATCCCGAGCACACGGGTGCGTAGGTGTCATGTTTGCTCCCTGATCCGAGGCTAGTAAAAGCACTTGCTCTCGATCGTTGGAGGGAGACTTTTGACACCCACACTGTTCGTTAGCCCTAGGGGACTGGATGCGGGTGGTTCTGTACAACTTTCTATCAGGAGCCCGTATAACAGTTAATGGTACCCGTTGAAGGTCAACAACTTGGACAGTTGACTGGGCTTGTTGGGCCCGTACTGCCCTAGACTTCTTTGACTTAGCACCCAAAGGCGTATAGTAAAAAGAGTCCAGATTGATACATCCCACATTCTTAATGGGCCGCATGGAGTCGGGCCCGTATGAGAGACGGTCGAACACAGAGCTTCTAACAGGGCCGTACGAGACACTCTGCCTATGGCCAGGATTGGCTGCCGCATGGGCCATCTGCCTGTGGCCAGAGTTGGCTGTCGCATGGGCCATCTATCTGCGGCCAGGGTCAGCTGCCACATGGGCGATCTGTCTGCGGCCAGAGTTGACTGCCACATGGGCCATCGTCCTGCGGCCAGAGTCAGCTGCCGCATGAGTCATCTGCCTAGCTCTCTTATGCGGCCTCTTCCTCATCCGTATGGATTTCCCTTGTGTTCTAAAAAACTCAGTATCGTAGTGTTTTCCTTTGCTGGATTTGGGGACAGTGGGGTTATCTGCGGTCGGAAGCAGGGCCACAGGAGAGTCTTGATTACCATCTTGGGCTGCAAAAAGGAACTTCTTCGAGAACCTGGTTGGGGGTAACAGTTTTGTACTTCGACATCCTGCATGCGGGCTCTCTTTGGGTTGGCTCGCTTCTGCGATGGGCTGGTGCTCCCTTCCGAGAGTATTTCTTCGAATGCTCGTTGGTCAAATCGAACTACGAGCATTTATTGCATGGAGCCGAGCTTGGACACGTTAGATTGCGTCACCAACTTCTCATCAGAAGAGAAGGATGTCCCCAGCAGAGTTGCCATCGTGTTTTCCATTTAATATCAAGCACAAAAAATTACTGAAGAATTGAACTTGATTGCAAACTCGCTTGTACAAGAGAAAGCCTAGAAAGAAATCCTAGGAAACAATCTACGTACAATTGTTTAGTTTTGATTATAGGGGGTGACGATAGAGGCTCGAAAAAGTGTACCAACTCTTCCTTACTCCTTGGACTATCTGACACGGTCCTTGCTTTTAAAGAAATTGCCTTTCGTAGGTTGCCAGCCTTTTTCATGGTTGTGGTACCCTGCTATTTATAGTGATATATGTTTTGAGCCGCATAGATGGCCACGTGGCCACATGGCTACAACAGTACATAAAGACCCGCGCCTTGCCTGTAAACCCCCTAAATTTCTACTTTTAATTTTTTTTATTATTTAGTATTTAAAATTTTTACTTGGTATTTATACGTCGCATAGTCGTATTACACGTCGTGTACGAATTCGCATTTTCACATGTCTCGTCGAGTGCGAATATGTGCGAGATACATATTTTTGTAAAACATTTTATTAGAGATTTTATTTATATAAAAGAATTTTTAGTTTTCAAAACAATATGATAAATATTTTTATTTTGTATAAAAGAGTTATTTTGTTCGTTGTCTAAAAATAAGTAGTGGTTTAGAAATTTTGTTTTATATAAAATGTATTCTAGATATTTTGTGAAATTCGAAATTTGTTATTAACATATTTTTGTTAATTATAAAAGGTAATTTATGATTTATTATTTAAATAATTATTATTTTTGAAATTATTATTATTGGCATTTTTGGGAAAATATATTTGAAATTTATTGTGGCCATTTTAAATCTCGATTTGATTTTATGGATTTAATTTTAATAGTTTAAGGATAGAATTTATATTTAATTAGATTATCTAGTTTTAAATTAGTATTTAATTTGAATTTGGATTTGATTATTGATTTAATTTATCTAATGGAGGGATTTAAACAATCCCAATCCTTATCATAATGGGAATTTCCACATCCTATAAATAGGCAGGCACTCCTCCATAATTCTCTCCACAACCAAATTTTCCACAAAATTGGTGCATCGTGTCTGTGCCTCCCTACACCCACTATATGTAATTCTAGTACATATACATATTTTCGACCCCGTGTCCGACAACCCCGGACACCCATCCAGGTCGTACCGGACATTTCCCGACAACGACGACAGCTCCCTAACCGTCTCCACCACGCACCACCACCAGCGCCATCATCACCACCCTCACCGACAAACCCCGTCTCCACCACCGCAAAGTAATCTCCGACCACTTCTCCCCCTACCTTGTCGGCACCACCCGTGCCAACAACGCCACCACCATCTCCCCCAAATTCCGGTCGCCACCCACCGGAAACTCGCAACGCAACCACGGTACTGCCCCAAATACCCGCAGACCCCATCACCGAGAAAGAAGGAAAAAAACACAACAACGACAACCAGCAAACTCAAACCTCACCTCGTCCGATCGGCGACCGCCGCAATCGACCGCATGCCACCGGGGAGTCTCCCCCTCTCCGCTGAGTCGCTTCCCGCCCGCGCCTCGTCCGACGCCGCCTTACCCGCTGCCTGTCCTGGCCGTGCCTTACCGCGACCTGTAGCCGTACTCCTACGGCCACTCACCGCCAGGCTTCCACGCCGCGCCGACCGACGGTGGGTCTCCGCCTCCGCGAGCGTCGGTAGCCGAAGATGGGATGCCCCTCTGCCGTTCCCGGACCGCCGGCGCCGCCCCACTATAAGGCCACTCTCCGCTCGAACCCCCTTCCACCGCCGACCGAGGCTGGCGCCCTTGTGGCCGCATCCGCCTGCGACCGCACCGACCGGTGGCAGGTCAGCGCCTCACCGTGACCACTGGAGCCCCTTCCGCGACCACCGGAGCCGCCCCTTCCGCGACCACCGGAGTCGCCTCACCGCGCCTCCTCGTGCTGACGTCTCGGCCACAGGATCAGTCTACCGCCGTCGCCACCTAGATCCCCGCGCCCCCATCCTCTTCCTCCTTCGTAGCGCCGCAGCGCCGCCCGCCGCTCCGCCTCCTCCCCTCAGGTGAGCTTCTCTCCCGCTTCCCTCTACTTTCCCATCTCTCTCTCTTAAGGGTTTTTATGATTGGGGAAAGAAACAGTATAGTGTTTTTAAGGTTTTATTATTATCATTATTATTATTAATATTATTATCATTGTTATTATTATTATTATTATTATTATTATTTCAATGTTACTAATATTATTGTTAAATATAAAAACCTATGTATATTTCCAAAAATTATACGTGTAGTATAAATATTAAATTGGGCTTGGTCCCATATTATTTTCAAATTGGTCTTAGACCCTAAAATTTTCTAGATTACTCGTTGTTTACTAGAAATATTTTGACACGTAAGAAATATAGTTTCCAAATAATAAAATGATTTTTATTTTTTTAAAATATTTTTACTAATAAAAATATAGTTTCACTACCTAAATATTGAATTTTGCTTAGTTTTTGCCTAAAAAGATTTTTAGACTTTAAAGTATTTATCTAAATCTACTTTTACCAAAAATATATTTTAGGTATTTAATCATTTTTCTAAAAATAGTACAAAGTAACTTTCTCCTCAAATTCCCATTATTATTAACAAGGTTGGTCATGACTAAATTGTGCTTTCCTATTTCCTCGTAACTTCGGACCCTTACACATTGACCCCGGTTATTGGACAACAGGACTTGACGGAACAACGCACCACACCAGTCGTTACACCAGGCAAGACACCTTGCCTTTACTGTTTAATTTCGTGCTCAATATCTTGCATACTTTTTCTTTATGTTGTTCTTTCAAAATTATATATATGCAAATTATTGTATTTTATGCAATCGACTTAGAGTTAAGGGACCACCGTATGTTTAGTGCATCTCATAAACTGCCACGATGTGTCAGGGATTGTGTGTGAGTTGTCAGTCGCATATAGCTTCGGACTTGCGTACCAACCGTACATCGGTGCGTACAGGCCGTGCGTTAGGATATAACTGTTAATAGATTTTGTAGAAGACTTGGCAGTTATTAAGGGTTAAACAGTGTCGTGGAGTCGACGCATGTATAGTATCATTGGGGGAAGGGGACAGTTATTAGCGTAGGGGCTACATTTTATTTTTACACACATTCTGGGCCGAGGGTGACTCTTATGAGCACTACCTTCGGTCCAGGGCCGATAGCGTCTCGGATGAGCGCTACTTGACGGCCACTCTCTATTACTTGCTTGCGTGAATCCGTTACAGCCCCTGTGTAGAACGTTGTCCTCAAAGTGCATATCACTGAGAATGGTTAGGAACCTTTACTCATGCATACTTTTCTGTTGAGCTTTATTATTCAGTTTATTGGCATGATATTATGTGTCTTGTTACGTCCCTCTGAGGACCTGGTGATCTCTCCAGGTGTGCGTTTCGTGATTTCTTGCTGGTACTCTAGCTAAGGCCATTCCTTCCTCTGTGATGATTGCTCTTGGACTCGTCACTTGCTCTCGCTTGCTAAATTCTTTCCTTGTATATTTTTTTCCATATTTAATTTGGTTGGTAATGGACTTTGTCTCCGCCCAACTATTGTGTACATGACAAACTCAAAGTTGCTTTTATATTGTAATTTATCTTTATGGATGAGATTTAGTGTCTTGGCTTTCTATATTTATAGCTTATGTATATATACGAATCGCATATTTACTCGTATGTATACAGCTGGCACGATACGTATCTAGTCTCAAGTATTTTAGGACTGGGGCGTTACATTGCCCGCCAACTGGTGACTTGTTGAGATATTGTTGTAGCAAATCTGGGTGGTTGAGACTTGGTCAGCCTGCCACGTGTTCCATCGCAAGATAGGATCAGTCTGCTTGAGTCATTTTGAACCGCATAGGCCTTTTAGTGTTTGGCCACGCTGGGCCGCATAAGACCCATACGACAGTCTCCCTTAGTCCGCATGTAGCTTGGGGACTTTTGAGCCGCATAGGTTCTATATTCTGCGCCGCATAAAGCTCATGCGGCTTAGATTGTACTTGTCCCCGGCCGCATGAGGCACATAGGTTGAGCCGCATAAGGTTCATGCGGCTCGGGTCGAAGTCCTTTTGGCCGCATGGCCATGTCCAGTCTGGTGACGTGACATTTTGTCTGATCACGTCTTATCTTCTTTTTGTCAGAGCGTCAAAGTTGTTGGAGCTGTCAGAGTTGTCAATTTTGCCAATTTTGACAGAGTTTGTCAGCTTTATAAGAAGGGTTAATTAGCTTGGCCGCATAAATAACTATTCTTTCTGCGGCTCAAAAATCAGTCTGGTGAAGATAGGGCCTCAAGGGGCGTGCTGAGTCTGTCATGCGTCTCTTCTTTATGCGAGTCAATCTGTTCCAGAGTACTCATGCGGTCAGTTGTGATCGGCATGAACCCTATATTTTCCATGCTTCTAAAATTTCAAACGTTAAAAGAGTACAAAAAAAAATCTTAAACAGGAAATCTAAGTACAGTTGACTCTGGGAAAGTGTGACAATAGAGATCGAGCACTGCAGCAGCTCTTTTACTCCATTGATGATCTGACGACGAAATGAACTTGCTCTGACCTTCTGAATGCCTGTGAGTGGTGATCTAGGATGCCAATCAAAAAGCGGTCGAAGATCCTGATTGAAGAAAGACTTATTCTATTTATAGGAGAGCACATATGTGATATAAGCAAGGGATTTTGGCGCACAGGGTGCGCTGCTTGCACGAGATTTTAGGAGATTCTGTTATAACCGCTCTGTGGGGGCTACTGCTGAGCTGATACGTGGTCATTGTTAGGATTTCCTTGTTGCTGAGATCTTGGGCGGTTGACACCATTCATCATCATTGACACGTGGCATGAACGTACTACTCGACGATCTCGTTCAGTTTAAACATACTAGATTTTGCTCCTATCAAAATAATGGCAGTTTAAACAAACTGGATCTTGATCTTATCGAAGGAGCGGCTGTTTGAACAAACAAGATTTGATTAGATTTGACTGTATCTGAAGAGATACGACTGTTTGAACAAACTAATATGACTATATCTGAAGAGATACGAATGCCATACTGACCACATGCCATGATGCCACATTGTGGCAGAGCTGTGCGCTATATGAGATACGCTTTTGGGGGCGCTCTTGAGGCAACGAACGACTGCACTTTTGAGGCGACGAGTAGACTGTGCTTTTGAGGTGATGAGTGACTGTGCTCTTGAGGCAACAAGTAGACTGCGCTTTCGAGGTGACGAGTGACTGTGCTTCTGAGGCGACGAGTGACTGTGCTCTTGAGGCGACGAGTAGACTGCACTTTTGAGGAGCTCTGAAGGAGTTGTGCTTTTGGGAAGCCACGAAGAACCTACACTTCTGTGAAGCCATGAAGGAGCTGCACTTCTGGGGGGGGCGTGAAGGAGCTGCACTTCTGGGGAGCTCTGAAGGAGCAGTGCTTTTGAGAAGCCACGATGGATCTGCGCTTCTGGGAAGCTACGAAGGAGCTGCACTTCTGGGGGGTCGTAAAGGATGATGAGATTCATTCTGCTGAGTTCTAGGTTCATCCTATTAACTCGGAGCCTTTGACTAGCTGCCAAGTGGTAGGCAGGTTGGATCACACATAGCCTATATAAAGGGGAGCTTTTGAGGAAGCTATCTT
Organism: Iris pallida; assembly: GCA_029216955.1. Lineage (NCBI taxonomy): Eukaryota > Viridiplantae > Streptophyta > Magnoliopsida > Asparagales > Iridaceae > Iris > Iris pallida. Next base: position 8,535,749 of record JANAVB010034619.1, read on the forward strand.
TCATTGCCTCTTAGCATTCCCCTATCATGCTTGATCCTGACTTAGCTTTGTACGGCCACAGGCCTTGCATGAGTCGACCGTTGGATGTAGATCTTTTCGTTCAAAGAAGTCGGAGCCTTGGCAGAGAACAACTTCAAAGATTCGAGATGCACTTGAACGTTTGGCAAAGTGGGTTCGAACCTGAACATCTTGGAGGTCTTCGCGGGCCATGATACTGGATTTAGGTCGACGACTGGCCCTTCGTTATGCTGGAAGAGCCACAGGTTGCACTGTAAGCTTTGTGTAGGAGTTGCATGCCCGTTCTGCTCAATAAATGCTTCATTAGCCATATTGGAGCGGGAAAGTGCTACGCTCCTATCTAGGAAGTGATTCGCTCTGGCTGCAACTTGTAGGCTGTGCACCTGTAGGCTGCATTTTTATAGGTTGCACACTTGTAGGCCGAGTAGATAGCTTTTGTATGTAATCATGAAGAATCTAAAATAGACCTTTGTAATCATATTTAATAAAGTATCTCTTTTTATACACTGTACTATTCTTTTGGTTCGTGTTCTGAAGTGCACATCAACTTGATATATCATGCGCTTCTCCGAAGTGTGTGAAGCAACTGCTATCTCTTGTACTTTTGGAGATGCTGTACTTTTTCATGCTTCTACACTACAGTATCCCGAGATACTGTCAAAACTGTAGAAATGGGGGTTACAACTACAATCCAACAGTCAATCCTAGGTCAAGCAATCCTAGATATCTCAATCACAGGTAAATAATAATGTACAAGAAGTATGATCATCAGGTATATAAGATAGTAAAGCATCCCAACGTATAATATATAGATGATCATGATGCTAGTAATAAAAAAATGAAGAACTAGCAAGAGTGTATGTCATACATGATCAACTCTAGCTGCAGTCTAGTATAAACAAATCATGTCATGCCTATTGGCTAATGTTAAGGTCCAAAATACGCGCTAAATACGTGCTCGATGGCTAAACGTTGCAAAAGAATTTGTACATATACTAGTTGGTATGGAAAGGAACACCCACTTAGGCATCCTGGTGCGTTTGGCAGTCACCATCAAGGGGACGGTACGGAAGATCCTCTGGCTCTTCTACCAGATCTGGCCAAACATGACCAGTGGGGTCCGACCCCAGATAGCAAGTACCACAAAGAAAGCCAACTAATGAACTAAAATCATCAATAACTAACATAGCAACAGATAGAAACAAAAACTAAATACGGGTATAAAGTAAATAGTGGACATATAATAAATAGGGACGTGTGAAAGCTATGGTCATCTTGGCATATAAGCATATACAGTACAAGGATCATGTATAACAAATATGGGAGATATACTAGACGAGATAAGACTAGACAAAACATGGATGGATTGGACTCCATCTAACAATCACTGCCAAGTAATAAATACAGCTTGATACTTTAGCTAACTAGGGTTATCACAATCCTAATTACTAACATATACAGTTTGAGAATTTCTTATTAGTCACCTACGTTGTAGTCTTCCCAAATTATCCAGACATAAGATGTACATGATATGCATATAGCAGATACATTGATGTAAGGACGTGTATCCTAGAAAGGTAGTCCCGTACAATGACGATATAATAGAAGTACAATATAGAGGATATACAGGATTGCCCCCCTCGACGGTGGGCTAGAAATGTTCTCCTCTCGACGGAGAACTACAAGTCAATTATAAAGGACAAAATAAAAGGTATACATGTGACCAGGAAATCTTCCCTCTCTATGTATCTAGGAAATCAAGCTAGTTGTTTAGTCCTTAATATTTGCGTTCAGGATTCTAGGTGTGCATTTCGTAGAATCCATCCTAGACATGATATTCCCCTCGATGATATGCAAGACTAGACAAAACAAGACAATGTGCACTATAACAAGCCACAACAGGGAAAAATAATAAGCTACAAGCGGGAGTGCGACACGACGAGCCACTGACTAACAATATAGGACTGTACGAGAATCAGGAGTGCATTATGATAGGCCACTATGAATAAGGCTAAGTAGTACAGAAAATGGGAGTGCCCCATAATAGGCTACATCAGGCAGTACTAGGCAGTAACATATACAAGAATAGCAGGAATGAGCAATAAGAAACCAGATAACTGAAATAAAATCAGGAAATGAAATTTGGATGTCCTGACAGTAAACCGATGGTATACTCTAGTATACCGACGGTATACCGGTCTGAGACCAAAACAAGTTCTCTATCGAGAAAATAGTGTCATACCGGTATACCGTTGATACGGACCAGTTGTCATGCCAGTTCCAAAATATGAAGGAACTTAAGACGAAAGTATGCCAGCTAATACGATCTAGAATATGTACCCAATTTAGTGGACTTACTCCAGATGTACTATACTGTAAAAGTATTCTAAACATATGCTAACTAAACTATATCTTAATCCATATGTAGGAAAATAAAGCAAAACTGAACAATATATAATATAGTCATTTGCCCTATAATACACATGTTCGAGCAAACTCGAGAATAAAATAAGTTTGCAAAACTAAGATATAACAACAAGTAATAGAAAGATACTATAGGAAACGAAAGATAACATCTAGCACAAATACATGAATATCCGAGAATACCCCTCACCTGCAGACACAATCATACCATCCATATATCTAGTTTATAAGCGCTCAGCCACAACCTGGAGAGATCACCAGGTCCTCAGAGAGACGTAATAAGATACAAAAGAACAATACTATAATAAACTGAAATAGAATACATGATAACAAGCTTACCAACCATTTGAGTGTATGCATGTCGAAGGCTACTTTGGTATGTATGAGTAGGTAAAGGAATAAAGCATAGCATCCGCTAGTGGCTTATATATATACTAGCATACCTTCCGATCATATTCTGATGTGCAGCCAGCGGCCGTTGTCAGATATATCCACTAGCAATACACCATAATCGAGAAAATAATAACCCATAACCGGAAAACTATTGAGACTAATATGTGGATTCTTATATACCTACCAATAGTCTTCCCCATCCATGCATTGCACAAGTCATATCCATGACTCGGACAATCTATATCTCAATACAAGTCACTAATTAGACTCAATCTAATCAATATATCTACCGACACACGAAACGCCGGTACTGATGATCAGTCGAATGCATAAGCTCCTTCCCACATAATGAATCTCACTCATAATGCCATTTATGATACATGACAAGGGATAGAAATTATTGAGAATAACTTCACACCTATCAAGAACATCTTCTATACACTAAGTCATACACATGCACACACACAACGACATCACCATCGATGGTATCCAAGTAATACTTGGATGCACAGTACTAGAGAATACACTAACAAACACAATTATAATATCATGCATTTAATCAGTACAAGTATGACAAGGTATCTTGCTTGGAACTTCAGGATATGTAGCAATGCTCCGGCTTCAGCAACCTCAGTCAAATCATCATAGATCCTAAACATAATAATATATACTAATCAATGACGGCTCAATGGCATATCACATACTATTTATAATACTAGTTCATAATATAGCTAGCTAGTCTATAACCAACTATGTTTATTAATATGTATAGTAGCATGCTACTTCATAAAGTAATATTTTTATAAACATAAATTATAATGTATATATTCTGAATTAGTTATAAAAAATAAATTTCTAGACAATATTTACTTATAATATTTACAAGGAAACAAAGTATCTAGTTAACAGGTCTAACTAGTAACACGATATTGGCAAGTTGTCAGTTTGATTGGAAATATATAATTATATAAAAATAATAGTTTTTAATTCTAAAATATTTATAAAATATATTTATAAACATTATTTGGTTATAATAATCACAAGAAAATAAAGTTGCTAATTAATATATCAAAATAGTAGCACAATATAGCCATATCTACTATATATAGTATCATGTTACCATAAAAAATATTTTATAAAATAAAATATTGTATATTAATTTTGGAAAATTAAAAATAATTTTGGACATTATTAAATTAAATATATTTTAAGAAAACAAAGTATCAAATCGACAAGCTTAACTAGCAACACAAAGATGCCAACTTGCCGAGTCGTTTAGAACCAAACAATTTACCAAAAAATAAGAAGTTTAATTCTAAAATAAATCAGAATAATATTAGGAAAAATATGATTTATATCAAAAAGTACATGACATGTATTATATGAAAATACTACGAAGTTTAGAGAACAAAACAATACTAGATTCAATGGATTTTGATATTCAATAATTTGTACGACAAAAACGGATGCACAAATATATGAAAAACTCGACGCGATCATTGTAAAGTATTATCAGATTATAGAGGGTGTTGTTAGGATCATTACCAATAATTTGTTCTTCACAAGTCGTCGGAAACCATCGTGCACCAAAATTGGTTCAGCCTGGACCAACTTTCATAAAACGCTCATCACCGACAAACCGTTGAGATCAACGTAAGGTGGCAATTGGAGATGATAGAGAACACATAGGTATGTTACAGTTGGTTTGGTGGAGGATTGATCAATTAAATTCATGGAAACAAGGGTTGGAAGTGGACAAACCTATTGTTCAATTTCAGCACTATGCTATGGATAGGGCTCGGGTTTTGCTCTCTAACGACCAAACGAACGATCGTGGCTCCTTGGGAGCTTAATAGGGTTAAAGAGGGATGTTTTTTGGTCATTGTAGAGGTGGTGGAAGGCTTAGACATGCTCGAGAAGTAGGCAAGAACCTACTGGTTCTAGAATATTGCTAACGATTTGGCTGAATAAGGGGGGTTCCATTTTGGAGTGTTTGAAGAGGGTTGGTCACCACTTTGTATGCATCTATATATAAAATTTGAAGGGTTAAAGGGTTAGGGTTTGATAGGTTTAGGTTTTGGTAGAGTTTGGTAAGGTTTTGGTGGCCCAATCAAAAGATATGTGGAATTGCATTTCAATAGATTTAGTTGGTTTCCTTTTTTGGAATGTGTATCTTTGATGCTTTAGATATAAAATCCAATCAATATTGGCTGCATATTAATTGATACAAATTAATCTAAAATTAATCTAATTGGTTTGGACAACCTAAAATAGGTTCTACCAAAGCTTGGTGAACTAGTTTTAGGTAATGGATTTAATCTAGTCAAAATAGGATCTTATGTGTCATTTGAAAATAAATAGCACATGAGAACTAGATTGAGTGGGAAAACTTTGGCATGTGTGTAGTATACTTAAAATGGATCAAAATCATATATTTGGTCGAATGGTTTGGATCGATGTTGAGTCCCCAAATTAAATTGAAAAGTACAACGGTAACACGGTAGATGGTGAATTTGCCCTAATTGACTCGAAAGTTGTGTGACAAAAATCGAATGCATGGGAATGACTTTGAGTGGGACATGATATACCAAATTGAAGATGGACTTGTGTAATGACCCGCTCCGCCCTAGCGGAACGCCGATTCAAACGGCAAGTGCAACGACTCAAACGAGCCGTCGACCCGAAGAGTTGGCATCGACCTGATGAAGAATCGATGTAAGGCTTACATTGGCCCGTCAAGATGAATCCAGACTTAGACTATCAAAGGCGCGCTCGGAGTATCGCTCGGCCGATGCGAACATCGCTAAGGTGGGTGGCTCCGATGAACCCGTCACTGCTTAGCCTAGACACATAACAATACGGACACTATCACGAGAATCGCTAGGCGATAACCTCTTGCATGCTAATAAATGACTCAACGCACCTAGCTAAGGGAATAATCCCATCTTGTATGCTTGTATTGAATATGGAAAGAAACATAGAAAATACGAGAACTCTCGTACCGCGCTCCACGCTCGTGCTAAGGCACAAGCTTATGTTCTAGTCCCTTATGCTTTCAACAATGAAACAATGAATGGTTTACAACAATGAAACGGGAAGACTATCAACATAGTCGCTCCAAGTAGAGTTTAGCAACATTGAAAGGCTATGGGACCGATGGGTCGCCAAGGCGACTCCCGCACGAGGAGTTGCAAAATGTATGAATGAATAAATGAACGAATAAGTGAATGAATGAATCAACGAATGAAAGAATGAATACGTGAATGAATCGACGAACAAACGGACAAGTGAAAGAAAGAAAAGATAGAATGAATGAAAGATAAGAAAAGAAAGGATTAGCGACAGGTGTGACGGGCACGTACAACGGGGCTCGCTACCCGCGCTGCACGGACGCCAACCTGGTCGATAACGCATTATGGCTAAGGGTTAGCCTATGGCTCAAGACAGCCGTTAAGTTAAAATGACAATAAAATACGAAATGGTCGTGGACGGCTCGTGCACGAGCGAAAAGGGATTCCAAGGGCAACGAACGACGATTTCGTGGCCGGCCTAGGCGGAATCATGGCCTACGGGCGGACAGGTGTGCGGGCTTGGTCACATAACCAAACGTAGGGCCGGTTATTCAATAGTCTATCAGGGTGTACCAGCCATCACGCTTGATAGATGAGAATGCCACAGGGAAAATGTCCATAATGGCTGACTTGCCAGCGACCGGTGCATATAGATTAAGTGGGCTTGCTGGTGGCAATCCACGTGCAAGTCCTTGCATTGAAATCAAAGTAGTCTAAGTGAACAAAACAAAGCGCCTTCTGAATAGGCTTGATATATATAACACCAAATGATAAAGAATACCTTATGAAGTGAGTTAGAAAACACGCCTACGACGTGCTAGAAACTGAGGCAGGAACACGCCCTTGATATTGAATGTTCCCAAGAATCACGTTATGATATTACACATGAATTGTTGACTAACTTGGTTTACATTGAACAGGGAAGGCCGGACGGTAAGTATGGGTAAGTTATGCATGTATTTCCATACGACACTTGTATTCGACAACACGAGATAAGCTATGAAATATGCCATGAAACTGATCCTAAGACAAGATTAGAAAGACAATGAATGATAGAGATGCACAAAAAGTAAATGGAACGTGTTTGGTAATGATAGCGTTGTGGGCGAGCTAGCCTCCCCACTAGTGCATAACAATGTACTGATAACCCCACAGTCTGCTTGCAGGAAGCAGGAAACGTCGGCGGGTGCGGAGCTTCCATCGAACGTGCTAAGGCGCGGAGCTATCTCTGGAGCCTTGGAGCGTTGCAAAGAGCTGAAGCACCCTATACAGGACATAATGTATCGGAACATCGCCATGAATCATTCCCTCTTGTAAGCCACTTGGCACGCCTTTTATGTTTTAGAGAGAGAGAGAGTTTGAGCGATTTGAAATATCGGCCTAGCGCCGCTTGTAAACTTCTTGAAAATCAATAAAAGAGTTTGAATTCGCTTCAATTTGTGTTCATTTACTTTCCGCTGCAAATGGGGACACTCTGTGCGACTCTGTGGCCTAGCTCAAATCGGCCGTTTCTGGACTTGGCCTTGCACGGACGCAACCTAGGCCCGTACGGCATCACGCCTTAGCGAGGACGATCGCTCCTACGGGAGCGGGGCGTGACATAGTGGTATCAGAGCACGGCTTTACGTCCTTGAACTTCATTTTGATTCTCTCAGTTTTGAAAGCTCGTTGGATACAAAAGAAGTATGCGCTCTCTCTCGTTGTGCCTTGGGATGTTCCGTACAATAAGTCTAATATTTTCAAAAGCTCGTACGATTACTCGGTTGGACGGGATCGATAGACGAAGGCCTTTGTGCCGAACCACGACGTACTTGAGTTGGAAGGAACCGATGCTAAGAGTTGCAACCGCAAGACGTGCTTGAATAACCTTACGCTGACAATAGCGAACGAGTACACGAGACCGAAGTATAGTTCGAACGGGATGGTTATGCATGCAGCCTTTTGGCTAAGTTGTGCCGAGTATCGCGCACCTAGACTTTATGGTGGAAACGAGTTGCGAGCGAGATTGACTATCGCTTGGATGAGAATAAGGGAGACTTAGAACGTATATTGATAGAGACGCTACTTGACCAGCGCTAAAGCAAACACGGGGAGATGGTTCTTAGAATTTGAAGAATGAGCGAACGCGCAATTGGACATGTCGATCGGGAGTCGAATAACCTTTCGAGGATTTGTAGAATGACTTGACCCCGAGTGGTGTATGTGATAGCTTCGAAGAAGGATAAGAGCGAGTGTCGATGACTAGTCGAATGGCTCAAACCCTGAGTGGTGTATGGACGTTGTAGAAATTGTTCGAGCGAGACTAGAGGAGTTACGAATAGAACGAGTGTGTCGGCAAGCGATGATATCGCAGAAACCTTGGAATTAGTGACGCTTAGTTGGTTTCGACTTCGAGAGTCTCAAACGAGATATAGTTAAGAATGCGTATTACGAATCATGAAACGAATGGAGGTCTTGGTCGAGGAAACATAAGAGATCGTGCATGCGATTTTGAATTTAGTTGAAGGGATTGAAACTTGAGTTAAGGTGAATTACGCATGGGCGAGATCGGGAATAGCACGGTCTAAAGATAGCGCGCATGGAAAACGTTGGTTTGAAGATACGAGAATGAATAAAGAATTGGAATGAATGTTGCTCGATGACGAGTTAGCACGAGATAGTGTGAATTGAGGAATTAAGTTGCACGACTCAAAATTCGTTGCAAAAGGAAGATCGTCAGGTTATGTACATCATCGATGGTATTGAGGCGTATCAAAGATCGATGTACGATAACTCGGGGGTACTCTGATTCGATGAAGGATGATCGTGTTAGAAGTTACTGTTTTAAAGGATGATATGTTGGGGATTTGATAGAAATGAACGTTTGGATGAAAAAGGAAAGTAACTTGATTGTTCGGTGATAACCACAACGACAACGATCTTGTCTTGCGCGAGCGCAACTTCAGCCTCGTACATGCGTCACGTCGGATTTGGGACGATCGTTCCGCGTGAGCGTTGGCATGGTGATTCATGTCCAGCGGGAATGATCGAACTCGAAATACCTTGACATGGCAATTTTGATTGCTTCGACTTGTGGTTTGAAGCGAAGGCGAATCGGAGGATTGAAAGGACTTATGAGGGACAACGAAGAAAACTTGAGGATTGAGTAGACCCAATCCGCGTATCGAAAATGAGTAAGTCTAGATTCAACGCAAGAGTTACGTCCCGATGAGGACGATTATTCCATGGAAACGTTGATATGGTGATTCATGTCCGCCGTGGATAATCAGACTTGCGTGAGATCGGGGCGCAACATATTGCAAGGCTAGACGACCTTGTGATCGACTACGTGAATTGGATAGGATGGATAGGTGAATTATATTAAACATACTTGAAGAGATAGACTATGGTAATTGCTAGTGCGGACGCACGAGACTGACATGTCAAGGATTTGATTGAGGATAACCTATCGTAGGATGATTTTCCTAAACGAGCTCAGACATGGAGCGGAGAATGTGTTGCCGCGAATAGGAGGAACACTGCTTGATGTTTAGAAATTTGAGTGAAATAAACTTGGATAGAAACTCCCGTACAAGCAAACAAATGGTTTGACCATAGGATTTGGGGCGAGTGTCGTGCAACGACCTTGCATGATGAGCAATAAACTTGACTTGTAACTATGACCTTGTGAGCTGACCTAGCGGATAGGCGGACGACCCTATGCCGAGTGATTGAACTTGTGCGATTGACCTTACAGTATCGTCTGGACGGACGATAGACTTGGGAAAAACAAGACTTAGAGTAGGATGGGGAACAGGGAGTGTGCGTGAACGACAACGAGAATGGCCCCAAACAAAAGGAATGATAGGAATGGATGATGCGCAAGTAAAGTTGAAATAACGAATTGAATCATTGGTCGAAAGACGTACTCGAGGATAGTACAATACTTGGTCTTGAATCGGACGGAAATTACTTAGACTTGGTCGACTCCGCTAAGAAGAAATCATATTGATTTTGTAGACAAGAACGCTTGAGAAGCGAACCGGATCATCTCGAGGATCGAGATAAACGATAGCGAGATACACATGAGTTCGGTTTTAAATCGAATTTAGCGAACGATTGGCAAACCGAAACTATCACGAGTAGCTTGTCCGACTTCGCTAATCGCTAAGCTTGGTTGAAATGTACGTATTCGGGGGACGCCTTGAATATGTGCACGATCCAAACTCAGCGATGTGATGAACTCGAATGCAGCTGCAAGTGAGTGTTGCGATGCGCATGAACGAATGAGTGAGTTAACCTCAACCTATGACTCTCGTGTTTGACGAATTACAACGCACCTCGTGCGACCGTTTTAGTCCTATGATACGTCGAAGTAGCAACCGAGTCGAAGAAACACTTGAATTGAATAAGTTCCATCAACTCTAAAATGAATGAAAAGCCATTCAATAAAATTGACCAAACGTATACGACACGAAACTTGGAAAGGTACCGAGCATGGTTCGATGCCATCGAACGATAGAGCCGTTCGATGGTATTGTCCATAAAACACGATGACACGAGTTAAGGAATGGTAGGATGACCCGCACTCAGGAAGTCTCGAGGACGAGACTTGTTTTGAGTGGTGTATTATGTAATGACCCGCTCCGCCCTAGCGGAACGCCGTTTCAAACGGCAAGTGCAACGACTCAAACGAGCCGTCGACCCGAAGAGTTGGCATCGACCTGATGAAGAATCGATGCAAGGCTTACATTGGCCCGTCAAGATGAATCCAGACTTAGACTATCAAAGGCACGCTCGGAGTATCGCTCGGCCGATGCGAACATCGCTAAGGTGGGTGGCTCCGATGAACCCGTCACTGCTTAGCCTAGACACATAACAATACGGACACTATCACGAGAATCGCTAGGCGATAACCTCTTGCATGCTAATAAATGACTCAACGCACCTAGCTAAGGGAATAATCCCATCTTGTATGCTTGTATTGAATATGGAAAGAAACATAGAAAATACGAGAACTCTCGCACCACGCTCCACGCTCGTGCTAAGGCACAAGCTTATGTTCTAGTCCCTTATGCTTTCAACAATGAAACAATGAATGGTTTACAATAATGAAACGGGAAGACTATCAACATAGTCGCTCCAAGTAGAGTTTAGCAACATTGAAAGGCTATGGGACCGATGGGTCGCCAAGGCGACTCCCGCACGAGGAGTTGCAAAATGTATGAATGAATAAATGAACGAATAAGTGAATGAATGAATCAACGAATGAAAGAATGAATACGTGAATGAATCGATGAACAAACGGACAAGTGAAAGAAAGAAAAGATAGAATGAATGAAAGATAAGAAAAGAAAGGATTAGTAACAGGTTTGACGGGCACGTACAACGGGGCTCGCTACCCGCGCTACACGGACGCCAACCTGGTCGATAACGCATTATGGCTAAGGGTTAGCCTATGGCTCAAGACAGCCGTTAAGTTAAAATGACAATAAAATACGAAATGGTCGTGGACGGCTCGTGCACGAGCGAAAAGGGATTCCAAGGGCAACGAACGACGATTTCGTGGCCGGCCTAGGCGGAATCATGGCCTACGGGCGGACAGGTGTGCGGGCTTGGGCACATAACCAAACGTAGGGCCGGTTATTCAATAGTCTATCAGGGTGTACCAGCCATCACGCTTGATAGATGAGAATGCCACAGGGGAAATGTCCATAATGGCTGACTTGCCAGCGACCGGTGCATATAGATTAAGTGGGCTTGCTGGTGGCAATCCACGTGCAAGTCCTTGCATTGAAATCAAAGTAGTCTAAGTGAACTAAACAAAGCGCCTTCTGAATAGGCTTGATATATATAACACCAAATGATAAAGAATACCTTATGAAGTGAGTTAGAAAACACGCCTACGACGCGCTAGAAACTGAGGCAGGAACACGCCCTTGATATTGAATGTTTGCAAGAATCACGTTATGATATTACACATGAATTGTTGACTAACTTGGTTTACATTGAACAAGGAAGGCCGGACGGTAAGTATGGGTAAGTTATGCATGTATTTCCATACGACACTTGTATTCGACAACACGAGATAGGCTATGAAATATGCCATGAAACTGATCCTAAGGCAAGATTAGAAAGACAATGAATGATAGAGATGCACAAAAAGTAAATGGAACGTGTTTGGTAATGATAGCGTTGTGGGCGAGCTAGCCTCCCCACCAGTGCATAACAATGTACTGATAACCCCACAGTCTGCTTGCAGGAAGCAGGAAACGTCGGCGGGTGCGGAGCTTCCATCGAACGTGCTAAGGCGCAGAGCTATCTCTGGAGCCTTGGAGCGTTGCAAAGAGCTGAAGCACCCTATACAGGACATAATGTATCGGAACATCGCCATGAATCATTCCCTCTTGTAAGCCACTTGGCACGCCTTTTATGTTTTAGAGAGAGAGAGAGTTTGAGCGATTTGTAATATCGGCCTAGCGCCGCTTGTAAAGTTCTTGAAAATCAATAAAAGAGTTTGAATTCGCTTCAATTTGTGTTCATTTACTTTTCGCTGCAAATGGGGACACTCTGTGCGACTCTGTGGCCTAGCTCAAATCGGCCGTTTCTGGACTTGGCCTTGCACGGGCACAACCTAGGCCCATGCGGCATCACGCCTTAGCGAGGACGATCGCTCCTACGGGAGCGGGGCGTGACAACTTGTCTACATTAAATCATATGAAAGTGGTTTTGAAAAATTGACTAGTATTGTGCTCTTAAAATTAAAGAAACGAAAAAAGGTACTTAACGACCAAAAATAATAGTAGAAAAGTATTTATTAATAAACAATTAAAAAAATTAAAAAAATAAATCCCAAAAGTTTAGGGTGCTTACAACCTACCCACCTTAGAGAATTTGTCCTCGAAATTAGACATACCATAATAGTAATAATAATAAATAGTCGATGGAAACCAGTTCTTGCAGAGCTGGCCTCGGAACTTCTGCTGAGCTTTATCTTGACAGTTGGACACCTCGTAACCTTATGATGATTCGATCCACACTTTAAGCACAGTCCTAACTTCTTTCCTCAATCCACCTGAATATGTCACTTCTTGCCACAAAAGTGACAAGTCGAGAGCTCCCTTGTTTGGTATGGGGCGACCTTCTGCTAAGGGTGTACTCCTGAACGCCTGATTGGTTCTCCCTGTTGCACTCAAAATTGTATTAAAGCAAGGTAAACGGGAAACTAGTCGAATATGATTTCTAGAAGACGCTAATACTATTAGGATCCTAAGTTTACATAACCTACCAAAACTAAGGTACACTCAGTTCTAGATCCATCCTAACTTATATGATCACAACAACAAAATCAAGGTCGGGGTCCTACTAATGAGATTTTTGGAACAGTATATTTCCCCAAGAAGTTTACAAAAATCAAGATTTCTCTAAGAGAACCTAGGTGCTATCATGGTACTATTGGTCAATTTCTCTATGAGAAAATTATTACCAATTCGGTACTGCTCCTATAAGATAGAAGGAATAACCTGATTGGTCATAATTGAGGTGAGGTGGTATAGAGAAATTCAATAAGTGTATGACATTAACGATGAAGAAACAATCAGAAAGGATCACAAAAAGAGGAGTTGGCGGACCGAGATAAAGGGAAGTTCAATGAGTAGTTTCTTAGAAATGGATTTCAAAAATAAAGCATGATTAGGTAGGCACCTAGGGGTTCAAGTCACAGTGACTAGTCCAAGGAGATTGGATGAAAAGGAATTGGTACCTATCGGGATACAAATATTAAACACAAGGAGGTGCAAAATTTAAGGATTTGATTAAGACACGACTAGAGGAGGAATAAGATCTTCTCGATCGCCTAATTAGAAGGATTTGTACTATCAAATCACTGAACTGCGATTGCGAACGAAGGTTAGGTGATTCACAAAAATAAAGGGATAGTGATACGGTCTAGAACAAAAACATTTAGTCAATAGAATAATCTGATAATAAAAAGGCTGAAAAAATTGCATACCAATTCATACAATGGTATAGCCTATCTATCCAGGATCCCTAGGATAACACATGATTCCAAAAATACGGTTAGCAAATCTTATGCCATAATTTAACTCATATCGTCTTAAAATTCATCTGCCTTCTTTCTTTTCCATTAGTTCATACAATTTTATGGCCTAGCTTCCTCAAATATTACTTCCAATAACATGATATTAAGATGCTTATAATATAATCTACCAAGGTCTTTAACCGTACTTGATCCTTGAAAAATTAGTATAGAATTTAATTTTTAATATTTTCTCCGTTAATATTCATCTCAAAATTTTTTATTATCCACCATCCATAACCCGAACCTTAGATTCCATTTATCAATCCATTAAGGATGCTTTATCTCTATTTCATTCCCACATTTCTATTTTGAAATTTTATTTTCTCTTTATCTCACGCCATTTCGTTTCTTGGTTTGGTTCATGGATGCTTTTTAACATAATCTTGATTATAAGTCTCCAATAACCTTTGATACTGGCTTCTCTATTAGCTTATTAATATATTCGTGTGGCATAACAATTTCCTAATCATTTCTTTATCTATCATAAAACTTGCGTCATCTATTCCCTCGAGTTAACCTTTTTATTCATTATTCTGGTCCCAAACTTTAAGATTGAGTTTATGGCCACACACTCGCTTAAACCATATCCTTTCCGTAATCCTCGTTACAATAATCCTTATTGTAATTCTTGTCTCAATTTCCATATTCCTTAAAGTAAACTTTTTCTGTAATTTCACCCTTGCTCCTCTTCAACTATTCTACCTAAATAAAGTACTGTTCTTATGCTTCTTCCCACTTTATATTTACTATGTGCACCTTTATCCAAAAACAATTATTCTAGTTACAGTTTCTTCGGGATTTCTAACTAGCCTGCATCGATGGAAGTTTACTAGTCTACTACTTTAGGTGAGATTTCTAACTCTACTCTCATATCCTTAGCTATGACTAACCACAGAAGAAAGAAAATCACAATCAATCTTTAAACTCGACCAACCCTTAAACTCGATATTATACTTCTATAAGTGATATACAAAATCTCCTTAGCAGTACTATTAATAATTTACCCCCTTCTAACTGCAAACAAACTATACAATTCTTACAAGCATGCCAAACCAATTTACATCCATCTGCTAGGTAAAGGTTGAGGCTATTTTTAACAGATACTTGGATCTAATTCCCTTAACATAGTATAACCCTATTGGTCAATCATCTAGTCTTGATTTTTCTAATAGGCCATTTCAAGGCAAGCCTCAACAAACACCGAGATGGTTGTCTACTCGAATCTTCCTACTCTATCCAATATCCTTAGATGTAAAATCCTAAATTTCTACCAAGTATTTTCTTTTTACTAGAATTATAACTACGGTATATATTGCGTATATATAGTATATGTTGATATGGTTTTTATTTTTACCTATACACTAATGTATAGCTTTATTTGAATAAATAAATATATATAAATATGTATATAATAAATATAATAAGACTTTCTAGAGAATTTTTGTGTCCCATATTAATAAAATTTCAAAACAATATATTTTTTTATATTTATTTTAGGAGAAATTATGTATATGATATATATAATACTTATTTGTGAATTTTACTAAGAAAATATTCCTAGTCTTTAAAAGGTTTTGAAATTTTTGTAGATTTCTTATAGATAATATATTTTATTAAAATTATATCAATAAAAAAATATATGGTAAAAAATATATTTATGTATGTGTTTCCTTTTAAAATAATTTTTAGAATATATTTATGCTTAGAATATATTTATGCTTAGAATATATATATATATATATATATATATATATATATATATATATATATATATTTTATATATATATATATATATATATATATATATATATATATATATATATATATAGTATATTTGTTAATTTATTTTAAATGAGAATTGAATTATAGGAGGTATAATTTTAAACCATTTTGATAGATATCGAATATTATTTAAACAATTCTAATAATATTAAATATTATTTTAAGTTATTATTGTGTTGGACTGAGATTAGATTGATCCAATTTTAAAATTTATTTGATTTAAATTGGTAATTAAGATTAGATTTATTTAAATTTTACTTGATTTAAATTAATGGAGAGAATTATCTATTAGGTTTTCTAGAATTCTTAATCCTTATCCAATAGGGATTTACTCCATCTATTTAAGAAGGGTCATTTCCCTAGTCTCTCTACGAAACACAAATCCCTAAATTATTTGCAAGCCATCCATCTCCCCGATGTACCATCTAGCCAACATCCACCACCTCTCTGCCTGCTGTCTGAGCTCGAGCGTTGTCGAAGCTGTCATGGAGGACCACCGATTGGAGCCCAGCCACCGCCACTGGACAACCACCACCTTCTGCCTCCATATGCCACCGACTCCCTCTTCAACCGAGACTGTCGCACTTCTATCTCTCGTTGCACCTTTAGTCGGTGCAACCTTCCAGATCGCCTCGCCGGCATCACCAATCCACCCTTCAGTACTGTAAGCCCTTTACCCACAAAACCAATTACCATCACCAGCACCTCTGTTCCAACACCTTGAGTTACACCATCGCCCCAGCCATCACCACCTTCTGCTGGCGGCCACCTCCACTGACTATCACCTCTGCTAATATAACTTGTTATTGCCGAAATAGATCGTTAGATAGAAATTTCGATCTCTTAAAAAGAGTGAGACGGATAAAAGCAACTTAGCAGGCAAAAAATATCACCGTAATTCTGCTGGTCATTCTCGACCAAAGTTGATGCAACGAAGATGAATAATCGTTCTCAACCGAAGTTGATGCAACGAAGATGAATACTCGTTCTCAGTCGGATTAGATGCAACGACTTTGTTGGGGTGATAAGGATCACCGTTGCTCAAAGCAAGATTCACCCTATTGCGATCTGCCCCCAGGAACCAGCAAGTTGGAAAGAACTTCTGGAACGCTCGCTGTTACCTCCTTTAACAAACTCGAAGAACTCCAATGGACTCCAATGGCAATGGCGGCACAGCTCTCTTCTTCTCTTTATTTTAGCGTAACCCTCAATGAAGGAACGAAGATAGTATTTTTAAAGAAGGGCTGAAACCCTAATCCAAACCCGGACCGTAACTGATTGCGAAAAGATAGGAGCGAATAATGAAAAGATTTGATAAATTAAATTCAAATCCCATAAAAGATGGAGCTGGTTAATTAACTTAATCTTTGCATAACCGCTTAAATCTTCTAACCAGCCACATTATACATTATACCCCATCTGCGCCCTAATGCCCACCCAACACGTCAACCCGTGCGCCTGCACACAGCTGCACAGACGGACAACACAACATCGTAGCAGCTCTGTGCGCAGCAAGGCAACACAGCGGCTCTCACGCAACAACGTAGCACAGAAGCGCAGAAGCGCAGAAGTTCAGCGTGCAGCAGCACAGCAGCGGGGCCGCGCAGCGTGCACCTGTGCGGCCCCTACGCACGCACCTGCACATGCGACTCGCGCAGAGACGAGCGCATCAACTGCGTACAAGGCACCTTGCGCCGATGCTGACGTGCTAAGTGCAAAGTGTGCCAACAAAGCTACTTTGCATCCTTGGGCCCGAGTTCGAGTCCAAGTCTGAGTCGCTAAGCCCCTTCGGGGCTTAGCACCATAGAAAAATTATCCCATGAGCATGACAAAAAGAATTAATGCTTCTTTGATGGTTTAGCCTTCTTTCCACTAGAAAAATGCCCCCACATGGCACCCATGTGCCTCTCCACACTTCATGTGATCTCTCAACACAAGCAAAGCTTTATATAGAGTTACCATCCATTTGGTTTTTCTAATGTTGGACTATCTTTCTAGTTTCTAAAGCAAAACACCAACAACAACAAGCAAAAACACCAACAATCACCAACATATCTCTATATATGTGTTGAGCATTCCCCACAGTTGTTGTCCATCATGCATTAGGATAGATGTCGCTACGACTTGAATCTTCCCGCATGGGTTAAATGACAGCATGATACAAGAATGGACTAAGCCTTGAATTCTGCACCATAACTGCAATTCTTCCCACTCACATAATAACATCAACTGCGCTTCTGGCTGTATATTAAAGGCCTTGTACCAGCCTAGTTTCGGTGTATGTATCTTGGGTGTCTACAAGATTTCCCTCAAGAGACGGCCTACATCTCTATCCATACACTTTAGGTTAGTTATTTTAAAGAGTCTTTGGCATGGAGCATTTTGTTTCCTTGTGGTTCTACACCGCTATGACATGGTCCGAAGTCGAGACCCTGTCACATGTGGTGTCATACCACCTGTAGCATGAGGCCCAGCCTCTTTGTAGTGCAAACTACCCAGTATGAAGCCTTTTACTTCTTTGTGGTGTTATGCTGGCATGATATGGCTTACAAAGCCGAGGCACTGCCTTATGTGGTGTCAACCACTGTAACATGAGGCCCAGCCTCTTTGTAGTACTGGCTACCTCTTTTCATCATACAACATTAGGCCCTCTTGCCTATGTGCGATGCTACGCCGCTGTGACTTGGCCCGAAGCCGATGCTTTATCCTCACTAGGTACCTCATGTGGTGTCATCCTACTGTAGCATAGAGTACTACGCTCCTTTATAGTGTTGTGCTACTCGTGCTTCCTGTAAAGCATGCCAGACATTCCAGATGTCGGAGAACTCATTAAGGCTTCCACGCCATCCGCCCACAGGACTTTGTTCTTTATAAAGAACAAACAGTAGACAATACTGGTTCTGCGTTCCTAATCCCGCAACATCCTAAAGGACTGCCCACTATTCCTGATATTCTTCTTGTCAATGGTCCTTCTTTGAACTAAAAGCTAGATACCTAGTAGATTTCTCTTTGAACTAATAGCATAAAGCTTTGAAGTAGAATTACAAAGACATAATATCAGAGTGTCTTCAAGGCCATCTTACCTGCTGTGTCTTCAACCAGCTAGCACTTGAGACCTTTGCTGAACGGATCTGCCAGATTTTTCTGACTCCGAACATCCACTACGGCAATGACTCCTTTTTAATAAGATCATTTACCACCGTATACGTTAGACGCACAGTCCTCTTCTTGCCATTGAAGAGGCCATTCGATGCCACCGCTGCAGTTGCCTGGTTGTCGCAGTATATCGGTGTAGAAGCATGAAAAATCTCAACTGAAGACATCCCTTCGCCAAAGCACAGAAGATGCAAAAGACCAAGGCTAAGCGCTAAAAAGACAAAACAAAATATATGGAGAGAAGTCCTTTTATTGTCATGTCTACCAAAGTCTAGTACAGACACATCAGGACTATACATAAGGGACTAATTCTGTTCTTCTACAAAGAATCTAGTACAGATTCGACAGGAGCCTAGAGGGATCTACAAGGGATGCAGTCTTCATTGAAGCACAACCTTCCTTCTTCTCGATACACACGCTGGAAGATTGACTTCCACCGAAGCATGTTCTGATATTCTTTTGGGCGCAACATCTCAGAAGTATATCAGTAACTCGGTACTTTGAAGAAGCCAGAGGTGCAGCTACCTCCCTGCGCCAACCTCAGAATCAAGATGGTGGTAAGTCCCCCTCTCCTTCTTTTATTCCAGAAGCCAGTGTCTTCACTCCAGAGGTGCAGCTATCTGCCTGCGCCAATATCAGACACGCAAGGGTGTCATACCCTTCCCTTTGCAGCCAACGCCTTCACTGTTCAGAGGCACAGCTACTTACCTGCATCCGCATGAGGCACATGATGGTGATATGCTCACACCATACCCATTCTCACGGTGCAGTCATCTGCTACAGATCAGAAGCTTAACTCACTTCTCTACAAGAGACTTGGGAACTCCTATCGCAACTAATGCAAGTCAACATGTCGCTCCAAAATCACAATAACCTCGCCAACCTGAAGCATAAGCCTACTTGTCGCCTACAGCACAGTGACTCTGTTAGCCCGATACACAGCTTCATAAGTTGCTCTATTTATACAGAAGTCTCGTCGTCATTCGAAGCTAAGTCCACTCGTCGCCTAAAAGTACAGAGGTTCCGTCGTCTCCAAAAGCACGGCCTACTCGTCGCCCCAGAAGCACAACAACACTTAGTCCTCACTAGAGGCGCAGAAAGCGTAGGTCCACCCAAATTGGTTTGTTTTAACCGCCTCTTGCAGAGAAGATTGGGATTAAATCATGATTGATATCATATCAGATTGATTTAAATCTTAGATGAGGATTAATTAGACTCCAAATCTAGGATGAAATTCCAAGATTTACTCGGCTGTATCTGAGCAAGAAAATTGGCACGCGCTACGTGTCACCTCCTTCGGTTATGTTTATAACCACCAGAGATTTCATTTGAGGGAAATCTCGATGTCTGCCACGTGTCAGTGTCTCAGAAGCCCGTACCGTACAATGACGGTAGATTCTTTCATATCTCAGGAACACTAATGCACATCGCATATGTTCTCGATTCTCTATAAATAGAAGGAGTTCTTCTTCCACTGAAAAGAGGAAAAAGAAAAAGAGAGAGGGAACATTGACAATCAACATTCTTCAAAGGAGTAGCGATCTCTATCCACGAAGAGTCGACCACCCTCATCCTCCCATCAACCAAAGAACCAACCAACCATCTTCAATGGATCTTCTCATCCAGACAGCCTCTTGATCAGTGACCCCAGAGTCCCATCAAAGGCGCCAGAGAGCCATAGGAAGGTTGATTCTTCATCAGTTGTCAACAGAGTAAAGGAGATGCTACAGTACCCGATCTCCATCGTCACACTTTTCCAGAAATCTCTTCTCCTTGTACTTAGAATATCATGTTTAGGACTTCCTTCTTTGTACACAGATACCTTTATACGTTCAATAAAGCAAAGAGTTTGTTCAACCTTTTGTTACATCGAACAAAATGGCGACTCTGTTGTGGACTACCTTCTCCTCCAACGAGAAGGCGGTGACGCAATCTGATGACAACTTGCTGGGAGCTTTTTAAGATATGCTGGTCGTACGCTTCGACAAGCAGGCTTTTGAAGATCTCCTCTCTGATGAAAAGTCGAAGAGTTCGAAGCGGTTCGTACAATCGAAGAAGACTCGACGTGTCCGGAGGCCTAAGGCGGCTACAGCTAGCAGCATGATGGCGGGATCTGCATCTCAGGACCCCCTCAACGTCAAGGCCACAGAGAAGATCCCGGCAGCTACAGCCCTATCCCCACGCCCAATTCCTATCCCGAAAAAGCATGGCAAAGAAGATGGTGGTTCAGTAGTTGATCTGACGAAGGAACGATGCCAAAGGAAGTACACACCGGTCCAACCCCTCAGATGGGAGTATTGTCGGAAAGGAGATCTGTCTTCGACAGAATCGCTTTTCTTTCAGGTAAACCTTCGGCGGAATCTGAAAACTAATCACCCGCTGGAGGTAGTAGGAAGAGATACCAGGTGGCTCGTGCTTTCTATAACAAGCATGCGGCACCAGCGGCAGGCCAGAGGCCCGTGTTGACAGTAAAATGCGTAGCCGACGGAAAGCTATACAAGACTGGCTCTCGCGCTCCGATGCTTCAACCAGTCGAATCTCCCTTACACTGGGGTGCTCCTGTACGTAAGCCAAGCCTGGGGGTACGTATCATGGAGAGGGAGCCATACAAGCAGCGTCCCCACAAGAGCGACAGAAGGCTTCCTCGCCAGACTCGCTCTAACCGTTCTTACATGCAGCTTTCCTGCATGTACAATGGGAGTGCTACGACAGAAGATCTAACCCTCTCCTAAGCGGAAGAAGAATCTGTGGTACAATACATTCCTAAATCAAGGCACACTTGTACCCAGATTACCATCAACTTCCGTTGTCAGCAGACGGCTGCGCCATCGCCAAGCAGGCGCTCCATTTTCCAGAGACTCTACTCCACGCCGACTCCACGCCAGAGGCCTAACAGGGGGTCGTTGAGCCATAGAGAAGATGAGCCCCGCATTACCACATGCTATGTGGTACAAGGTTTCAGAGCTTTCAAGAAGCCCTCCCAGAATCCTTCCATATCGGTTGCTAAACCGAAGAGGAGGCCAGAGAACAGTAAAGCTAAGGTACCCGATATAGGTGTGTTCCAAGGCACGCGTTCCAAATCTACATTGGGTGCCTTGTCAAAAACTGGGGGTAGCCAGCCTCCTACCGTGCACAAAAACCCTATGTTCCAATCTGACGAGGTGCAATACGACACGGATGCCTCCATTGGCGCAGCCAGTCACCAAACTGGGGTTAGCAACCATACTGAGTCCAAAAAAATCACAATCTTACGGTATATCCTCAGGACAGCGAGAATCAGGTGTCTGAGCCAGAAAGTGAAGGATCCACGGCTTCCTCCAGTCATCCTCACATTCAATTTGTGTTCATGGCCGATGTCAATGAGGAAGACAACAACGAAGCTCTCAGGCGTATTGAAGTCCTCGAGACGAAATTAGATATGCTGACGGACACCATGAAGACCTTGTCCTCGGTCATAATCGACCTCAAGAGTAGTATGGCCCCCGCTGCCTCTATACCTGCGCATGATTCGCCAACCAATGACGAATCCAGCAGGTTGCCAACTGCCAATCAGGCAGGACCATCCTTGTCTACTCCATCGGCTACAGGCTCCATAATGCCGGTCGAGATACATCAAGCCATCAAGGATCTGTATGCCTGTCATGATGCCAAGGAGAAGCAAGCAACACTCCGGAAGATGGGAATCCGGCAGTCACACCCTGCGGAGTGGGACATCATCGTCTATCCTTCCAAATACAATCCGCAGACTCTTATACCTTATGAAGGAAAGGGGTCTTCCCAACAATACTTGAGTTACTTTGCCTCAGTAACGGGACACCTGCCAAAGGATGACGCCCTCCTGTCCAACATATTCATAGGAGCCCTGTACGGGGTAGCCTATGAGTGGTTTTGCAGTCTTCCGGATGACTACAACTTGTCATTTGAAGACCCGAAGACTCGGTTCATGGACCGAGTCTACGAAGGAGGCATGGATATGACCATGTCGACCCTCATGGAAATTGCCCAAAGGGAGAAAGAGCCTGTCTGCTCATACATCGAGCGCTTCCGCCAGGCAGCCCTCAGATTACCACCCGGCATGCCTGAGCCCATGCTTATGGACTCCTATGGCAAGAACATGCTACCCTTTATAAAATTGTGGCACAATGCTCCCTGCACGGAGTGGACGCCTTTACTTACATTGGCAGATGTCGCACAAAGGAAAGCTCAGGACGTGCAGTTCCTGTGGCTACACTTTCCTGCGTCCGAAGAGAAGGGGAGACGCTCGTCCAGCAACAACCCTAAAGACAAAAAAGGCAAGCAAGCCATGACCGTCAACATCTCCAAATGCTCAGCAGCTGCGAACCCCGAGTCTACAGAAATACAGAGGCCGAGGGAGACTTACTCCTTCAATGATGATGATACGCTGGAGCTCTTCGAGATACTTACGAAGAGTGGCAAACTGTCCATCCCGGCACCCAGGTGTCCTGATGAAGTGGAAAGTGTGGACCATCCCAAGTACTGCCATTATCACCAGTACGTCCATCACTCAACACAGGACTGCAATTTATTGAAGGGGCAAATTCAGCGCCTCATTAACGGTAATGTCATATTGTTAGATTATGAAAAGAAGACGTCACAGCCAACAAGGTTACTCTCTAGTTCGGGAGTTTTTCAGCCACATAGGTACAAGATGGCATCATCCCTACTCCAAAGGTGACGATGGAAGTAGTCAACCTTTCGATAGCACGGGACAACGCTCAAGGGCTCATCCCGTTCTCTATGTCTTAAGATGGAGTCATGAGGGTCCATTCGGACCAGGCTCCCGACACGATGAACCAGTAATCATCGAAAATCTATCGGGAAACATTTCATGACCTCACTTCTGAAATATTATCCTAAGATGTGTCTACCATGTACTCTCTACCTCTGAGTAGTCACCTCCTCCATAATAGCTGTAAGCTGTCATAATCCTTAGAATATAATTTACGTCCATATTACCTCTGAAGTATTATTCTACATCTTGTCTACCATGTTCATATTACCTCTGAGTAGTCACCCTGTTATGATAACCCCAAAGTTGTCATAATTCCCTAAGAAAAAAATAGTTCACATCCATATTACCTCTGAACTATTATTTTAGGAAGAAGGATGCTTGCCATGTCCATATAATCTCTGAGCAACGCCCCCTTTCCCTGACAATTCTCCACAATCGTCATCTATAGAACCCTTCACGTCCATATTACCTCTGAGTCGTTCTATATCCCAGAAGAGTCTATCCTTACCATGTCCATATCACCTCTGAGTAAGAAAAGTGTCTCTAGCAAAAACTTTCGTGTTTGCCATGTCCACATAACCTCTGATCAAATACCTTGTCCCCAGGGTAATTATCCCTCCTGAGGGAATTTTTACCCCTGTACAGGATCCACACCATAAAGAGGGAAAAAATAGAAAAGGAAAACAGAAGCTCTAGATACAAAGAAGGCAATGTTTTCTATTACAAAATGCGCATATGATCCCTCACAAGTTGAAGGACAAAAAGAAGCAGGATATCAAAACTGGAAAGACTGGTCCTGAAGGTCTTCCAGCCGGCTCATCTGATGAGCCCTCCGCTGTGTGATCTATGCGGAGGCCCTTCTGTTGGCCTCCTGGTGTCTAGAAGTCTTGTCTCCGACAGGGGTCCAAGCCTGACGTACAAGAGCTAATTCAGCCTGACGGGCGCCGATATCCGCCCTCCCTTGAGTCAGTGCCTCCGAACGTTGGTGAAGGACTTCTTCCTGGTCATCTGACTCCTTTAGGTCACCCTCAGCAAGGGCCAGGGCATCCGTCAGCTTCCGGATCTATTCACGAAGGTCTCTGTAGTGCTCCTCCGTGGTTGCACGACGGTGGACTCGAGCCCCTTCGGCATCGGCCAGCTCGGCAATCTTTGATTCGACCTCCACAAGTCGACCAGAAAAAGCCTTACGCATCTGCTCTTGGCGAGATTCTTCAGAGGCTATCTAGTTCTGCCGTGGCTAAGGTCGATAGATTGTCATCGAGGCCCTAAAGTTCCAAAGTAATGGCATACAAATTAGCCAACAGACCTCTCGTAATGATGACTTGAGCCTCATACTCTGGATAATCACAGAAGATCTTCAATTAACCTTCTACTAAGTCCCGGATCCACCTAGCCAGCGGCTGACCGCGCGAGGCGCTCTCCGTACCGTGAGTCAGAGCATTATGAATGGCCTCTAACAGAAGCTGGCTACAGTACTCCTTGTCGATAAGACTCACTGAAGTCACTGGAGAAGTTACAACCCAAGGACCAGGAGCGGAAGTAAGGACCAGACGATGCTGCTGTACTAGGACAGACGCAGAAGGAGTTACCGATGAGAGGCTCGAAATCTCCACAGGCCCCTTTACCGTCGAGATCGGCCCTGCAGTAATTCCTTGGGCCGTGGCCTCGAAGGTCTTATTCTCTGTCATATGCCCGACGGTCAGAGCATCAGCTCCCGTACCGATCCGTGCGGAGACGAATCCTCCGACTGGCACCACCCGGCTACCGAAAATGGATCCTGCAGCTTGTCCATATTGCCACAGCATGGTCGAAGTGATTCCCAGTATCACTTTCACCCAGCAAGACATGTTGCTAAAGAATAACCGGCACAACCGCCCACTGTACTATACGGGTATGTCGGTGCCATTAAGGTTGATCACATCCACATCGACCTAGGTTCCTCTTTGAGCATTATCCCAAGAAGCCTGCTTCAAACTTTAGGGCTTCTGATGCATCGGTTGATAGCCTCGAATACAACAATCAGTGGCTTCAACACGGAAAAGAGCGAGCCCTTGCACAAAATTTGCCTAAAATGTCAGATCGGTAACCTTTATACTGAAGTGACTTGCTATGTCATTGATGCAGACATAAATTACAACATGCTGCTGGGGCGACGATGGATCCATGTGTACATGATTGTCCCTTCCATCCTACATCAGTGTATGAAATATGTGGCCAACGACGGGACTATCAAAATGGAGTTCGCTGATATCGACCCGTTCCGAGGACTTGAAGCCTACTGTACGGATGCTGATATATACAAGTCAGTCCCCTGGGATGACGACAACAATAATGCTGACGACGAGGCAGAGATAGCTTTAAAAAGTGCATCAGTGGTCGAAGAACCTTTAAAGATTCGACTGAAGGGGAGGCCTCCCAAGGTGTCAGCGCCTCTTATTGTTATGCTTCGGGGCAAAGCTCCACCTTCACCTCCAGTGACGATGGAAGCTGGTCAGGAGCCTATACGAATGAGGTTACCCCAGAGGTCCCCAAGGCCAACCGTGAAGGAGCAGGAGCATCCGACCACCATTCCCTTGATGGTCAAGCTGATAGGGAGGCGTCCTCCTTCTCCTCCAGCGGCAGCTCTAGCCCTCACTGACGAAGAGATAGAAGATTACGTCTGTGCCAATACAGAGGCCCACTCTTTCGATAATATATCCATCGGGACAAGATATCCCACTTCATCAAAAGAAAGTTATCATCGAACTACTCTGGCACGTGCTAGAATACCAAGTATTTCCAGGACAATTCTCTGTGTAAACTATAGACGCAAGTGACAACTGCTAACCATATGAGCCGGGTTGTCCCTGCCCGTGGCGCCTACTTTGTAGTGACGGAACTGGGGATTCCCAGGACCCTTACTGCGGTGTGCTTATTAATCGATAGAAACTTAAACAGATTTAATACGTATTCTAATCCTTCATAGGCGGAAGCTAGGGTTCACGAATTATACTTGCGGTGGGAAGAAGACAAGTAGTTCTTGAAAATCTCGAGCGGACGACCCCAAGATCTTCTGCACGTATTCCTTCCTCGAGTTGGACGTCGTGTGGGCGACGATCTCCTAACCCTTTTTTTCTCCTTGGCAGCCCTCTCTTTCTCTCCTTACGTGAATAACGAATTTAGAAAAAGCTTCAGATTTCTGATCAGTAATTTGGCGGCCAGAGAATAGAGGATGTATATTGGCTACGACAGGGACCACGAAGAGAAATTAGGGTTAGGCCTCCTAACAGATTTGGATATCCCGTGTTCAACATGAACACATAATCCAGGCCCATTAACAATAGTGCGGTCCACTAATGAGCTATTGTTGTACTACCTCCCTAATCCTAAATTATGTTTGTGGGCTCCTTTTATTATATGTTGGTTTGGCTTCCCATGTTAAGATATCGAATGTCCGTCGATCAAATTAAGTTACTGACAACTATACTGATTCGACATCTTTTATCCTTAAGTAGTACCGCTCAACTTTATTTGTCATGTCGGATATAATCCACCTGCAGAGTTTACATGACTATCCTTATGAGCTTCTTAAGGGGACATCATCAACCCGATGTATCGGGACATGGATTCCATTTATAATCAACAACCAATCATACATAAAATGTTATTACCCAATTCATAGAGGTTGTTGACCCATAATGAATCTCACTCTTTTATGAGTCAAAGTAATGCACACTGCATATACATGTCTGTTATTATATCCGGATTAAGAGCACAAGCATCCATAGTAACAGAGGTGTTTGTTCACTTATGTAGTCAGTACAAAGAGAACAACCTCAAGTGGTCATGTTTAATACACACAAAGTGTACTAGTATAAACCTATAGTCAAGATAGACTAATACCATATTACACTACAACCTTTCCAATAGATTATCCAAGTCCATCTAGGTTATGAACTATTTATATACTCCATAGGAAACTGATAATAAGATCTTCTGTGTGACACCACACACCATATTATCTACAATATAGAATATCAGACAGTTGCATTAACACTTGCAACAAATACAATATGCAAACATTTTCCTAAATGATTCTTATTCAAAATTTAAGGAAATAAGGTTACTACAAAAGTGATGCTTTTAGTATATAACCCTAACACGTAGTTCCAGCCAAGAAAAAAGAAGAAGAACCCATCATATTCGGTCGATTAGAGCATCCGCAACGAATAACTCCTGAAGACCCAAACCTCGACAGCGGCAAAATACAGTTCTACCGCTACACGGTGCAGGCCAAAAACCTTATCCAGAAGATGGGCTACGACCTATATAGCAACAAAGGGCTCAATTATGGCAAAGGCCGTCGTCTTCCTTGCAGATTCACAGTCCAAAGGGAAAAGCTGAAAACTACTACCAACGTACTCGGCGAGGGCTGGGGTATGTTATACCTACGACCACCTCAGAAGATTCGGAAGAAGAAGTTATGAGGCACTCACACTTATATGACTCCTCAACTTGGGACTCCGATACCAGTATGGATTAAGTCTTTAAGAAGATGTTGTCTGCTAAGATGATCATTAATTAGTTAACCGTCGAAGATAATCAGCGCAGGCGGTTACAAGAGTTAAAAGCGATGGATGAAAAGCGCTTGCTCGTGCAGCAAAGGATTGAGCTTTACCAAGGTCTGCGAAAGATCCTACCAGGTGGGCGACCTCATCTTTGCAGTACGGAGACCGATGGTGATGACCAATAAGACAGCTAGGAAGTTCGAGCCCAAGTAGGGAAGGACCATTCGTAATGGAAATGGTGTACTCCAACGGTGCTTATCGGCTAGCCAAGCCTAATGGAGATTTGCTAATGATGCCCATCAATGGCAAGTTCCTAAAGAAGTATTACTTCTGAAGATAAAACCAGCATAGGCACCCACATCCCCTGAAAAGGGTACACATGAGTTCTGGTAAGGGGATCTCTCGCTCTCCCTCTTATATATTCTCTCAAGTAGATAAAGCACTTCAAGTCCACATTAACTCTGGATTGCTCCTCTACGCTTGGAAGACACGATTACCATATCCACATGATTACCATGTCCACATTACCTCTGAGTAGTTGTTCTTCTCGTATCAGTTCTATGATTATCCTAGCGGTCTAGAAAATAGTTCACGTCCATATTACCTCTAGATTGTTGTTCTATACCCCGGCAAAGATCAAGCCTACCACGTCCATATTACCTCTGGTCAGGCAAATCCATTATGAAGATTCCCTCTTTATTCTGGAGACAAAAGCAAAGAGAACAAGAAAGCTTCTACATATAAAAACATGTGGCTATAAAGACCTATTATAGACTCTTCGTAGTTACATACACAGAAGCAAAAAAGCTGAAATTGCGGTACAAGCTCTCAATAGCGTGGGCGAGGCCATGACAGAGCCAATCACTTCCTGGTAAAGAAAGCCAATGCCCGAAGCTGCCACTGGCCCAAGCCGGGGATAAAGACCAGCACAGGACTCCTCTATCTCCCCAGCTGGCCGGCGAGAGCAACCACAGCAGCAGGCCTTGCTATTCCTCGGTCAGAATGGTAAGTAATCAAAACGCAGGAAACAGAGGTCTAAGACGCCATTGAGGCCTACGACATCCAGGATATGGGATGCCTCGAGATCCAATGGTAGTTCTACTACAGCTTCTTTGGATAAAAAGATTTGCCGCCGACGGCCGTCTCAAGCAAACTCCAGGATCATCAGGAACCGAACATCGGGCAAGCAAGGCCATTGTTGAAGCAACTGAGTCTTCTCTTGAAGGAGGACAATCCTTTATATAGGCTGTTCACATGGACCAAGCACGATCCAGACATCGATTAGAAGGAAGCTTATAAGTTAAGCTAAAGCTCCACTCCATGACAGATGGCAGTACTACGAGTGACCAAAGGAATATGACTCTGAACCTCCTCTACTAAAGAGATTTGCAATCCCTGCAAAGACACAAGAGGCTCCAATATCAAGAAGCCATCAGGATCCCATGCTCTGAAATGATAACTCAGGATAATTAATGCTAAGAGCTGGGCGTGACACCAGCCATCACCCAGCTCGTACAGTCCTGACGCGTGTTCATGCTTCTTTTCAATGTATCCCGAGCTTGACTCAAGTTCGGGACACTTTGAAGGGGGTCTTGTAGAAGCACGAAAAATCTCAGCTGAAGACATCCCTTCGCCAAAGCGCAGAAGATGCAAAAGACTAAGGCTCAGTATTAAAAAGACAAAATAGAAGATATGGAGAGAAGTCCCTTTATTGTCATGTCTACCAAAGTCTAGTACAGACACATCAGGAATAAACATAAGGGACTAATTCTGTTCTTCTATAAAGAATCTAGTACATATTTGACAGAAGCCTAGAGGGATCTACAAGGGATGTAGTCTTCATTGAAGCACAACCTTCCTTCTTCTCGATACACACGCTGGAAGATTGACTTCCACCGAAGCATGTTTTGATATTCTTGTGGGCGTAGCCTCTCAGAAGTATATCAGTAACTCGATACTTTGAAGAAGACAGAGCCTTCAATCCAGAGGCACAACTACCTCCCTACGCCAAACTCAGAAACAAGATGTGGTAAGTCCCCCTCCCCTTCTTTTATTCCAGAAGCCAGTGTCTTCACTCCAGAGGTGAAGCTATCTGTCTGCGCCAATATCAGACGCACAAGGGTGTTATACCCTTCCTTTCGCAGCCAACACCTTCACTATTCAAAGGCACAGCTACTTACCTGAATCCGTATGAGGCACAGGATGGTGATATGCTCAAACCATCTCCATTCTCACGGCGCAGCCATCTGCTCCGGATCAGAAGCCTGAGTCACTTCTCTACGAGAGACTTGGGAACTCCCATCGCAACCAATACAAGTCAACCTGTCGCTCCAAAAGCACAGTAACATCGCCAACCTGAAGCACAAGCCTACTTGTCGCCTACAGCACAGTGACTCTGGTAGCCCATAACACAGCTTTATAAGTTTCTCTATATGTACAGAAGTCTCGTCATCATTCGAAGCCATATCCACTCGTCGCCTGAAAGCACAGAGGTTCCGTCGTCTCCAGAAGTACGATCTACTCATCGCCCCAAAAGCACAACAACAGTTAGTCCTCACCAGAGGCACAGGAAGTGTAGGTCTACCCCAATTGGTTTGTTTAAACCACCTCTTGCAGAGAAGATTAGGATTAAATCATGATTGATATCATCTATGATTGATTTAAATCTTAGATGAGGATCAATTAGACTCCAAATCTAGGATAAAATTCCAAGATTTAATCAGCTGTATCCGAGCAAGCAAATTGGCACGCGCCATATGTCACCTTCTTTGGTTATGTTTATAACCACCAGAGATCTCGTTTGAGAGGAATTTCGATGTCCGCTACGTGTCAGCATCGCAGAAGCCCGTACCGTGTAATGACGGCAGATTCTTTCATATCTCAGGAACCCTAATGCACATCGCATATGTGCTTGGTTCTCTATAAAAAGAAGGAGTTCTTCTTCCACCGAAAAGAGAAAAAAAAGAGAGGGAACATTGACAATCGATAATCTTCAAAGGAGCAGCGATCTCTATCTACGAAGAGTCAACCACCCTCATCCACCTACCAAACAAAGAACCAGCCAACCAACCATCTTCAAGGGATCTTCTCATCCAGACAACCTCTTAATCGGTGACCCCATAGTCCCGTCAAAGGTGCCGAAGAGCCATAGCAAGGTTGATTCGTCGTCAGATCGTCAACGGAGTAAAGGAGCCGCTGCAGTGCTTAATCTCGATCGTCATACTTTCCCAGAAACCTCTTCTCCCTATACTTAGAATATCCTGTTTAGGACTTCCTTCTTTGTACAGAGATACCTTATACGTTCAATAAAGCAAAAAGTTTGTTAAGCCTTTTGTTACGTTGAACAATCGGTATCGTCGGTATCTATGCACAAACCAATAAAAGATCATACATGAGCTCCCGAAGCCATTCTGCTTCATCCGCTGTAGCCGCCAGTGCATAGAACTCAAATTTTATAGAAGAGTGAGACAACATAGTCTGCTTCTTCGACTTCCACGATATAGTAGCTCCATCCATGGAGAAAATATATCCTCCTTTGGATCTTTCACTCCCTACTTCTGAGCACCAGCTTGCAACACTGAATCCCTCCACTACTTTTGGATCTCTGTAGTAGTGCAGTCCAAACTTTTGAGTCCTTTTGAGGAATCTCATGACACTTTTCACATCTTTCCAGTGCTCCATCCCTAGATTGCTTATGAACCGACTCAGCATCCCCACGACAAAAGCTATGTCAGGCCTTGTAGTAGTAGTCACATATATCAAACTTTCGATGATGCTTGATTACTCCAGCTGTCTGACGCTTTCCCTTGGATTTGGCTTTAGTTTCTTATCACACTTATACGGTGTATCGATCCCTGGAAGATCTTGATACCCATAGTGTGTGAGCATCTTCTTAATGTAATAAGACTGTGACAATGCCACTCCAGTTTCTGTCCGGATGAACTTTATCCCCGGGATAGCATCAGCTTCTCCCAAGTCCTTCATGTTGAACTTAGATGAGAGAAACTTCTTTATCTCAGTGACACTTGCTAGATCTGTACCCAAGATCAGCATATCGTCCACGTAGAGACAAATGACAACTTCTCTCCCATCAACGAACTTTGTGTACACACACTTGTCCATCTCGCTGACCCTGTAGCCGTTTGATTTTGTGACTTTATAAATCTTTTCATGCCACATCTTGGGAGCTTGCTTCAGATCATACAGAGATTTCACCAACTTACAGATTTTATCTTCGAGGCCCTTGACGACAAATCCTTCTGGCTGTTGTATATAAATCTCCTTGGTCAATTCACCATTCAGAAAACCGGTCTTAAGATCCATCTGATGAATTACAAGCTTGTGAATTGTGCTCAAAGAAATCAATATCCTGATGGTCATCATCCGCACTACTGGAGCATATGTGTCAAAATAATCCATCCCCTACTTCTAAGAAAATCCTTTGGTAACTAATATTGCCTTGAACTTGTCAACGGTTCCATCGGCCTTCATCTTCTTCTTGAAGATCCATTTACAACCGATTGGTTTTGCTCCTTCAGGCAGATCGACCAACACCCATGTGTTGTTAGAAGTTATCGAGTCATACTCATCATTAATAGCCTTCTCTAGAAGATAACATCTCTGTTCTTCATCACCTCATCATAGGTAAGCGGGTCTGCTTCCACATGATAGGTGACAAAATCCTCTCCGAAGTCCTTCTATCTCCTTACTCGCTTAGATACAGGTTCTGCGAGTTCTGTTTCAATAGTTGTTTCTGCAGCAACAACATCTTCTTGGACTACCATTTTATAAGGAATTTGAGCCTCCTGTGCACTCATATTGTTCTCCAGAATGTCCGCGAGAACAATATTCTTATGCCTTACAAATTTATCTTCAAAGAATTCAGCATCGCAATATTCAATGATATGATTTGACTTAATATCAAGGAACCTCCGAGCATCACTCTTATCAGCATAACCCAAGAAAATAGTCTTCGTAGTCCTTCTTCCCAGCTTTTGAATCTTTAAATTTGAAAGCTTCACATACACCAGATACCCCCACACTCGTATGACATTCAAGTTGGGTCTAACCTTGAACCAGAGTTTATGAGGAGTGACTTCTGAAGTTGCATGCGGTACTCTGTTCAATATGAACGTAGCCGTAAGCATTGCTTCACCCCAGAAGCAATTTGGAAGACCCGCAGTCAACAGCATTGAGATTATCATCTTTGTTAATGTTTTGTTCTTTCTTTCTGCAACACCATTTGATTGAGGGGAGTACAGAGCAGTTGTTTCATTGATAATTATATGTTCTCTATAAAATGATGTGAATTCAAGAGACCTATACTCGCCACCGCGATCACTTCTGAGTCTCTTGAGTTGTTGTCTGGTTTGACGCTTGACTTCAGTCTTGAAGTCCTTAAACTTCTTAAATGCTTCATCTTTAGACTTGAGCAGATAAACGGACGCGTACTTTGAGAAGTCATCGATGAAAGTAATAAAATACTTCATCCTGGCCTTTGTGGAGAACAGTTTGAAGTCACAGATATCTGAGTGCACCAACTCCAGAAGATCTGTACTTCGGTTTACCCGCTTGAACGGTTTCTTTATGAACTTTGTCTGCGCACAGACATCACACTTCTCCAACTCCTTACCCCCACATTTATAGGTAAGCCCTAAACTAGACATCTTGTCTATACTTTTTACAATAAACATGTCCTAGTCTATTATGCCACAAATTAAGAGAATAACCAGAAGAAGAAACTGCTTTCACTATCTCTATAGGAGTTACAAGTTGAAGTTTGAACATCCCTTCAGTGCAAAAGGCTTTCCCAAAGTATGTTCCTTTATAGGACATAACGACTTGACCAGCGTTAATGTCCATCCTCAAGCCAGTGTTACAGGGCAGGCTTCCGGAGACCAAGTTCTTGGCTATAGCAGGTACGTGCTTCGTATTATGAAGCGTCAGCGACTTCTCCGAAGTCAGTTGCAATACCACCATCCCGATCCTGAGTACTTCAGCTTGTGTTTGGTTCGCCACCATAAGTTTCTTAAAAACAGGTTGGTGCATAGTAAACTACTCATTTTTTGAGCAAACATGACACGAGGCCCCAGTGTCTATCCACCAGTCCATGTTAATCCCAGCTGAGTTAACCTGTACAATCATAGAAACAAAGTTAGTCGCACCTTGCTCCTTTTGTTTTAGTTTTTTTATAGTCCCTCTTCCAGTGGCCTTTCTTGCCACAGTTGAAACAAGTCCCAGGTTCTTTAAACTTGGGCTTGAACTGAGCTGACTTCACCTTCAGATGGTGAACATCTTTCTTCTTTTAGTAGGGAGCCTTCTGCTTCCCTTTAGAATTACCTCCTTGCACCATGTTCGCCTTAGCCATCGACTTGGACAAGGCATCCATTTTGATTTGAGCCCTCAACTCGTCTTCAACATATATCTAGTGCAAGAGGCGTTCCAGATCACTTCTATCTTCTTGCGATGTATGTCCGCGATGAAGTTGCTCCACTAGGTGGGAGCTTGGCGACAACACCCCCGACGAAAAAGCATCGACCAAAGGCATACCGTCATCCACCAACTTCTGACGTAACTTGAGGAACTCCTTGACTATGTTGTGATCCAGATTATTATTGAGCAGTTTATGTTCAGTTATATGGCATATTTTTCTATATCTTGTTACGTCCCTCTGAGGACCTGATGATCTCTTCCAGTATAAACGATCGACATATCCCGAGGAGTATGGTTCCACGCTAGAGTCTTCCTTTGCAGAATACATAACATTCTCCTGGATATTGGACTTATATTGCTGTTATTCTTTACCACATGTATTCCAATCATTCTTTACCTTCGCTTGGTAATGGATTTGTCTCCACACAACAACCTGATCATTAACATTTTCATATTTAATGATATATATTCCTTTACTTTCTGTGGCTCAGATTTAGTGAACCATGACTATCTATATACTGCATATACAACTTAAGTATATTTATTATATGGTTGGCATCTTATGTTACCTAGTCCTATATATTTTGGGACTCAGGCATTACATGTTTTTGTTGTGGCCCATACAGGTCAAGAAAATATTATCTCGGTTACGTCATTGTACCGAGCTAGCCTGCATATAGGATTAGAGATTAGGATCTCATCCACATGCTTGATTACCTCATTTGACTTTGTTTCGAACTCTCATTTGACTGTTTGAATTGCATCCGGTTTGACCATGTTCTAACGTAGTTCTTAACTGTTCTTGCCAATAAGAAGAATATACGTAATGGACATATTTTCTTGCTATCACATTTGGAAGATGAAGGCACAGACACCGAAAGACATAGATCTAGGTATGACCTTATTTATAATTATGATTGCATAGTTATGATATACCATTATACCTAGAAAATTTTATAGCTTAGTGATATAGTTGCATAAGATGGTTAGAAAAGGATATTAGCAGTTAGGGGATTAGATTTGACTTTCCTCTGTAGTAGATATATACCACTATCCATTAAACTTATAGGTCAATAAGCATGCCTTAAGTAAATAGGCATAAGCATTGAATAAGTAGTACCCTTAGTACCCCAAGAAGCCTTATGACCATAGACTAGTAGACTTGATGGAAATAGGAATTCAGATCTTAGTCGTGACTAGCCTTAGAATTTGTTACCTCCATCTATGATCTTTCTATACCATAAGAAGCCTAGTTCCTCGTGTCGTGTGTTATCCTAGCATCACTCGCCATACTTGGAGTGAGAGAATGACATATAAAACTGAAATTCCTATTTGTTCGAAAATTAAGGTATGATCATCATACTTGATTTTTCTACAGCAGTTTCAACTCGTTTCCTATTTTATTGTTCGCTTTATTTCAACAGTCAATGTTTTGATATCGCAACCTTGCTTCTCCTAACTTCGTCATTCATAGATCGTATTTTATGTAAAGTCCTAGAAAATTTTAAAATATTTTTATATTTATTTGATTTAAATAGTAATTTTTGGATTTTTTTTAATATTTATTATTAGTATAAATGGCCTTAGTCACGTGTAAGTTTTGAGATGCATATCGGCTAGGAATTCTGGCATGGCTAGTGTAGTTGTGTGCTTTGACTAGTGGATTGCCATGGTAGCGAAGGCCTAGCCATAGTTGTGTCCCATCTAAAAAAATAAATTAAGTCATGGTTTAACCCCGAGAATTGGCTTAATTAATTAGTTCTAAAGACTTTTTGACTTTTCAGGAGACCCAGTTTTGAACCTAACCTGAACCCATATAGAGATGTTATGTGTGCACAGACATCCATGTAGATATAATTTATGTGTATTCATATATTTCATAACTTATTTTAATAGTCTAATAACTAATTTTTTTATAAATGTATCTTATATAAAATATATATATATTAATCGCTATTAATTGGATATTTTATTTTGGAAAATGTGATAATATTTGCCAAGAATATTTCCTTAGTTTTTAGAATTTATAGGAGTGCATAAGTGTATAGAATGTATTTAGAGTATTATATATTCGGTTATATATACATATAATGAAAACAAAAGTCAAATTATCACAAGAATTTAAAATTCTTGCGATATACTCAAATAGGGGTTTGGCCGAGCACTGGAATGAAACTCGAGGGATTTCATTTGATCGAAGATCGATCAAATCTCTATGGATTTAAACTAGATTTTCTTACTTTCAAACCTAGTTAGATTCTCTACTAGACTACCACAAATCTCGTTTAAAAAATTAAATCAAACATAGAGAAATTCAAATCAAAACCTGTTGATAAAACCTAACCTATCTCAATTTCCCTAAAGGATATCCACAACCACCCCACGAACCCTTCGATCCTAAAGAGCTACTGGCCATCCCCGACCCCGTTCAGCTATCGCACTCCACCGTACGAGTCATCGGAACGCCGGCCAAGTGCCTGAATGTGCACAACAGAGGTAGCAACACAGCGGCCCTGACCGCGACTTTGCATGTGAATTTCTCCATCCTCGTGCAGCCATTTCATGAACTACTTGATCAGGTTCAAACATAACCTATACGACTCTTGATCCCTTCAATTAGTTTAAATTTAGATGCTATAGGTTATTCAATAAATATCTACAAACTTGGCAAAAAGAACTATTTTTAACAGTTCTTAAACTATTTCATGCCCTCCA
This sequence comes from Iris pallida, assembly GCA_029216955.1. Classification (NCBI taxonomy): domain Eukaryota; kingdom Viridiplantae; phylum Streptophyta; class Magnoliopsida; order Asparagales; family Iridaceae; genus Iris; species Iris pallida. The sequence continues at coordinate 8,573,120 of JANAVB010034619.1, forward strand.
GTTTGGAAGTCTAATATTTGTTAGGTTTTAGATTATTTTTGAATACTAGTTGAACAGTAATTTAGACAACATAACCAACATCAAAACCCTATTTTTATTTTTATTTTTGGTTTACTGATTAGGAAGAAACGTTTGATTGAAGATCGAGAAAAAACTAGAAAAACTGTATTAAAAAACTTTAAAAACCTACCGATACGGAGTCCGTCCCAACAAATCGGGCGACTTTGTCGTAATCTGAAGGCATCAAAACATGCGTACGGATGTTATGGACATGTGGGCTTTGACAAAACTCAAATTCATTGCATGTGCACGACAAATTCGAGGTGTATCGGTCGAAGAATGCTGTATCGGCCACTTTACAAAAATTCTAATTACTTTGTGCACGCACATCACAACGCAAAGAAACTAAAACCATTGGACTCATATTATTTTTCTGGTCCTGTGAGCCAAGTTTGGTCCGATTTTTAGATGGTTGATCGAATTGTCGTTTTGGCATGTCCAAGATCCGACTCAACGGGTGATTTTGTGAATGGATAATCGGAATCCAAATTAGACATATCGTTGAGTTCGTAATGAAAAATTGGACTCGTAGGTTTATGATTTGTCGACTTTAGATACCATAGGTTCTGTCATACTTTTCGACATAATGGTACAACGGCGTACATCATTTTGACCCAAAATTACCGTTTTGCCCATGTGTCCAGAATTAGACTTATGGGTAGCCTAACTTAGCTATCTATTTTATTTCAGGACTGATGGCGATGTCTGTTTCATCATCCGAAGTTGTTGGCGAAAGTTTCACCTTTGATGTTTTTATTGGTTTGACGATTTTGTCGCGAGGTGTCGTCTAGTCATCGTGCAACCTCCATGCAAGTATACCTTGCCAATGTTCTAGTTTGTTATTATTGTTTTCTTTGTTATTGTATTTTATTTATTGTTATAGACATTGTAGACGTTGGATCAGTTGGTACTTAGCATTCGATGGGCACTCGAGTGCCGATGTCAATATATTGATATCAGGTATTAACCTTAGGCATTGCGATATATCATATTTGTGTTCATTGACACGATGGACCACAAGACACGGACACGATAGATGATAATGATTTGATACGGAGTCTGACATGAGTTATTCGTGGTTGTGGACTCTGTGACAACATGTATTACTACCTCGCATGACTTGTTACTGGTACATGATTCATATATGACTTGACTGGAAGTACTAGAGCATGGGGTGGGAGGTCTCTACAAAATTATCCAGCCATCTAGACTCGTAGTCTTGCTTTCTTGTGTGGAGCATGTTTACTTGCGTATTGACATAGTCTCTATAGCCGAGCTATGGTATTGATTGATTATTCGCCTATCGATATCACAGCACGGTGCCATAGAAGATTTCCTGTTCAGCTGGACCTGGCATTAGATTGTCCTCAACTGTATTTGCATTTAGATGGTTATGGTCGTTACCCTTTATTTTATAGATATTTTTTTTACTGTTACAATGGCATATTTTTTATACCTTGCTATATTCCCTGAGGACAATCTAATGCCAGCTTCTGAATCTTCAAAGAATTTATCTTCAAAGAATTCTGCATCGTGAGATTTAATGATATGATTTGACTTAATATCAAGGAACCTCCGAGCATCACTCTTATCAGCATAACCCAGGAAACTAGTCTTCGTAGTCCTTCTTTCCAGCTTCTGAATCTTTAAATTCGAAAGCTTCAAATACGCCAGACACCCCCACACTCGAACGTAATTCAAGTTGGGTATAACCTTGAACCAGAGTTCATGAGGAGTAACTTCTGAAGTTGCATGCGGCACTCTGTTCAATATGAACGTAGCCATAAGCATTGCTTCACCCCAGAAGAAATTTGGAAGACCCGCAGTCAACAACATTGAGATCATCATCTCTGTTAACGTTTTGTTCTTCCTTTCTACAACAGCATTTGATTGAGGGGAGTACAGAGCAGTTGTCTTATTGATAATTCAATGTTCTCTACAAAATGATGTAAATTCAAGAGACCTATACTCGCCACCTCGATCACTTCTGAGTCTCTTGAGTTGTTGTCCGGTTTGATTTGACTTGACTGGAAGTACTAGAGCATGGGGTGGGAAGGTCTCTACAAAAATATTCGGTCGTCTAGACACGTAGTCATGCTTCCTTGTGTGGAGCATGTTTACTTGTGTATTGACATAGTCTCTATAGCCGAGCTATGGTATTGATTGATTATTTGCCCATCGATATCACAGCTCGATGCCATGGAAGATTGCCTGTTCAGCTGGACCTGGCATTAGATTGTCCTCAACTGCATTTGCACTTAGATGGTTATGGTCGTTACCCTTTATTTTATAGATATTTTCTTTACTGTTACAATGGCATATTTTTCTGTACCTTGCTATCTTCCCTGAGGACCTGGTGATCTCACCAGGTAGTTAGTCATGCATAGCAAGTCCACTGATCATGGAGCTACTGCCATATCCGTCTCAGGTATTTTATTATACTTTCATATGGTATCCATTATTTATTCTCTGCTCTTAGCTTAGTTTTATAGACCCATGTCGTCCTTTGGGTCTAATCGAACGTGTATGTTATTAGGTTGCAGCCCATAGTATATATTGTTCATTCCTAATTCAATTATTATGTGGATTGAGTTAGATATATTTATAGTTGATTGATAGATAGAATTAAAACACCAAGGCAGATTATATGTATTTGAGTCGGGTTGGAGTCCACTCGATACGTAGCTGGCATACATACGGTCTCCTAGTCCTATATATTTTGGGACTAGGACGTTACATATTTTTGTGGTGGCCCATGTAGGTCGGAGCATATTATTTTGGTTACGTTATTATGCCGAACGAGCATGCAATAGGATAAAGTAATAGGATCTCAATCCACAACTGCCTTGAAAGCGCTTTTGAATTTATCCATAGCCTTTGGAACTCGAAATTGAAGTCGATCAACTTCCTTGACCTCCTTATTTTGGATTCTCGTCATTCCCTCTTTTGGAAGGAGGAACGCTCGTGCTTGGTGAACCATCTATTCCATTATTGGATAGAACGTAGTTTAAAGAATAGTATAAAAGGGGTTGACTATTAAGAAAGGATTGGATGTGTACCTCTATTAGGAAGACCGACTAGCTCGGATTGGTAATATAATATTCTCATAGGTAACTTAACTCTAGCAAAAGACTTTAGGATCAATGGATTACAACCCTTCTACCCTTATCTATGTTAGATAGAGATGTTTTGGAGGAATTGAAGGAAACACGGTAGGATTTTAGAGATTAGTTACAGTTTCCAACTAGAAGGGATCGTCACACGGGAAAGACTAAGTTGGAAGGGGCCCAAGGGTCTCGTTATAAATAGAATGATTCAGCAAACTTCTCCTAGCATTAACTTCCACCTTTACTCAATAGATTGGTGTAAGGTGGGTAGGCGTATTCGTGATTACTTGATGGCATTTTATAGGCTGTAAAGAGTATATTATTAATTTATTTATTATTTGAGGAAGGATAATATATGATCTATGGAAGTATAGCATAAAGTTTAAGAAATAAATTTAGTATTATTATCTTTTGATACTAGACATACCTAGAGAATTGAGGGTGGAACTAGAAACCTTACCTTAAGAAGACCAATGAACCATACACTTTAACATATGTTACTAGGAATCCTAACACACCTTGTAGATAGAATAGTAGTGTCGTACTAAGTTATCTGTAGTGGTTATGAAGAAGGTGGGATCATGGAAGTAGCGCTAAAGATAGGCGGAATAAATAATAGAGATCATAGAGGGATTGGACCTAGCGGATGGCATTCTTAGTGCCATGTTATTGAAGGTAACATCTGTGAAGACCATGTCACAGAAGTGAAGAAAGGGATTGGAGATAAAAAGACCTAGGATGTTATAAGTTAGGTCATGACCTTAAAAGATTAGTTGGCCATAGCCTCGAGAAATAAATGATATCCTAGGAAACCTTGATAGAAAAGCAAACATAATAGTAAGAGTAGAAGTTGCACATCCTCCGTCTGACTGATCATCCGAAGCTCAGGATGTTCTAGAAACTGAGGTAGGGTTCGTCCTTGATCATGCCACTACCCCTTCAATTACGAATATTTTTTGTAAATTTTCGTCTAAAGATTTTTGTCATAACCAGTTGACTAATTTAGGTAAATGAGGATAGTCTATATTCCTATCCTAAGTCGAGCCACACTAAGGATAAATCTTTACTCATCTGTACCTTCGAAAGTGTAACATCCATATCACTATAGGTACCAGTTCTGTCAAGCTCTAATTTCCTTGATCTAGTCATTATGACTTAATGCTCCCTACGTATGGTCATATTTGATTTCTTCTGAGAATGATTTCCTTATCCTTTTGTGTAGTGCTACCATTTAGTTTCGAGAACCAAGGTTCCATTGTAAATAGAGTGTAAGGCCTCTAGAAATTTTAGGGTTTTCCTATATTTGCGAGTGGTTGGAAGAATAATCATTCCAATTAAGTTAATAAGTCAGTAGTTTATAACACCTACTTTCTAATCAGACCATTTGGTGTCCCCTACCGCACTGTGGTATTTGGAGCACAAGACTTGCTATTACCTTCAAACAAATTTTGTATGCATGACGTAGATGAGTCCATCTTCGCTTATGCCTATCATGTCCTACTCAAACGTGGCTCCTCATGCACTATTTTTAAGGACAACATTCAGGCCTAAGGTATCAACCATAGCCACTTCAGCACAACCGTTGACCTTTCCAACCTAAAATTGAAGGCTCGACCTCGACCCAAACCTTTCACTATACAATGTTAATCTACTCGAGGCCCAATATGTATATGCCACTAGTGTGCCACCCAATTGAGTCCCCATGTGTTACTTATACTCAAAAGTCATAAGAGGCACATTTTTGGACTTTCTAAACCGACTAAATCATCATGACTCGAAACAAGCCCAACCACCTGGCTCCTCATGCCTATCATGTCCTAACATGAATACTTTAACATAATTTTATGATAGTTTGCCCAGACAATATAGACTCAAACCCAAGATTCATTCAATCAAGCGTGATGTCCAATTAAAGAAACCAGAGATACCCAATTAAGCCTAGTCATCCACATCTCAATAGTTGACTATAAAACCTAACCAAAGCATGTCAAATCTTCCTTTACCCAAAACCCTAACCCTAAACCCGATTTGAAGAAATGACCCTATCATATAGTTCCAACTCTTGGTCCACAAATCCTCTTTCCATAAATTCCTTAACCTTATCCCTTCGTCGCATATGTTATGCGATAAATGTAATTCCTCTGTACCAACTTGTTTGTAGTTATACTCGACCAAGATCTCTCCTACTGCCTTGATAAGACAAGACCCAGATATGAGCAATGTTAAATTGGTAATACCTAGGCTTCTTATAGGAGTACGTGACTGCGATCAGAAGTGCCCCTATTTTCAAACAACCTCGTAGAATTTGACCTTCTTAGAAGTCCTCTAACTATGATTTTCATGACTAACCAACTTCTATAAGTTGGATAGAGCCATGAACTGAGTGTCCTTTTATCTCTATGAATGTGACATCGAATTTATAATCCAATTGTATTTATCGTCTCCATATTCTCAGAAATCGAGATTCGGCTTGATATACTTAGTAAATGTTCCATATTTAGTCTCATTGTTCTCTTGCGTTAAGATTAGTTTAATTTCGAGGACAAAATTTCTATAAGTTGGACAGAGTGTAAAGCCTAGACATTTTTATTTTTTATATTTATTTGATTTAAATTGTAATTTTGGATTTTTTTAAATATTTATTATTAGTATAAATGACCTTAGTTATGTGTAAGTTTTGAGATGGATATCGACTAGCAATTTTGGTACGGCTAGTGTAGTTGTGTGCTTTGACTAGTGTATTAGACATGGTAGGGAAGGCCTAGCCATACCTGTGTCCCATCTAGTAAAATAAGCTAAGTCATGGTTTAACCCCTAGAATTGGCTTAATTAATTATTTATAAAGACTTTTTGACTTTTCAGGAGACCCGATTGTGCTACACGAATCAAAATTGACCTGAACCCATGTAGAGATGTAATATGTGCAAATACATACATGTAGACACAATTTATATATATGTGTATAAGCATGAAAAAGTGCAACATCTACAAACAGCGTAAGAGAGCAAATTGCTTCACACAAATTCAGAGAAGCGCAGGAGATATCAAACTGTTGTGCACTTCACAAACCACAAAAGAAAAGGCACTGCATAAAGGAAAATATTTTATTAAAAATCATGTTTACAAAGATCTAGTACAGACTCTTCATGATTACATATAAAGACTCTCTACAGCCTACAAGTCCACAGCCTACAAGTGCACAGACTATAAGCGCGCAGCTTTTCGGATATTCAGAGCGAATCACTTCTTTATCAGGTGCGCGGTTCCAATATGGCTAATGAAGCATTTATTGAGCAGGGCAGAGCACAACCTATGGCTCTTCGGATTGTCAATCAATCCAAATCTGATATCTTGGGCCTCGAAGACCTCCAAGTTGTTGTTTAGGTTCGAACTCCCGATTCCACACACTCAAGTGCATCTCGAAACTCTAAAGTTCTTCTTCCACAAGAATATAGCTTCTTTGAACGAAGGGATCGACAACCAATTGTCGACTTATGCAAGGCCTATGGTCATTCAAAGCTAAATCGGGGTTGAGCATGACAGAGGAATATGAAGAAACAACGAGCAAAGATTACCCTCAAAGTTTTTCTTTTTATAGGTTATATGGTCCAACCCGCACACCACGTGGCAATCGATCAAAGGCCTCCGGATTAATGGGATGAACCTGGAATTCAATATAATGAATCTCATTCAATGAATTCATTTGACCAAACCCTTAGTCACCGCTTCTCGAGCCCCCCCTAAGAGGCAACAATTAAGGAGACTTGCTGACTCAGTAATTAAGGAGACTTTCTGACTCAGTAATTAAGGAGATTTTTTAAAGTAGTCACTAGACTCTCTAAAAGCGCAGTGACTTCGACTCCTCTGAAAGCAGTCTTCAGAGCTCTCAGAAGCGCAGCCCCTTCACGGTTCCTTTATTTGATCTCTCAAAGCTTCCAAGAAGAGCATCCCCTTCGAGGCTCCTTCATTGAACCTTCAGAGCTTCCCAGAAGTGCAGCCCCTTTATAGCTCCTTCATTGATTTCTCAGAGCTTCCCAGAAGTGCAGCCCCTTTACCGCTCCTTCATTAATCTCTCAGACTCCACAGAATCGCAGCTCCTTCATAGTTCCCTAGAAGAGCAAAATAGTGACTTCGACTCCTCTGTAGCGGTCGCTAGACTCCATAGAAGTGCAGCCCTTTTATGGTTCCCCAGAAGTGCAACACATCAACTTCGACTCCTCCAAAAGCGGCTGATAGACTCCCAAGAAACACAGCTACTTTAGGGTTTCCCAGAAGCGCATCTCCTTTATGGTTCCCAGAAGCACAGTACAGTGACTTTGACTCCTCCGTATCGGTCATTCGTCGTCCAAAAGCATAGTGACTTCGATGTCTCAAAAAGGGTTTCTCGTATAGCATGCAGCTCTCCCACAATGTCGCATCATGCAACATGGTCGGGATGGCAGCCATATCTCTTCACATTCAGTTTGTTTAAGCCGTTGCTCTCCACAGATATAATCGGATTTAAGTTTGTTTAAACAACTACATCACATCAGATACAATCAAATCCAGTTTTTTCAAACCACCGCCCCGGGATAAGGTCCAAATCCAGTTTGTTTAAACTGTCATTCTTTTGATGGGGGCAAAATCTACCCGATTTTAACCAAATGAGATCTTTAAAGCAGTGGGTTCACGCCATGTGTCACTAATGACGAGTGGTTCCAACCATCTAAGATCTCAACAATAAGGGAATCCCAATAACGGCCATGTGTCAGCTCAGCAGCAGCCCTCACGGAGCAATTATAATAGATTCTTCTGAAATCTCGTGCGCACAGCGCTGCTGCACGCAAACACCCTTTCACACATCGTATACGTGCAGTCTATAAATAGAAAAAGCCTTCCTTTATTAGGGACGGCTGGACGCCTTCTTGATTGGCAACCAAGATTACCATTCACAGGTATCAGAAAGTCGGAGCAAGTTCGTTATGTCGTCAGATCGTCAACGGAGTAAAGTAGCCGCTATAGTGCTCGATCTCCACTGTCATACTTTCTCACAAACTTGTGTACTAAGATATTCGATTTAGGAATCTTTCTATACTCTTTTCTCATTAGTGTACAAAAAGTTCATATATCTTTTGTTTATAGCAAATAAAATGGTGACTCTGCTGGGGAATTCTTTCTCCTCTGACGAAAAGGTAGTGACGCAATCTGACAACAACTTGCTAGGATCTTTACAAAAGATGCTGGTCGTGCGCTTAGATCAGCAAGCGTTCGAAGATCTCCTTTATGAAGGCGGCTCGGGTCCTTCGAAGCGGCTCGTAAAGCCGAAGAAGACTCGACGCACTTTGGTGCCCAAGGCTGTAAAGACGTGCGGCAAGACGGAGGGGATGCGTTCCAAACCCCCTTGAACGGTGAAGCATCAAAGAGGCCTTCACCTGCTACTGTTGTGTAGCCTTAGTCCACTATAATTAATAAGAGACGCAGCGAAGCCCGTCACTCCTTTGATGCGCGCCAAACGAAAGCATAACATAGGAACAAAAGTGCAACCTCCCACCCGCGCATGAAGATGGTTGCGTAGACCAGAGTTTCTGTCTATGACAAAATTGTCTACCCTCTGGGCATGACTATCTTGGATTCTGAACGCTACACATATTTTAGGGGTAGCACGAAGATATCTAAGGCAGCACGTGACTTGCACGATGAACGTGCTACGCCAACACTCATGTTGGATCTTGAATGCTATGCACCATCCACGAATAACACGACAAAATCCAAGGCAGCATGCACCTTGCGCGACCAACGTGCTACGCCAACCACCATGTTGGACTCTGAATACTACGCACCTCCCAGGGGTAGTAGAAGAAAATCCAAGGCCGCACGCGCCCCGAACAAGCAACGTGCTATGCCAACGGCTGACCAAAGGCCTGCATTGACAGTCATGAGCACAGCTGACGAGAAACTGTACAAAATTGGTTCGAGTACTTTGATGTCTCGACCAGTAATACCCCTCTGTCACTTGAGCGCACATGCGCATGATTCAAGCCAGAGGGTGCATACTGTGGGGACGGACTAAAGCGAGCAGCATTATTGTAAGCATGAAGTAAGTCTGCTAACGATAACCTAAGCGTACCTCATGTGCAGGAACTGGGTAGAGGGAAGCTATCTTCACACCTTCACTCATGTACGTGGTGTACCTGCATGTACAAAATAGGTATAGAGATAGAAACTTTTGACTTGCGTAACATGCTCTCTCACAAGTGCAAGACAAGGAAAGACTCTGATGCGCACAACACACCTGTCTCAAGGCACACTTATGCCAACATCACCATCCACTGTTGTTGCCACCAAACAACAACATCGCCACCAAAGAGTCGGTCCATTTTCCAACGACTGCAACCGACGATACCTGTACAGCAGAGACTCTGCGAGAGATTGCCGAGTGTAAAAAAAGATGAACCCTTGGTTGCTTTATGCTTCACCGTATGGGGGTCGACATCCCTCAAGAAGCTCTCCAAGAATCCATCCGTCTTGGCTAACAAACCCAAAGGCCGACCTAGATGCAACAAACTGGCAGTGCCCAATACGTGTGTGTTCTAACACACTCGTGTTAAGACCAAACCCTTGTCACAAGGGACTGTCACCTCAACGATAGCACAGGAAGGGGGTAGCCAACTCCCTATGATCCATGACAACCATTCATTCCAACCGGGCAAAGATTTGTACGTGACCGACACAGACGTCTCTGGAAGTGCAAGCTATCAGCAAGCTGGGGGTAGCAACTGCTTCGAGTCGAACGATGATAGCAACCTACCTGTCTACCCTCAGGAAGGTGAAACTCAAAGGTCTGAGCCAGAGAGCGAAAGATCTACGGTGCCTTTTATTTCCCTACTTGATGTCCATCTACATGGTCGAAGGTGACAACACAGGAAGCAGCGAGGGATCCAATCATCAAAAACGTATAGAAGCCCTTGAGACGGGCCTGAATACGTTAAATGTGACCATGCAAGCCTTGACTTCTGTGGTCTAAGAGATCAAAGATAAATTAACATCTAACGCTTCTACTGCGGCAAATTAAGACCCAAGAAAGAATGGGGAGTCCAATGCACCACCACATGTGCCGTCACCCATCATAAACCAAGCACGGTCGCAGTCGTCTACTTCGTCAATTACTGGACCCACAATGCCAAATGACATACAGTAGGCTCTCAAGGAGTTGTATGCTTGCTTTGACGCCCAAAAAAAAGCAAGAATCACTCCAAAAGATGGGAATCCGACAACCATATCCCTCTTTATAGGATAATGTAATATATCATCCCAAGTACAAGCTACAGACGCTTGTGCCCTTCGATGCGAGGGAGTCTCCTCGTAGATACTTGCGGTACTTCGCCTCGGTAATGTGGCATTTGCCAAAGGACGATGCCCTGCTCACGAAATTATTCTTTAGGGCATTGCAGAGGATAGCATATGAGTGGTTTTACAGTCTCCCCGACAACTGCATCTCATCATTTGACGATCTGAAGCATCTTTTCCTCTCTCAATTCTATTAAGGTGGAATGGACATAATGATGTCCACTCTCATGGACATTGTCCAGAAGGAGAAGGAGCATGTGCGTGTTTACATCGAGCGCTTCCGCCAAGCGGCCCTGAGGCTACCGCCTGGTGTACCTGAGCCTATGATTATGGACTTGGGTCGTAAGAATATGCCTTCTACAATCAACCTCTGGCACAACGCTCCATGCACAGAATGGACGCCTTTCATCAATGGTGCGAATATGGCTGAAAAAAAAGCCCGAGATGCACAATTGCTGGGACAGAGTTTTTTTTCACTCAAGGACAAAGGAAAACACTTGTCCAACAATAACCCTACCCACAAGGACGGAAAGAGGAAGCAAGCCCTGACTATCAACATCTCCAAAGGTTCAGCGTCAATGAACCAGAAGTCGATAGAAGCATCAAGACCGAAGGAAAACTACTACTTCAATATTGAGGATGTACTAGAGCTCTTCAACATGATGATGAAGGGTGACAAGCTTCAACTCTCGCCTTCCAAGCGTTCTGACGAAGTAGGAAAGGTAGACAATCTAAAGTGCTATCACAACCACTAGTACGTTCATTATTCAACACGTGATTGCTACGTGTTAAAGAAATAGATTTAACGGCTCATTGACGCTAAGGCATCTCATTCGACTATGAGGATAAGACGGTCACTGCCAACATAGTGACCCTCCAGTTCGAAAGTTTTTCGAAGACAGAGGTTCAAGATGGTGTTGTCCCCATCCCCAGGACGACAATAGAAGTGGTCAACCTTCCACCGGTCCGTGACAATGCTCAGGGCCTTATCCTACTTACGATGCTGCGAGGCAAAGTTATATGGGTCTATCCCGATCTCACCCCAGACATGATGCTTCCTACAACATGCTTTGTTAAGGAAAAGAAAACCAAGTCATGTCATACGGTTTCTGCATCGACTGACGATGCTGTGGTTACCACTCGCTCAGCTCACCAGCGAAAGGATAACCAGGTTCTAGAGAAAGAGGTACCTCAGCCTGCTGCTGCCCTGCACCTGAGACATCGAAAGCAGGTCTCTCTCAAACTCCTGCAACAGATAAGCAAAAGCAAAATGAGATTTACTTTGACAAACTACTGAGGAAAGACTCAACAGTAGGGCCGATCAAGCCAACAACTTTGATATATTGGCACAGCTTGCCAACACTCTAGCCCGACTATCGCTCTTCAAGCTCCTCCATCTCTCCAAAGAGACTTGGGATGCCCTCAGCGAAGCATTGTAGAATGTTGTTCGTTCCTCACCTAGGTACAACCGCCCAAAGAGGATCCGATCGCTTGTCTATATTGCCATGCTTCGCTGAGGGTTCCTCACCCATGTTCAATAGCCAAAGATGATCCGGCCGTTTTTTACCTTTACTCAGCAGGACATGTTGCTAAAAAATAATCGACACAATAGCATCCTCTACTATACAGGGTATATTGGTGCCATCAAGGTCAATCGCATCCATATCGACCATGGCTCCTCCTTCAGCATAATCTCTCAAAGTTTACATCAAAACCTTGGAGATTCTAATGCATTGGCTGACTGCGTCAAATACTACAATCGGCGGTTTCAATATTGGAAAAAGCGAGCCTTTAGGCTAGATCCGTCTGAAGTACCAGATGGGCGACCTCGAAACAGATGTGACTTGTTATGTTATTGATGCAGACATAAATTACAACATGCTGCTGGGTAGACCATGGATTCATGATTACTTGATTATACCTTCCACCCTCTATCAATGCATAAAATGTATGTCTAGCGATGGGACTATCAAGACTGAGTTTGTAGACATCGACCCATTTCGAGGACTCGAAGCATACTGTACTGATGTTGATTTGTACAAATCAGTCCCCTGGGATGACGATGCCAATAATGCAGACGATGAGGTAGAGACTGCATCAGAAAGTGCAGCCGTTGCTAAAGAGCCGTTAAGGGTTCGACTAAAGGCAGAAGCCCCCCAGATATCAGCACCTCTTGTCATCTAGCTTTGAGTAAAGGCTCCTACTCACTTATCCCCGATGTCATCCACCGCTAGTAAAGAACCTATACGGATAGGACTACTCCGAAGGGCCCCAAAAGTAGTCATGAAGTAGCAAGAATCTCTGGCTCCAGCTCCCATGGTAGTCAAATTGAAACAGATACCTCCTCCACCTTCTCCCATGGCAGCCCCCGTTCTTACTGATGAGAAGCTAGGGGACTACATATGCGCCAATGCTGAGGCGCACTCTTTAGATGATGTAACCCCTTGGGACAAAATTTTGCATTTCATTAATAGAAAGTTGCCTTTGAATTACTCTTATGCATATTTGAACACTATGTATATCTTAGATAATGCTATGTACGTACTACAAACACAAGTGACAATCGCTAATCTTGCAAGCCGAGTTGTCTCTTCCCAAGATGCTTACTTTCTGGTTCCAGTAAGGAAAAAAGACGATGAACCCATCATCTTCGGTCGGATAGAACATCCCCAAAGTCTCACTCCCATAGAACCAGAACTCGATAACAGCAAGATGCAACTCTACCGTTACACCGCTCAAGCCAAACAACTTATCCAGAATATGGGCTATGACTTGACCAGCAGCAGAGGTCTGAATTATAGCAAAGGCCAATGCCTCCCTTTACGACTTCATGCTCCAAAGGGAAAATCTCAAAATTACTACTAGCGTATTCGTCGGGGGTTGGGTTATGTTACACCGATGGCAACTTCGAAAAGTTTGGAGCCAGAGGTCATTATGCACTACCATTCCTCCGATTCCTCAACTTGGGACTCCGATACCAGTATCGGCCCGGCCTGCAAAAAAATATTATCTGTCAATATGGTCTCTACAAATCCCCCAGTCGAGGAGGAAGACCAGACGCTGAAATTCTTTGAGGAAGAGCCTTGGGCACAACGCCTAGGATCCCAATAGTGAGTGGCACTTCAAACAACGAGAACCTTCCACCGAAGGTGAGGTCATTCAAGTCGACCTAGGAGATGAGGCTTCACCTAAACCCATCTTCATTAGCAAAAGCTTGATTGGAGAGGACAAAGAATCTCTGATACAACTTATCTGAGAATACGTTGATGTTTTCACTTGGAGCTATGAAGATATGCCAGGTTTAGAACCGTAAGTCGCAATATACCGACTCAACATCTTGTCCAATGCTAAACCTGTTAAACAGCAACAACGTCGCTTTCGTTGCAATATCATGGATGCTATCGAGAAAGAAGTCAAGAAATTCATAGATAGTCGCTTCATTCACGAGGAGCAACATCCAGATTAGGTGGCCAACATTATTTTCGTCACTAAGAAGAACGAAAAGATTTGAGTCTGCATAGACTTCAGGGATCTCAACTCGGCATATCCAAAAGATGAGTTTTCCCTCCCGATCACTGACCTGATGATCGACAATACTTGTGGCTTCGAACGTATGTCCTACATGGAAGTGTTTTTGGGCTATAATCAGATTAAAATGTTTCCTGAAGACGAAAAGCATGCTTCATTCCGAACTCCAAAAGAATCTACTGTTACACAGTGATGCCTTTTGATTTGAAGAATGCTGGAGCGACATATCAGTAGGCTATGAGCATCATATTCCGCAAACATCTCCACAAAATGGTTGAATGTTATGTTAATAACATTGTCGTTAAAAGTCGGAGAAAAACCAGCCATCTGGACGACTTGATGATGATATTCGACTTGATGTGGACACATCAGCTAAAGATGAACCCAACCAAGTCTTTATTGGGGGTTTCCAGCGACAAGTTCTTAGGCTTTATCGTCACAGCTAAGGGTATTCACATTGACCCTGAAAAGACCAAGCAAACTTGGACATGGCTCCCCCGAAAAACCTCCATAAGCTTCGAGGCCTGCAAGGACGCTTGGCATACATCAAAAGATTCATAGAAAATCTTTTTGGGCGATGTCAACCATTCACCAAGTTTATAAAGAAAGGGGTTTCTTATGTCTGGACTGAAAAATATTAGCGTGTGTTCGGTGACATCAAGAAATATCTTACCAGCCCTCCAGTCCTAGTAGCACCAGTCGTGGGGAGGCCCTTTCTTCTGTACATCTGAGCCATAGACCATTCTCTGGGTGCTTTGCTAGCGCAAAAGAGCAACGAAGGCCACGAAAAAGTAATCTACTATCTAAGCAGGACCATGATTGGCACCGAACATCGGTATAATCATGTTGAAAATGAGTGTCTTGCTCTAGTCTTCGCCATCCAAAAGATGCACCATTATGTGGCTGGACAGATAATTCACGTCATCTCTAGAGTTTATCCCCTTAGAGTCCTTATGACTAGGCTAGGGGTACTAAACTCACGGTTAGCCACATGGGCGATCCTCTTGACGTCTTATGACTTGGTGTTCGTCCCACAATAGGTAGTTAAGGGTCAAGCATTGGTCGACTGTAAAACCCCTAAATTTTTACTATTTTTTTATTATTAAATTGGGTACTGATTTAAAATTTTGTATTGTACGTCGCGTAGTAGTATTGTACGTCGCGCACAAAATTTTATTTTCGTAATTGCTCGACGAGTGCGAATATGTGCGAGCGTACATAATTTTTTGGAAAACATTTTTTTCTATTTTTATAGTTCAAATAATATATAATAATTATTTGTATTTGTATTTCGATTAAAGTTGTGTATTGAGATGACCAAAATCTTATTATTTTTATTTATTTATTTATTAGTGGTAATTTAGAAAACTATTTTATATTCCTTGCATATGAGGTACATTAAATTAAATTTATATTTTTTTATTTTCAAAATTATTAATATTAATATTTTATTATTCGAAAAGATATTTAAAAATATTTATTATTTTTGAAATTATTATTATTGGTATTTTGAAAAATATGTTTGGAAGTTATTGTGGCAATTTAAATTTTGAATTGATTTTATGGATCTATTTAAATAATTAAATTAATATCTATGTTTGAAAGTTGAGTTATCTTATTTGATTTTAAAATAAAAGACGAATTTAAATTAGATTTAAATTGGATTAAATTTGAATTTGGATTTGATTATGGATTTAAATTAATAGATGAATTATCTATTTTTGGGTTTAAAATATCCCTAATCCTATCCAAATGGGAATTCCCACATCCTATAAATAGGCAGGTACTCCTCCATTATTTTTCCACAAGCCATAATTGTTCCATAAATATTTTCAACCACCGTGCATCGTGTCCGTGTCCCCTCCCCGTCTTATTCCATATTTACATTTACATTATCATCTGCGTGTCGGACAACCCCCGACACGAACCAAATATCAAAACCTATGCCTAAACCCGACCCCAGCCATCCATCTTCCGCCTGGCCTCCCCTCGGCTTCCCGTATCAGACAGAAAACAGACACCCGGCCTTTCCTCGACCATCATGCCTCCTCCCTCGACCGTTCACCACCAGCCCATAACCTCCATTACTGTCATCACCACCCGCACCATGGCCACCATCTTCGTCATCATCACCACTCCCAGCTCGTCTTTTCCCGACCGTCCATTGACACCCACATCACGGCCACACACAAACCAGCCACCGCCAGCCTCCATCACCGTAGTCCCAACCACCACAACCCAAACAGAAACCATCAAGAAGGAGGAGGGGGAAAAACCCTCACCTGACTCCGGCCAATCCGGCGACAGTCGCTCCAGCACCACCGCGAACCGGTGCCTCCCCGTCCCTGTGGATCGGGCACCGACGTAGCCTTCCGCTCGTGTCACCACCGGTTCCTTCCGCCGGCGTGCCCGGCGCCAGTACGAGAACGTGCGCTGAAGTCCGCCGACCCATCAGCGTCCACCGCCGGTGGATCAGCCGCAGCTCCGCCGACCCACCGCCTCTTCCTCTCAAAAACCCCTCTACTCCTCCTCTTCCGCGGCGCGCCGACCGGCGATCTCCGCTGACAGCTCCCAACAAGGAGCACCGCGTCCTTGACCTGGCCGTCGTCCATCTCAAAGCCGCGAGCCCTATCAGCGCCGCCTCTCCCTCTCTCGTCCGACCTGTCCCCGACGCCGGCCGCCGTCCGCGCGCGTGAGAACCCAGCGCGCCGCCCGAGGCCATCTCCGTCCACCGCTACGGCCCCGGCCGGAACCCTCGCTCTCCGCCTCCTTCTCCAATCTTTCCTCCTCTCTCCTCCTTCCCCTTCCTTTCCCGACCTCCCGGATCCCGATCTCTCTCTCTCTCTCTGATCGACTTTTCCCCAAACTACTTCTGATTCTTCTCCTTCCTTTTGTTATATTCTATTATATGTTTTATTTTAAACTCTCTCAAAAACGAGAGGAACAGTAGCCAAGTAGCTACTGTTATTATTATTATTATTATTATTATTATTATTATTATTATTATTATTATTATTATTATTATTATTATTATTATTATCATTATTATTTTTCTTTCTTTCTTTCTCTTTTTGCATCTGTTGTTGTTGTTGTTATTATTATTATTATTATTATTATTATTATTATTATTATTATTATTATTATTATTATTATTATTTTATTCTGTTGTTATTATTATTATTAACTATTTTAATCATTGTTATTTTTACTATTGTAAGTACTGTTGCAAACAGTACATATATAAAAATATATTTATATTTATATTTTGGATATTAAGTTATTGGTATCTTAATATACTAGGTATAAATTACTTGAAGCCCTATTATTATTATCGTGTTTTTCTTTTTCATTATCATTTTGTACCTACTATTAGTAGATTAAAAATAGATTAGTTATAGACATTATAAATACTTTCTAAAAAGTTATATCATGGATTTTGTCTAAATCGATTTCAAATTTGGTTCTTAAAATATGTTATGATATTTAAACTAATATAGTTTTCTACCTTAAAGATTATTATTTTAACAAACCTATAATATTTTGCCTAAAGCTGATTTTTCGCTTTACAAGTATTTTTCATTCTAAAAACTATTTTTAAGCTAATGATAAAATATTTTTCAAAAATTTGTATATATATTCTAAATTCCTTTGATTATCATCCGTCCCTGCTAATCGTATCTTCCTACCCTCTTCCAAAAATGGACTACCTTATGTCGACCCCAACTAATTTGACCCTTCTGGAACCAATGGAACTATCTGTGCCATCAACAGAGGTCCCCTTGTATAGTTGTTACACCGAAGTCTCAGTTCATGCCACAGTGATCATTGCAGCACCCCCAGGCGTACTACCAGGCCAGACACCTTGCCATTTGCTGTTTACTTATTTTAGCTCATATTTCATGCATTATTTATTTTCTTTATGCAAAATATACTGTGATACATGGCATACCTGTTAGAACTTACTGTTCATTTATATTTTATGCTATGTATTATTTTTCTTACACATTAAACCTAGATTTAAGGGACCACCTTTGTGTGTTGCATTCATTAGCCTTGACACGTTGTACCACGAAGTTGTGTGTCGTATGTAGAACACGGACATGCGTGACTGGCTGGCCACCGGTGCGTATAAGCCATGCGATAGGAATAACCGCTAATAGAGGTTGCATGCTTAGTTTGGCTTAGCGGTTATAGAGGTTTACTGTTGTGGATACAACAGAGTAGGCATTGGACGGGGAGGACAATTCCTTAGCGTATGGGCTTCGATGCACTTTCCCTTTTGTAACCCGTGAGCTCTGCCGGAGACGCGGGTCAGCTTACCCATGATTACTGATGGCCACTGACGTTCTGCAGAACGTTATGCTCTTACTGATGGGGCCTCTGGTACCCAAGGGAGGACTATGCCGATCCTATTTAGCCAGGGCCCATGAGTAGGAAGGATTGTTCTTAACTATATTTCACTTAGAATGGTTAGGTACCTTTATCCGTTAGGTACGAGTACTTTTGGTTTGGGTACTTGTATCTGACCGTGGCTTGGAACAATAACTTGTCGCGGATTAGTTCGTCATATCTTATCCTTGTTTGGTTGTAGGTGTGACTTACTACTTCGATGAGAAGGTATTGAACCTTGTTGGGGTTCGGATACCATATTGGATTCATAGCATGGAAAGATACGTCGCCGTGAATTAGTTTACCATCTCCTGTCCTTGTTTGGTTGTGGGGATGGTAAGCTCGTTCAATAGGTGTGTATTGGACCATGTTATAATTCAATTAACTTATTTATTTGAGCAATATTTATACAGTTTATATGGCATGATATTATGTGTCTTGTTACGTCCCTCTGAGGACCTGGTTATCTCACCAGGTGTGTGCTATTGTCTTTCGTAGGTGTTCTAGCTCTAGCCGTGATCATCGCTATTCTCTTCGAGGATGATTGCACTTTGGTCGTCTTCGCTTCGCTCGCCAAAAATCATTCTTTCGTATATCATGTATTTATTTTGTTTTGTTGGTAGTGGATTTGTCTCCGCCCAACATATTGTATCAAAATAATTCATTATCATTATATGATATCTTTTACTCATTTATTTTGTGTGGATGAGATTAGTTATGGTTCTACTGCATTTTACAGCTTATGTATTCATACGAGGTTTCCATATATTGGAGTGTACTTCATATGAGTACAACTGGCATGTCTACGTTCCTAATCCTACGTATTTTGGGACTGGGGCATTACATATTTTTGTGGTGGCCCATGCAGGTCGAGATAAATTGTTGATTACTTTACCGTACCAAGCAAGCCTGCGCATAGGATTAGAAGTCTAGGATCTCATCCACATACCTGACCTCTTCCTCGATTTCATATTCGAACTACAGTTCAACTCATCGATTGCATCTTGCTTGATTCCTCTTATCATTATTCTTATCTTCCGTTCGTGCTTGCTAGAGATTGACCCTACTAGTTAGATGTCCCAAACACCCTTAGCTTATTTTTAAGTTGGATAGAATGCCTTATGACCCAGCAACCCCTTTGTCCTTGCGACCTATATTAGCAAGTCTACTTAGATTCTAAAATTTAAAGGACCCTAACCCATCTAGTCAACCAAGGACTTGGACAAGAAGACTATAGGACGACTGTATAGAGACCAACACAGGATATGACTTAGAATCATTCTGCCTTCTTTCAATCTTAATCTCTCGTGCCTATGTTTTTACTATCTAGACTAATGATGCTAATATAGCCTAGTTTTTGCAAGCTCAATTTTTATCAAGCTTGTTCATGACATATGCTATTGAGCGCTCACTAGCATATTGTCTAATCAGAACCGGTGCATAATGGTCTGATCAACCAAGTGCTCTTTGGTTCGCTTTTATCTATCGTTCTACGTGGATGGGGACATAGCTAAACTTGCCCTCTAGAATCCCTTCCATGACTGCCTTGACAATTCCTTTGAAATTTTTCGGTCGCCCTTGAACCACGTATTCGTACTCGATAATATCATCTTTGGAACTCCTTAATGCTTTCGTCTTCACCTATTTTAGAAGGACGAAGGTATTATACTAGATCTTCCTCTAGCCTTCCTATCGATTATGACCATACCGTACTATTTTTCTATGATCTAGATCGCAAATTCTTACGACATGATTTTGTTGAGCCTTATAATTGATTGTTCCCCACCGATACCCCTTGTGTCTTCTCACTCCCCTACTAATTCTTAATTTCGAGGACAAAATTCTTTTAAGTTGGGTAGGATGTAAAACCCCTAAATTTTTACTATTTTTTTATTATTAAATTGGGTACTGATTTAAAATTTTGTATTGTACGTCGCGTAGTCGTATTGTACGTCGCGCACGAAATTTTATTTTCGTAATTGCTCGACGAGTGCGAATATGTGCGAGCGTACATAATTTTTTGGAAAACATTTTTTTCTATTTTTATAGTTCAAATAATATATAATAATTATTTGTATTTGTATTTCGCTTAAAGTTGTGTATTAAGATGACCAAAATCTTATTATTTTTATTTATTTATTTATTAGTGGTAATTTAGAAAACTATTTTATATTCCTTGCATATGAGGTACATTAAATTAAATTTATATTTTTTTATTTTTGAAATTATTAATATTAATATTTTATTATTCGAAAAGATATTTAAAAATATTTATTATTTTCGAAATTTTTATTATTGGTATTTTGAAAAATATGTTTGGAAGTTATTGTAGCAATTTAAATTTTGAATTGATTTTATGGATCTATTTAAATAATTAAATTGATATCTATGTTTGAAAGTTGAGTTATCTTATTTGATTTTAAAATAAAATTGAATTTAAATTAGATTTAAATTGGATTTAATTTGAATTTGGATTTGATTATGGATTTAAATTAATAGATGAATTATCTATTTTTGGGTTTAATATATCCATAATCCTATCCAAATGGAAATTTCCACATCCTATAAATAGGCAGGTACTCCTCCATTATTTTTCCAAAAGCCATAATTGTTCCACAAATATTTTCAACCACCGTACATCGTGTCCGTGTCCCCTCCCCGTCTTATTCCATATTTACATTTACATTATCATCTGCGTGTCGGACAACCTCCGATACGAACCAAATATCAAAACCTAAGCCTAAACTCGACCCCAGCCATCCATCTTCTGCATGGCCTCCCCTCGGCTTCCCGTATCAGACAGACCATAGACACCCGGCCCTTCCTCGACCATCACGCCTCCTCTCTCGACCGTTCACCACCAGCCCATAACCCCCATTACTGTCATCACCACCCGCAACGTGGCCACCATCTCCGTCATCATCACCACTCCCAGCCGTCTTTTCCCGACCGTCCATTGACACCCACATCACGGCCACACACAAACCAGCCACCGCCAACCTCCATCACCGTAGTCCCAACCACCACAACCCAAACAGAAACCACCAAGAAAGAGGAGGGGGAAAAACCCTCACCTGACTCCGGCCAAACCGGCAACAGCCGCTCCTGCGCCACCGCGAACCGGTGCCTCCCCGTCCCTGTGGATCGGGCACCGCCGTAGCCTTCCGCTCGTGTCACCACCGGTTCCTTCCGCCGGCGTGCCCGGCGCCAGCACGAGAACGTGTGCTGAAGTCCGCCGACCCATCAGCGTCCACCGTCGGTGGATAAGCCGCAGCTCCACCGACCCACCGCCTCTTCCCCTCAAAAACCCCTCTACTCCTCCTCTTCCGCGGCGCGCCGACCGGCGATCTCCGCCGACAGCTCCCAACAAGGAGCACCGCGTCCTTGACCTGGCCGTCGTCCATCTCGAAGCCGCGAGCCCTATCAGTGCCGCCTCTCCCTCTCTCGCCCGACCTGTCCCCGACGCCGGCCGCCGTCCGCGCGCGTGAGAACCCAGCGCGCCGCCCGAGGCCATCTTCGCCCACTGCTACGGCCCCGGCCGGAACCCTCGCTCTCCGCCTCCTTCTCCAATCTTCCCTCCGCTCTCCTCCTTCCCTTCCTTTCCCGACCTCCCGGATCCCGATCTCTCTCTCTCTCTGATGGACTTTTCCCCAAACTACTTCTGATTCTTCTCCTTCCGTTTGTTATATTCTATTATATGTTTTATTTTAAACTCTCTCAAAAACGAGAGGAACATAATCCGACACAAAAGTAAAGAACAAGTCCAGCCAAAACAAGATGATGCCACTAGGTGATTCCAGTGGTGATTCCTGTAATGGAGGCCAGACATGTAAAAGGTGAGTGTCACATGCAATAGATTCAGTAAGATCGATCTGTGTTGACAGACAATCAAATAGAACTAACTAGAACTGAATTACAGTAATCGACAAGTAAATGGAAGAACTATCAGAGAATGTACTCGCCTGTTACCCTAAAAGACTGATGAATTTCAGATGTCCGAACCGGAGTCACAATGTCCTAAATAGAGCAATACAGGTTACAATGTGTTTTATATAAATAAATGAAATTTACTATGCATTCTATATGATTTTAAGTCATTCTAGGTCAAGGTCAACTCTTGGTCAACTCTGGTAAACTATTTTAATCAAACTAGGTCAAACCTAAGTCACTAGTCAATTAGTCTTGGTTTAAGTCAAACTTAAGTTAATAAGTCATTTTAAGTCCATTTGAGTCAATTCCAGGTCAAGTTTGACCCATAGTTGACTTTGGTCAACTTGGTCAACTAGCTAGTCAAAGTGTGCCTAATTAGGCCTATAGGTCAATTCTAAACTAACTCACTAACCATGGGGCTAATATCCAATATCAATATCAAATATAACAATATCAGTATCATATATATATATATATATATATATAATATATATATATTATATAATATTATATATATAATACATCTATTATATATACATACATATATGTCAGGAAGAGGGAAATCTATATATAGCATGGGTGTGTGTGTGAACTTGTGAATTTGTGTAATTGGAAAAGGGCTGCAGGGGTTAGAGAGACCTAATCCCAGAAAACTCTCAAAACAACCCAAACATTATAATATATATATATATAAATATATTAATATAATATATATATATATATATATAGAAAAAAAAAAAAATATATATAACTATATATATAGAAACTATACATACACAACTCAATTCTATATGAACCCAACCCAAACAATCCCTCAACTAAACTATAATCCGTTCCTAAACTCACAATTTATCTCAGGAATCTGTACCAATCCAAGAAGAACTCAAAGATTCAAATATCCTATTCAAACCGAAAATTCAATACGCAGACCCAATCAACATATCAAAAAACAAATTACCAAACTATACTATGTGAAAACTAGTAGACAGGAAGGGGTATGTGGTGTGTTTGCTCGTGTCCACACAGGGTCAAAACTGTGTCACAAACGTGTCCAAAAGTGTGTCAAAGTGTGTCAAACCTGTGGTGTGCAGTGCTCGTGCATGCGTGTCGAGCAACGGAGGACTCACCGTGTCCAACGGAAAGCTGCGTGCTCGTGCCCGAGTAGCTAGGGTGTCAGTACGGTCTAGGACCATGAGTCGTGTCCACGAGTCGTCGTGTCGCGTGTCCACATGCTATCGGGAGGGCTGTACGCGCGTGTGCGCACGGCCTCGTGCCTGTGTTGGCCCATCTAGGACACGACACACACGTCCATGTGTCACGTGCTCGTGTCCATAGGTAGCCTAGGTATAGGGCTAGGTGTTGGACACCCTGCCTCGAGTTCACGTGTCCTCGTGTTCGAGTTATAAACCCGTGTTAGGGCCAAAACTCGCGTATGCAGAGCAGCCCAAAATCCATGCGTTGCGATAACTTCGTACACACTTATCGAAACCTCGTGAAATTTTGTGAGCATGTGGCAAGGTTGCCCCCACTCTCCACCAATTTTTAGCCTGACCGAGTCCTGTCCATCGAGTTATGGCCCTCGAGAAGCAGGACAGTGCACGGACAACGCACAGCCTTGTGCTACGTCCCCGTGTCTGATTTGGACACGAAAACATGTCAAAATAAACTTAGAAATATGTTTTGATCCCCATATAGGGCTACATAATATGAAATTAGTTTTGAAAAATAACAACTTTTAATTCTTTGAGGGCTACAATAATATGAAATTAGTTTTGAAAACATTTTAATTCTTAGGCATTTCATCAAACATGTTACAATACACCGACATACATCCGATACACATACAAAAGGTCACAGAATCCTACCAAACATGGTCTACAGGTCTATGTACCTAGATGCATGCTTCTATGACAGAATTTAAATGAGTTTAGAAATATTTACCTATTGAGAGTTAGAATCTCAATGCAAAAGCACTCCAAAATGCCTCGACGCCCAAATCCTACGGTCAAATGCCTCCAATTCCTTGCTAGCTAGCCTCCAGCAACTTTTTCTCCTCCCAAGATCGCAACGCAATTCGTTTGGTCTAATTTGGATGAGAATTAGAGAATAGAGGCTACTTTGAAAAAGGTAGAAATTAGGGTTTTGCAAAAATGGCTTGGTGGCTACATGATGTGTTATATAAGAGAGAGGCTGTGTTGGCCGGCCACATGCTGGAATTAGGGTTAGGCTCTAGTCATAAGGCCCAACTACAACTTAAGTTAATAAAAAGCCTTTTTAGCAAAGTCCCAAAAAGCAAATAACTCAAAATCCTAAAAATAACTTAAAAACTTTCCTGATTTAGAATAGAACTTAAATTCTAATCTAAAATGATAACTAGGCCTCTAATGACATGGTTAGTCCCTAATCATGGTTAGCTAAGGTTAAACCAAGAACACTAAACAAAAGCACCAATTAAAATATTATAAAATAATCAAAAAATCAAAAATCACACAATTATCAAAATACCCATCTTCTAGAAAAGTGGTGGTTACAAATCTACCCTCCTTAGAAAAATTTCGTCCTCAAAATTTAAGGTGATTGTACTCCTTCTAGGTCAAACCCCCAATCATTCAAGGTCAAGAAATAACATGCAATTCATAGTCCTACTGGTCGTGATTTCTCAGTCTCGAATAGGGTAACTACACTATCTAGTACAACACAAAATATCCTGACAGGTACTAATGAAATCACACAACAAGATGGAAAACAAGGACGGAAAAGACAGACCAAACAAGAGGCAATAACGAAGCAAGGATGATAGCATCAAAGAGGACATATATGAAATAGATTAAATAGATTTGAACGAGTGTCAGTAGATTCAAATCCATGGAAATTTCCTAGTTGTGATTGAGTATCCTCTCATTAAAGCCTACTCCTTAATTCGTATCGCAGGCTCGTAGCAGTACAACTAAGTCGCCGTACTACCACGATATCGCACTAATGCGACTATCGACCTGCATGGGCCACCACTAAAAATGTGTCACGATCCGCACCCAGTGTAAGGGTACAAGTGCGTAACAGCGCCCAGCCTATACCGCAGATTTGGCGGTTGAACGTTGTACTAGGTCACTATCTAACAACTCGCACAAATATATATACCTGTCATGGGTCTCAACTCCGGATAGAGGACAAGTAAAGATATTGTATAACTCACAGTCTAAGCACGATAAGACAACACAGAAGTCTATAACTAAAAGACTAAACAACAAAATATAAACTACTAAATAGTAATATCTCAACAAACTCAAATACAAGTCAATATCGACTTATTACATTCATATTCTAAATATGAAATCTAAACAAGTCGACTAGCTAGTCTCCCGATCACTTCTGAGAGTCGGGCCCAAGGTAGCTAAGCCATCTCCTAGTCCATAGTAAGTGGGCAAGTGTCCTCGGGGCAAACATCTGTAATATTTTCAACGTATCCAGTCAGGATTGGAATGAGCGCAACTCATCTAGAAATCCCAAATAAATGGCAAAGGCATAAAACATTATAGAAAATTATATTGATGAAGCATGGAGGTTTTATACAGGATGATATAGAGCAACAGTTGAAGTACAAGAGGAGTAATGTAACAAATCAGAAAATCATGGAAATGTAGACTGTAATAAAACTAGCTGAACTAGAGTATTGATATAAGTCCAGACAGTACAATGTAAGTCAAGTGTGATCTGGTGTGAGTCTAGTACTAGATGAATCCAATACAAGATCGATGAATCCAGGGTGAGCCCAGACATACTCTAACAGTGTGTTTTAAAATACCAAGATCGACATATAAACGACTATGGGTAATATGACACATCGCACACCTGGCCAAGTGTAGGATGGCTATCGTTTACAGTATAAGTCCAAGAAGGTGGTTCCATTATTTTGGAATGTTCACATATCTACTCAAATATTTCCCCGCCCAATAAGTACAAATGAATCCATAACCCGACACAAAAGTAAAGTACAAGTCCAGCAAGAACATGATGATGCCAGTAGGTGATTCCAGTAATGGAGGCCAGACATGTAAAAGGAGAGTGTCGTATGCAATGATCCAGTAAGATCAATCTGTGTTGACAGAGAATCAAATAGAACTAACTAGAACTGAATTACAGTAATCGACAAGTAAATGGAAGAACTATCAGAGAATGTACTCACCTGATACCCTAAAAGATTGATGAATATCAGATGTCCGAACCGGAGTCACAATGTCTAAATAGAGCAATACAGGTTACAATGTGTTTTATATAAATAAATAAAATTTAGTCTGCATTCTATATGATTTTAAGTCATTATAGGTCAAAGTCAACTCTTACTCAACTCTGGTCAACCATTCTAGTCAAACTAGGTCAAACCTAAGTCAACTAGTCAATTAGTCTAGGTTTAAGTCAATCTTAAGTTAATAAGTCATTTTAAGTCCATTTGAGTCAATTTCATGTCAAGTTTGACCCATAGTTGACTTTGGTCAACTTGGTCAACTAGCTAGTCAAAGTGTGCCTAATTAGGTCTATAGGTCAATTCTAAACTAACTCACTAACCATGGGCTAATGTCCTATATCAATATCAAATATTATATATACATATATCCAATCAACTACTATATATGATATCTACTATATACATACATATATATAAGGAAGAGGGAAATCTATATATAGCATGGGTGTGTGTGTGAACTTGTGTAACTGGGAAAGGGTACTGCAGGTGGTTAGAGAGAGCCAATCCTAAGAAACTCTCAAAACAACTCAAACAATTATATACTAGTTTATATATATATATATATATATATATATATATATATATATATAATATATATATATATATATATATATATATGGAGATATAGATAGGAACTATACATATACACAAAAACTCAATTCCATATGAACCCAACCCAAACAAATCCCTCAACTAAACTGGAATTTGTTCCTAAACTCACAATCTATCTCAGGAATCTGTAACAAATCCAAGAAGAACTCAAAGAATTCAAATATCCTATTCAAACCGAAAATTTAATACACAAACCCAATCAACATATCGAAAACCAAAATACCAAACTATACTATGTGAAAACTGGTAAACAGGAAAGGGGTATGTGGTGTGTCATGCTCGTGGCCACATGGGGTCAAATGTGTCAAAAATGTGTCCAAAATAGCGTGTCAAAAGTATGTCAAAACCTGTGTGTGCAGTGCTCGTGCACGAGTGTCGAGCAACAAAGGACACACCGTATCCAGCGGGAAGCCTCGTGCTCGTGCCAAGGGTAGCTAGGGTATCAGGTTACGTGTCTAAGACCCTGAGTCGTGTCTATGAGTCGTCATGTCGCGTGTCCACACGCGTATCGGGGAGGGCTGCACGCGCGTGTGCATGCGGCCTCGTGCACGCATGTCGGCCCACCTAGGACACACACACATCCACGTGTCACGTGCTCGTGTCCATGGGTAGCCTAGGTATAGGGCTAGGTGTTGGAAACCCTGCCTCGAGTCCACGTGTCCTCGTGTCCGAGTTATAAACCGTGTCAAGGCCAAAAATTGCGTTTGCACAACAGCCCAAAATCCATGCGGGTGCGATAACTTCGTGCACTCTCAACAAAATCTCATGAAATATTGTGAGCATGTGGGCAGAGGTTGCCCCTGTCCACCCAATTTTCAGCCCAGATCGAGTCGTATCCATCGAGTTATGGCACTCGAGATGGGATAGTGCACGGGACAGTGCATGGGCCTCGTGCTACGTCCCCGTGTCCGATTTGGACACAAAAACATAGTCAAAATAAACCCAAAAAATATGTTTTGAATCCCCTCATATATGGCTACAATAACATGAAATTAGTTTTGAAAAATAACAACTTTTAATTCTTTGAGGCATTTATCAAACACATATTATAATACACCGACACGCATCCGATACATATATCAAAAGACACAAAATCCTACCAAACATGGTCTACAGGTCTATGGTACCTAGATGCATGCTTCTATGAAGAAAAACTAGAATTTAAATGAGTTTTGAAATATTTACCTATTGAGAGTTAGAATCTCAATGCAAAAGCACTCCAAAATGCCTCGACGCCCAAATCCTACGGTCATTTGCCTCAATTCCTTGTTTTCTAGCCTCCAGCAAGTTCTCCTCCTCCCAAGGATCGCAACGCAATTCATTTGGTCTGATTTGGATGAGAATTGGAGAATGGAGGCTACTTTAAGAAGTGGAAATTAGGGTTTTGCAAAAATGGCTTGGTGGCTACATGATGTGTTTATATAAGAGGGGGTGTGTTGGCCAGCCACATGCTAGAATTAGGGTTAGGGTTTATTTATAAGGCCCAACTACAACTTAAGTTAATAAAAAGCTTTTTAGCAAAAGCCCAAAAAGCAAATAACTCAAAATCTTAAAAATGACTTAAAACGTTTCCTAATTTAGAATAGAACATAAATTCTAATCTAAAATAATAACTAGGCCTCTAATGACATGGTTAGTCTCTAATCATGTTTAGCTAAGGTAAACCAAAACACTAAACAAGATCACCAATTAAAATATTATAAAATAATCAAAAATTTAAAAATCACACAATTACCAAAATACTCCTATTCTAGAAAAGTGGTGGTTACAGTAGTGGATTTTCCTCCACCCAACAACTTGTACAATGACATTTCATATTTGATTTTTTATAATATCTTTATTCTTTATTTGTGATGCGATTTAGTAAGCCATGATTCTACTACACTTACAGCTTACGTATATTTATTATACGGCTGGCCTATTACGTACCTAGTCCTACGTATTTTGGGACTGGACGTTACATATTTTTGTGGTGGCCCATACAGGTCAACAAATATATTATTTGGTTACATAATGTACCAAGCAAGCCTGCGTATAGGATTAGAATCTAGGATCTCATCTACGTGCTTGATCTTCTTCCTTGATTCTTATTTTTGAACTCCCGTTTGACTTCCTTAATTTGTATCTTGCTTGAACTCTTTCTACGTATTCCTTACTTTTCGTGCTTAATAGAGGTTAGGAAGATGACCACATTAGCATATGCTCATAGGTCATTTACATGGCTAGAAGGATTACATTGGCAATTAGTATGCATTAGAGGTCGTATTTTAGTTATAAAGGCACTATATACTTCAAGGATCGAGGAACCCTATTTTTTTCTAAAGGTATGATCATGTGTGAAGGATTAGTTAATTCTAAGTTGGGTAGTAGCGATATTACCAACTTCGAAAGATAGTTAGAATTTTATTTTGAGACTAGTAGGTGGTATTCACAAAGAATCGATATAATATAAACGATTGAGAAAACAAATTAATTTTTGAAGATTTTAGAAAATAGTTTAACTATTGGGTTTATAGATATAAATATTTTGGAGGATATGAAATCGATTTGAGGAAAATTTTAAATTTTCAAATTTTGTCGTATGATTTATGGTTAATAAGTTTATTTAAATTTTGGTTTAAAGTTTGGATTAATGATACTAAAATTTTGGTGAAAAAAATTAGTGATACGATAAGGGTTTATTTCGAGATTGATTAGAGAATTTGAAATTATAAGTTATGATTATGCTTGACGATCTAAAATGACTAGAGAATGTGGTAGTTTATCTTGAGATTTGAAATACATATAGGAAAACTTTTATGGAACTCGAATTTATAGATTTATATCTTATTGTGATAAGGTACTACGATGGAAGCGATGTTGCCCTAATAAGATTAGTTTCTCACCTCAATTGCCATATTACCTATGACCATAAAAATTGTATGTACACAAGTGTAGTTAGTCATTGACCAAGCCATGTAACTACATCATTGTCTTAAGTTACTCCTCTTTTCCCTCGACCCTGGATCTTTTTTTACAACTTAGAGTTTTAGTCTAAATGATTGATTTTTAAGTATTTTTTAAAATAAGTTTAACTAAAAAATTAATTTTACAAGTATTATAATAATTACTAAAATAGTATAAATACTTTACTTTGCAAACTCTCATTGATTGTGAATCTTGATCGGACTGATCATATTTCTATTACCTTGCGAATTCGTATCTCTTCACATCGACCATGGCTATTGGACAAATCGGGACATGTCAATCACCGTACCCCACCAGACAAGATACCTTGCCATATTTACTTATTATAATTATTTGCATCTTTATTGTTTAGTTGCTGCATATTTACTGTTATTTATTTCAAGTTCATCCAATTGCATCTCTGTTACTGTTCATGATTTACTTTACTGTGCTTCCAATTGTACATGATGCAAATGCTAGTCAAATTTTTCTTCTTACCTTTGAATTATGCACATGGGACTAGAGTTAAGGGACTACCTTTTATTAGTAAGCATTTCATAAACTTTGTTACGGATGTGTCACGAGATGTGTGAGTTGTGAGTAGCATAGCCTTAGTCCGTTGCGAGGCGATACTTTAGTTTTGCGGACACCATTGCAAATAAGGCACAATATCATCCTCTTATAATTCTGCATCAAAGTTTAGTGTCACGACCCGCTCTCGAATAATTGGACACGAGTCGGACACGCCCAGCCTTCGTCGTAAGACACGATGAAGTAAGCTGTACCAAACTAGGGAAACTACAAGTCCAGATAAGAATGAATATAAGCCACAGCATCTATAATATCGAATCCCAGAATCAAGTACAATCTATGATTTATTACATTTTCGAGCAAATGAAATGCAAAACTGAAGTCTCTAATACAAAGTCCAAATGAAACTAAAAGGGAAAGGGCTAAGCCTCCTCGACCTCTAAGTCCAGAGCAACACTAGCTAGCTGAAAGTTACCTCTAGGCTCTTGCCCGTAATAAGTGTCACAAATAGCCTCAATCTCACCTACAACATATCCTAGTCAGAAGCGGAGCTAAATATATCCTGGGAAATGAACAAGAACAACATGAAGATGAAATATGAATAGGTAATAAATCTCAAAACAGGAAACTAGAGCAAACATGCTAAATGAAACACAAGACTGTATGAAATGAACCTAAAATGTAACCTGGTACCTGAGTATGAAATATACAAGAAAACTGACATGTGTAATATATGAAGTACTTTCAGAGTGTGTGATCGGCTTGGGTAGAACATGGAACATGGCACAGGCATGAAGGTACGACATAGGGCCCACGTGCACAGTGCGAGGCCTAAGTTATTAACATGAATTGTAACTCGGGTGATCATAATTTTGTAGTATTTTCCTTCCTAGACACAAGCAAACTCATGGAATAAGACACAAGACAAGTCCGTGTAATATCGTGTCCAACAGGAAGGTACAAGCATGAAATAAATGCACAAGACATGAAGTAAATGGATAAATCCGAGGAGTATACTTGCCTTGCTCAGGGTGATCAAGTAGGGGTAGTAGATCTGTAGGTCCACCTGTTTAATTGATACAATTTGGTTAATTTCTATACAAGTTTTTGTTTAGTGATTCCAACATCTAAATATGTTTAACTATAGAGTATCATAGGTATACTAGCTATACACTAATCTAGCTATGTTATTGCCTCACTAATACATATCCAGCTTTACAACAAGTATTAGCTATATAGATAAGGTTTGACTTCTCAAGAAGCAGTCTTGATAACAAGATGCACTATACTTATACAGCCTATACTAACTATCATAACAGTCCTCTTTAAACAATTATTCAACGGGAACTATGATGGTTTGAACAAAGCAACTTTAAAAGATAAATTTACAGATCCTGCAAATAGGATTTAGCCTAAAATGAACAACACAGCCTTAATAATAACTTACTAACTCAAGCTCACTGATCCACCAGTTCAAACTAACATCCATCAAGTTCATGTTTATCATAAATAGAGTACTCCTAATAGGCTTCTATAGGGAGCTTAAAAAAGACAACTAACTGCTAGATAGCTAACCCAAGCTAATATGCAGTATGAACATTCATAAATTCTTATGAGATAGGAAAACCTGACATAAGGTGGAGTAAACAAGAGACTATCTAATATATAGCTTCAGGTTTGTACATCAGTCTTGAATCAGTAACCAACTCGAGCCATCCACAAACTTCCTGCAGATTAAAACTCTGCCACACAGTATTGAGACTAAATCAAGCTAAGCATCAGTCCCATCCTGCTGATAGATTAGCTTACTGAACTGCTAAAACCTATCCTGACTTGATACTTCTCTTCAAGTTTTATTTGATTTAGCCACAGCCATCTATCCTTATAAAACTCTGATTAATGTATTCAAAACAACCATTCATGGTTCAAAACTGAGGATTAGAAATGACCTATGGTTGCAAAAACCCATACTCTAAACCTCTCAGTCCCAGGTTATTAACATATGCAGTATTCTAAAGAAATCAAGTTCCAGGTAATTGCAAATCAGTCGGTTACAGGTAATTGTAATCCTCATCATGACTTGATCTACAAATCATAGCTTTACAGTTCTCATCTGATACATCATTAGAACTAACTTGTCTAAATTAAAATTCAGTTGAGTGAGTTGTAAACAGTTTCTGATAAGAAAAATCACATATCGTGCATTATCTTGACATGGACAAGACCTGATAGTTATACTCAGGTTATTCCCAATCTAAACTCCTTTGTGGGACCAAAATTACTTCCTACAAACATCAGTTAAGTGACTGCATCCAACATATACTGATCTATAACAACAGAGTAACAATCCAGATATCTAGGATATACTGATACTAGATACTAAACACCAGGTTATCAATAAGTATTCAAATTGAAAATAGAACAGAAATTACCTATGAAATCAAATCTGTCTCGAACTGCTGACACAAGCTCAAGAAATGGACACGAGTCCTCTCCTCGTGTCTAATTTCACTCAAGCTCTGAAAAATATTTGTCAAGCAGCTTGTAAAAATAGAGGAGGCAAGAACAGTGCCTCAAATCAAAATACCCCTCAACATTGTATATTCAAAGATTCGAGTACTCACAATAATTGGAATGGATGACGAATTGGGACCGATCAAACATTCATTAATGAAACTCTGGAAATCACCTGAGAAGATAATCAAATCCGATCATCCTAGATCTCGATCAAGACGTGAATTAAACTATAGTCGAATGAATTTCCAGAAATTGAAACTTACTGAGAATTCTTCAGATAAACTCACCACAGTCACACAGTGCTTGATGGATACAATAAACCGATCACTCATTCATCAAGTCGACTCTAGATCTGGTTGTCGTACCATGAAGAACGATCAATCGTGATCAAGTGATCTAGATCTCAGATTTAAATGATTTAAGGAAGTGACCGATCTTACCAATTGATCGAAGGATACATCGAAGATGATCCCCGGAAGAACTTTGTGAATGGCACAGTCGTCGTCGTCGTCATTAAACTTTGCCTGGCGTTTGAAGAAGATATCTCCACAGAGAATAGGTGCTATATGCCATGGCCGACCTTCAATTTGAGTAGAGGATTGAAAGGAGTGGAAGAAGAAGGAATAGTTCTCAATCTGTGGTGAATTGATGGCTTAAATAGAAATTCGAAATCAATTAAGAATTGATGCTCAATTTCGAAATGGCGCCAAAATTTTGGAGAGAAGGCTGGATGGGAAAGGAAAGTTGTTACAAACGGTTAGAATAATTTGAAATTGTTCTTCCCAATTTAATTCAGTGTTGAAAGGAAGAAGGAAGGAACCTAGCCTAAAATATTTGTGGTCCTGCTCCTTAGCAGGCCCTCCCATATGGGCCAGAGGAGAAGCCCAATCAAAAGCTGAGAATAAAATAATATTTAAGGAGAATAAAATCAAAGAAAATGATTCAAGAAGTTTATATAAAATATTATTAAAAAATTCTTTGAGAGGTGGGGTTACAAATCTTCCCTCCTTGAAAAATTTCGTCCTCGAAATTCGAGTATCAACAAAATTAATCCTCAAAATCACAACGAATATTCTTACACAATCCCTTTTTATTGAATTTAAAATTTTTAAAAACAAAAGTATAATCAAGCAAACAAGCTGGGATAGCGTTCTCGCATCTCATCTTCACGCTCCCATGTGGACTCTCCCAGAGAGTGATGTTTCCACATGACTTGAATAAGCGATATAGTCTGATTCCGCAGTTGCTTCTCTCTCCGATCAAGGATCTCCACCGGCTGCTCTTCGTAGGTCAAGCTCGAACCCACCTCTAGCTCTGAGTAGTCCACCACGTGGCTCGGATCTGGAATATAGCAGCGAAGCTGGGACACATGAAAGACGTCGTGCACTCCCTCCAAACTAGCAGGAAGCGCTAGTCAATACGCCACCTCGCCAATCCGTACTATCACATCGAAGGGCCCGATGTACCTGGGACTGAGCTTCCCGCTTCAGCCAAAATGAATGATGTGTCTGGTCGGCGAGATCTTCAAGAACACTCTATCTCCAACTGCGAACTCCAGAGGCCGCCTGTTGCTGTCCGCCCAGTACGTCTGCCGATCCTGTGCAACTCTGAGACGCTCTCTGATCAGTTTGACCTTCTCAGCTGAATCTACCACCATCTCTGGCCCAAGCAAAGTCCTCTCCCCTATGTCATCCCGAGATAAAGGTGTGCGACATCTCCGTCCATACAGCCTCGAAAGGTGTCATCTCGATACTAGCCTGATAACTGTTGTTATAGACAAACTCCATAAGATGCAAATGATCCTCCCACGATCCGCCGAAGTCAAGTACGCAAACCCATAGCATGTCCTCCATTGTCTGAATGGTCCTCTCGGACTGCCCGTCTGTCTGTGGATGATAGGCGATACTGAACCTCAACTGTGAACCCAAGCTCAGCTGTAGACTCCTCCAGAAATGGACACGAGTTCTCTCCTCGTGTCTAATTTCACTCAAGCTCTGAAAAATATTTGTCAAGCAGCATGTAAAAACAAAAGAGGCAAGAACAGTGCCTCAAATCAAAATACCCCTCAACATTGCATATTCAAAGATTTGAGTACTCACAACAATGTGGAATGGATGACGGATTGAGACTGGTCAAACATTCATTAATGAAACTCAAAAAATCACCTGAGAAGATGATCAAATCTGATCATCCTAGATCTCAATCAAGACGTGAATTAAACTATAGTCGAATGAATTTCCAAAAATCGAAACTAACTGAGAATTCTTCAGATAAACTCACCACAGTCGCGCAGTGCTTGATAGATACAATAAACCGATCACTCATTCATCAAGTCGACTTTAGATCTGGTTATCGTACCAAGAAGAACGATCAATCGTGATCAAGTGATCTAGATCTCAGATTTAAATGATTTAAGGAAGTGACCGATCTTACCAATTGATCAAAGGATACATCAAAGATGATCCCCGGAAGAACATTGTGAATGGCACAGTCATCGTCATCGTCATTAAACTTTGCCTGGCATTTGAAGAAGATATCTCCACAGAGAATAGGTGCTATATGCCATGGCCGACCTTCAATTTGAGTAGAGGTTTGAAAAGAGAGGAAGCAAAAGAAGGAATAGTTCTCGATCTATGGTGAATTGATGGCTTAAATAGAAATTCAAAACCAATTGAGAATTGATGTTCAATTTCGAAATGGCGCCAAAAATTTGGAGAGAAGGCTGGATGGGAAAGGAAAGTTGTTACAAATGGTTAGATTATTTTGAAATTGTTCTTCCCAATTTAATTCAGTGTTGAAAGGAAGAAGGAAGGAACCTAGCCTAAAATATTTGTGGTCCTGCTCCTTAGCAGGCCTTCCCATATGGGCCAGAGGAGAG
Organism: Iris pallida; assembly: GCA_029216955.1. Lineage (NCBI taxonomy): Eukaryota > Viridiplantae > Streptophyta > Magnoliopsida > Asparagales > Iridaceae > Iris > Iris pallida. Next base: position 8,609,187 of record JANAVB010034619.1, read on the forward strand.
GCCCAATCAAAAGCTGAGAATAAAATAATATGTGAGAATTAAATCAAAGAAAATGATTCAAGAAGTTTATATAAAATATTATTAAAAAATTCTTTGAGAGGTGGGGTTACAAATCTCCCCTCCTTAAAAAATTTTATCCTCGGAATTCGAGGATCAAGAAAATTAATCCTCTAAATCACAACGAATGTTCTTACACAATCCCTTTTTATTAAATTTAAAATTTTCAAAAACAAAAGTACAATCAAGCAAACAAGCTGGGATAGCGTTCTCGCATCTCGTCTTTACGCTCCCATGTGGACTCTCCCGGAGAGTGATGTTTCCACATGACTCAAATAAGCGATATAGTCTGATTTTGCAGTTGCTTCTCTCCGATCAAAGATCTCCACCGGCTGCTCCTTGTAGGTCAAGCTCGGACCCACCTCTAGCTCAGAGTAGTCTACCACGTGGCTCGGATCTGGAATATAGCATCGAAGCTGAGACACGTAAAAGACGTCATGTACTCCCTCCAAGCTAGCAGGAAGCGCTAGTCGATATGCTACCTCGCCAATCCGTACTGTCACATCGAAGGGCCCGATGTACCTGGGACTGAGCTTTCCGCCTCTGCCAAAATAAATGGTGCCTCTGGTCGGCGAGATCTTCAAGAACACTCTATCTCCAACTGCGAACTCCAGAGGCCGCCTGCTGTTGTCTGCCCGGTGCTTCTTCCGATCTTGTGCAACTCTGAGACGCTCTTTGATCAGTCTGACCTTCTCAGCTGAATCTACCACCATCTCTGGCCCAAGCAAAGTCCTCTCCTCTACGTCGTCCCAAGATAAAGGTGTGCGACATCTCCATCCATACATCCTCAAACGGTGTTATCTCGATGCTAGCCTGATAACTGTTGTTATAGGCAAACTCCACAAGATGTAAATGATCCTCCCACGATCCGCCAAAGTCAAGTGCGCAAACCCGTAGCATGTCCTCCAGTGTCTGAATGGTCCTCTCGGACTGTCCGTCTGTCTGTGGATGATAGGCGGTACTGAACCTCAACTGTGAACCCAAGCTCAGCTGTAGACTCCTCTAGAAGTATGATGTGAAGCGGCTGTCCCTGTCTGAAATGATACTCACTGGCACTCCGTGAATCCGCATAATCTGACACATGTAGAGGTCTACAAGCTTCTAGGTCGACAGTCCTACATTGAACGGAATGAAGTGAGCGGATTTTGTCAATATGTCCACGATAACCCAAATAGCATCCTTGCCACCAGGCATACGCGGTAAACCAGAGACGAAATCTATGGTTATGTGTTCCCACTTCTACTCCGGAATAGGTAAAGGCTGGAGTAATCCCACTGGTCTCTAGCGCTCTGCTTTGACTTGCTGGCACACAAGGCATCTAGAAATGAATCTGGCAATCTCTCGTTTCATTCCATACCACCAAACATACTCCCGCAGAACCTTATACATCTTGGTAGATCCAGGATGAATAGAATATTGTGACTGGTGGGCCTCCTGCATATCCTCCTCTCACAAATCCTTGGGCACACACAACTGGTTTCCATGCCTCAGGGATCCATCCTCTGCAACGGTGAAGTCGTCAAGCAATCCTGCCTTTGCCTGACCTCTGAGACATCGGAGTCCCTCATCTAGAAATTGGGCCACCTTGATCTTCTCTATCAGTCCTGACTGTATCTGCATGTGCATCAACTTCCCTCGAACTCCTGGAAGAATAATTTTGATCCCCATACTCTCAAGAACCTCTAGAAGATGTCGATCCATAGTGAGAAACATAGCCACAGGATATCGACTAAGAGCATCTGCTACCACATTCGCCTTCCCAGGGTGGTATTGCAGATTGATGTCGAAGTCCTTCATAAGTTCCAGCCATCTTTGCTGCCTCATGTTCAGTTCCTTCTGAGTGAAGACATACTTCAGGCTTTTACGGTCCGTGAAGATGTCCACTCTCTCTTCATACAAATAGTACTTCCACAGTTTCAAGGCAAAAATGACTGCTGTAAGCTCCAAGTCATGAGTAGGATAATTCTTCTGATAAGGCCTCAACTGTCTAGAAGCATAAGCGATGACCCTCTTATTCTTCTCAAGCACACACCCCAAGCTTTTTCCTGATGCGTCGCTGTAGATAACGAACCCTCCAGACCCTGATAGCAAAGCTAAAACTGACGTTGTAGTGAGTCTTCTCTTCAATTCTTCAAATTCTGACTGGCAAGCATCGCTCCAGATGAACTCCTCATCCTTTCGCGTAAGCTTCGTCATTGGCTCTGCTATCTTGGCAAAATCTTTCACAAACTTTCGTTAGTATCCTGCTAGCCCCAGGAAACTACGAATCTCAGCTACTGACTTAGGAGGTGCCCATGCTTCCACAGCTTCAATCTTCTTAGGATCTATAGAAATCCCCTCTCCAGTGACCACATGCTCCAAGAACTCCACCTTGTCCAAGAAGAACTCATACTTCGAGAGCTTCCTATACAGCTTCTCCTTCCACAGAATCTCCAAAATAATCCGTAGATGCTCCACATGCTCTTCCTTGATCTTTGAATAGATCAAGATGTCGTCAATAAAGACTACGACAAACTTGTCCAGATACTTGTGGAAGACCTTATTCATCAGGTTCATAAACACTGTTGGAGCATTGGTGAGTCCGAACGGCATCACCAAGAATTTATACTGCCGTAACGGGTATTGAAAGCTGTCTTCGGAATGTCTTGCTCCCGAACCTTCATCTGATGATACCCCAACCGAAGGTCAATCTTTGAGAAGACCTTAGCTCCACTGAGTTGATCAAACAGCTCATCTATTCACGACAACGGGTATTTATTCATGATGGTAATGTTATTGAGTGCACGGTAATCGATACACATCCTAACAGTCACATCCTTCTTCGGCACGAAGAGTACCGGCGCTCCCCAGGATGAAGCACTGGATCGAATAAAATCCTTGCCTTCCAAGTCATCTATCTGGGCCTTCAACTCTGCAGCTTCTTTTGGGTTGATCTTGTAGCAATGCTGGGACTTCAGCGCTGATCGGGCACTAAGTCGATGGTGAACTCCACATTTCGATCTGGCAGCAATCCTGGCAACTTCTCGGGAAAGACGTCGAGAAACTCTGCAATCAGTAGATGTGGCAACTCCTAGTCTTTTATAACTGCTCCGAAGTAGACTCCCTCTGGCCACTCTGCGATCTATCTTCTGACCTCGAACGGCAGAACTCAAGGCGTGTTGAATATAACCTTCCCTTCATGGCAGTCTATTACAGCAAACTGCTCACTCATCTAGTCGATACCGAGGACTATATCAAATCCAGGCAATGGCACCACTAGAAATCGAGCTCTAAGCTCCCTTCCAGCTATAACACCCAATTTTCCAAATAAGGGTAATTTTAAAATTTTGTGATTATAATTATTTAATAATGATATTTAAACTATGTTATGATTTTTGTTGATTTTTAATTATTTTAAAACTATTTAAAATGTTGAATTGTGATTTTGATGGTTAACTAGTGTAACCCTAGAGATTGCATGACCTAGAGACTAACCATGACCATGTGGACCTAACCATGTGATTAAGATGACTAATTGTGACTTTTTATCCTAATAATATTTTGGTCATTTTTGACTTATTAATGAAAATAAATTTTGATTAATTAGTATTGTGCTAATTGAATTGTTAGAGACTAACCTAGTTTTGACTAAACCTAGATGTTAATGATACTCATGGAGGTATAGTTAGAAGTTTAGAGACTTAAAGGTTAAGTTAGATTAACAATATCTAGATATTTCATATTAAGATATTTACCCCTTAGGATATTTGTGAAAAAGAAAGCCTTATGACTAGTTGAACCAATAGGAAGGCTTAGAATTGGGTGGACAACTTCTAGCCACTCATCTACATGAAAAACTAACCCTAATTCATCAAATGACCAGCCATCAAGTGTCCCCTCCCTTCCTATAAAGAATCCTTAAGAAAACCCTTACCTCTTTTTACCTCTACATAGAACCCTAAGTGTTCTTCCCCAAATTAGAGAGCTTTCCTCTTTGATTTGATTTCCTTTCCCTCACATTCCTCCATCCAAACTTCTCCTAATCCATCCCACACCATCAAGGAAGGATTCTATCCAAGAATTTGGGCAAGGTACAAAGGGAGGTGTCATTTTGGATAGATCTTCGTATCGGAGCCGTGTCCTAAAGATTTTTATTGGGATTCCACTCCTAATAGGTAAAACCTATCCTCTACCTTGATTTCCTTTGTATATTAATTAGTTTTGAATCCAAAGGATCTACCCCCATGCATGTGTCCCCTTTAGATTTAATTTTGAGACCATTTGGAGTCCATTTGAGGATGTTATAGGTGTGTCTTGTGTCCTACTTGATAGATCCCAAATTAGGACACCCCATGTGTATGTATGTATGATAATAGTTTAAATAGATATTTAAATTCAATTTTAGAATGGTTAGAGAGTGGATTGATCTTAGTTAGGATGGTTAGAATGAGTTTCATTTGGATACCTATGTTGGTATCCAAGTATCTTGGCCAACCCAAATTCGTCATAATTTTTATCTACGTTTTTATTAACCAAAGCAACTTAGGAATGTCATAACTTTTAGCTTAGAACTCCGATTTATCGCCCGTTTTTTTAAAAGAACCGTATCGAAGTTAGTTTCCAAATATATATTTTAATAAGCCATATTCATTCTAAAACTTTCTGTAAAATTATTTGAGTGTCAGCTGTATGAAAGACGAATGCGTTTCGGTGTTTTGGCGATTTCGGGAGCTTTCGGACACGAAAATGCTATCCGTTTGAAGTTTCGGAAAGCTAACACAAAGAGCTACGACATATTTTAATCCTAGAATTTAGTAAAGGCCCAATTGGTACAGTATTAATTTTTAAATAAAAGAGTGACTATACGACATAGGCGTTTTGTGTAACCAATGAGCATATGTAGTATGGATATTGAATGAAAGTAGAGTATGTAATGCATGATATGTTAGATTAATAAAATGATATATATATGATATGTATCCTCTTTACATTAATGTACATATATGGTTGAATGCAAGCATGTAGGAATGAAATCAATGTAATGTATGTAAGTAATGCAAATGCATGAATGAAAGAATGATATACAATGTATGCATAAAAGTATATAATGAATGCTAGATATGAATGCAAGGTATACATGTAATGATAGATATGAATGCATAATGTATACATAATGTAATATAATATATAATGATAGCATGTATGGTAATGTATAATATATGATGCAAGTACGTATATGTCCACTGTTTTTTCCTTTTCCTTACATTTTTCCTTCCCTTTCCATTTTAGTTTTCCCCTTTATTCCCTCTTCTATTTTTATATATTGTATACAATATATATAATGTATAGATACATGTATGTATGTAATATGCATGAATGACATGTATGTAATAAAAATAAGTATATGCATGCAACTTAATGATATGTGAATGAATATAATGCATGAACTGAAGTATGCATGTATATGGTATATGAATGAATGTAATATAATGTAGAGTATGCATATATGAATATAATGTATGCAAGTATATAATGTATTCAAATATGTATGTATGCATGTATGTATGTATAGGTGCATGAATGAATGCAAGTATACATATATGATATGTATATATGCATGTATGCAATGTAAGTATGTATGTATACATTTCTATAAACTGAGTTAACCTATAACCTTTTACACACATGCATTCATACACCCTTTCACACCATGTATCCATATCACATACACCTACCTATCACTAAATCTGAGAACATTAACACATCCTTTCACACACATGCCAAACACACACACACACTCACTTACTCTTTTACCTCTCCTTCTCTCTCTCTATATATAAATATATGTATGTGCCTATATATATATAGCTTTCATATATATATCTATGTATATGAATAAGTGAATGTGAATAATATATGTACTTTATATGACTAAGTTTGTGTGCCTTGTTAGCTTATGGTTTAGTTTTATGCTTAGTTTAGCAAGTGACTTAGGCTATGAGTTAGTAGCTATCTTGGATACTTGATTTGTATAGACTTAGTTTGTTTAGACCTAGAATTGACTAATCTAGACTAGTTGAACATTGTTGACCAAACCCTAGCTAGTATGACCACATTTGACAAGAGTTGACCTAGTTTGACTTTATAGTTGACCAGAGTTGACCAAGAGTTGACTTTGACCTAGATTGACCTAAAAATTATGTGATTGTATCGTAAACTTCATTTACCTTGTTTTAAACACATTATAACCTGTACTGTTCTATTTAGGATATTGTGACTCCGGTGCAGATATCTATTTTCATCAGTTGCACAGGGTATTAGACGAGTACATTCTCTGATAGTTCTTTCATTTACTTGTCAATTACTGTACTTTAGTTCTAGCTAGTTCTATTTGATTCTTGTTACAAATACGTATTGTTATTACTGAATCCATGTATACGACACACATACTTACTCATCTTGCCTCTATTATTCGAATCACCATACGAATCACTATTCGAACTACCTATTCGCATCTTCATGTGCTGGTGGGACTTGTATTCGTCTTATGTGTTGGATTATGGATTCATTTGTATTAGACTGGGCGGGAAAATACTGATTAGACATGTAGACATTTCCTCCTATTCGAATCACCCCTCTGTGAATGATATTCGAACGATAGCCATCCCACACTTGGCCGAGTGTGCGGTGTACCGTATTACCTACAGCCGTTTACATGTCGATCTCGGTATTTTAAAACAAACTTGGAGAATTTATTCGAATCATTGTTAGAACATCATGTGAATCATTATTCGTATCACCTTATTCGAATCACCTTATTCGTATCGCCTTATTCGAATCTCCTTATTAGAACAATGATTAGAATCACATTCGACTCATACTGTACTAGAATGACATACGACTCTTCTTGTATTAGACTCACATTGGGATTACACTAGACATATATTGTACTATCTGGACTCATCATGTTACTCTAGTTCAGCTAGATCTTATTTTACAGTCTTCTTGCCATGTTTCTCCTCTTGTTTAGTTATCTTACTTTCCTTGTACCTTAACTATTTCTCTACATCATTACTCGTACAAACTGTCATGTTCATCAATACAACTGTCTATAACTGCTTTATAGTTCTCTGTCATTTACTTGGGATTTCTTGATGAATTGTACTCGTTCCTGTCCTGACTGGACCTGTTGAAAATATTATTGATGATTACTCTGAGGACATTTGCCCTACTTGCCTTGGAGCAGGAGATGGCTTAGCTACCTTTGGCCCTGACACTCAGGAGTGATCGGAAGACTAGCTAGTAGACTTTGTTTAGTTTTTATGTTTTAGAACTTGAATTGTAATAACTTGAGATACGAGTTGTATTTGAGTTTGTTTGAGATATTATTATTTAGTAGTTTATAATTATCGTTGTTTAGCCTTTAGTTATAAACTTATGTGTTATCATATCGTGCTTAGACTGTGATTGAGATTTCATTATATCTATACTTGTCCTCCGTTCGGAGTTGAGATTTGACAAGTACATTATATAATTGCGTGAGTTGTTGATTAGATAGTAACCTAGGACAGCATTCTACCGCCGACACTGCGGCGTAAGCTGGACGTACCCACTTCTCGTGCCCCTACACAGGGTGCGGGTCGTGATACGTTTCTAGTGGTGGCCCATGCAGGTCGAGAGTCACATTAGTGCGATGTCGTGGTAGTACAACGATTAGTTGTACTGCTGCGTGCCTGCGATAGGAACTAAGAAATAGGCTTTAGTTGAGAGAGTACTCAATCACAGTTAGGACTACTTGAGAAGATTCCTGGGATGACCCTTGAGAATCTCATTATAAACTATCTCGAAATTCAATTCCCACAGTTTCTGTCTACTTCTTGTTCATCGTTGAATTTGATTCTTGGTATTCATTATTGACTTAATTTTCTACCAAGATAACATTATGGGCTAGGTTGCCTCAGTCATGGAATCTAGATTCTTCTACAGCTATATTAGCTGGTTTGGCGATGAGATAGAGTCTGATTTTGGATATATTTCTCGGGTGTGAGAATTTAAAGTTTTCGCTGCCAAGCTAGCGGTAACGGGAAAATTTTAAATACCATGATTCGAGAGGTATGTACATTAGTTACAGACTCTATGGATTATCGCAGCCATACTTATTGGTGTGACGAGGATTCTGGTAACATGGTTCTGGATAGACGGGTATGATTATCAGATTGCAGAATAGATACCATATAGATGGTGCCCTAGTATAATAGATTGGAATATCAGTATAGATATTACTTGAGTATCATGGATTAGATAGAGGGATGTAGGCCACCTGTAGCGCAGCACCGTACCCCGCACCATCAGAGGGTTATACCCTAGAGGGGCAGGGCTTTTGTGCTGATAGTCGCGTAGACCGATGCTACGGGTGACGGGTTAGCAGGTCTTTCTTTTCTGTTCTTCTTACCATCTTGTTGTGTGATTCCATTAGTACATGTCAGGATCTTTTGTGCTGTGATAGATAGTATAGTGACCCTGATCAAGACCGTGATATCACGACCAGTAGGACCAAAATTTGCATGTTTTAGATATAGTTTTCTTGACCTTGATTGTTGGGAGTTTAACCTAGGAGGAGTACGATCATCTTAATTTCGAGGACGAAATTCTTCTAAGGGGGGTAGACTTGTAACACCCAGTTTTCCAAATGAGGGTAATTTTGAAATTTTGTGATTATAATTATTTAATAATGATATTTAAACTATGTTATAACTTTTGGTGATTTTTAATTATTTTAAAACTATTTAAAATGTTGAATTGTGATTTTGATGGTTAACTAGTGTAACCCTAGAGATTGCATGACCTAGAGACTAACCATGACCATTGGGACCTAACCATGTGATTAAGATGACTAATTGTGACTTTTTAGCCTAAGGATATTTTGGTCATTTTTGACTTATTAATGAAAATAAATTTTGATTAATTAGTATTGTGCTAATTGAATTGTTAGAGACTAACCTAGTTTTGACTAAACCTAGATGTTAATGATACTCATGGAGGTTTAGTTAGAAGGTTAGAGACTTGATGGTTAAGTTAGATTAACAATATCTAGATATTTCACATTAGGATATTTACCCCTTAGGATATTTGTAAAAAAGAAAGCCTTATGACTAGTTGAACTAATAGGAAGGCTTAGAATTGGGTGGACAACTTCTAGCCACTCATCTACATAAAAAACTAATCCTAATTCATCAAATGACCAGCCATCAAGTGTCCCCTCCCTTCCTATAAAGAATCCTTAAGAAAACCCATGCCTCTTTTTACCTCTACATAGAACCCTAAGTGTTCTTTCCCAAATTAGAGAGCTTTCCTCTTTGATTTGATTTCCTTTCCCTCACATTCCTCCATCCAAACTTCTCCTAATCCATCCCACACCATCAAGGAAGGATTCTATCCAAGAATTTGGGCAAGATGCAAAGGGAGGTGTACTTTTGGATAGATCTTCGTATCGGAGCCGTGTCCTAAAGATTTTCATTGGGATTCCACTCCTAATAGGTAAAACCTATCCTCTAACTTGATTTTATTTGTATATTAATTAGTTTTGAATCCAAAGGATCTACCCCCATGCATGTGTCCCCTTTAGATTCAATTTTGAGACCATTTGGAGTCCATTTGAGGATGTTATAGGTGTGTCTTGTGTCCTACTTGATATATCCCAAATTAGGACATCCCATGTGTATGTATGTATGATAATAGTTTAAATAGATATTTAAATTCGGTTTTATAATGGTTAGAGAGTGGATTGATCTTAGTTAGGATGGTTAGAATGAGTTTCATTTGGATACCTATGTTGGTATCCAAGTATCTTGGCCAACCCAAATTCGTCATAATTTTTATCCACGTTTTTATTAACCAAAGCAACTTAGGAATGTCATAACTTTTAGCTTAGAACTCCGATTTATCTTTCGTTTTTTTAAAAGAACCATATCGAAGTTAGCTTTCCAAATAAATATTTTTATAAGCCAAATTCATTCTAAAACTTTCTGTAAAATTATTTGAGTGTCAGCTGTACGAAAGACGAACGCGTTTCGGTGTTTTTGCGAATCCGGGAGCTTCCGGACACGAAAATGCTATCCGTTTGAAGTTTCGGAAAGCTAACACAAAGAGCTACGACATACTTTAATCCTAGAATTTATTGAAGGTCCAATTGATACAGTATTGATTTTTAAATAGAAGAGTGACTATACGACATAGGAATTTTGTGTAACCTATGAGCCTATGTAGTATGGATATTAAATAAAAGTAGAGTATGTAATGCATGATATGTTAGATTAATGAAATGATATATATATAATATATATCCTCTTTACATTAATGTACATATATGGTTGAATGCAAGCATGTAGGAATGAAATCAATGTAATGTATGTAAGCAATGCGTAAATGCATGAATGAAAGAATGATATACAATGTATGCATAAAAGTATATAATGAATGCTAGATACGAATGCAAGGTTTACATGTAATGATAGATATGAATGCATAATGTATACATAATGTAATACAATATATAATGATAGCATGTATGGTAATGTATAATATATGATGCAAGTATGTATATGTCCACTGTTTTTCCTTTTCCTTACATTTTCCCTTCCCTTTCCATTTTAGTTTTCCCCTTTTTTCCCTCTTCTATTTTTATATGTTGTATACAATGTATATAATGTATAGATGCATGTAAGTATGTAATATGCATGAATGACATGTATGTAATAAAAATAAGTATATGCATGCAACTTAATGATATGTGAATGAATATAACGCATGAACTGAAGTATGCATGTATATGGGATATGAATGAATGTAATATATTGTAGAGTATGCATATATGAATATAATGTATGCAAGTATATAATGTATTCAATTATGTATGTATGCATCTCTGTATGTATAGGTGCATGAATGAATGCAAGTATGCATATATGATATGTATATATGCATGTATACAATGTAAGTATGTATGTATGCATTTCTATAAACTGAGTTAACCTATAACCTTTTACACACATGCATTCATACACCCTTTCACACCATGTATTCTATATCACATACACCTACCTATCACTAAATCTGAGAACATTAACACATATCCTTTCACACACATGTCAAACACACACACACACTCACTCTTTTACCTCTCCTTCTCTCTCTCTATATATAAATATATGTATGTGCCTATATAAAATATATATATATATAGCTTTCATATATATATCTATGTATATGAATAAGTGAATGTGAATAATATATGTACTTTATATGACTAAGTTTGTGTGCCTTGTTAGCTTATGGTTTAGTTTTATGCTTAGTTTACCAAGTGACTTAGGCTATGAGTTAGTAGCTATCTTGGATACTTGATTTGTATAGACTTAGTTTGTTTAGACCTAGAATTGACTAACCTAGACTAGTTGAACATTGTTGACCAAACCCTAGCTAGTATGACCACATTTGACTAGAGTTGAGCTAGTTTGACTTTATAGTTGACCAGAGTTAACCAGGAGTTGACTTTGACCTAGATTGACCTAGAAATTATGTAGATTGTATCGTAAACTTCATTTACCTTGTTTTAAACACATTATAACCTGTACTGCTCTATTTAGGACATTGTGACTCCGGTGCAGATATCTATTTTCATCAGTTGCACAGGGTATCAGGCGAGTTCATTCTCTGATAGTTCTTTCATTTACTTGTCAATTACTGTACTTCAGTTCTAGTTAGTTCTATTTAATTCTTGTTACAAACACGTATTATTATTACTGAATTCATGTATACGACATACATACTTACTCGTCTTGCCTCTATTATTCGAATCACCATACGAATCACTATTCGAACCACCTATTCGCATCTTCATGTGCTTGTTGGACTTGTATTCGTCTTATGTGTTGAATTATGGATTCATTTATATTAGACTGTACGGGAAAATACTGATTAGACATGTAGACATATCCCCCTATTCGAATCACCCCTCTGTGAATGATATTCGAACGATAGCCATCCCACACTTGGCCGAGTGTATGGTGTGCCGTATTACCTACAGTTGTTTACATGTCGATCTTGATATTTTAAAACACACTTGGAGAATTTATTCGAATCATTGTTAGAACATCATGTGAATAATTATTCGTATCACCTTATTTGAATCACCTTATTCGTATCACCTTATTTGAATCACCTTATTAGAACAATGATTAGAATCACATTCGACTCATACTGTACTGGAATCACATTCGAATCTTCTTGTATTAGACTCACATTAGGATTACACTGGACTTATATTGTACTGTCTGGACTCATCATGTTCCTCTAGTTCAGCTAGATCTTATTTTACAGTCTTCTTGTCATGTTTCTCCTCTTGTTTAGTTATCTTACTTTCCTTGTACCTTAACTGTTTCTCTACATCATTACTCGTACAAACTGCCATGTTTATCAATACAACTGTCTATAACTGCTTTATAGTTCTCTGTCATTTACTTGGGATTTCTTGATGAATTGTACTCGTTCCTGTCCTGACTGGACCTGTTGAAAATATTACAGATAATTACCCTGAGAAAATTTGCCCTACTTACCTTGGAGCAGGAGATGGCTTAGCTACCTTTGGCCTCGATACTCAGGAGTGATCGGAAGACTAGCTAGTAGACTTGGTTTAGTTTTCATGTTTTAGAACTTGAATTGTAATAACTTGAGATACGAGTTGTATTTGAGTTTGTTTGAGATATTATTATTTAGTAGTTTATAATTATCGTTGTTTAGCCTTTAGTTATAAACTTATGTGTTATCATATCGTGCTTAGACTGTGATTGAGATTTCATTATATCTATACTTGTCCTCCGTTTGGAGTTGAGATTTGACAAGTACATTATATAATTGCATGAGTTGTTGATTAGATAGTAACCTAGGACAGCGTTCTACCGCCGACTCTGCGGCGTAGGCTGAACGTACCCACTTCTCGTGTCCCTACACAGGGTACGGGTCGTGACACCAGCTATAGTGATAGGGCAATCAACCATCTCACTAACTGGCACTACTCCTCCTACTGTCATAATCCGATAGTTCCTCCTAGTGGGCTTAGATGTGAAGCCGTGTCAATGCAGAAACTCATACGATACAAAGCTATGTGTGGCTCCAGAATCAAACAATGCAATGGCAAGAAATGAATATAAGATGATAGAACCTGTAATAACATCTGAAGCTGCCTATTCCTCCTCAACTGCGGCCATGACGTAAGTACGCCCCTGCTATGGTCCTCCTCTCTGCTGCTGCTGATGTTATGCAAATCGCTGCTGCTGAGGTGGTAGAGCTGGTCCTCTCTGGGGTGCAGCAGGTAGTGCTCTAGGTGGTGCAGGTGGTGGTCCTCCAGCTCCTCGGGGTCCTTTTGCTAGTCTGGCAGTGGCCTGCTGGCAGTCTCTCAACTGATGAGCGTCTGATCCGCAGAATAAGCAAAGTCCGAGGCTCTTGCGACATACCTCAATGTGGTGTCCTGGCCGTTGACAGAATATGCAAGTGATCCCCTGTTGTTTCTGCTGCTGAACTACTGGGGCTCTGGCAGGACGATGCTGAAGTGCTACCGGCTATGGTTGTCACGACCCACATCCAATATTTGCGTCCAGCCTATGCCATAGTATCGACGGTAGAACGCTGTCTAGTCATCTCCACATTTTATCCAATACAACAATACAGTTTATAGATTTCCACAATACAACCAAAATTCGCAGATCAGTCCACAACAATAAGATATATATACAATAACCATGGTGAGAGAAAACTAATAACTGATCTGAATATTCTCCAAGGTAGAGACCAAAATATGATAGATAAAATAATCTCAACAGAACAAAATATGCTAAGATAGATGTCCACTACTCAACTATCATAATCCACAATATAAAATGAAGTACAATAAATAAAAGAGTTTCCGAAGGCATCTCCTGCTCTGCAGAATAATGTCTAGCTAAATGTCTCATGCGGAGGGTATCCCCGCATCCAAGTCCTCCTGTATGCTCAGATCAGGGTCCACAGTCGTCTCATAATAAGTGGTATAGAACTCCTCTAACACATCACCTAAAATGTTGGTTTTCCTGTCAGAAATGGAACAAGTAAACATATGACAGCATATGAGAATGAAACTAGAAAGTAATTAGCATCATGGTATAAAGGATAAGAACATGTAACTCGAGAAATAGCTACCAGAAAGCAATGTAAGCTATGGTAACATGGCAAGTATGAAGAACAAGATGAAATAACTTGGAAGATTAACTATCTATGTGCATTGAAATATCAGTTTCGATGTCTGAACGGCTAAAGGATAAATCCGGCACCCTGCACGTGTTATGTGCAGCTGCTATTATTCTAGAATAGACATATGGGATGGAATGGGTAGTTCACACGTCTACTAAGATAATTTTTCGCCCAGCTAGTACTCATGGAATCAATCGCAAGTGAGGTAAACATGAAAGACAATCAAGATGTACAATAAAATCCATGATACTAATCCTCGTGTGACGAACGTGTCAACAAGCAACAAGACATATGTTTAACAGGTAGAGGAAACTATCAGCAACGGTAACAATCAGTATATGCACTTGCCTGTGGTCCTGAGCTGCGGGTATGAGTCGAGCACTGAGTCAAAGTCCACAGAACCTATATTATGAATTAATTCTAATCAATGCATGAGATTTGAATTACAAAATAAACATTCTTTTAATTGTTGCTAAATACCTTAGTGCCCTAAATGACCTTAGTAGTCTTTGGTTGTCTTCCCTAATATCCATTGTTACTGTTATACTCTGTTAGGTAAAGCCTACTAATAGATGCTAATGTGGGCTCTATTCCCTGCCATACACACATATCCAAAACTACCCATATACCTGAGCCTGTACACTGTACTCTGAATATGGTTAGTAAATAAACACATGGTCTATGGGTTGCGTAGCAGGTTGTAAGAGGAGTAAAGCCCCTGATCACCCCACCCCTTGATACTTACTGATACTCTATATCCTGATGTTGCAGTAGATAAAGGAAAGACAGTTATTAAAACCCCTACAGGAACACCTATATTACTAGTGCTGGTTACCCTTCTTGCATTTGCCTGCATATTCATGGGAATACTACGGTATATATAAACTTAAACTTAAACGGCTATCCCATTTCCCATGTACTTGGTGGGTTCAGTAAGACAATTACTATTCTGCTGTGGCACTACCAGTACTTGCTAACACTATGACCCCCATCACAGGTGGTTACTGTACCTTTATCAAATTGAGTGTAGCTGTTACATATGTTGCTTGCTCCTTGGTCCTATCTACTGGTAATAGCTACTGCTCTCCATAATCATATGCATAGATGTTGTAGGGTATAGCCTCATCAGCAACATAAGGACTGATATGAAAAATTTGTTAAACACAAATCGGATAACACACCATCAAGTAATGAGCCTGCAGCCTGGCTCCTGCTTACATTTTTTAGGATACTCATATGACACACGAACTACACTTAGAAGTTTAGTTACTCTGGAATAGAGTACTTTCTCTCAAACCTTGACACTCACAGTTTCTATGTTGGTTACTTATGGTTTAGTACTCCTTAAGTTATTATTCCTAATTAGTGCCAACTGACACCACATATGCAACCTGGCATATGAAGTACAACATATGCAACCTGGTATATGATGTGCCACTATCATATCAGAGTCTACTGCTATAACCCTATCTATACCCAAGGCACAATTTAAACTCAGATACCTATACTGGTGCCTGTTTGTTCCCAGCTACAATTTATGGTACCATTGTCCAAATAGTTCCCTGTTATGATGACCTGTAGCAACATTACCCTGTGGTGCCCCATTCATGAACTCCTATACTGCTGGATGTGGCTTACCATGCCTATAGACCCTCCTTTAACTCGATTTCTGATACTTAGGCTGTACTTATTTCATAACTTCTGGAGGCACCTTACACTTGCATCAATACCTTAGCTAGGGATATGAGCTCTAGTATTCGAACCCCTAATTGATGCCAAGGTCCATAGGTTAGTCACTACTCCTAGGGCTTGGTACTACTCAGGACTCAAGCCTAGCACTCATGGTACACTTTACAACAGATACAGATCAGATGTGGACAGTTAGCCCCCACTTTGTTAGTCCCACTGGTTACTTGTCCCTATAGATGGCCAATTCATTGACTTCTTATTAGGTAATTAGAGATGTACCCCTATTTCCTGATACCCTCCCCTTGACTGGAACACTCTCCTGCCCTAAATCGATTACTGATGCATGAAACTCACAACATTTCTCATGAAGCTAACACTTCTTCCTATGTTCTTACTAATTCCTGAAACTGGGTTTCAATTCCCATTAGCTATCAGCTTCATCCTGGAATCAGAGAAGTGGTACATCAGCACCTGTTCATGTATCCAGGCCCTCATTTCAATTACAAATCTAAGTATCACCTTATAGGCTCTACAACATGTTGTAAACAGGCTTGCTATCTCTAGCAATGGTATGGTCTACCACTGTCTGTGGCTATCCAAATCTTAATTTGCCATGTAACTTATAATTAATAATATTCTAATGCCACCACACAAGGGTGCATGATATACGACTAACATATCCTGGCATAATTTGAAACCTCATGAGTAATTTAATATGTGCTGAGCAACTAACATATTAGTGTATACCCTACTGCTATTGCCCCTTACCCACATGTTGCCTCACGGCATGCGATCTAATGTATCTGATGTATGATATGTAACTATTATATCTATTTATACTTGTCATATGATGTTCAGTGGATGCATGATATGCAACTGACCTGGTGTATAAACCAATCAGTCTACTCATGGTCCCCTGCTTCCACAAGTATCTATTTCCTATAGCTCTTGTATGCTAACATCCCTGTGCCTATGGGTTATGCTTCCATATTGGTTTCGTACCTAGGTTCCTATTTGATACCAATATATGTTCGTTCCTGATACCCATGTCTATGGTATATGAGGCATTACAGATCGGTTTAGACACAAAACTTATGGGTCTTTGAATATTAAACAGTTGCAACCATACCCACATGCCTACATATATAACAAGTGTTTGACATCTCAGTTACAGGGACATCTAATCACAGTTTCCTGTATCCCCAAACCCCATAAGTTCTTTATTAGGCATTAATTCGAATACTTCACCAATCTCACATCATTTCTTATAAATGGCAGGACATTCAATTTAGAAGAGGGAAGGCTTACCTGTTCAGGGTCGAGGATGCACTCGATTGCTCCTTGGCTAATCCTCTACTTCTCTCGTGCTTGGAAGGAATGAAAACTAGGGTTTAAAGGGAAGAGGGATCATTGCTACTCTCCATATATATACACTATCGTTTAGATTGAACCAAGGGGAAAATAGATAGGAAGATTGGTTTAAACAGAATTGGATTTATCCCTTTTGATCAATTAGAAGATAGGAGGGAAATATCTTAATAGAGTTTGAACTTAATCACAAGCTTAGTCCTATAACAGGGGTCGGCCAACAAGGTTTTCTTTTAAAATTGGTGAAGTTGTACTAAGGCCCTCCTAAAATAATATTTTACATGAATCCTTTCTTTTACCTATTGGCCTAGTAACACTTGATACATTTATATATACACAAACTAAAAAAAATTGACAGTAATAATAAAATATTATAAAATAAAATTTCTAGCACCAATATTTAGTCTAAGGGCTCACAAATCTACCCACCTTAAAATAATTTTGTCCTCAAAATTTAAGGTTAGACACAATGTAGTAATATACCTCATGCTTTGAAAAGGTGAGGGTAGCGTTCTCGCATCTCGTTCTCTCTCCCCCAACTGGACTCGCCCGGAGAATGGGGCCTCCAAGTGACATGCAACAATGGAGTGGTCTGGTTGTACAGCACTTTCTCTCTGCGATCCAAGATCTCCATGGGCGGCTCCTGATAGCTAAGGCTTGGCCCCACCTCAATCTCTGAGTGGTCTAGCATGTGACTGGGGTCTGCCACGTACCGTCTCAACTGTGACACGTGGAATACGTTGTGCACTTCCTCAAATGCGGGTGGTAATGCCAAGCGGATGCCACCTCTCCGATCTTCTCGAGGATGTCAAACGGCCCGATGTACCTCGGACTGAGCTTCCCGTCTCCTTCAAAACGTATCATACCATGTGTCGAAGATATCTTTAAGAACACCATATTGCCAACCTAGAATTAAGTAAGAGGGTCACGACCTATTCCTATCATGATTAACAATTACAACTAAGGAGAAATATACCTCAAACTCTAATGGTCTCCGGTGACTGTCGGTCCAGTACTTCTGCCTGTCCTGAGCCTCACGAAGTCGCTCCCTAATCAGCTTCACCTTTTCTGCAGCTTCTACGATCATCTCGGGCCCCAACAGTGCTCTTTCACCCACGTCGTCCCAAGATAGTGGGATACGACATCTCCACCCATATAAAGCCTCAAATAGGGACATCCCGATACTAGCTTGGTAGCTGTTATTGTAGGAGAACTCCACGAGGTAAAGGTGATCCTCCCATGAGCCACCAAAGTCTAGTACACATGTTCGCAGCATATCCTCAAGCGTCTGGATGGTCCGCTCCGACTATCCATCTGTCTGTGGATGATAAGCTGTGCTGAACTTGAGCGAGGTACCCAAGCTAGCCTGCAGGCTCCTTCAAAAGTGAGACGTGAATCTGCTATCGCGGTCGAAGACGATACTCACTGGAACGCCATACAACCTGACGATCTGCTTCACATACAACTCCGCCAACCTCTCTGTGGATGGTCCCACTTTGAATGGTATAATATAGGCCGATTTGGTCAACCTGTCAACGATGACCCAAATTGCATCCTTCCCTCCTGACGATCGTGGAAGACCGGAAACGAAATCCATAGTGATATGTTCTCACTTCCACTCGGGAATCGGCAACGGCTGAAGTAAACCTCCGGGTCTCTGCCTCTCAGCTTTGACCTGCTGACACACAAGGCATCTAGAAACGAAGCATGCCACCACTCGCTTCATGCCGTACCACCATACGCGGGCTCTCATATCCTTGTACATCTTGTTGGCTCTAGGATGCAAGGAATACTGAGAACGGTGTACCTCCTGCATGACCTCCTCTCGCAGCTCTCTATTAGGTACACATAATCTCGTCCCATGCCTCAACGAGCCATCCTCTGTAATGGTGAAGTCCTCTAGTAAATCGGCCTGTGCCTGCACGATGATAATCCTCAGCTGCTCATCTTGGTGTTGTGTCTCTCGTATCTTGTCCATTAGTCCAGACTGAATCTGTATACCCATCATCTGCATCTCGACTCCAGGAATGACGACCTCAATGCCTAAGATCTCCAAGTCTGCTAATAAATATCGGTCTCTCGTCAAGAAGATAGCTACTGGGTACCGACTCAAGACATCCGCAACTACGTTCGCCTTCCCCAGATGGTACTGCAACGAGATGTCAAAATCCTTTATCAATTCCAGCCATCTGCGTTGCCTCATATTCAGCTCCCTTTATGTGAAAACGTACTTCAAGCTTTTGTGGTTAGTTAATATTTTCACATGCTCTCCGTACAAGTAGTGTTTCCACAACTTAAGGGCGAATATAACTGCCGCCAACTCTAGGTCGTGGGTGGGATAATTCTTTTCACGTGGTCATAGCTGTCTGGATGCATATGCTATCACCTTCTTATTTTGCTCTAAAATACATCCCAAGCCCTTCCCTGAAGCATCGCTATAGATAGAAAAACTGCCAGAACCGGATGGCAACGTCAATATGGGAGCTGTCGTCAGCCTCTTCTTCAGCTCGTCGAATGCAGCATAGCAGTCCTCTGTCCACACGAACTCTACATCCTTCCAAGTGAGCCTAGTCATCGGCTCTGTGATCCGAGCAAAGTCATGTACGAACTTTCTATAGTACCCTGCCAATCCCAAGAAGCTCTGAATCTCATCCACAGAAATTGGAGTAGTCCATGACTCAACGGCAGCAATCTTCTTCGGGTCGATGGATATACCGTCTCCTGTCACCACATGCCCGAGGAATTCTACCTTATCTAGGAAAACTCACACTTTGAAAGCTTCCCGTAGAGCTTCTCCTTCATGAGGGTCTCCAGTACGATCCTTTGATGCTCCTCGTGCTCTTCCAGCGACTTCGAATAAATGAGGATGTCGTCGATGAAAACCACTACGAACTTATCAATGTATGGATGGAATACCTTGTTCATCAAATTCATGAAGACTGTCGGGGCATTGGTCAATCCGGACGGCATCACCATAAACTCGTACTGGCCGTACTTGGTCTAGAAAGCTGTCTTCGGTATATCCTCCTTCTTCACTTTCACTTGGTGGTACCCCGACCTCAAGTCGATCTTCGAGAATACCCGTGCACCGCTTAACTGATCGAAAAGATCGTCAATTCTTGGTAGCGGGTATTTGTTCTTGATCGTCTTGTTATTCAAGGTCCGGTAGTCGATACACATACGCATCGTCCCATCCTTCTTTGGCACGAACAACACCGGTGCACCCCAAGGCGACGAACTCGATCTAATGAACCCTTTCTCCAGTAGCTTGTCAATATGCTTCTTCAATTCCACGGTTTCTTTGTGTTGATCATGTATACTCGCTACGACTATGGCTCCGTGCCTGGCACAAGATCAATGGAAAACTTGACATCTCTATCTGGCGACAGTCCTGGCAGCTCCTCAGGAAAACATCGAGAAACTCTGCGATGATGAGATGAGGTAGCTCCTTCTCCGCTACCATGGTCCCATAAAGGGCGTCGCCAAGCTGCACTACTGCTCCTCTAGCGAACTCGAACACGGTCTCTCCAGATGGACTAAACACTACACATCCACGATGA
The DNA here is from genome assembly GCA_029216955.1 of Iris pallida. Classification (NCBI taxonomy): domain Eukaryota; kingdom Viridiplantae; phylum Streptophyta; class Magnoliopsida; order Asparagales; family Iridaceae; genus Iris; species Iris pallida. Next base: position 8,630,120 of record JANAVB010034619.1, read on the forward strand.
CAATCAATGCTGGTAAAATGTTTACTCAACCAGTCCATGTCGAGCACTATATCAAAGCTCGGGAGTGGCATTATGAGTAAACTAGTGCACATTTCTCGGCCTCCTATGGTAATGCGGCATCCGACGAAAACATCCTTGACTAAGATGATGCCTTCGCCAGTCGAGATATTATAGGTACAGTCTAAAGGCTCAGATACAATACTATGTCTAAAAATAAAAGCTCCAGATATGAAGCTATGACTGGCGTCAGAATCGAATAAAACAATAGCTGAAAAGACTCAAGGAGAACAGAACCTGCTATCACATAAGGAGATGCTAGTGTCTCATCGACTGCCATGGCATAAGCTCTGTCCTGCTACTGGTGCTGGACAAAGCATTGCTGCTGTATGGGCAGGGGTCCTCTCTGCTGCTGGGGTATCGTGGGCCTCGTCGGTGCTTCTGGGGCAGGAGCTGTCCCCTGTGTCGCATGAATCCGTGCTGCTGGACACTCTCTCATCTGATGTGCGCTCGAACCACAGAATAAGCATACTCCAAGTCGTTTCCTGCATACCTCCCATGAATGTCCCGGCTTATTGCAGTAGTTGTAAGGTCTAGGTGGCTATCTCTGCTGGTTTTGCTGAAAAGTAGGGGCTCTATCTGGAGGCTGGTACTGTTGCTGCTGCTAGGTACGGGGCTGTGGTTGATGCTGCTGTGTTACGGTCTTCCCTGGAGCAGTAGATCATTTTGCCGATCCGGACTGGTTGTTGCCTTCGCCGTAGGCGTCTCTCTCTCTCTTATGCTTGTACTTCAGCTCCTTTTCTACGTCATGTGCAACCTTCAAGATTCTCTCGTATGTGGTGGCTTGGCTGGTGGCGATGGCTATACGAATCTCATGTGATAGCCCCTTTCTGAACTTCTTGGCTTTGGCTGCAGGGGTCAAGGCATCTGCGAAGCGACTGAGGCAAAAGAACTCAGCGGAGTACTCGTCGATGGAGAGGTTGCCCTGCTCCAGGCTCTCGAACTTATTTTCTAACTCTTCTTTGGCCGCGTCGGGGTAGAACTTCGTCTTGAATAGATCCTTGAATTCTTCTCAAGTCACATCTGGCGCGGTGAATCGAGGCTCGTCTCTATACCACGTGCAAGCGATGTCATAAAACTGCATGCTGGCTATCTCGACCTTCTTGTCTTCAGGAATTCGAGCCATCCGGAGATTGTGTTCCACGTTCTCCAACCAGTCGTCTGCGTAGAGGATCCCTTCCGTTCCTCTGAATTCCCTAGGCCTAAGGTCCATGAAATTCTTAGAAGTTCTGAGACGCAGCGGGGGAGCCTCCCTAGTCTGAAGAGCCTCCCTCAGGGTATCACGGAAGATATCGGCCTGCCGCGTCTGGGAAGTGATGAGATACTGGAAAATCCCAAGGAGCGTAGCATTGTCCGACGCAGGTGCTGGAGGAAAAACTAGTACTGGATGCTGGAAGGGTGCTGGTGGAGGAAACTGTGCTGGTGGCAGAGTCGACAGAGGGAACTGGGAAGGTGGTGGAATGTCATCTCGGCGAAATCTTGAAGTCTGCGGCTGGGGTGTCTCTCCTAGATAGGTGAAATGCCTCCGTAGGTCGGTAGGTTTCCATTCATGGAAGACCCGTCGAAGGTTGCTGGGGTGTTCAAGGGAGCGGTGTTCCTGCCTTGAGAATCCATCTAACTGGCACAAAAGTAAAATCGTTAGTCGGTATAAAGATTCAAACAAGATGCAAATTAAAGGATTAATTGAAATCAAGATAGGGAAGTCAATAGCGGTTTTAAAATATGTGGAGATGGTCCTTAATTCTAATCTTATTCGCAGGCCCGCAGTAGTACATCTAAGTTGAGTACTACCATGAGTTTCGCTATTTTTTGGAAAACGAACCTATATGGGCCACCATAAAAACGTATCACGGTCCGCACCCAATATTTGGGCATGAGCCGTGGGTACGTCCAGCCTACGCCGCATTATCGGCGGTAGAACACTGTCTAGTTATCTCCACATTTTACCCAATACAACCATGCAGTTTATAGATTTCCATAATACAACCAAAATTTGTAGATCAGTCCACAGCAATAAGATATATATACAATAACCATGATGAGAGAAAACTAATAACTGATCTGAATAGTCTCCAAGGTAGAGACCAAAATATGATAGATAAAATAATCTCAAGAGAACAAAATATGCTAAGATAGATGTCCACTACTCAACTCTCATAATCCACAAAATAAAATGAAGTTCAATAAATAAAAGAGTTTCCGAAGGCAACTCCTGCTCTACAGAATAATGTCTAGCTAAATGTCTCCTACGGAGGGTAGTCCCGCATCCAAGTCCTCATGCATGCTCAGATCAAGGTCCACAGTCTGCTTATAATAAGTTGTACAGAACTCCTCCAAATCATCACCTAAAATATTGGTTTTCCCGTCAGGAATGAAACAAGTACACATATGACAGCTATCCGAGACATAATAGAGTCACTGAACATGTATATAGCATATGAGAATGAAACTAGAAAGTAACTAGCATCATGGTGTAAAGGATAAGAACATGTAACTCGAGGAATAGCTACCAAAAAGCAATATGTAAGTTATGGTAACATGGCAAGTATGAAGAACAAGATGAAATAACTTGGAAGATTAACTATCTATGTGCATTGAAATATCAGTTTCGATGTGTGAACGGCTAAGGGATAAATTCGGCACCCTGTACGTGTCGTGTGCAGCTGCTATTATTCGAGAATAGACATACGGGATGGAATGGATAGTTCACACGTCTACTAAGATATTTCTTCGTCCAGCTAGTACTCATGGAATCAATCGCAAGTGAGGTAAACATGAAAGACAATCAAGATATGCAATAAAATCCATGATACTAATCCTCGTGTGACAAGCGTGTCAACAAGCAACAAGACATATGTATAACAGGTAGAAGAAACTATCAGCAACGGTAACAATCAGTATATGCACTTGCCTGTGGTCCTGAGCTGTGGGTATGAGTCGAGCACTGAGACAAAGTCCACAGGACCTATATTATGAATTAATTCTAATCAATACATGAGATTTGAATTACAAAATAAACATTCTTTTAATTGTTGCTAAATACCTTAGTGCCCTAAATGACCTTAGTGGTCTTGGGTTGTCTTCTCTAATATCCATTGTTACTGTTGTACTCTGTTAGGCAAAGCCTACTAATAGATGCTAATGTGGGCTCTATTCCCTGCCATACACACATATCCAAAACTACCCATATACCTGAGCCTGTACACTGTACTCTGAATATGGTTAGTAAATAAACACATGGTCTATGGGTTGCCTAGCAGGTTGCAAGAGGAGTAAATCCCCTGATCACCCTACTCCATTGATACTTACTGATACTCTATATCCTGATGTTGCAGTAGATAAAGGTAAGACAGTTATTAAAACCCCTACAGGAACACCTATATTAACCAGTGTTGGTTACCCTTCTTGCATTTGCCTGCATATTCATGGGAATACTGTTGTATATATAAACTTAAACTTAAACGTCTATCCCATGTCCCATATACATGGTGGGTTCAGTAAGATAATTACTATTCTGTTGTGGCACTACCAGTACTTGCTAACACTATGACCCCCCATCACAAATGGTTACTGTACCTCTGTGAAATTGAGTGTAGCTGCTGCATATGTTGCTTGCTCCTTGGTCCTATCTACTGGTAGTAGCTACTGCTCTCCATAATCATGTGCATAGATGTAGTAGGGTATGGCCTCATCAGCAACCTAAGGATTGATATAACAAATTTGTTAATCACAAATCGGATAATACATCATCAAGTAATGAGCCTGCAGCCTAGCTCCTACTTACATTGTTTAGGATACTCATATGACACACGAACTACACTTGGGAGTTTTGTTACTCTGGAATAGATTACTTTCTCTCAAACCTTGATACTCAGAGTTTCTATATTGGTTACTTATGGTTCAGTACTCCTTATGTTACTGTTCCTAGTTAGTGCCATCTGACACCACATATGCAACCTGGCATATGAGGTGCAACATATGCAACTTGTTATATGATGTGCCACTATCATATCAGAGTGTACTGCTACAACCCTATCTATACCCAAGGTACAATTTAAACTCAGATGCCCATACTAGTGCCTGTTTTTTCCCAGCTACAATTTATGGTACCACTGTCCTAATAGTTCTCTGTTATGATGACCTGTCCTTAGCAATATTACCCTGTGGCTTCCCAAATCTTTACTTGCCATGTAACTTATAATTAATAATATTCTAATGCCTCAACACAAGGGTACATGATATATGACTAACATATCCTGGCATAATCTGAAAACTTATGTGTAATTTAATATGTGCTAAGCAACTAACATATCAGTGTATACCCTACTGCTAATGCCCTTTACCCACATGTTGCCTCATGACATGCGATCTAATGTATCTGATGTATGATATGCAACTATTGTATCGGTTTATACTTGTCATATGATGTTCAGTGGATGTATGATATGCAACTGACCTGGTGTATAAACCAATCAGTCTACTCCTGGTCCCCTGCTTCCACAAGTAACTATTCCCGATAGCTCTTGTATGCTAACATCCCTGTGCCTATGGGTCATGCTACTATATTGGTTTCGTACCTAGGTTCCTATTTGATACCAATATAGGTTCGTTCTCGATACCCATGTCTCTGGTACATGAGGCTCTACAAATCGGTTTAGACACAAAACTCATGGGTCTTTGAATATTAAACAGTAGCAACCATGCCCACATGCCTACATATATAACAAGTGTTCGACATCTCAGTCACAGGGATATCTAACCACAGTTTCATGTATCCCTAAACCCCATAAGTTCTTTATTAGGCATTAATTCGAATACTTCACCAATCTCACATCATTTCTTATAAATGGCAGGACATTCAATTTAGAAGAGGAGAGGGTTACCTGTTTAGGGTCGGGGATGCACTCGAATGCTCTTTGGCTAATCCTCTACTTCTCTCGCGCTTGGAAGGAAAGGAAACTAGGGTTTGAAGGAAAGAGGGATCGTTGCTACCGTCCATATATATACACTATCGTTTGGATTGAATCAAGGGAAAAATAGATAGAGGGAAGATTGGTTTAAAAAGAATTGGATTTATCCCTTTTGATCAATTAGAAGATAGGAGGGAAATATCTTAACAGAGTTTGAACTTAATCACAAGCTTAGTCCTATAACAGGGGTCGACCAACAAGGTTTTCTTTTAAAATTGGTGAAGTTGCACTAAGGCCCTCCTAAAATAATACTTTACATGAATCCTTTCTTTTACCTATTGGCTTAGTAACACTTGATACATTTATATATACACAAACTAAAAAAATTGACAGTAATAATAAAATATTATAAAAGAAAATTCTAGCACCAATATTTGGTCCAAGGGCTCACAATGGTGGCCCCGTCTGAATCTGAGTCCTCTTCACCGGTGTCTGATAGCTGCTACTGCCGATGTCCCTGTCTCTCTTGAGCTTCGGGTCCATCTCCTTCTCCACAGCCTGAGCAATCTTGAAAATGCTCGCATAAGTCGTCGCTTAGCTGATCGCCACAGCCTGCCGCAACTCTCTGGTGAAGCCCTTCTTGAACCTCCAAGCCCTCTCCTCTGTTGTGCCGACTAGGTTCTCCGTGAACCTGCTGAGTCGGGTAAACTCCGATGTGTACTCTGCCACCATCATGTTTCCCTAATGTAATGCCTCGAACTGCATCCGAAGCTCGTCTCACTCTATGTCGGGGAAGAACTTCTCTTTGAACAGAGTTTTAAAGTCTTTCCAAAGAATCTAGGGTACGGCCAACTGAGGCTCCTCTCGATGCCAGTCTCTGGCAAGATCAAAAAGTCGCATGCTCGCAACTTCCACCTTCAGGTCATCTGGAATCCTTGCAATCTTCAGCGTCCCCTCGGCATTTTTCAGCCACTCATCCGCATATACTGTCCCCTCATGGCCCCAGAAATCCATCAAACAGAGGTTCTGGTAGTCTCTGGCGGTCCCCGGTCTCGGTGCTGCTGGTGCTGGAGGTGATACCGGTGCTGGTACTGCCGACTCTCGGGTCCTGAGTGCATCCACGACTGTCGCTCGGAAATGTGTGGCCTAGTGATTCTGAGCCTCCATAAACTGCTGGAACATGGACATCACCTGGGCGCCGTCGAACATCATCGTCAGGGGCAGCGGAGGAAAGATTGGAGGCGGTGGCGGAAGCTGCTCTACCGGAACGTCTAATGCAGACTGACCCGAACTGCCTACAACTCCGGGCTGATCCGCGGTCTTCCTCGTAGTGACCATCCTACAATAGAAAGAAAACTTCGTTGATTGCTAAAACCCTAAAACCTAAAAATAAATAATATTTTTATAATATCAATGTACCTGATATATCCTTATTTCCCGATGTTCCTATGCTGTGATCAAGTTTCCCTAGTTTAAACAAGTCCCCTAATAGTACACTAATAACTAGGTACTATTAGGATATTCCTGTATGGGCCACCACTAAAAAATGTCACGATCCGCTCCTGAATAATCGGACACGAGTCGGACACGCCCAGCCTTCGTCGTAAGACACGATGAAGTAAGTTGTACCGAACTCTAGAAAAACTATAAGTCCAGATAAGAATGAATATAAACCATAACATCTATAATATCGAATCCCAGAATCAAGTACAATCAATGATTTATTACATTTTCTAGCAAATTAAATGCAAAACTGAAGTCTCTAATACAAAGTCCAAATAAAACTAAAAGGGAAGGAGCTAAGCCTCCTCGGCCTCTAAGTCCAGAGAAACACCAGCTAGCTCAACGGTACCTCCAGGCTCCTGCCCGTAATAAGTGTCACAAATAGCCTCCATCTCACCAGCAACATATCATAGTCAGGAGCGGAGCTAAGTATATCCAGGGAAATGAACAAGAACAACAAGAAGATGAAATATGAACAGGTAATAAATCTCAAAACAGGAAACTAGAACAAACATGCAAAATGAAACACAAGACTGTATGAAATGAACCTGAAATGTAACCTGGTACCTGAGTATAAAATATATAAGGAAATTGACAGAGGTAATATATGAAATACATCCAGAGTGTGTGATCGGCTTGGGTAGAACATGGAACATGGCACAGGCATGAAGGTACGGCTTAGGGCCCGTGTGCACAGTACGAGGCCTAAGCTATTAACATAAATTGTAACTCGGGTGTGATCACACATCTGTAGTATTTCTCCTTCCAGACACAAGCAAACTCATGGAACAAGACACAAGACAAGACCGTGAAATATCGTGTCTAACAGGAAGGTACAAGCATGAAATAAATACACAAAACATGAAGTAAATGGACAAATCCGAGGAGTATACTTACCTTGCTCAGGGTGATCAAGTAGGGGTAGTAGATCTGTAGGTTCACCTGTTTAATTGATACAATTTGGTTAATTTCTATACAAGTTTTTGTTTAGTGATTCCAACATCTAAATATGTTTAACTATTGTCACGACCTACACCCAATATTTGGGCATGAACCGTGTACACGCCCAGCCTACGCCGCAGAGTCGGCGGTAGAACGCTGTAACAATATGATAAACATCCACGTAGTAATATAATTCTCACATGGGACAATCCATAACTCAAAATCACAACTCAACATCTAGAAGGTAAAATAAATTAGCCACCTCTAAATAAAATGTATAATGACTAAAGTCAAATAAAATCTCAACTACATGTCTCAAAATCAACTCAATATCCAGTACAAAGTCTCAGTTCTAACTAAAAGGAAACTAAGAAAACGCAGCAGGATCAGACGCTGCGTACTCCTCCTGATAAGCAAAATCTGTCTCTACCATATCCCCCATGTATGGGACATACTAGTCAGGGCGCTCGACCTACTCGCAATCACCTAAAAATTTGTTTGGTTTCCCAGTCAGAATGAAACGAGTACAATTCACTGAATGCAGTTCTAATATATAAAAATGACTATAAAATAGAGGTTAGACATCAATTATATGTTTTGAAAATAAATAGAAAAAATGTGAGAAAGACTGGGAAATCAATAACAATAAATAAGCAAAATACCTTGCCAACTGTTAGAAGTACTTTTGATATGTGATCAGCCTGGGACACTACACCGCGAGGTCTACGAGGTCTACTTGCATGAAATAAACAATGTCTACGAGGTCTACTTGTAGAATTTAAACAATGTCTACGAGGTCTACTTGCATAATTTAAACAATGTCTACGAGGTCTACTTACAGAAAATAAACAATGTCTACGAGGTCTACTTGCATGAAAATAAACAATGTCTATGGTCGGATCACACATCCGTGGTACTTCTTATATCCCGATTCGACAGTTTATAATAGAGTATAAAATCACATAACCAATGACTGATCAATGAAATATAGTGAAATTTAATATTGAAAACAGACAATAAACTGTACTCGCCTAGGGTCCTGTGCTGATGACAAAGGTCCAGTGCCAACTCTGAGCCCGAGTAACCTATTGTTTGTACAATCACAAAATCAACACGTGAAATATAATAGAATAGACAAGTTACTAGCTTATCAGTTTCCTAGGATACTTGTTTCCTCCACTTACTAGGCCATTAGTTCCAGTTAACTATACTTCCTATGTAGTGTGTGTTCTTTTCCTCATATAACATACCCTACCTCAATATGCACATGTATGTACATATGGTATTGTATACCCCTTCCCTTGCAATTGACAGACCCTAATACTCATCTACTATGGGTTTACACTTGATATCAGCGCACTAGACTTCCTATACTGGACACCCTTTCCATCTATGCCAGTTCTTTACTGACCACAATATCAGTTTTTCTTTTGAAACTGATACAACCAATTCAGTTCTCATTGAACTGATATACCCAAATCACTTCTTAATGAACTGATATACCCAAATCACTTCTTATTGAACTGATATATACCCAAATCACTTTTCTGGTATTACACCTTAGCTTGCAACTGATGCCCAGATCAGTTTGGAGTTGATCGACACATCAGTCATTGGCCCTCATGTTGTTGTATTAAGCTGGATATCCATTGGATATCTTAGGTTATAGGATACACCATATTCCCCTTGTACCTAACATCAGTAATATGAAACCCCAACTCCTCAATTAATTCAAGTGGGTCTTGCTAAACATACACAGGAATACTCCTAGTTTTACTGTGATATGCAGGGCACTCTACAAAATAGGCTCATGTATCCGAGCTTAGGCATATTGTCAGGAACAACTTAGGCACTCCAATGTTTACACCCTGTTACCCAGGTATTAAGAACCAGTAGGTACCTAGCCTCTATAGGTTCCCTGGGCCTGGGAGTAATGCCCTGTCAAGCCTGCCCCTATGTAGAGGGTTACTTGCAATGTCTAAAGGGTTCTAGGGACTCCTAAGTCATGGAAACTGGATAGGTCAGGATATCCTTCAATGTCAGCTATTCTTCCTAGGTGTGCATAGCCCCATAGTGATAGTGTAGGGCTGCTTACCTGGTTGTGTGGAGTACAACCCTACTGGTTATGGTTCATAGGCTTTTTCCTAGTTATTGATTCATTCTCCTTTCTTAAGGAGCTGTTCTATAGTATCATATAAAATCCCTTAGGTAACAGGGATTTGCCACAAGCTATTCCTTGGGTTCAACCATGCCTAGCTGGTACTGGGTGAAACTCGAGCCCTGCTTCCTTGGACCCTATGGACATGTCTCAGTGTATTTCCTCTGTAATGTCTTTCCCGACCCTATGGGTGTATGTCTGTCCTGCCTATGTGCAAAGTACATGCCTGGAAGCATGGTCTATGGTAGCCAGGACCATCTATGCCTGTGTCAATATTTAATTTCATGTGTGTCTATTAAGGAAAAACATCGAACACCTACCCATCAACCCTAGATGTCATACAAGATCAGAGCATTATATGGTTGAGAGAGATGAAAGAGTTACCTGTATTCAGCACCAGTTCCCAACTCCAATACTCTGCTCGAACCTTTATAACAGGGACAATGAGGGATTTGCTAGGGTTTGTAGGGGGAAAACGCAGTCGAAACATCTATGCATATATATAGGGGGTATGGATGTGATCGAAGGAAACATAAAGGGATTCAAATTATTTGAATTGGCTCCTGCGCTTATCTCTTGATTTTTAAGAACAATCACTATGTGTTCGACTAGTATTAGGAGTATTGGTTATATCCTGAATTCAAATTCAGAAATTACATTAAGGTCCATGTTTCAAATTCTTTTGCAAAGGAGCCCCTTTTCTCAACACATATATTTACATATATATGTGTGCATAAGTAAAAGGTGTCTAAGGTTAAAATGGATAATTAAAATATAATAATAAATAATAAATAAAAAAATATATGGGGCTCACAAGTCTACCCCCCTTAGATTAATTTTGCCCTCGAAATTTGAGATAGGTACAAGAAGAAAAATACCTCATGGTTCAAAATGATAAGGGTAACGCTCGCGCATCTCGTCTTCTCTTTCCCATGTGGATTCGCCCGAGGAGTGGTGTCTCCACGCGACGCGAACCAAGGAAATTGCTTGATTCCTCAGCACTTTCTCTCTGCGGTCTAGAATCTCTACAGGCTTCTCCTAATAACTGAGACTCGATCCCACCTCAATCTCCGAATAGTCCAAGACATGACTGGGGTTCGCCACGTATCACCTCAGCTAAGATACGTGGAACACGTTGTGCACTCCCTCCAGTGCAGGCGGTAATGATAATCGGTATGCAACTGCACCGATCTTCTCGAGAATACCGAACGGCCCAATGAACCGTGGGCTGAGTTTACCGCCTTTACCGAAACGAATAGTGCCACGTGTCAGAGAAATTTTCAAAAACACCAAATCACCAACCTAGATGCATAAAAAGTTATCACGAATCTCATAACAACACACGTAATTAATCATAAGAAAATTCTATACTTCAAACTCTAACGGCCTACGGTGACTGTCTGCCCGGTGCTTCTGCCTGTCTTGAGCCACGCGTAGCCGCTCTCTAATCATCTTGACCTTCTCCGCAGCATCTACCACCATCTCCGGTCCTAACAGTGCACGCGCTCCCATATCGTCCCAAGATAGCGGGGTACAATATCTCCGCCTATACAGCACTTCGAACGGGGATATCTCGAAGCTAGCTTTGTAGCTGTTGTTATAGGAGAACTCCACGAGATAAAGGTGGTCCTCCTATGGGTCGTTGAAGTCTAGCACACTCGTCCATAGCATATCCTCGAGCGTCTGAATGGTCCGCTCTGACTGTCCATCCGTCTGCGGATGATAAGCAGTGCTAAACTTGAGCGATGTGCCCAAGCTAGCCTGTAGACTCTTCCAAAACTGAGACATGAACCTGCTGTTACGGTCTGGCAAGATACTCACCGGGACCCCGTGTAGTCTGACTATCTGCTTTACGTACAGCTCTGCTAGCTTCTCCGTAGATAACCCCACTTTAAATGGTATAAAGTAGGCCAATTTGGTCAACCTATCGACGATGACCCAAATCGTATCCTTCCCGCCTGATGACCATGGAAGACCGGAAACAAAATCTATAGTGATGTGTTCCCACTTCCACTCAGGTATCGGTAGCGGCTGCAACAATCCTCCTGGTCTCTGCCTCTTGGCTTTGACCTGTTGACACACGAGGCACCTAGAAACGAAACGGGCCACTTCTCATTTTATACCATACCACCACACATGGTTTTGCAGATCCTTGTACATCTTGTTGGCCCCTGGATGTAAAGAATACTGGGAACGGTGTACCTCCTGCATAACTTTCTCTCTAAGCTCTCCACTAGGTACACAAAGTTCCGTCTCGTGCCGCAATGAACCATCCTCTGCAATAATAAAGTCGTCTAGCAAGCCGGCCCGTGCTTGGGCTATGATGCCCTTCAGCTGCTCATCCTAGTGCTGTTCCTTCCGAATCCTGTCCATCAATCCTGACTGAATCTGCATGCCCATCATCTGCATCTCGGCTCCTGGAATGACGATCTCTATGCCCAAACTCTCCAAGTCCGCTAATAAGTGACGATCTTGAGTCAAGCACATTGCTATGGGATACCTGCTCAAAGCATCCGCAACAACGTTAGCTTTTCTCGGATGATACTGCAGAAAAATATCATAATCACTCATCAACTCAAGCCATCTGCGCTGCCTCATGTTCAATCCTTTTGTGTGAAGATGTACTTCAAACTTTTGTGGTCAGTAAAGATTTCCACTCGCTCTCCGTACAAATAATGTCTCCATAGCTTCAAGGCGAATATCACGGCTGCCAACTCTAGATCATATGTGGGGTAGTTCTTCTCATGCGATTTCAACTGTCGAGATGCATAGGTTATCACTCTCTTGTTCTGCTCTAGGACATAGCCCAGTCCTTTATCCGAGGCATCACTATAAATGGTGAAACCTTCCGATCCCGAAGGTAAGGCCAAAATAGGGGTTGTCGTCAGTCTCTTCTTCAACTCATCGAACACAGCCTGGCAGTCATCTGTCCATACGAACTCCACGTCCTTTCGAGTGAGCCTAGTAAGCGGCTCTGCAATCCGAGCGAAGTCTTGCACAAATTTTCGGTAATACCCTGCTAATCCCAAGAAGGTTCGTATCTATGCCACTGTGGTCGGAGTAGGCCAAGCTTCCACAGCCATAACCTTCTTTGGATCGATAGATATACCGTCGCCTGTCTCCACATGCCCGAGGAACTCCACCTTGTCCAAGAAAAACTCATATTTCAAGAGTTTTTCATAGAGCTTCTCCTTTCTGAGGGTCTCAAGCACGATCCTCAAATGTTCCTCGTATTCTTCCGGTATTTTTTAGTAAATGAGTATGTCATCTATAAATACCACTACGAACTTGTCAAGGTACAGATGGAATAACTTGTTCATCAAGTTCATGAAGACTACTGGGGCATTAGTCAACCCGAACGGCATCACCATAAACTCGTATTGCCCGTACTTGGTCCGGAAGGCAGTCTTTGGTATATCTTCTTTTCTCACCTTTAACTGATGGTAGCCCGACCTCAAATCTATCATCGAGAATACCCGTGCACCGCTTAATTGATTGAAGAGATCGTCAATTCTCGGCAACGGTACTTGTTCTGATAGAATGATTATTCAAGGTTTGGTAGTCGATGCACATACATACCGTACCATCCTTCTTCGGCACAAACAGGACAGGGGATCCCTATGGTAACGAACTCTCTCTGATGAACCCCTTCTCTAGCAATTTATCGATCTGTTTCTTCAATTCTTCAGCTTCCTTGTTGTTGATCCAGTACACCGGTTGAGCCGTCGATTCTGTGCCTGGCACTAGATCAATAGCAAACACGATGTCTCTGTCTGGCGGCAATCCCGGTAAGTCCTCAGGGAAATGTCCATGAACTCTGCGATGATGGGATGTGGGATCTCCTTCCCCTCGATCATAGCTCCGCAAATAGCTCAACGTTTCTTCTCCACTGCTCCTCTAGCGAACTCGAATGCCGGTACCCCCAGAGGACTGAATACATCACATCCTCGGTGGCAGTCTATACTGGCAAAATTCTTACTCAACCAATCCATACCGAGAACGATGTCGAAACTCGGTAGTGGCATTACGAGTAAGTTGGCGCGCAACTCTCTACCTCCTAGGGTGATGCGATGCCTCATGCAAATATCCTTGACCAGGATAGCACCTCCGCCCGTCATAATTTTGCAAACACTACCCAATGGTTCCGATACTATGCTATGCTTGAATACAAAAGCTACAAAAATAAAAATGTGGGATGCACCCGAATCAAATAGAGCTATAGCTGAAAAGGAATCTAGTAATATAGAACCTGCTATCACGTCTAGGGTTGGCTCCGGCTCCTCGACGGCCATGGCGAAAGCTCGGCCCTGCTGGGGTGCTCCTCTCTGCTGGTGCTGAGCGAATCGCTGCTGCTGAGTGGGTAGCGGGGGACCTCGTGGCTGTGGTACTGCTGGACCTCTTGGTGCCGGTACCGTCTCACGTCCTGTCCGATTAGGGACCAGTAAGCAGTCCTTCAGCTGGTGCGATGGAGATCCACAATACAAGCATGCTCCGAGTCTCTTCCTGCAGTCGTCCCAAATGTGTCCGCTCCTCCCGCAGTGAGTGCAGTACGGGACCTGATGTAGCTGTCTTTGTGGCTGCTGAGTCTGGGCTCGGGCTGGAACTCGGTTCTGCTGATATGCTGAGGCTTTACCAGCATACTGGAACTGCTGCTGATGTTGGTGCTGAAAGGCCTTCGGCTGGAATTGGAGACGCTTCGTCGGGGCTGATTGGTTGCTGCTACCTCCAAAAGTATCTCGACTCCTCTTTGGTCTGTAATTCAGCTCCTTCTACACTGCTTGGGTGACCTCCAGAATCTCCTCATAGGTAGGAGCTCGGCTGGTGGCGATGGCTAAGCGAATCTCGTGCGATAGCCCCTTCCTGAACCGTCGTGCTTTGTCTTCCGGGGTGCTGACTAAGCTCTCCGCGAAGCTGCTGAGGCGGGAAAACTCAGATGTGTACTCATTGACGGTGTGGTTGCCTTGCTCCAGGTGCTCGAACTGGCTCACTAACGCCTCTCGTGCCACGTATGGGTAGAACTTCTTCTTGAACAGACGCTTGAATTCCTCCTAAGTTACATCTGGGGCATAAAATCGAGGCTCGTCTTGGTACCATGTCCGTGCGATATCGAAAAGTTGTCCACTAGCTGACTCCACCTTCAAATCTTCTGAGACGCGGGCCATCGTCAGATACCATTCCACGTTCTCCAACCATTCATCAGCGTAGATAATACCCTCTGTCCCATGGAACTCTCTGGGGCTAAGGTCCATGAAGTTCTTGGACGTCCCAGGGCACTGCTGGGGAGCCTCCCTCTGCTGAAGGGCCTCTCGCAAGGTATTGCGAAAGATGTTGGCCTGCTGTTGGAAAATTCCCAGGAGGGTAATATTGTCCAGTACCGGTGGCGGGTGCAGTGCAGGGTACATCACTGGCGCTGGATGCATGGTAGGTACTAGGTACATAAAGGGTGCCTGCTGTATCATAGGTGCGGGGTACATGGCTGGTGGTGGATGCATCGTAGGTGGTGGATAGACTGATGGTGCCGGTAGAGGAATGGGTGTTGGTGCTGGAGTCTACGGAGGGAACTGTGGTGGAGGTGGTATGTCATCCCTGCGGAACCTCGAGTACTGCGGCTGAGCCGGACCGCCCTAGTGAGTAAGCTGGCCTCCCTGAGTCGGAGGGGTCTCGTAGGTGAAAAATCCGCCAACAGCCGGTGGAGTGTTCAATGCAGCGTTGTTCCTGTCTTGCGAATACATTGGCTAAAAACAAAAAGAAATTATTAGACGGATAGAATGATTCAAACAGGATGCATAAGAGTATTTGAAGTCAAGTATAGAAGTCAATGACGCAAATTCAACCCACGGAGACAGTTCTTAGGTCCTTATTCCTAGTCCTAGTCGCAGGCCCGCAGTAGTACGACTAACTTAAGTACTACCACGGTTTTGCTGCCCTTACGAAACGTCGACCTACATGGGCCACCATAAAAACTTGTCACAACCCGCACCCAATATTTGGACATGAACCGTGTACACGTCCAGCCTACGCCGCAGAGTCGGTGGTAGAATGCTGTAGCAATATGATGAACATCCATGCAGTAATATAATTCTCACATGGGACAATCCACAATTCAAAATCACAGCTCAACATCTAGAAGGTGAAATAGATTAACCATCTCTAAATAAAATATATAATGACTAAAGTCAAATGAAATCTCAACTACATGTCTCAAAATCAACTCAATATCCAGTAAAAAGTCTCAGTTCTAACTAAAAGGAAACTAAGCAAATGCAGTGGGATCAGACGCTGCGTACTCCTCCTGAAAAGCAAAATCCATCTCTACCATGTATCCCATGTATGGGCCATACTGGTCAGGGCACTCGACCTCCTCGCAATCACCTAAAAATTTGTTTGGTTGCCCAGTCATGATGGAACGAGTACAATTCACTGAATGCAGTTCCAATATATGAAAATGACTATAAAACAGCAGTTAGACATCAATTATATGTTTTGAAAATGAATAGGAAAAATGCGAGAAAGACTAGGAAATCAATAACAATAAATAAGCAAAATACCTTCCCAATTGTTAGAAGTACCTTTGATATGTGATCAGTCTGGGACACTACACCGCGAGGTCTACTTGCATGAAATAAACAATGTCTACGATGTCTACTTGCAGAATTTAAACAATGTTTACGAGGTCTACTTGCAGAATTTAAACAATATCTACGAGGTCTACTTGCAGAAAATAAACAATGTCTACGAGGTCTACTTGCATGAAAATAAACAATGTCTATGGTCGGATCACACATCCTTGGTACTTCTTATATCCCGACTCAACAGTTTACAATAGAGTATAAAATCACATAACCAATGACTAATCAATAAAATATAGTGAAATTCAATATTGAAAACAGACAATAAACTGTACTCGCCTGGGGTCATGTGCTAATGACAAAGGTCCGGTGCCAACTCTGAGCCAGAGTAACCTATTATTTGTACAATCACAATGTCAACATGTGAAATAGAATAGAATAGACTAGTTACTAGCTTATCAATTTTCTAGGATACTTGTTTCCTCCACTTACTAGGCCACTAGTTCCAGTTAACTATACTTACTATGTAGTGTGTGTTCTTTTCCTCATATAACATACCCTACCTCAATATGCACATGTATTTACATATGGTATTGTATACCCCTGCCCTTGCAACTGACAGACCCTAATACTCATCTACTATGGGTTTACACTTGATATCAGCATACTAGACTTCCTATACTGGACACCCTTTCCATCCATGCAAGTTCTTTACTGACCACAATATCAGTTTTTCTTTTGAAACTGATACACCCAATTCAGTTCTCATTGAACTGATATACCCAAATCACTTCTTATTGAACTGATATACCCAAATCACTTCTTATTGAACTGATATACCCAAATCACTTTTCTGGAATTACACCTTAGCTTGCAACTAATGCCCAGATCAATTTGGAGTTAATCGACACATCAATCATTGGCCCTCATGTTGTTGCATTAAGCTGGATATCCATTAGATATCTTGGGTTATAGGATACACCATATTCCCCTTGTACCTAACATCAGTAATGAGAAACCCCAACTCCTCAATTAATTCAAGTGGGTCTTGCTAAACATACACAGGAATACTCCTAGTTCTACTGTGATATGCAGGGCACTCTACAGAATAGGGTCATGTACCCAAGCTTAGGCATATTGTCAGGAACAACTTAGGCACTCCAATGTTTATACCCTGTTATCCAGGTATTAAGAACCTATAGATACCTAGCCTCTATAGGTTTCCTAGGCCTGGGAGTACTGCCCTGTCAAGCCTACCCCCATGTAGACTGCCCTGTCAACCTGCCCCCATGTAGACATAACCTGGACACTTGGATATACTAAATTGGAGGCTCTAATACTATAGGGTTTCAGAATGTGACAGGGGATCCCAGGGTCTGATACTATAGGTGTTTGATACACTAGTCCCAAACATTGTAGTAGCACATGAATATGAGTGGTGACACTGTGGACTCAGGTTTGGGGAACAAGTCTATAGGCTTGGCTTGGGTCTTCCTGTTACAGGGGACAATGTCAGGCTTAGATCCTTATCCTATAGTACTAGTCTTATACACATCTATCCTTGCAAGCTGATTTGAAATATCAATATATAAAGGGGTCTACCTAGGTATCAGGTTTTCCAAGCTACTCCTGGGTGTAACAAGTCGAGATGGATGTGTATATCAGTGTTCCTAGTGGATACATAGGGTCTTCTTGTATAGCTAATGGTGTTAACTGCTATAAGGATGTACTTGGTGCCTCTGAATACGAAAAGGATTTGCACTTGAGTCTACAGTGGCGTCCTTGCCATTACTCAATGGCTGTAAAAGGGTACCCTTGTTAGGATTGATCTGGTAGAGGGTTACTTGCAATGTCTAAATGGTTCTAGGGACTCCTAAGTCATGGCAACTGGATAGGTCAGGATATCCTTCAATGTCAGCTATTCTTCCTAGGTGTGCATAGCCCCATAGTGATGGTGTAGGGCAGCTTGCCTGGTTGTGTCGAGTACAACCCTACTGGTTATGGTTCATAGGCTTTTTCTTAGTTATTGATTCCTTCCCCTTTCTTAAGGAGTTGTTCTATAGTATCATATCAAATCCCTTAGGTAACAGGGATTTGCCACAAGCTATTCCTTAGGTTCAACTTTACCTAGCTGGTACTGGGTGAAACTCGAGCCCTGCTTCCTTGGACCCTATGGACATGTCTCAGTGTATTTCCTCTTTAATGTCTTTCCCGACCCTATGGGTGTATGCCTGTCCTGCCTATGCGCAAAGTACATGCCTAGAAGTATGGTCTATGGTAGCCAAGACCATCAATGCATGTGTCAATATTTAATTTCATGTGTGTCTATTAAGGAAAAACATCGAACACCTACCCATCAACCCTAGATGTCATACAAGATCAGAGCATTTTATGGTTGAGAGAGATGAAAGAGTTACCTGTATTCAGCACCAGTTCCCAACTCCAATACTCTGCTCGAACCTTTGTGACAGGGACAATGAGGGATTTGCTAGGGTTTGTAGGGGAAAACGCAGTCAAAACCTCTATGCATATATATAGGGGGTATGGATGTGATCGAAGGAAACATAAAGGGATTCAAATTATTTGAATTGGATCATGCGCTTATCTTTTGATTCTTAAGAACAATCACTATGTGTTCGACTAGTATTAGGAGTATTGGTTATATCCTGAATTCAAATTCAGAAATTACATTAAGGTCCCCGTTTCAAATTCTTTTGCAAAGGAGCCACTTTTCTCAACACATATATTTACATATATATGTGTGCATAAGTAACAGGTGTCTAAGGTTAAAATGGATAATTAAAATACAATAATAAATAATAAATAAAAAAAATAGATGGGGCTCACAACTATAGAGTATCAAAGGTATACTAGCTGTACTCTAATCTAGCTAAGTTATTGCCTCACTAATACATATCCAGCTTTACAGCAAGTATTAGCTATATAGATAAGGTTTGACTTCTCAAGAAGCAGTCTTGATAACAAGATGCACTGTACTTATACAGCCTATACTAACTGTAGTGCCCCGTCCCTACATCGTGCCCCGTTCTCTGTCCACGGGGTGCGCGAGAAAGGAACACTGTCACTATCGACTCGGTCGGGACCGATAGGTCAGGATCGATCGAATCGATCGAACGGGAATGGTTGAATTAAGATCCATTCCCCTTTATGGAATGACTTCTTCGGAACCAAGTCCCATATTCAGCGGATTGCGCCTCGAGGATTGGCTCTGCAGCTGGGTCGGGAGAGACCTCCCGTTGTTCTGCTTTTCACGCCGCTTGCGTTGGATTTGGCTTTGTTTTCTGAATACGTTTTCGTGAATGTTTTCGATGGTTTTCATGGCTTGTATTTCGAACTCGCATTTCCTATCGAACTTCTTGAATAATACAGTGTTCTAATCGGTTACTTGTGCGATTTCAGGTAATCGCGTAGGCGACGTCTAGCGCGACCAACAAGTTCTCTCGCCTGAAGTAAACTCAAGGTGAGTGGCTGACCCTTCTCTTCTTGACCCCTTCCTAGGTAAATCGATAATGTTGTTGCGAGTGAAAGAATAAATGCAAGGGTATGGACACGGTAAAATGATTGAGTTTTCAAAGAGAAGGTAGGCTATGTCTTAATAACTAAAAGAAAAATGGTCTTTGCACGGTCATGGACAACTTGTCGACAAGGTAGAGTTTCCTCGCACGGCAACCCGGGGCCACAGGACCGTTGCGGCCAAGGAAGGAAACATTTACATAAGCTGTGCTGGGCACGATGTTAGGCGAGGACTTGCAGCGGGGCTCGCTACTCACGCTGAAAGGGCCTCGTCTAACAAAAGCTAAAGGAGTCCACGATGGCTCTGGGAGCCAGTGACCAACCACACGAAATATTGCACTTGATATGAAAATGATAACAATTGATAGAGAAGAACATGGTAAGTATCATAAGGTGCGGCGCGGTCCGCCGTGGGTAAGTTCTAACGTATTTTACATTATGCTTGTCATTGCTTGTTTGGAATTCATTAGGATGGTTAGAAACATTCATAAACTAAGTCATATAAACTCTTCAACCAAATGAGAGCTTGGAACTTAATTTGCCACGCACCAGTACAAAGTTTAATGTACTGATCCTCGCTCCCCATGCAGGTACCCCAAACCACGAAGGGCGTGCCACTTAAAGCTCAAGGTGACGTAAACCCTTTTGAAGCCTCGTCCGCGTGTGAAGGCTTGTGTTCTGAAATCCTGTTGAAGACTCCGCACTCAGTACAAAGAAGAATAGATGGCGACTCGGCTTCCCTCGATCGCAGGTGGAAAGTGTAACTATTTTGCTTGTAAAAAGGGATGTAATGTATGGGACGACTATCTCATCAGCGTTCATTTTGTAAGTCGTCATGTTATAGCCCACGCGATAATGACTGTAATGGAGTCAATGTAAATGAAGTTTATTATCAATGAAAAGTATACTTCTACTTCAAATGTGTCAATCAATTTCTCTACGTACTCTAACTTGATGTTGTATTTTGGATAACCTTATGACTATGCCTTGTGCGATCGCAACTTAGGTTCATTCGGCATCACGCCCGGGGACGACTATCGATTCTACGGAATCGAGGCATGACATAATGGTATCAGAGCACGGCTTTACGTCCTTTGGCCTCGCGTCTAGAGTTTCAAACCTTTGAACTCGCATCGATGACATAAGTTGTTCCGTATAATGAGTCCGTAATAATTTGTAACTGATGTGTTTGCCTTCGTATCGCAGAAGTGCCGGAACCCACGACCGGGCAAGAGCAGAGCGCTTCTAGCGGCTCTAGTAGTTCGCGTCATTCGCGGGCCATACCTTCTAACGATACCATCGAAAGGATGTTGCGCTTGATGGAGGCACAGCGGAACCAGTCCTAGAACCGATATCAATAGACAGAGGAACGACAGGCCCAGTTCGAAGCTCGCTTCAAAGCTCGCTTCGACGGATATGCTAAACTTCAACAAAAGCAGCTGGATACACTGCAGCAGATCGTCCAGACAATTGTGGCCAACAGAAATTCTGTAACTGCGCCTGCCGTCACCAAGCCTACTGTCACCGTACCGGCGGTCCAACCCATTAAAGTCGACATGGAGGAGCCCGAGCGTCAACCAGCGACACCGAAAAAGTATAACTTTGAAGTGTCAGAATTCAAGAAGGCGTGCCGCAATTCCTTCAGCGGCACCGAGGGTCCTTCCATGGCAATCGACTGGTTGGAAGAGCTGGAAGATCACTTCAAGCTCCTCGGCATTGAAGAATCAAAGCAAGTCGCCTGCGTACAACTTCAGCTACTATTGAACGTGCACTACTGGTGGGCCGTACACAAGCGAGCGATCCGACGCGACAACAACTCAGTACCGATCTCTTGAGCCACGTTTCGCAAAGCTTTTGAAGTCGAGTACCTTCCGTCAGCCGTTTGTCAAGCGAAGGAGAATGAATTCATTCAGTTGAGGCAAGGGAACCGGACAGTAGAACAGTATGCCGCAAAATTCAACAAGTTGTCCAAATTTGCTAGTGTGTTTCTGCCTACGGAGGAGTATCGTGTGCGACGGTTCGAAGTGGGTCTGTGACGCTCTATCGGTGCGCATGTCGGGGTCCCGGAGTACAAGACCACGGGCGAGGCTCTGAATCACGTTCTCCGCCTTGAGAGCCTGCATCCTTCCGGTGCTGACGATGTTGTGCGCCACTCCAATCAAAAACGTCCTAGCTATACGGGAGGCAACAATTACGCGTCAAAGCGTCCAAATAACGGCGGCTATAAGGGTCAGAATTTGTTACCTCGTTGCACCAAATGCAATCGCCTCGGGCACGAGGCCAGCAAATACTTTGGCTTAAGAGGGGATTGCTATGTTTGCGGACAAAAAGGCCACCTTGCTCGAGATTGCACGAACCCTAGACCGACTTGCAATGCCCCGCCACAACAAAACCGTCAAGAGAATCGAGGACAGGAGCCCCGACCTCCTTTGCCCACTCAACCCGCACCACAAAATGGCCAAGATCGTCGCCCCAACACTCAGGGTTGCGTCTACGCCATGACTCGAGATGAAGCACTTGTATCAGATACAGTAGTGTCAGGTATACTAAATTTCAATAATGTGCCTGCTCGTGTGTTATTTGATTCAGGCGCTTTGTATAGTTTTATATCGGCGGACTTTGCCACCGAGCACAAATTTCCTGTAATATCATTAGATCTCGACCTTAGCATAAGTACACCTTCGGGCACACCAATACTCACAAACTTAGCCTGCACCGACGGGATTATCTGTATCGACGGTCAAAAGATCAGTCTTGACGTGATAGTTCTAGACATGAAGGACTTTGATATCATTATGGGAATGGATTCGCTCGGGCCGTGCAACGCAACCATAGACTGCACTGGAAAGACGCTCACCTTCCGCATACCAGGAGTGCCTGAATTCTGCTTTTCGTGTGGTGAGGCATCGTCGACCTGCATGCTGATCTCGACAACTTCCGCTCGGAGGATGCTGCATTCTGGGTGCGAAGGCTATTTGGCGTCCGTCCGAGACATGCGACAGGATGGTGCAAACGCGAGTCAGACCGACGTTGTGGTAAAATTCCTCGATGTATTCCCGGACGAGCTACCCGGCATGTCCTCCTACCGAGAAATCGAGTTCAGCATCGATACATTCCCCGATACTCCACCGATTTCCAAGGCCCCGTACAGAATGGCCCCCGTCGAGCTGAAGGAACTCAAGGTCCAGTTACAAGAGTTACTCGACAGAGGAATTATTCGGCCTAGTATTTCACCGTAGGGAGCGCCCGTGTTGTTCGTGAAGAAAAAGAATGGGTCCATGCGTCTATGAGTCGATTACCGAGAGCTGAACGAGGCCACTATCCCGAACAAGTACCAATTTCCCCGCATAGACAACTTATTCGATCAACTGCAAGGCGCCTCGGTATTTTTAAAGATTGATCTCCGCTCGGGCTATCATCAACTCGAGATCAAGTCAGACGACGTGCAAAAGTCAGCCTTTCGCACTTGGTAAGGCCACTACGAGTTCTTGGTGATGCCATTCGGCCTGACGAACGCCCCTGCCGCCTTCATAGATTTGATGAATCGGGTATTTCGACCCTTTCTTGATAAATTTGTGGTAGTCTTTATTGACGATATTCTCGTCTACTCGAAGGACAGGGTGTAGCATACAGAATATCTACGGGCCATGCTCCAGACACTTAGAGAGAATGAGTTGTATGCAAAGCAGAGTAAGTGCGAATTCTGGCTAAGCAGCGTATCCTTTCTTGGTCACATCATTTCGTTCGAAGGCATTGCAGTCGATCCGAAGAAAGTGGAAGCTGTTGCTGATTGGAAGCGGCCTGCATCTGCTAGTGAGATTCGAAGCTTTCTTGGTTTGGCAGGATACTATCGATGCTTCGTAAAAGACTTCGCGAAGATTGCATCGCCATTGACTCGCCTCACTCAAAAGGGAGTCGTGTATAGTGGTCGGATGACTGTGAAGCTTCCTTCCAGGAGCTAAAACAGCGACTAATTTCGGCACCTATACTCGCACTTCCAGATGGGCCAGAGAGTTTTCAGATATTCAGCGATACTTCGGGCCAGGGCTTGGGATGTGTGCTCATGCAGCAAAACAAGGTGATATCCTTCGCCTCCGGACAGTTGAAGCAGCACGAGAAGAACTATTCTACGCACGACTTGGAGTTAGCGGCGATTGTGTTCGCGTTGAAATTGTAGCGTCACTATCTATATGGCATGGCATGCGTAATCTATACCGACCACAAGAGCCTCAAGTATCTCTTCACCCAGAAGGAATTGAACTTGCGACAGAGGCGCTGGCTCGAACTGATCAAAGACTATGACTTGACGATCGACTACACTCCGGGCAAGGGAAATGTTGTGGCGGACGCTCTGAGTCAAAAATATCTTGTCTCGCTATCCATCAACCGCAGACTACTACAAGATCTAAAAGAAATGGGTATCGACCTCCGTGTTCGATTCAGGGATGTACAGTTGGCGCAGCTGCAGTTAGAGCCGAGTTTGCTGGAAAAGATCATGACCGCTCAGAAGGATGATCCGTACCTGAAGAAAATGCACGAGCGAATTTCAACAGGTACTGCGAATGACTTTGCGGAAGATAAGACCGACGTGCTGAGATTGAATGGCCGACTATGTGTTCCGGATGATTCAGAACTACGAAAGGAGATAATGTCGGAGGCACATTATACGAAATATACCTTGCATCCAAGCAGTACCAAGATGTATAAGGACCTCCGCACGACCTTCTGGTGGTACGGGATGAAGAGAGATGTGGCGCTCTTCGTGTCGCAATGCATGGCCTGTCAGTAGGTGAAAGCTGAGCATCAGCGACCGGGCGGAGAGATGCAGAACCTTGCTATTCCAGAGTGGAAATGGGATCACGTCACTATGGACTTTATTGTTGGCCTGCCGAAGACACCACGGGGGAACGATGCCATCTGGGTTATCGTCGATCGATTAACCAAGTCACAGCACTTTATTGCCATCAAAGTTACTTGAAGCGTTGATCGCCTGGTGCAGATTTATCTTGAAG
The DNA here is from genome assembly GCA_029216955.1 of Iris pallida. Classification (NCBI taxonomy): domain Eukaryota; kingdom Viridiplantae; phylum Streptophyta; class Magnoliopsida; order Asparagales; family Iridaceae; genus Iris; species Iris pallida. The sequence continues at coordinate 8,654,805 of JANAVB010034619.1, forward strand.
AGATAGTATGGCTGCACAGAGTTCCAGTATCCATCATCTCTGATCGGGATTCACGGTTCATGTCACGCTTCTGGAGTAGCCTTCAGTCGGTGTTGGGTACCAAGTTGCAGTTCAGCTCAGCTTACCATCCTCAGACCGACGGCCAAACGGAGCACGTTAATCAGATTCTCGAAGACATGCTACGACTCTGCATAATTGACTTTAAATCAAGCTGGGACGTCCACCTACCGCTGGCAGAATCTGCATACAACAATAGCTACCAGTCCAGCATCCAAATGGCACCGTATGAAGCTTTGTACGGCTGGAAGTGCAGATCGCCCATTTGCTGGGATGAAGTTGGAGAACGGCAGATACTCGGCCCGGAGCTGGTAGAACAGACTGTGGAAAAGGTCAAGCTAATTCGGGAAAGACTGAAGATTTTACAGAGTCGGCAAAAGAGCTATGCTAATACCCATCGAAGACCGCTTGAGTTCAAGGTAGGCGATCACGTGTTCCTGAAGGTGTCGCCCATGCGAGAAGTTACTCGGTTCTGTGCGAAGGGGAAATTGAGCCCAAGATTTGTTGGTCCGTTCGAGATATTGAAGCGAGTCGCCCCGGTAGCTTACCAAATCCTCTTACCGCCTGTATTGTCAGAGGTACACGGCGTGTTCCACGTCTCGCAATTGAGGAAGTACGTGCACGATCCGAACCATGTTGTGGATTTGGGTAAGCTGGACCTGAGGGCGGACTTATCATATGTCGAAGAGCCGGTACAAATCTTGGAACGAGTGAAAGAATAAATGCAAGGGCACGGACACGGACACGGACACGGTAAAATCGATAATGTTATTGCGAGTGAAAGAATAAATGCAAAGGCACGGACACGGTAAAATGATTGAGTTTTCAAAGAGAAGGTAGGCTATGTCTTAATAACAAAAAGAAAAATGGTCTTTGCACGGTCATGGACAACTTGTCGACAAGGTAGAGTTTTCCCGCACGGCAACCCGGGGCCACGGGACCGTTGCGACCAAGGAAGGAAATATTTACATAAGCTGTGCTGGGCATGATGTTAGGCGAGGACTTGCAGTGGGGCTCGCTACTCGCGCTGAAAGGCCCTCGTCTAACAAAAGCTAAAGGAGTCCACGATGGCTCTGGGAGCCAGTGACCAACCACACGAAATATTGCACTTGATATAAAAATGATAACAATTGACAGAGAAGAACATGGTAAGTATCATAAGGCGCGGCGCGGTCCGCCGTGGGTAAGTTCCAACGTATTTTACATTATGCTTGTCATTGCTTGTTTGGAATTCATTAGGATGGTTAGAAACATTCATAAACTAAGTCATATAAACTCTTCAACCAAATGAGAGCTTGGAAATTAATTTGCCATGCACCAGAACAAAGTGTAATGTACTGATCCTCGCTCTCCACACAGGTACACCGAACCACGAAGGGCGTGCCACTTAAAGCTCAAGGCGACGTGAACCCTTTTGAAGCCTCGTCCGCGTGTGAAGGCTTGTGTTCTGAAATCCTTTTGAAGACTCTGCACTCAGTACAAAGAAGAATAGATGGCAACTCGGCTTCCCTCGATCGCAGGTGGAAAGTGTAACTATTTTGCTTGTAAAAAGGGATGTAATGTATAGAGCGACTATCTCATCAACGTTCATTTTGTAAGTCGAGTCATGTTGTAGCCCGCGCGGCAATGATTGTAATGGAGTCAATGTAAATGAAGTTTATTATCAATGAAAAGTCTACTTCTATTTCAAATGTGTCAATCAATTTCTCTGCGTACTCTAACTTGATGTTGTGTTTCGGATAACCTTATGACTATGCCTTGTGCGATCGCAACTTAGGTTCGTACGGCATCACGCCCGGAAGACGACTATCGATTCTACGAAATCGGGGCGTGACACTATCATAACAGTCCTTTTTAAACAAGTATTCAACTAGAACTAGGATGGTTTGAACAAAGCAACTTTAAAAGAGTAAATTTACAGAACCTGCAAATAGGATTTAGACTAAAAAGAACAACACAGCCTTAATAAAGAGACTTACTAACTCAAGCTCACTGATCCACCAGTTCAAACTAACATCCATCAAGTTCATGTTTATCATAAATAGAGTACTCCTAATAGGCTTCTACAGGGAGCTTAAAAAAAGACAACTAACCACTAGATAGCCAACCCAAGCTAATATGCAGTATGAACATTCAGAAATTCTTATGAGATGGGAAAACTTGACATAAGGTGGAGTAAACAAAAGACTATCTAACATATAGCTTTAGGTTTGTACACCAGTCTTGAATCAGTAACCAACTCGAGCCATCCACAAACTTCCTGCAGATTAAAACTCTGCCACACAGTATTGAGACTAAATCAAGCTAAGCATCAGTCCCATCCTGGAGATAGATTAGCTTACTGAACTGCTAAAACCTATCCTGACTTGATACTTCTCTTCAAGTTTTATTTGATTTAGCCATCGCCATCTATCCTTGTAAAGTTCTGTGATTAATGTATTCAAAACAACCATTCATGGTTCAAAACTGAGGATTAGAAATGACCTATGGCTGCAAAAACCCATACTCTAAACCTCTCAGTCCCAGGTTGTTAACATATGCAGTATTCTAAAGAACTCAAGTTCCAGGTAATTACCAATCAATCGGTTACAGGTAATTGTAATCCTCATCATGACTTGATCTACAAATCATAGCTTTTCAGTTCCCATCTGATACATCATTAGAACTAACATATCTAAATCAAAATTCAGTTGAGTGAGTTGTAAACAGTTTCTGATAAGAAGGTAATCACATATCGTGCATTATCTTGACATGGACAAGGCCTGATACTTATACTCAGGTTATTCCCAATCTAAACTCCTTTGCGAGACCAAAATTACTTCCTACAGACATCAGTTAAGTGACTGCATCCAACATATACTGATCTATAATAACGTAACAATCCAAATATCTAGGATATACTGATACTAGATACTAAACACCAGGTTATCAATAATTATTCAAATTAAAAAGAGAACAGAAATTACCTATGAAATCAAATCTGTCTTGAACTGCTGACACAAGCTCAAGAAATGGACACGAGTCCTCTCCTCGTGTCTGATTTCACTCAAGCTCTAAAAAATATTTGTCAAGTAGCTTGTAAAAACAGAGGAGACAAGAACAGTGCCTCAAATCAAAACACCCCTTAATATTGCAGATTTAAAGATTCGAGTACTCACAAAAATTTGGAATGGATGACGAATTGAGACTGGTCAAACATTCATCAATGAAACTCTAGAAATCACCTGAGAAGATGATCAAATCCGATCATCCTAGATCTCGATCAAGACATGAATTAAACTATAGTCGAATGAATTTCCAAAAATTGAAACTTAATAAGAATTCTTCAGATAAACTCACCACAGTCGCGCAGTGCTTGATGGATACATAAACCGATCACTCATTCGTCAAGTCGACTCTAGATCTGGTTGTCGTACCAAGAAGAACGATCAATCATGATCAAGTGATCTAGATCTCAGATTTAAATGATTTGAGAAAGTGACCGATCTTACCAATTGATCGAAGGATACATCGAAGATGATCGCCGTAAAAACTTTGTGAACGGCACAGTCGTCGTCGTCGTCTGGATTAAATTTGCCTGGCGTTTGAAGAAGATATCTCCACAGAGAATAGGTGCTATATGCCATGGCTGACCTTCAATTTGAGAAGAGGTTTAAAAGGAGAGAAAGAAGAAAAAGGAATAGTTCTCGATCTGTGGTGAATTGACGGCTTAAATAGAAATTCGAAACCAATTGAGAATTGATGATCAATTTTGAAATGGTGCCAAAAATTTGGAGAGAAGGCTGGATGGGAAAGGAAAGTTTTTACAAATGGTTAGAACAATTTGAAATTGTTCTTCCCAATTTAATTCAGTGTTGAAAGGAAGAAGGAAGGAACCTAGCCTAAAATATTTGTGGTCCTACTCCTTAGCAGGCCCTCCCATATGGGCCAGAGGAGAGGCCCAATCAAAAGCTGAGAATAAAATAATATGTAAGGAGAATAAAATCAAAAAAAATGATTCAAGAAGTTTATATAAAATATTATTAAAATAAATTCTTTGAGAGGTGGGATTACATTTAGCCTGCATATGAAACCAAGTAAAATCAATACATGTTCGAACCGGACTTATGTTTTGCATCGATTCAATTTATTCAGTCTTCGAACCTACTCAATGTTTTCTCGTTCGGCCAACGTAACTATTTGCATCATTCCGACGCGATACATTCCTCGGATCAACATAACTCTTGTATCGATTCGCATCGATACTTCAACCGCTCAATATAACTCTTGGAGTCAACGACTCAGCATAATGCACCGTACGGAGTGGGACATTACATCAGCCACCTTCCTCCCCAAGATAAACACAAGCTGGTTTGCGCCCCAGACTGGATCGACACAAACTGGTTCATTCCCTGGACCGGATCATCACAAGCTGCTTCACGACCTGGACCGGATCAAACAAACTGGTTCGCGCAGACCGAATAAAAACAAGCTGGTTCGCATCTCGAATTAGATCATATGAAATCCCGTCGGCAACAGCTGGAAGGATCAACGCCACATTTATGGTGTGTGCACCATAACCACCCCTTTCAAATCGGAGATTCCTTTCAAATCATGGCTAGCACCACGCATCAATCAAAGATCGTACCTCCGAATTTAGGTCTTCTGTTTATGGCGTGCGTATTACACAACCGTACCATTCAAACAAGAATTCATGTGTACTAGGTCACCTGTGATCAAGCTGTACGGGTGGACAGTCTTGACCACTGACGATTACACCTGAGGATCCTTAAGTCCTCCCCCGGAGCTTTCGTAACAATGGTCGTTCAATCAGTGCCTCAACCAGGCCGAGCGGTTAAACAGCCTGCCTGAACAGCTGTGACACCCAAATAGCATTTTCCATGCAAGATATTTCTTCCATCCTCATTACCTTCTTCATAGCTTGTCCACTAAAAGGCAATTATAGAGAGGGAACACGACCATCGTATAATCAATCAAGGATGGAATGATCACCAACATCAGAGAGAAGATCATGGCATGATCGCAACAGAATGGGATCACCATACCATCGCATCATAGAATGATCGAGGATCGACTTCGAGAGAGATCATCGAAAGAAGATCGAAGAGATCACCAAAGAAGGAGGAGATCAAATCATCAACAGATCGAATCCACCAAATCAACCTCATCAATGAGGGTACCAAATACATAGGAGAGTCATAGAGAGAACTTCAAGAAGCTACTAAGTATCAGATCGTCAACGGAGTAAAGGGGTCATTGCAGTACCCAATCTCCATCGACACATTTTCCCAGAATCTTTATTTGTATTAGCAAATCCTTTCTGTTAGGGTTTTGTTGTACTGTTCAAAATCGTATAATATAAAGGAAAAGAAGGAAGTCTCATTTCAAACTATCTCTTCTTTCTTTATTCCTCTAAAAGATACTTGTCATCCCAAGCAATCTTTCTATCCCGATAATCCGATGGCGAACATGGGCTTGTTGGGACGATTTTATATTTGGTCATGCCTAGATGATTATGATTCTACTCTTGATCATGCTTATATTTTGATTATTTTTAATTGTACCATATCGTGCTATTTTCAAATTTCTCTGTCGTACTTAGGTTACTTTGATTCCATATTTGGTCATGCCTAGATGATTTTGATTCTACTCTTGATCATGCTTATATTTTGATCATTCTTAATTGTACCAACGTGCTATTTTCAAATTTATGTATTTCATTGTGCCTAGATGATTTTGATTATGTTAACCGTGCTTAGATTTCGGTTCTATCCTTGACCATACCTAGATTTTGATTCTATTTCAGATCGTGCCCATTTGCGTCATTCTAAATTTAGAGGACGAATTTTTTAGAAGGTGGATATATATGTAACCCCATGTTCCTGAATTTTCTATTTGTATTATTCCTAATTTATTTGATTTTTATTTTCTAGGATTATTTAGGGATTATTGTATTTTGGTAACTATGAAGAGGGAATGGTGATTTGGAAATTAGTAAAATGGATTAGCAATTTTAGTAAATAGTTCACCACAGTTAAGGTGGGAACCTTCTAGAATAGATTTATTAATAGTATGCTTTAGTTAACATGTGCTTAATTAAGCGTATGGAATATTCTTAGTATATTCTTGGAACATTCCTAGAATATTCTCTCCTAATCTCAATTAGCATGTGCTAATTAACATTCTAGATTGTTCTTCCCCAATCCTATAAATGCTACTATTTTTCTTAAACCTTTCATTACAAAAATCATTCTTAAAACCCAAGCCCATTCTTGCCAAAGCCCAAACCCAAAGCCAAAGTCATTCTTGGGAAACCCTAACTCAATTCTTGTGTCCAATTGTGTCTCTATCCAACAAAATATCTATATCAGTCGTATCAACCTCGTGTTCGACCCCAGGTGTCCATTCCATTTCATTCACTATCTCTATTACAATTTACATACCCACTCCTATGTCCGACATGACACGATACCCCAATCCCACAAAATCCACAAAAATATAATTTTTTCGTGTCCCCGGGTCCAACCACAAGGACATAAGCACCCTGAGCTATGCCGCCTCCATTGTCCGTCACTCTGCTACAGCTTTCCAGCGACCACTTTCTTCCCCATGCCATCGCCGTCAGCATCATCGTCCCCGAGAAGCATCTACCTTACCTCCATCGAGCTCGTGGCCTCCGACGAACCCGCGTTTGCACTACTGATAAATCGACGCCTGCAACAGCACTAGTGCCGCTGCGGCTACCCCGGTCTTCCAATGGCCCCGATCGGACCAAAGCCTTCACAGCCCAGCCGAACCTTCGCCCTGCTAAATCCAGCCTCCGTTGCCTTCCCAATTCGTCGCAGTCGATCCGGCCATATCAACCAAAAGTTTTCACCGTTCTTTGACCGGAGACTCCTCGACCATGTTCTATGTTCTCCGCCGACTGTCGTTCTTCTTTTGTCGGTGAGCGGCTCACGTTCAGGCCACCCTCAACATTCTCGATCGTCCACGATCACGATCACCACCTCTCCGGTGAGCATGCACTCCAGCGTCGATCTGTCGTCGCCTGTCCTCACCACAAATGCATGTGTGATCTTTTCCTATGCCAGGCCGACGTCTCCGCGTCTTGGCACATCTTCCAAGTTGCGAGCTTCTTCCCGAGTCTCCTCGATCCTCGTGCCACCATCGTTTGCTCAGGGTTGGGCTCCTTCTTGAGAGTAAGCTATGTTCACTTTTCTCTCTCTCTCTCTCTCTCTCTCTCTCTCTCTCTCTCTCTCTCTCTCTCTCTCTCTCTCTCTCGAGTAAAACTCTACAAGTAATAGGATATTAAACTCTTCGGACTTTTGAGTGAAAAACAAGATGCAAAATTATCAAAATTTGGTAGTAATTCAATTTCTTCCACTATAAACTCAAAATTAGGTGGTACTTAATTTCTAGACTTTTTTATAGAGCTAGCCGTGCTCGACCAGACTTGATTCGAAATATTCGACTCTTGTGGATGGGCTTGGACTTTATATATAATAATTAAGCCTGACTCGATCCGGCCCAAAAAAATTCAACGGCCAAAAAATACTGGCCCATGTCCAACCCGAACCGTACTTTATGGACATGGACAGCCCGACCCGGTTCAATACCGATCCCTACTTTTAAGAATATATCTTGTAATTATACTATCTCTAGTACTTTGTTATTATATCTTGTTTCCTTTAATAACCATAATTAATCTTTCAGCAATATGAGCGCCATTTAAGATGGCAAGGAAGACCACTGGGACAAGCATGTGACACTTTCTCTCTCTCTTGAAGGAGGACCTGGAATTAGTGAGCAAAGGCATTTTCATGCAAATCACTTTGTCTTCTTCTGTACCTGTTTAAATTGACATCTGAAACTCCCTGGTCCCCTCCCCACCATCTGCCTCTCTCCTCTCCTTGATCTACTTCCCACTGGTGTGGTTGTTCACTTCAATCCTCAGTTTCTCACCTGTGCTACTTCAATATTCTCCAACACATTTTTTTTCCATTTACTAATTTGAGGAAGATGCCAAATCCCACCAGAACTCCACTTTGGGCTACGAAAATTTCAGTTCAGTTGGTTGCAACAAACCCATGTGAGGAGAATGAGGAAAAAAATGACTTTAATCTATCTCCTCTCTTGATGGTCCCAAAACTGATATCACTGCACTAGAGACCACTCTAGGAACAAGTCACCAATAACCTACAATCACAAAATACATGATAAAGTTTCTGTCATTAGAACAAAACTCTAATTGCAATTTTAACCGGAATAACTTCGATATTATGTTACAGTCTATATCGATTCACCAAAAGTGTACGTACCCTCAAAAAACACTTACTAGTCATGATTGATGAGGGTAAGATTACATGGACGTTCATATTATTGCAAATGAGATATGACAGTGATTTAGATACTCCGGGTGTATTCATAAGACCTTAACATGGAAATTTATAAATACTTCAAAAAATAATTTATGAAATACATTGTGTATTGCCACAAGATTTTAGTTTGACCGTACGTCATCCATGTTAGTAAAATAATTCCTAACTTTGTATTTCAGGCTCTAAAAATTGAAATATAAAATAACGATCTAATAGAGACCGAGGCTTGAACTTGGTTCAATGTCCTTAAGACAATATTCGTCCCGCACTGATGCTTACGGTTTAATGGCGATTAGTCTCCCAGGATACAACGGTTCTTCCCTTCGGTAACAACACTTCACACCATATGAATTTGACGAAGCAAAATTGGTTGTCCCTCTCTCTCTTAGACTTAATGCTATATGAATGAAACGAATTGAGTGTTTGATTCATTCAAAACTTGTGCTTTTATAGAAATCAAGTGACACAAAGGAAAGGACACATCTTTTCAATAAAAAGATTCGACATCTTTTCATAGATTCATTGCCATAGATTCGTTGATATAAAAAAAATTATTATTATTACAAAAATACATTCAATTATTCCAACAATCATTGGTTTTGGTTCGATCCCTCTAAGGGTGCCAAAAAAAATTTCTTTATTAGGGACTGTTTGGATGGCGGAAGGGGGGGGGGGGGGGGGGGGGGGGGGGGGGTGTGGAATAAAAGTGACATATTTTAGTGAAACTATACACAGTTTCAGTGAAACTATGATCAGTTTTTAAGTTTGGTTGCAACTGCAATCGTAAGTGGGTTATGATGATAACTCTCACTTGTTGTCCCCCCTTTCAGTTCCATTGCTCTTGCAACCAAAAAGTGAGGGAAGTGAGAGGAAAGTAGTGGGGCTCGCGGACAAGGTGGTAGCCATACTGCGGAGGAGACCGGAGTCACAAGATCGAATCGGGTCGCTGGACAGGCCGGAGGCCGGGAAGAGACTCGTTCGACGGCAAGGCCAGCTGACGGTGGAGGAGCACCCCGCCGAGAAGACTCGCGAGAAGTGTTGGACAGGCTCTCCACCCACGCTGCCGGTGGAGGTGCACCCATGAGGAGAGAGATGGTGGAGGTGATGGTGGAGGCTGGCGACGTACGTAAGATCGGAGAGAGATCTAATGCTTTTGTGAGAGGAATGAGAGAAGTGAGGAGAGAGAGATATTTTATATGTGTGGGTTGTACTTGTGGGTGGGGTGGAATAATAATAATAATAGTAATAGTAATAGTAGTAGTAGGAGGAGGTGTAAAAATTTTGTTGAAAATTTAACTTCTAATTTTAAAAATCTAGTTACAATTTGATATATTTAATTATATATTTTTATTTTAGAAATTTTACATTCATTAATTATAACAACAACATCCACTTTCAACAACCACCATGAAGTAGCGTGTAGGCAACTCTAGAGGGGGTGTCAATAGAGTTTGTGTCTATAATGACCAGTTAAAAAATTAACTCTATGCTAAGTCCAGAAGCAACTACTGAGAGAATATATAATCAGAGAGTAATGAAGCGGAAAGTATAAGAGTTTAGAAGAGCACACGCAAACACAGCGATATAACCTAGTTTCACTCGTGGAGGACTAGTCCAAGCCTGAGAACTCTTGCTCGGGATTGGAATCCACCATTTGTGAAATAGGATATACACGTGCCTTTAGTCAGAAGAGCACGCCAACTTCTTACAAACACGAGCCTTGGAAGCGCTCGCTACTTTGACTTCGCAGATGCGAAACTTGAAATTTTTCAAGTGACTTCTTTTCAAACTCTTGCACAAAACTTCTAGCTAAATCGCACTGAGCACCTTGGGGCTTAGGAAGTTTTGTGGCTAGGGGATTTGGAAGAGTAAGGTTTAGAGCATATAAGGCTTAGAAGATTGAAAGCTTGAGAGTAAGAGATGATTTGAAATGAGAGAAATCAAGCTCTATTTATACTAGTCAGGGGATGCAGAGTTCGGCCAGAGTTCTATCCCAAATATTCAAAAATTCGAACGTTGGACAGCTCGTAGCAAGGTGTTCCTAAAAATCAGGTTTATGATTTTAAGGAGGCCGAGTTCGGCCTGAGTTCTGCCTTAGGCAGAGTTCGCCCCTAGTTTGGTTTGCCTCAGACCAGAAGCCCTATATGGGTGAGGGTGGTTAGGTTTGGTTAAGGAATTAGTCTGTTTGTATGGTGAAGCTTGGAGAGATATGTCTAGGGATTGAGATGACACAGTGCGACTCAACGTACTTTTTTCTAAACTCAATAAATTAAAAAATTAAAGACTTGAGAACAAATACATTTGCAGTGTAATAGCTTGTAGAGGATGTCTGTCTTGAACGTAATGTGTTGAATTAAATCATAGATGATGTTCTGTCTTGAACTTGATGTATCGTATTGGATCATATCATATATCAGTTTGTTAATTATCTAAATCAGTTTAACTGTGATCCAGTTTGGGTCAACAATCTCTCCCATTTTGATAATTGACAAAATAATATTTGTATGTTTCAATATTCATACCTGAACACATATTGAATAAGAGAGTATAATTTGCACGTATGACAAGGCTCCCCCGCAAATGAATAATTCCAAACTAGTACAAAGGATTTATCCAAGCACAACAAACAGATACACTGTATATACAATATCGCATCAAATATCACATAGTATAATACTATTTTTTTACTATTTTTCTTCCACTTTGTCATTTAGCAAAATAATGCATAGCTCCCCCATAAAAGGTTAAAAGATAGACAAAGTAAAGAAAGCAAGCACACAACATAACCATAACCAAACTTTAATAGAGAAAACTAGCAGTTTTAATAATCCAGTAGAAAAAACTTACAGTCATACATATGAAATGAAATAAAAACATAGTAGAATCATGAAACTACAAAGCAAAATCATAACTAAGATGCATCAGCAGCAGCATCAAGTAGTCAACCACAGCCATCATAGAGCAGGAGGACGGGATGGACCGGCAGAGTCCGATGGTTCGCTGGCACAGCGATGAGGATCGATAAAAGCAGCATCAGGATCCAAATACCTCATGGCCCAAGGGTCATCAATCCGGTAGCCTTCGCAAGAAGGGTCCCGAACCGTGGGAAAAGGCATAGTTGGATGCCTGGCAATGTTGTATTGGATGTCATGAAGTGTGTTGCTAATGGCGCTCATCTGAAGAGTGGTCCGATAATCCAGCTGAGTATAGCGATCGTCTTCCAATCGAAAGCGGTCGCACAACATGTCTCTGATGGAGTCCAGGGTGACAGATGGTTCAGGTTGAGGGGCATCAGAATCAGATGATGCTTTCTCAACAGGAGTAGGAGGTACAGGTACAGAGGAACAGTCCTACGAGCCTTAGAGAGATATGCAGGAGCTCCTAAAAACTGACATTCGTCTAGTGGAATATTGAAGGCAGAAAAGATCATAGGAAGGTACATAGCAGAGACAAGTGCTTTGGGCTTCTTCCAAGCACGAATCATCCAGTCCATCATCGTGCGTGGAAAGTTGAAAGGCATAGTGAAATGTAGATAATAAAGTATCGTAATCTCTAGGTAAGTGACTTCATCAGTAGATCCGACTTTTGGAAGGATAGAAGGGAATATGATACGATGAGTTCATAAAAATATTGGTTGAGATATTTGGCACGAAGTTTACGAGGGTGAGTATTGGGTTCACATATCATGTCCTTCAAGCCTTCAAGGGTGATATCGCCAACAAATTTGAATTCACGAGCATCAACAAGGCGTTCCCAAATATTAGGTTCAGGAAGTTGTAAATGTTTCGCCAAGTCGAAGTCATCGAACTCAATGCAATATCGGCTACCCTTGAATAGATTTTACGGCCATCATAAGTAAGATTGCAATAGAACTTTTGAATGGCATTAAGATAAATTCTCGAAGAAGTAGAGACTAGTTCATCAAGACAAAGATCTCTAAAATTAGATTCAAAATCATGAAATATGGTAAAGTTGCACAAAAATTCGAATACCATTCGTTAGAAGCTTCTAACGAAACAAAGATGTGCTCATTGTAGGTGTCGTATTTCTATATGCTTAGTGCGTGAGTGACATATAGGGTTCTTAGTCAAGTTAATAGCACTAGTATTATTACAGAATATAGGAATATGCTTAAAAGATAAATTATAGTCTGCTAGGGTTTGCTTCATCCATAAAATCTGAGCACAACAATGTCCTGCAGCTATGTATTCAGCTTCAGTTGTAGACAGTGCGACAAAGTTTTGCTTCTTGCTAAACCAAGAGACTAAAGCTTTACCTAATAAATGATACGTGCCGCTGGTACTTTTACGGTCGACTTTGCATCCAGCAAAATCAGCATCCGAATAACCGATTAGGTCAAAGGATGTGGTTTTGGGATACCACAAGCCCACTATAAGGTATTAAAAGATATGCTCAACTGCATTCATGTATGATTCCTTAGGGTTGGCTTGATAACGAGCGCATAGGAAAATACTAAACATTATATCAAGGCGACTAGCAGTTAAATAGAGTAAACTACCGATCATACCTCGATACTTATGTTGGTCGACTGATTTGCCGCTTTCATCAGGTTCTAATTTCATTACTGTAGCCACTGGAGTACTGATTGGTTTGATGTTGTCAAGATCAAATTTCTTCAGCATGTCCTTTGTATACTTTGATTGACTGATGAAAACTCCTTGTGAGTTTTGTTTGACTTGTAATCCAAGGAAGTAGTTAAGCTCCCCCATCATGCTCATCTCGAACTCATTCTGTATACAATTGACAAATTCTTGTCATAATACCTCATTAGTGGACCCAAAGATGATATTGTCTATATAAATTTGCACTAATAGAATTGTGTCATCAATTGAATTTATAAAAAGTGTCATGTCAATCTTTCCTTTTGAAAAACATTTTTCAAGTAAGAAAGTGCTTAGGCGTTCATACCAAGCACGAGGGGCTTGTTTGAGGCCATAAAGAGCTTTCTTAAGCTTGAAAACATGATCAGGAAATTTATAGTTTTCAAAACCAGGTGGTTGCTTTACGAAAACTTCTTCTTTAATAAAACCATTTAGAAAAAAACTTTTAACATCCATTTGAAAGAGTTTGAAATTTTAGAAATTTACAAAGGCACAAAGCATCGGATTGATTCAAGTCGTGCAACAGGAGCATACGTCTCATCGTAATTGATACCTTCCTCTTGGTTGTATTCTTAGGCCACGAGACGTGCTTTGTTATGTGCGACTGAACCGTCCTCATTAACTTTGTTACGAAAGACCCATCGAGTACCAATGATCGAATGGTTAGCAGGTTTAGGAACAAGTTGCCAAACCAGATTTCTTTCGAATTGGTTGAGTTCTTCTTGCATTGCAGATATCCAAAATTCATCAAAAAAAGCTTCTAAAATATTTTTTAGGTTCTATTTTGGATATAAAAGCAGTGCTTGCTATAGAATCTCTAAAAGATAAACGAGTACTTATTCCTCTTGATACCTCACTTATTACCAAGTTTTTTGAATGTTCTGGTGTGAAGTTGAACTTCTTTGGTAAGCTATCCAGAGAACTGGTTCCAGATGTTGTATTCTCAGGAGTAGGAGTTATTGATTTGATATGAACATCATCGTCGTCATCAGGAACAGCTGCTGAACTATTATTCTCATCAAAAGTAACATTAGCAGTATTCTTCAACAATTATGGAGCGTTTGTTGAACACTCTATATCCTTTACTCTTGGCAGCATAACTAAAAAAATATCTTTGTCAGCTTTGGCATCAAACTTGCCTAAGTTGTCTTTGGTATTCAGGATAAAGCAGCAACAACCGAACACTCTAAAATAAAAAATAGTTGGGATTCTACCAAACCAAAGTTCATAGGGAGTTTTCTTTAAAATAGGTCAAATTAAAATCCTATTCAAGACATGGCATGCTATACTTACAGCTTCTGTCCAAAAATATTTTGATAGTGAAAATTGATTCAACATGACTCTGGCCATATCGCCAAGAGTTCTATTCTTCCGCTCCACAACACCATTTTATTGGAGAGTTCTAGGACAAGAAAATTCATGATTAAAATCATTTAAATCACAAAAATTTTTGAAATCAGAGTTTTCAAATTTGCCGCCATGATCACTTCGGATTCAAGTAATCATGAAGCCTTTTTCGTTTTGTACCTTTTTAGCAAAAATTTCCAAAATAGAAATAGTATCACTTTTGTTTGAAAGAAAGAAAAACCCAAGTAAATCGACAAAAGCCATCAACAATCACAATGGCGTAGAGTTTTCCACCAAGACTGGCTACTCTACTAGGACCAAACAAATCCATATGAAGAAGTTACAAGGGTCTAGTAGTACTTACAGAGTTGATGGGTTTAAAAGAGGATTTAGTCGCCTTATTTTTCTCACATTCAGCACATACCGTATCCTTTTTTAATGTGATATCTGGTAGTCCTCTTACTAGCTTCTTGGTTAACAGTCTTGATATGGTATCCATGTTTGCATGTCCAAGACGCATATGCCATAGTAATCTTTCATCCTTGTGAGCGTAGAGGCATCTTCCTGCATTGTTAATATATATCTTTCGAGAGAGAGAATATATAAATGTTATCTTCCCTTATCCCTTCAAAAGCGATGTCTCCATATAATCTATCATATATAGAGCATTTAGTTTTTCCAAAGTTAATATCATATTCATTGTCAGCAAGATGACTGGTGCTGAGCAAGTTATGATTTAACTCTGTTACTAAACAGACATCTTTAATGACAGGAAAGGAAAGATTACCAATAGTACCGTTACCTGTAATATAACCTTTCAGATTATTGCTGAAGGATATATATATCCTTTCCTTTTTATCAATAGTATTGCAAAAAGATTTGCATTTTCAGTCATATGTCGCATGCATCCACTATCGAGAATCTATTTGCTTCTAGTAGATGAAGGAAGGTCCACCTACACTACGAGTAGATGTGACCTTTGGTACCCAAATTCTTGAGGGTCCTGAAATGTTAGTCTTCGGTACCCATGCATACAAGTTTAAATCAACTAATCTTCTGAATCTACATTGAGCTAAAGTGTGTCCATACTTACCACAGTAGTGACATGTAGCATGCATGTTTGTGTTAGGAGCAGGATGATAATGATGTCTATGTGTGGGTTATTGTCGTGTTGCATGAGAATATATGTACATAAAAGCGTGTTTGTGTGCAGCATGCGTATGTGTGTTTTTCCTATGTCGTGTATTCTTGTGTCTCATGTGAGTGTTGTGACAGTGAGATTGACTTTGAGGTTTAATAACCTATTTGTCCAGCTTGATCTCTAATCTTTTAGAGACAGTATACATTTTATCATATTTAGCAGTCAAAGCACTAATTCTTACAGCTGCAGTAGTGTACTTCTTTTTCTCTTCCGTAAGCTCTTTAGTGAGTACGGTAAGATCATGTGTTTGTTTCTCAATACGTGATTCAGCATCGTGTAAGCTTAATTTAAGCTTGGATAATTCCTTAGTGTTATCTGTGGGAGATGTGTCTCTAATATTATCAAGCAAGCATGATAGTCTATGAATCTCAGCTTCATGAGTCTTGATCTTATCCTTTGCATGTTTATACTTACTAAGTAACTTCTTGTGATCTTCAAGTAAATCACTAAAAGCATCTCCAAGTTCATCAAAAGTAAAGTCATCAAGTGGATCATTTGTTACCTTGTCGGACGTTGCCATTAGGCAGACGTTTGAAGTATCTTGGGGAATGTCCTTTTCTACTTCTGAGTCACTGGCTTTGCTCTTGTCCCAGATGCTTGTGTTGGCATACTTCCGAGAGGATGGCCTCTTGTATGATTTTTCATATCGGCTCCCTTTCTTTGCTACAAGATAGTCTTTCTTGACATGTCCTGTCTTCTTACAGCCAAAGCAGATAGGCTCTTCATTATCGTCTTTGTGTTGTTCCTTCTTCCTTTGGTTGAAATATAGAAACATCTTGAAGTTGTGAACTATAAGCGTTTGATCATCACCTTCAGAGTCATCATCGTTTGTTTCATCTAGAGCAGTCTTTCGGCGATGAACTCTTAAAGCAATTTCTTTTAAATTTGGAGCAGTTTCTTCAAAGTCCTTGAGGTCGAGCTCATGCGTCATTAGTTTGCCCATCAGAGTCTCCAGAGACATGGTAGTGAGATCGTTGCCTTTGATGATTGTCGTGGCTTTGGGGTTCCAGTTCTTCGTTAGACCCCTTAGCACCTTGCGTATCTTCTTATGGTTGGAGTAGTTCTTTCCAAGGGAAGATAGGGGTTGACGATGTCAAGAAATCTGGCGAACATTTGTGTGATCATCTCGTTGGGCTTCATTTTGAATGCTTCGTACTCCTGTGTTAGCCGACTGATTTTTGATTCCTTAACTTAAATGGTTCCTTCGTGAGTCACTTCTAGAAGCTTCCATACTTCGTGTGAAGTGGTACACGTAGATACCCTGTTGAATTTAGTCTTGTCTATAGCACAAAAGAGAGCATTAATAGCCCTAGAATCTAGACTAGCCTATTCTTTTCTGGCTCAGTATATTTGTCATAGGATTTCTCTATGAGGTTCCCATCAATTACAATTCTAGCAGGCTTCTTATAACCATCTGTAACTATGGTCCATAAGTCAAAGTCTAGAGATTTCAGATAGAAACTCATTCGTATCATCCAGTAAGTGTAGTTGGTTCCATCAAATAGGGGTGGCCTATGAGTGGACTGTCCTTCACCGTAGTTAGTGAGAATGGGTTGTGTGGTTGCCATAGATCAGCTCTAGGGTGTTAATCTTTTATCAAGAGACCAGAGCTCTGATACCAATTGAAGTAGCGTGTAGGCAACTCTAGAGGGGGGTGAATAGGATTTGTGTCTATAATGACCAGTTAAAAAATTAACTCTATGCTAAGTCCAGAAGCAACTACAGAGAAAATATATAATCAGAGAGTAATAATGCGAAAAGTATAAGAGTTTAGAAGAGCACACACAAACATATTGATATAACCTGGTTGTTCTCGTGGAGGACTAGTCCAGGCCTGAAAACTCTTGCTCATGATTGAAATCCACTATTTGTGAAATATGGTACAAACGTGCCTTTAGTCAGAATAGCACGCCAACATCTTACAGACACGAGCCTTGGAAGCGCTCGCTACTTTGACTTTACAGATGCAAAACTTAAAATTTTTCAAGTGACACTTTTCAAACTCTTGCACAGAACTTCTAGCTAAATCGCACTGAGCACCTTGGGGCTTAGAAAGTTTTGTGGCCAGGGAATTTGGAAGAGTAAGGCTTAGAGCATATAAGGCTTAGAAGATTGAAAGCTTGAGAGTAAAAGATGATTTGAAATGAGAGAAATCAAGCTCTATTTATAATAGTCAGGGGAGGCAGAGTTCGGCCAGAGTTCTGTCCCAAATATTAAAAATTTGAACGTTGGACTGCTCGTAGCAAGGTGTTCCTATTAATCAGGTTTTAATCAGGTTGCTGATTTTAAGGAGGCCGAGTTCGGCCTGAGTTCTGCCTTAGACAGAGTTCGGCCCGAGTTCGGTCTGCCTCAGACCAGAAGCCCTATATGGGTGAGGGTGGGTTGGTTTGGTTGAGGAATTGGTCTGTTTGTATGGTGGAGCTTGGAGAGATATGTGTAGGGATTGAGATGACACAGTGCGACTCAACGTACATTTTTCTAAACTCAATAAATTGAAAAATTACAGACTTGAGAACAAATACATTTGCAGTGTAACAGCTTGTAGACGACGTCTGTCTTGAACTTGATGCGTTGAATTAAATCATATATGATGTTCTGTCTTGAACTTGATGTGTCGTATTGGATCATATCAGATATCAGTTTGTTAATTATTTAAATCGGGTTGACTGTAATACAGTTTGGGTCAACACATCCAAACAAGAAAAATCTTTTTTATGCACTTTCAATAACTATCCAAACAACCGAACTCCTTTTTCTTAACTTACAGGAGAGAAAAAGTACTATATCGATACACATTTTGGAAAGTGTCACTTGCTGCAAGTGCACTGCAACTCAATATATTATAAGTGTCACTTTTACAATTTCAAAGAGTTACTTCTATCCAAACAGCCCTTTAGCAGAGATTGAGACCAGCAGCATATCATGACAAAGAGAAAGAAATATTTTAGCAAATACTCCAGTTTTAAATGTTAAAACTAGCATATAATTTCACTTTTTTATTAACCTAGCAAATGTTTTCATTATGTGTAAAACAGTAATAATTTTAGTTAAAATAGTGGAAGCATATCTTAAATTGTTTTTCTTTAATACAAAGAAATAGAAGTTTTTTTTTAGTTTTTTTTTTTTTAAAGATGGAGGTATATACTCGTTTTGATATTTAAAACGTAGACATTTGCTAAAATATTATTAACAAATTAGGAGGAGCTGAGAGCGTGAACATGCGAAAAAGATGAATGAATTTTTTTTAATATTTTTTTATGCTCTGCTAGTGGATCCCTCCCTCACAGAGAGCATGATGTCTATACTGCATGATTTCTTAAACGACCCAATAAACATGCATGACACATTTTGTTTAGAGTGTCCAGTGTCCACTCACATACAAAAATTATGAGAATATCTGAAAAAGTGCCACAAATATTACAATTTTACTAGAAAGAACTGAAGAACAAAATGTGGCTACCAAAGTTCAGGATGTCATAAAAAAACTAAAGAAATCAGCGGCTAGCTACATGAGCAATGCCCATGCATTCTTCTTCCCTGGAAATGTCAAGGGGATGGCAGAGGCCTTGTGGAAGCATGGGAGCCACTTGGACTGCATGTAGCTGGACCTCCTCCATGGCGGGATGTGGAGTCCCCTCTCCCTCAGAGACTTCTGAGCTGCCGAGCACAGGAGCGAGACGATTTTCTTGAGCTTCTCCTCATCGCCGACAAAGACAGAAGGGAGGGCGTTGGAGAGCTCCGTGTAGGCCGAGGTCGGCCTCGCTAGCTCAAACTGCGCCCTGAACTCCGTGTCCACTATCAGCATGGACTCTTCGCCGTTCTCCGCTTATATCACTACCACTATGTACTCGTAGTCCTCTGCATTGGAAAAACTCCAGCTTATTTTATTGAAAAAATTATTTATTTTGTAGAGAAGACTCACCCACCTCCGGGGCAATCCAAGGTCTTGGGCCAGGAAGAACGACAAAGAGAAGCGCCATATCCATCCATTCTCAGCCTCATCATCAGCCTCTTCTTGATGCTCTCAATCTTGAGCTCGTGATTGCCAAGCGCCGTCACGTACTTCGTGGCCTTGGCAAGAACATCCATCTCAACATCACTAGTCTTTCCAAGGATCCCCTACAAAGAATAACCAATGTGAAGGAATATAATGCCATGTAGAAACTAAGCATGCTGAACCAACCTGAGGAATGAGGCAAGAGTATTCCTGGTTCAGTGGGATGGATGTGGGTGCTGATGGGGTCTCTAGCTCCATGAAGTCATGCACCATTTGGACAAGCCTCTCTTCTTCTAAACTACTCATCTCTCTCTTTTCTCTTTATGGTAATGGAAAGGCATCTAAATAAGGAAGGGGGTGGGTGGCGCAGGGATTACGTGAGCAAAAGTAAAGTAAATGAAGAACGTAACTGCATTTGTGCAATTCTTGGATGTTGGGGAAAAATCTTCAATTATATGATGACAAGAGAGAGAAGAGGGAGGATAGTTGGGAAGGAGTGACTGAGCTGGACTGAGGACATTATATCATTATGAATAAGAAGAGCAACTAACAGGAGAATTTTGTGGCATTCACCACGCTTTGCACTTGTATATATAATGTAAATATATTTTTAGCTTCAGTTTCTTGAAGATCCAAATTTTTCGATAAAATCAAGGAGGGCACGGACGAGGTGGACTACCTCCCTGGGTTTCCAATTTTGGAAAGCCTCATAATTTTAAAATTGGTTAGGTATATCATAAAAATTTAAAAATAATAAAAATAATAAACAAAGACCCATTGTGGAAACAACAAAAAAGCTTGTCCTCTAATCTGAAAAAAAATATATGATAGTTTGATTGAAGATTTTGATAGCTTAATTGATGATTTTGTTCGTAAAAATGCTAAAAAAATTATTTATGTGACAAAAAGGGTCCAAAATTCTAGATTTTGTCCTAGGCCCCATAAATTATGGGACCGGTATCAATAATATTTTAGGCTTCTTCCAGTGATTAAGACACATATCCTAGCATAAATATTTAGTGTATGCTCACTCTTTTTTTCTTTTGGGAATTACAATTGTCAAAGAATTTTTTACAACGTCTTTATAATTTTTAAAATAAATTACCAAAATTTTATTACAACTTTTAAAAATAAAATTTAAATCTGCTCTTAATCAAGAATAATTTTGATAAGCCATGCCTGGTCCAACTTGAATGACATTTGTGGTTAGCGAAAAGTGGCATAAGAGCCCAGACTGGATGGTGGAAGATAGTTAGATCATGGGGACATATTATTCCTTCTATTAATAAATGGTGGAAGTTGGAGACAGTGAACTCAAAAGACCTGTAATGTACTGTACATTAAAGTTTTGAGCGTTACTTGTGTATATTGTAAAAGTTTCTTTGTCAATTATATATTTTTTAAATAGAAACTACAGTACAGCTCTTAAAGCTTCAATCAAAGATGATTTATACTTACACCCATCTTATTGCATCTTTAATGACTACCGTGTCCCACCTAAGATAGGGGTGAGTATTCGGTTAATTAGGTTCAAAGCGAGCCGACTAACCGAAAGTCGAATTGGACCGAAAACCGAATAAGCAAAACCGAAATCGAACCGAATTGGCTCATAACCGAATCAAACCGAACCGTGTTAAATCGATTCGATTTTTGGTTATTCCATTTTTCGGTTTATTTACGTTTTTTTGGTTAATATGTATAGTAACTAATTATACCTAAATTTATTTAGTATATATATATATATATATATATATATATATATATATATATATATATATATATATATATATAAAATTTGTTTTATTATATATATATATATATATATATATATTATATATATATATATATATATATAAACTAAATTTTCTTATTCAGTTTTCGGGACCGAAATCGAATAAAAAATTTAGTATTTTCAAAACCAAAACCGAACCGATTTTTTTAAAACCGAACGAAATCTCTTATTCGGTTCGGTTCGATTCGGTTTTCAGTCGAAAACCAAATAATGCTTATCCCTAACCTAAGGGATGCATCTGTTGGGCTTCTAGTTAAGAATTTTCATTGTTAGTATAATAACTTTCTTAGCATATTAGCTCGTGGAGCCTATAGTCCAATATGATTTACGGGCATAGGGTAACTATCTTCAATAAATATTGTTCATACATAAAAAATATGCTCGTATTTTGCAAAATAACAAGGTATTGGAGCCAATCATAGCCTAGCTCAAACCCTAGGCCTTTTTAGTCCCTTTTCCACTTAATTCACAATCAATAGTCATGTTACCGTTTTGTCGAAGCTCGCCACAAACCCCGACGAACCCAAGGTCCTCACGGACCACCAGGTGTCTTTACGAACAAACCCTTGTCGTTGATCGTATCAGATCTTGCACGCAGCCACAAACGCCACCACCTGCCACCGTTCCCGTTTTCCATTTATTTTCCGCTTCATTCATAATCAGCCCAACCACCGTCTTGTCGAAGCTCGCCTCCAACCACGATGAACCCAATGTCCTTGTGCACCACCTAGCGTCTTTACAAACAAACCCTTGTAGCTGCCCACATCAAATCTCGCACGAAGCCACAAACGTCACCACCCGTTGCCATCTCCCACAAGCCACACTAGACGTTTCTAGACTACCACAGTTCTCTAGACGACTCCATTATCCTTGTGCACTATCTGTTGTCTTTATGAACATACCCTTGTAGTTGACCTTATCAGATCACGTACGCAGCCACAAACGCACCACCCACCACCGTCCCTTTTTTGTTCCTTTTCTATTTCATTCACAATCTTTAGCCCCGCCACCATCTCGTTGGAGCTCGCCTCCTACCCCGATGAACCTATTGTCCTCGTGTACTACCTATTGTCTTTACGAACAAACCCACGTAGCTGCCCACATCAGATCTTCGATGAACCTATTGTCCTCGTGTACTACTTATTGTCTTTACGAACAAACCCACGTAGCTGCCCACATCAGATCTTACATACAGGCAAAAATGGCACCACCCGTTGCCATTTCCAACAAGCCACACTAGACACTTCTAGACTACCTCTGTTATCTAGACGACTCCACGAGTCTGTTGGACTTAATCCCATATTGCTTTGTTTTACCTAGTCTTTAGCATATTGTGTGGTGGGGAGCTTTTCTCTCCATCACTTTAGTGTTGGAGCTGAAACTTAGAGGGGACTAGGAAGCACACAGGCACAGAGAGCTAGAGAGGAGAAAGAAAGCTTGTGTAATTGCTACTTAGGTACGGGTGTTTACTAAGGGAGCCTTTAAATAGCTCACAAAACCAAACCATAACAACTAAAGTAATGGAGAGAAAAGCTCCCCACCACACAATATGCTAAAGACTAGGTAAAATAAAGCAACATGGGATTAAGTCCAACAGAGTCTGGTCTCCATTGCTAGCACCGACTCCCACCTCCTAGCTGACAGTCAATCACCGTCGAAGCCACACGATCGATCATTTCAATCTTGAAGGATCTCGTCGGACATCCTTCTCGGACCTCATCGACCTTCACCTGACCATCATTGGAGCTTTTTCGCCGATCCCTTATGCAAATATCACTTCCTTATTACTTTTTAATCTACTCCAACCCACTTTTATTCATCAACTTTCCTTCGTTTCTCTTACATGGTTTCTCTCTATCCTCTAGTTAGTATGTACTTTTACATATATTCTCTTTATGTATCTCACATGTGTATCTTCTATTCTTAGATGCTTGGATTTTGGGTGATTCTCTTCCTATGTGAGTCCTCATTCTCTGAAAAAGAACCTTGCTTGCCTTACTAACTCTATTGTTATGGGTATGTCCCATAAGTGGATTCGGTCCCTTCCTGCTAAAATCTTCCTACGCAAACTTTTTTACAATCCTTTCTTAATTTCTTACGGGCAACAATCCCATGTGAACCAAAAGGCAATTATGACTGTGATATGAGTTATGGAAATTGGCCTATTCTATTTGGAATGTCATGTATGTTGGAGACTTCTTTTACTTTGGTTTAGTACTTGTCACTATCCAACTCATCAATATGCCTAGCTTTTTCTCTTTTACTCATGTCACTTCCTGTTCATGTATACGTATTTTGTATGTATTGTTCTTGTATCATGTATTATAGCATTCTTGTATCACGTCTTAATACGATATCTTGTATGAGTTGCTTGTACCCGTATCCATTGGTAGTATTTTATATTTCTTGATGAGTATTTATAATTGGATTTCTTGTAGTTTCCTCGTACCTCACCATGGAAAAGTAATTTCTCGTCTCGAAGTAATGTGCCACCCTTGTCCTTATTTAGTTGTATGTGTGGTTCACTGCTTCGATGATGAAATATTGATCTATGTCATGATACATGTTTCATTTATTTTTCATAGTCATTTAGAGCATCTGTTGAATAAATTTATTAAATGACTTATGTACCTATATCTTGATTAATGCTTTTTAGATAATATAATAATATTTGAGACTGTCCTGGATATGCAGAATATCCATTGGCATTACGATAGACCAGTACTAGGACCCATAAATAAAATGGAGTATCCATAAATTATAAAATTTAAGAATTTAGTATTAGACCGAAAAATTCGTCTGCATTTCGTTGAACACTGTCGAATATTTTGACTGGTCACGTACTGACTAAGTGGCTTGACTTTTTGGGGACTTACTTTTACCCAATGGTCACATTGTTTTGTTTGGATTGCTGAGATTTTAGAAGAAGGGCGTAGATTGATGACTTGGTAAGATCAAGGGCAAAGAATCAATCCTCATTCATATAAAATATATATTTTCTCTCTCCTCTTCTCTTTTCACTCTATTCTTATAAACCACCTCACCCAAATTTAGGTATATAGTGTTTAGTGTGATATTATAATTTATTTTGGGATAATTAGCGTTAGAAAGAAGGAGTTAATTTACATACTTTCAATTATGATATCTTTGGTGCACCGTACAATAGTCTCAATTTTGGGAACACAACACAAACTCTTGTCTTCAAATAAAAATTCATATTTCTGTCCTGGACAAGTTAGTCTACCAACATGATCTTTGTATCACTCTCAAACTCACACACTTGTACTTTATTTTAAATATGCAGCAATCGTAACACTTGACTCGACCAAATTGAAACCCTATTAAACCATTGTCACCAACATGACACAAACCCTCAACATCAAACATACATCTATCATGCCACACACCAAACACCACTTTATCCTCACACCAATGCATTATTTTTTTGTTTGTTTGAAGATTTAAAATTTAGCTGATAAAGGGTTGTAACTCCCAAACTCTTTCCCCCCCCCCCCCCCCGCTAGGAGTTGGTAACATCGAAACTCTTCCTCTTCATAACCCCATTTTTTAATCTTCTTCATTCAAACCACCTTCATAACCCCATATTTCAATATCCTTCATTCAAACCACCTTCATAACCCCATCTTTTAATCTTCTTCATCCAAACCACTTCATAAGCCCCCTCTTTTAATCTTCTCCCTTCAAACCACCTTCATAACGCCCTCTTTTAATCTTCTCCATTTAAACCACCATCATAACCTCCATCATAATCTTCTCCATTCAAACCATCTTCATAACCCCCTCTTTTAATCTTCTCTGTTCGAACCATCTTGATAACACCCACTTTTTATCTTCTCTATTCAAACCATCTTCATAACCTACCTTAGTTTCCTCTTACCTTTCACCTTAGCTCCTCTCTCCCTCCTCCAAGCCATCCAAAATAGCCCCACCCCCATCCCAAAATCGAAATCAGTCCCTTATTTCACCACCTTTTCTCCACGACTTCCACCACCTCCACAGACCCCCAAACCACCTTAACATCATATCCCATCAACCTAATATCTAACCAAGCCACCACAACTCCTAGAACAACCCACACAATCCGTACAAGGAGCATCAAGCACCAAAAGTCAAATCTAGAACTGATTTGAAGAAGGCTTTGTTTGGACTGATTTTTACATCTTTTTCTCATAAGTAAGTGGTCATTTCTCTACTCCTGAACCTCTCTTGATGCTCTAAATACTTCCCTTAGGGTTCTTTGTATTTTTCTACACCATGTTAGACAAACTATGCATGATTTTCTAGATATTCTTCAATATCTGCATAGAAATTTTACTATATTCACCAACTTGTGTATCACCTTTGATATGGTAAATAACTCATATTAAAACTCTGATTTAAATCCTATTTTTAAGAAAATTTTTAGATTATAAATAAGTTGCTTGAGGTTAGAAATCATGGTAAGTGATGTATGGAAATGTGTAGAGTGTGGTGTTATTATTTGTGTACTCAAACTAGTATAGTTTGGCTTAAAGTCTCATGATAAACAGGGAATTATGATATTTTTAATAATAATTCCAGAATATATAACTTAATTATATGATGATTTACATGGTTATTCATGATAGGGTGTTTACTTAGTATTATTAGAGCTAGTTTTGTCATAAAGCATTAATGCTAAGAAAATAGTTGTATATCATTTTAGTTAGTAATATAGATTTAATTTCAAAAAATTTAAATGGATATTAAAAAGTATTATATGAAATTTTTGCTTGGGTTAACCTTGGATATTTATTATACTACATGTTCGGCACATCGCCTAGTTTTGACTCTAGAAAATCATGGTTATAAACACGATCTTAGAAGTATAAGTTATGATGCTAGTTAATATTCTAAGTATTAGGAGATGACTTGATTATAATATAGTTGCAAGATAGATGTGATGAAAGTAGAGTGTTAACCCTAACCTGTTAGACAATACTAGAAGGTATAAAATCTGGTAACTATGTGTTTGAGAAATAACTTAGTAACCCATGACCCTAGTTAGGACGTTGCATATTGGTTGTGATCTTGTACGCATTTAAGGTGCAATAACGATAATACTAACTTAATACTATACCTTTAGGCTTGCTTGATCGATCTGACGCGGACGTAGGAGCAGACACTTTTCATTTATAGTTTGGAGTTCCAAGCAAGATACCTTGTCATATTTGTTCTGTTTAATTTCATGACAATATTCTTGTGTTTCTAGTGTATTTCTTTAGTAGTGTGCATTCAAGTATGACATGGGTGCCATCGGTGTTGTCATCGATGTTCACGTGCGTGTGTATGACTTAGTATGTAGATGACATTCCTCAAAAGTGTGATGTTATTCTCAATAACTTTCGTGCCTTGTCACATACCATTACACATCACATAAGTGAGATTCATTGTGTTGGCATGAGCTTACACATTCGGCTTGCTATCGGTGTAAGTGGTTCATTTGTCGGTACATATATTGATTTGATTGAGTCTAGGTAGTGACTTGCATTGAGACATGGATTGTCTGAGTCATGGATACGACCTGGACATATGCATTCGGTGGGAAGAACAACTAGTAGGTATATGGGACATATATATAATATTGGCAATTGTAATGTCTATGGATCGACATAGACTGTTTGATATTCTTTTAGCAGATGCCACTTCCGATAGGAAGATAGGCTTGTATATAGATATATTTAGATTTATTTCAGATTTAACAACATCAAGTCTCAACATCTCAAAATAATACAACTCTGACTCCACAAACATAAATAACATAAAGAAATAAGATATGCAGTCTAGCTATCTAATCTAGACAATGGTAACATCCTCAGCAGCTGCCTGAACCTCCAGGGGGTCCAGGTTGCAAGTGTCATCTTGACCTGCTCTGTGGTAGATAGGACAGAACTTTTTATTATTCTCTGTAATATTTTCAACAGGTCCAGTCAGGACAGGAACGAGTACATATCTCTCAAACAGTTCATATCATGGCAGGGAATGTAAAGCAAGCAATAGAGTAAGATACAGGAACTGTAAGAATGTACACACAGAGTAAAAGGGAGATATTTAATAAACTGAAAATATGTATCTATAGAAGTAAGAACTTTAAGTGACTAAGTGATTTAGAGCACAAGATGGTTTGTAATCGGCTTGGGTTTGCACACAGAGTAAAAGGGAGATATTTAATAAACTGAAAATATGTATCTATAGAAGTAAGAACTTTAAGTGACTAAGTGATTTAGAGCACAAGATGGTTTGTAATCGGCTTGGGTTTGCACATGAATAATCTGAGTTGTACATGAGGGCTGTGTTGCACATGAAGAACATAGTTTCACATGAATAAGTAACAAAGTTGCACATGATGGGAAAAATCACATAACCATTTATACTCACCCCTACCCCAATCAATACACAAGGATCTAGTCAAGTTACGTTACACACATGATGGTTTAGTTATACATGAAGTACATTGGAAAACATGGCCGTATATGAGAACTCATAAAAGTACATGAGCGTACATGAGTGCACATGAGAGTACGTGAATAATACGAGAGCAAAGAATACGTGATGTATATGAAACACATGACATGAAGTACCCAATGCGCCTGCTAATGGGGATAACATCTCATGAAAAGATCCATATAGTACCAACCCGTGATAACAAGTGTCAGCATCAAGTAATCTAGAGCATGAATATAAGTCCTAGCAAGTATGAAACGATCAGAGAATGTACTCGCCTGAGATCATGAGTGACTGTGAATATAATGTCCAAACTAAGGTGTCTGAGTCCTAAATAGAGCACACAGGTTATGAAGAGTTCAATTATATGATAAATGAAGTTTATAATACAATCTACATGATTCTAGGCCATTCTAGGTCAAAGTCAACTCTTGGTCAACTCTGGTTAACAATCTAGTCAAACTAGGTCACACTATACTCAAACTAGTCAACTAGTCTAGGGTTTAGTCAAACTCTAGTCTACAAGTCTTGTTAGGCCTATCTAAGGTTATATCATGAGCCTTGCCATAGGCTAATATATATACCTAGGATACTATAAGCTATAACAACTATCTACATATATAAATATGTATACACATATACTCAAGCCTATAGTTCTCAACATATACATATCCTATGTACCATATAGTCTATACCATATCTATACACTAGCATATCATAGAGCTTATGCCTAACATCCTATAACATATGCCACCAATAACCCAAACACTAATATAACATTATATATATATATATATATATATATATATATATATATATATATATATATATATTGTCACGCCCCAGAACCAGAATATTGGAGAGCGGGGGAATGACTCAGCCAGCTACGTATTACGGGTAGATGAATACCGTATAATACGATCAATGCTGTCTAACCAGACGAGGGGGTGCATACTACATAAAGGTCTTACTATGGTCATTACACATCTATTGTCTCAATCATTCAATCAAGGAAACAGAAATAGAGAACATGTAAGATAAAGCAGTAAGGCGTCCCAAACGCTCAGTCAAAATGTTCTTGAGATCTGGCTTTACAAAATATAGCCAGATGATATAGCAAGTATACACAATTGTTATCAGCTGCAGTCTGACTTAATTACAATTATGTAAATGTAAGTACAAGACAATCCGACCAACATGTCGGTGCCAAATGGCTAAGTATAAAGGTAAATAACAAAACGAGCGGTGAAGTAAGGAACCCACTCGAGTCCTCCTGCAATCATGCCTCTAGTATTGACCATCTTGGAGGTAGAAGTACACTGGATCCTCGGGAACCGGCTCTAAATCTGGCCATGCAAAACCAGAGAGGTTAGACCTCTAATAGCAAGTACCACAAGGAAGGACGATATGAAGGACATAAACCAGTAAGTAAAAGAATATAATAATGGATCTCTGCTTGCTACTAGGATTTACATCACATCATGACACTTCGAACCAACCTCCCAATCAAACAAGGACAGAAGTTGGTCCGTCATGTCCTGACATTCTGATCATCCCAGTTAGGTAACAGAGTAGTACAGTACACAAATAAATCATCTTGAACGGCCAATCAAATTCTACGGCTTGCTATTGTGGGTCCCAAGTTATCCTGGAATAATGCAATAAAGATTCCTCAGTTCTGACTATGTGCGAGCAAGGCTAGTCTATCCAGTCAATCATGTACGCCATGCATGAATTAGACGAGTCCTAGCAGGACGCCCGTCAATATACAATATACCATAATAATAAAAGCAGATACTGTTCCCTGCCCGTGTGGCAGATTTACAGTATCTGTGGGAACTAGCCGGCCCGTCGGGTACTACTCGTCCCAAGGGGGCTGCCATGTAAGAACTCGGGAATCCATTCTCTCCATGCAATCATTATTTTATTTAACTTAATAGTCCCTACGTTGAGTGAAATCCCATGCCGTGGATCATGGTCATTCAAATGAGTACTTTCGTACGGGATACGATATGCACAACTCTACAACGATACCAGTGCGGTTAGGTTGCAGGTCTTACATAGCGTAATGCAACAATCAAATCTAACCACGGTAATCATGCCTTGACCATAAAGTACACATGCTTCCTTTGTAAAAATAAATAAATAATAATTAAATAGATTGAAGTCTGCATGTGCATGTATGTCAATATTGAGATCAGCCAGTCGATTACAATAGTTTATAACATGAACGTGTCTCATTCATTCATTTCAATAAGACGACTAGCCAGTCTCTTAGTTCCAACTAGGAACGCATGATCAATTAGTCAAATAACCATCGTCATTAATGGTGACAAGGCATGAAAGTCATTTATCATCAAATAGGGTCGAGTCTATAACTCTCGAGGTCAAGTTCTAGTCATACTGGGCATCCATGGATCAATCAGGATACAAGGCGCATTTTACATAACAATCCATTTTAACAAATTTAACATATCATGATTTATCAAGAAATTCACGCAAAAAGGCGTAAGGATATAATAGAAGAATTATCATGCCATCATTAAATGAATATGGTATAGAACAGAATAAAAACACCCAAGCCAGGAAGTCACGCCAACAAGTCTAAGCTAAGTCCAAAAGTCACGCAAGAATCGTATGCGTGAAAAGTATGCCAAGTCTGGCATGAAGGAGCGAGCGTAAAAAGAAGTAGTACACTCAGGAAAGCGTGAGCGTAAAAAGTGAAGCGTGACAAGTGATGCGTGACAAGTGATACGTGCTGGCAACGTGAGCGTATGAGCGTGACAAATAATTCACGCACGCACGCGCTGCGGGAGGGTGAAAAGTCACGCACGCCAAAAGTCACGCACAATGTGATCGTGAAAAGTCACGCACGCAAACTCATGGACATGAGCGTGACTCAAAATACATGCATGCAAATGCAGGCGTGACTGAAAATACACGCACGCAAATGCGAGCGTGACTTAAAATACACGCACGCAAATGCGAGCGTGACTGAAAATACACGCAAACACGTATAGACGTGTGTGTGATTGGGCTGATGTTTACGCGAGCACGTAAGAACGTGTGCGTAAAACATCTCCCAAACTCCAAGTTCCATGGAGCCTTTGCTCCAGTGCCAAAAATACACGCTAAGTTGGTGGACCAAGAACCCAAGAACAGCCAAAATACTATAACTTAGATCTAGAGAAAACCAGCCGTAGAAATCAAAAATGCTAAGAACTAATCTCTCTTGGAATCACGAGAAGAAGGCAAATGAACCATAAAAATGGGTGATTGAGAAGCAAGTTTGCACTTGCCTTCTCCTGCTGCTGGTAGGTGGTGGAGAGTAATGAGAGGAAGAAGAAGAAGTAATGGTGAGAATGAAGTAATGAGGAGAGAGAAAGAGATGGAAGCTTTAAATAGGGGGAGTGGTGGTAGGTGGGGTGTTGGGCCGGGTTTAAGGGGATCCAGCAAACCGAAACCCAATAACACTAAAGCAGCAAATAAAATACAGGTAATAAAATTGCAGAAATAAAATTTACAGGAAATTAATTAACATGAAAATTTAAAGAGCAGATAATTAATTATCATGAAACTAAAGGAATTTAAATACAAAATAATACATGATAAATACTAAATAAATACACAGGAGTTGTACATGTATAAAAATACGCATTTCGGGAACGGGGAGTGACATCTCTACCCACCTTAGAAAAATTCCGTCCTCGGAATTTCAAATCCAAGCAGGATAGAAACATCGGGGCTAAACTAATACAAGCAATTCTAGTGATCAAGCAATTCTAGTGAACAAGCAATTCTAGTGAACAAGCAATCATTTCTACCATATCAAAAGCAAGTACTATATATGTAAATCTATCAATCTACGATATCAGGTAGCTCTACCCATAAAGCGATAAGCATGAGAAATCAAGACAATCAAGGTATACAGAAAGAGATATACCTTGTGAGTCAAACAGGTGTGGATACCATGATCGGATATCATCCTCACGTTCCCACATTGACTCTCCCAAGGAGTGATGACCCCAAGCAACACGGACAAGACTAATTGTTCGGTTCTTGAGTATCTTCTCTCTTCGGTCCAAAATGGACACAGGCTGTTCCTCGTAAGACAGGTTGGTACCAACAACCAGCTCAGAGTGATCGAGGACATGGCTTGGGTCCGATACATACCTACGTAATTGGGATACATGAAATACGTCATGCACCTCTCGTAACGAAGGTGGGAGTGATAAACGATAAGCAACATCGCCTATCCGATTAAGGATAACAAATGGGCCCACGTACCGCGGACTCAATTTCCTACGAACGCCAAATCTAATGACCCCACGAGTAGGTGAGATCCGCAAGAATACGTGGTCCCCAACAAAGAATTCTAACGGCCTACGATGCTGGTCCGCCCAATGACGATGCCGATCCTACGCAACTCGAAGTCGCTCTCTAATCCCTTTAACTACTTCAACCGTCTGAACAATCATTTCTGGGCCTAGCATCTTCCTCTCTCCGATATCATCCCATACAAGCGGTGACCTGCACTTCTTACCATATAATGCTTCGAATGGCGCCATCAGGATACTGGCCTGATAACTATTGTTGTATGAGAACTCGACCAAGTGCAGGTGACTCTCCCAAGACCCTCCAAAATCTAGAGTGCAAGCTCGTAACATATCTTCTAAAGTCTGAATCGTTCTTTCTGATTGCCCATCCATCTGCGGATGGTAAGCCGTGCTAAACCTTAACTTGGTACCCAGACTATGATGTAAGCTCTTCCAGAAATGTGATGTAAAGCGGGTATCTCGATCCGACACAATACTGACAGGGACTCCATGTTGCCTGACTATCTGTTGCATATATAATTCTGCCAACTTTTCTGTAGATTGTCCTACTCTGAAAGGAAGAAAGTGTGCTACCTTTGTAAGCCGATCTACTATCACCCAAATAGCATCCTTACTACTTGGTGATCTTGGTAAACCAGTCACAAAGTCCATTGTAATATGCTCCCATTTCCATTCCGGGATAGGAAGTGGTTACAATAACCCAGCTGGCCTCTGCTGTTCTGTCTTCACTTGCTGACATACCAAGCAACGGGAAATAAATCTAGCTATCTCTCTCTTCATCCCGTTCCACCAGAAATGTTGCTTGATATCTTGGTACATCTTGGTCCCTCCAGGGTGAATAGAATACTGAGAACTGTGAGCTTCTGCCATAACCTCCTGTCTGATATCTCCACTAGGCACACATAGACGCAATCCAAACCTAAGTGTACCATCTTCATGAATCCTCACCTCCTTCCTGAGTCCTGACTCACATTCTGCCCTAAGCTTCTGAATCCTTGGGTCCTGTGCCTGAGCTGCCTTGATCCTGTCTACCAAGTCAGATTGGACTTGTAGACTAGTTAGAACTCCTGCATCACTAGGAAGTATAACTTCGATGCCCATCTCCTGAAGGTCTTCTAAGATGTGCTTCTGCGTTGTCAACATAAATGCGCCGCCTCTCCTGCTAAGAGCGTCTGCTACTACATTAGCCTTGCCTGGATGATACTGAAGCTCCACGTCATAATCCTTAATCAACTCTAGCCACCTTCTCTGCCTCATGTTCAGTTCCTTCTGAGTAAAGATGTACTTCAGACTTTTATGATCTGTGTACATCTCCACTCGGTCACCATATAAGTAATGCCTCCATAGCTTCAGAGCAAACCCTACTGCCGCCAACTCTAAATCATGAGTTGGGTAATTCTTCTCGTGGTCCCGAAGCTGCCTAGATACATACGCTATCATCTTTCCATGCTGCATAAGGACACATCCAAGTCCCTTACCTGACGCATCACAATATACTGTAAAACCTCCGGTTCCAACTGGCAATGTAAGAATAGGTGCTGATATCAACTTCTGCTTCAAAGTATCGAATGATGCCTGATATTCTGCCGACCAAACGAATGGCACATCCTTCCGGGTCAAACGGGTCATGGGCGCTGAAAGCCTTGCAAAGTCTGACACAAACCTTCTGTAATATCCTGCCAATCCCAAGAAACTTCGCACATCTGCTACGGTCTTGGGTACTGGCCAACTCTCTACTGCTTCTACCTTCTTGGGATCTACTGCTACTCCAGCTCATGATATGAT
This sequence comes from Iris pallida, assembly GCA_029216955.1. Lineage (NCBI taxonomy): Eukaryota > Viridiplantae > Streptophyta > Magnoliopsida > Asparagales > Iridaceae > Iris > Iris pallida. The sequence continues at coordinate 8,688,804 of JANAVB010034619.1, forward strand.
ATGACCTAAAAATAAAATGTGATCCGACCAAAACTCACACTTGCTGAGCTTGGCATACAACTGGTTCTCTCTCAGAACCTGCAATACTTTCCTGAGGTGGTCTTCATGCTCCTCTTCACTAGCAGAGTATACGAGAATGTCGTCAAGAAACACAATGACAAACTGGTCTAAATATGGCATAAAGATGCGGTTCATCAAATCCATGAATATTGCTGGAGCATTGGTCAAACCAAACGGCATTACTAAGAACTCGTAATGCCCATACTTCGACCTGAAAGCTGTCTTGGGGATATCTTCCTTCCGAACCCTCACCTGATGGTACCCTGAACGAAGATCTATCTTGGAGAAAACTCTAGCCTTGCTCAACTGATCAAATAAGTCGTCGATCCTGGGTAATGGGTACTTGTTCTTCACTGTTGCCGCGTTAAGCTTCTTGTAGTCAATGCATAATCTGGATGACCCATCCTTCTTTCCCACAAGTACCACCGGTGCTGCCCATGGTGATACGCTAGCTTGGATGAACTTCTTCTCCTTCAGTTCCTCTATATGCTGATATACCTTGGCCTGCTCTGAATCCGCCATTCTGTAAACTCGATCTGATATCGGTTTAGTTCCTGGTGCCAATTCTATACTGAACTCAATATCTCTAACTGGTGGTAGACCTGGAAGTTCTTCAGGAAATACATCTAGAAATTCTTCAACTACCTTCGGAATCTGAACTTCTTCCATTGCCGCCACTACTCCCTGCTCTTGCTGAGTTGCCTCTGATCTGACTAAAGTAAACCTCTTCATGCCTGGAATATCAAAAGATACACTCCCTCTACGATAATCTATTGTCGCATGACTGTCTTTCAGCCAGTCCATGCCTAAGATAACGTCGAAATTTCCAACAGGAAATTCTATCAACCGGGCAGGTAAAGAATGCCCGCAAACTATCACGCTACATGCTAAAATAACTCTACTAACTCCTACGAGCCCATTACCAGTGAGTATATTCAACCTCCCTGGCAATGCCTCAAACTCCATTCCTAGTCGTGTCGCAAATCGTGCAGATATAAATGAATGAGATGCTCCCGAATCAAACAATGCTACTGCGGGATATGAGGCGACGAGAATGTTACCTGCCACAACATCTCCCGATGCCAATGCCTCTTCCAAGGACAGAGTGAATGCTTGCCCTCGACCTCCTTGCTGATTTCCATGCTGCGGCCTAGCCTGGTGCTGCTGCTGGCCCCTGCCTTGATGATGCTGGGGTGGTCTATGCTGGTGTTGCTGCATCGACGGTCCTTGCTGCCGAAACATCTGAGCCTGCGGTACTAACGGACGCTGCGCCAATGGCCTAACTGCCACCGCTGGTCCCCGATACTGGCCTGCCCCTGGTGCTGGCAGAGCAGGAAACTGCTGCCCTGGTCCTCCTGACCTCGAATTCATAGGACATGTGGTAACCCGATGGTCTAGATTTCCACATATCAGACATAGTCCATTCAATGTCCGACACACATCTCTAGTGTGTCCCATCTTTCCACAATAAGTGCAGCCCGCCGGGGGTTGCTGGTTCTTCCTCTGTTGCTGTTGCTGCTGCTGCCTGGGTGGTGCTGACCCTCGTATCGCCACATCGTGGATACGAATGCCAGTGGATGGTACTGTTGTTCGGGGCGCTGCTCCCCCTCCTCCTTCAATCTGACTGTGGGATCTCTTCTGACCCCTAGTCCTTGTCGCAAGCCTCTGAATGGTGAGCTCATGCCTTCGAGTTGCCGTCAATATCTCATCAAAAGTCTGGTAGTTGTGCCCTTCTATCAATTGCAAGAGCTTGAGATGAAACCCTTGCTGAAACCTCATGGCCCTATGGTGCTCTGTTGCTACCATCTCTGGGGCGAATCTACTCAATCTGCAGAACTCTGCTGCATAAGCATCTACAGTCTTGTCGGCCTGCCTGAGGTTGATAAACTTCTGTTGTAGCTCAAACTGCGCCACAACTCCATAGTACTTGGTCTTGAATCTTGTAGTGAAATCGTCCCAAGCCACAGGACGTCTGATGCCCACTTCCTCTGATTCCCACCAATCACGTGCGAGATCCTGAAGTAACAACTTCACTAGATCCACACGTTCTGCTGCCGGTACCTTAGCCGCTGTCAGAATAGCCTCCATATCCTTAAGCCATGTATCTGCTGAGATGGCATCCTCCGTGCCCTCGAAACGACGGGGGTTGTACTTGCAAAACCTGGCCGATGCTCCTGAATCAGCCCTCACTCCTCTTTTCAATGCTGTCTGCAATCCTTGGTTGAGTAGCACATTCTGCTCTTGTAGCTGAGTGTGCATGCGCTGTTGGGCCAATATCTGATGTTGCTGAGCAGCCATCATTCCTCTCATGATCTCCAGAAGGGCTGGTGTGTCCACTTCCACAGGGGTAGGTGGAACTATGGGTGGGTCTGGAATATCTGGATACTGCGGTCCAACCGCTGGTTCTACTATCACTTTTTCCTGGATAACCTCCTGAGGCGAGACTGGCCCTGGTTGCTGACCATCCTGGTCAGGTTGTCCTTGTTGCCTTTGTTGTTGCTGCCCAGCTCTGACCGATACGGACGAAGTGCCCCTAAGAAAAGGGACAAGAGAACAATCAAACGACCGGACATGAAGGATCAATAAAGTCAAAGGATACCAGAATGTCAAGCAAGAGTTGAGAATAACGAATCAGGAGATCAAGGGGGAACATGTGTGATTGAGACATTCTATAAATCAAAACACCCCACAAGTCTGAAATTAGACCTGCATGGGCCACCACTAAAAACTTGTCATGCCCCAGAACCAGAATACTAGAGAGCGGGGGAATGACTCAGCCAGCTACGTATTACGGGTAGATAAATACCGTATAATACGATCAATGCTGTCTAACCAGACGAGGGGGTGCATACTACATAAAGGTCTTACTATGGTCATTACACATCTATTGTCTCAATCATTCAATCAAGGAAACAGAAATAGAGAACATGTAAGATAAAGCAGTAAGGCGTCCCAAACGCTCAGTCAAAATGTTCTTGAGATCTGGCTTTACAAAATATAGCCAGATGATATAGCAAGTATACACAATTGTTATCAGCTGCAGTCTGACTTAATTACAATTATGTAAATGTAAGTACAAGACAATCCGACCAACATGTCGGTGCCAAACGGCTAAGTATAAAGGTAAATAACAAAACGAGCGGTGAAGTAAGAAACCCACTCGAGTCCTCCTGCAATCATGCCTCTAGTATTGACCATCTTGGAGGTAGAAGTACGCTGGATCCTCGGGAACCGGCTCTAAATCTGGCCATGCAAAACCAGAGAGGTTAGACCTCTAATAGCAAGTACCACAAGGAAGGACGATATGAAGGACATAAACCAGTAAGTAAAAGAATATAATAATGGATCTCTTCTTGCTACTAGGATTCACATCACATCACGACACTTCGAACCAACCTCCCAACCAAACGAGGACAGAAGTTGGCCCGTCATGTCCTGATATTCTGATCATCCCAGTTAGGTAACAGAGTAGTACAGTACACAAATAAATCATCTTGAACGGCCAATCAAATTCTACGGCTTGCTATTGTGGGTCCTAAGTTATTCTGGAATAATGCAATAAAGATTCCTCAGTTCTGACTATGTGTGCGCCATACATGAATTAGACGAGTCCTAGCAGGACGCCCGTTAATATACAATATACCATAATAATAAAAGCAGATACTGTTCCCTGCCCGTGTGGCAGATTTACAGTATCTGTGGGAACTAGCCGGCCCGTCGGGTACTACTCGTCCCAAGGGGGCTGCCATGTAAGAACTCGGGAATCCATTCTCTCCATGCAATCATTATTTTATTTAACTTAATAGTCCCTACGTTGAGTGAAATCCCATGCCGTGGATCATGGTCATTCAAATGAGTACTTTCGTACGGGATACGATATGCACAACTCTACAACGATACCAGTGCGGTTAGGTTGCAGGTCTTACATAGCGTAATGCAACAATCAAATCTAACCACGGTAATCATGCCTTGACCATAAAGTACACATGCTTCCTTTGTAAAAATAAATAAATAATAATTAAATAGATTGAAGTCTGCATGTGCATGTATGTCAATATTGAGATCAGCCAGTCGATTACAATAGTTTATAACATGAACGTGTCTCATTCATTCATTTCAATAAGACGACTAGCCAGTCTCTTAGTTCCAACTAGGAACGCATGATCAATTAGTCAAATAACCATCGTCATTAATGGTGACAAGGCATGAAAGTCATTTATCATCAAATAGGGTCGAGTCTATAACTCTCGAGGTCAAGTTCTAGTCATACTGGGCATCCATGGATCAATCAGGATACAAGGCGCATTTTACATAACAATCCATTTTAACAAATTTAACATATCATGATTTATCAAGAAATTCACGCAAAAAGGCGTAAGGATATAATAGAAGAATTATCATGCCATCATTAAATGAATATGGTATAGAACAGAATAAAAACACCCAAGCCAGGAAGTCACGCCAACAAGTCTAAGCTAAGTCCAAAAGTCACGCAAGAATCGTATGCGTGAAAAGTACGCCAAGTCTGGCATGAAGGAGCGAGCGTAAAAAGAAGTAGTACACTCAGGAAAGCGTGAGCGTGAAAAGTGAAGCGTGACAAGTGATGCGTGACAAGTGATACGTGCTGGCAACGTGAGCGTATGAGCGTGACAAATAATTCACGCACGCACGCGCAGCGGGAGGGTGAAAAGTCACGCACGCCAAAAGTCACGCACAATGTGATCGTGAAAAGTCACGCACGCAAGCTCATGGACATGAGCGTGACTCAAAATACACGCATGCAAATACGGGCGTGACTGAAAATACACGCACGTAAATGCGAGCGTGACTGAAAATACACGCAAACACGTATAGACGTGTGCGTGATTGGGCTGATGTTTACGCGAGCACGTAAGAACGTGTGCGTGAAATATCTCCCAAACTCCAAGTCCCATGGTGCCTTTGCTCCAGTGCCAAAAATACACGCTAAGTTGGTGGACCAAGAACCCAAGAACAGCCAAAATACTATAACTTAGATCTAGAGAAAACCAGCCGTAGAAATCAAAAATGCTAAGAACTAATCTCTCTTGGAATCACGAGAAGAAGGCAAATAAACCATAAAAATGGGTGATTGAGAAGCAAGTTTGCACTTGCCTTCTCCTGCTGCTGGTAGGTGGTGGAGAGTAATGAGAGGAAGAAGAAGAAGTAATGGTGAGAATGAAGTAATGAGGAGAGAGAAAGAGATGGAAGCTTTAAATAGGGGGAGTGGTGGTAGGTGGGGTGTTGGGCCGGGTTTAAGGGGATCCAGCAAACCGAAACCCAATAACACTAAAGCAGCAAATAAAATGCAGGTAATAAAATTGCAGAAATAAAATTGCAGAAATAAAATTTACAGGAAATTAATTAACATGAAAATTTAAAGAGCAGATAATTAATTATCATGGAACTAAAGGAATTTAAATACAGAATAATACATGATAAATACTAAATAAATACACAGGAGTTGTACATGTATAAAAATACGCATTCCGGGAACGGGGAGTGACATATATCAAGATATATATATATATATATATATATATATATATATATATATATATATATATAATATATATATATATATATATATATATATATATATCAAGGTGTCACACACATCCACTTATATTCTATTTTACATATGCATCCTTATATATATCATATATATATAAGATCAATGCCTAACCCACATATCTACATATCCTCAATATCACCCAATGTAAATATATAACACAGATATATACTATGACTATATATATATATATATATATATATATATATATATATATATATATATATATATATATATATATATATATATAACCAACTAATCCAAATATCCTTAGACATGTATCAATAAGCCTATAGCCTAAACATCTATATAAGACATAAGGTAATCACAACTTATATAATGCATATAGATAAGGTATGATATATGCCATGTTACTAATGTAACATATGGTTAACCCTCATGTATATCTCTGTAAACAAGAACAATAGGTATCAATACTAATGATATATAGCCTAGGCATGAGTCCCTCTTATGTAACACATGATGTAAACATACACATATCCTCATTTATCGTACCTCATATGTAGATATCAACACAGGATATTACTCAACTCTGTCCAGATATTGGACTGGACAGACCATACAAAGCAGTGGCAATGAGATGCCCAGGTAAGTGCAGTATAAGGGGGTCTGAAGAATGGCAATGAATGTATCCTAAACTCAAGAATTGTAAACCTAAACCCAACTGAAATCATCAAGGGGTGTGTGTGTAAACATAGTGTCAACCTCGAGTTAGGTTTGTGTCCAAGGCGTGTCCAATTTGGTGTCGAACAGGGTTAAAACAGTGTTAAAATTCGAGTATTAGATATAGTGCAGTGCACTGTCTCGTGCTGGTGTGTCGATCCTTCTAGGATACGAGACACAGCACCACGTGTCTCGTGATCATGTCCAGAGTTAGGTTAGGGGTAGGGCTAGGTGTCTAATACCCTGATTTGAGTCCAAGTGTCGTCGTGTCCAAGATACGAAAGCGTATCCGAGCCAAATGTTCGTGCATGCACAGCTAGTACGAAATCGATGCAGACTTGATTTTACACTCGACACGACACGACACCACCTCAAACATTGGAAGAACCTTGTCAGACATAGCCCCCACCTCTGTGTTAAGTTTGACGTGTTTACGTGGCGTGTCCACTGAGAAATCGTCTTCGAATTCAGCCAAAGTCAAAAATGGCTATTTAAAGCACTCGAAGAACGTAACAGTCGGGCCAATAAAGACGTATCATGCAAACGGATGCGCCGGTCAGACCACGCGTCATACAGATGCGCCCCGCAACACCAAGCGCCTCATAAGAATGCGCCCTTCAACACCAAGTGCCTCACAAGGATGCGCCCCCATGCGTTCCCATGTGCCTAGTGGAATGCCGATCGATGCGCCCACTCAACAGCCCATCATCCGTCAAAGAACATTAAATGCTGAAGCCTGACAGAGTTGGCAGTACGTCCCCCGAGGACTGAACAGTTGACAGCTTTTTCAGAAGACGAAGCGTCACCAACGTCAGCATCATCATTACTCTCCTCCGGCGATTACAAGCCACATAGCAGCCCAACCATCTCGCATGTGCCTCCGCAGCCATGCGCCCAAATCTCTGCATGCGCCTCAGACTTCTTCTCTGCTCCCTAAAGATAGAAGTCAAAGTCACTATTGAAGCCGCGCATGCGCCTCAAAAGCCATACGCCCCGACTGGTTCGTGACTCCTAAAGGTTACGAGCCAAAGTCTCCTCATACGCCCAGTCTCAGGCACATCCTATCAGATTACCCCCTACCAAATCCAAGATCATCGAGCCATGGACCTACGACACATGTCCTTTGACTTGATTCAGCCTATGAAGGGGTGCTAATCATCCAAGATCTCAACAACTGAAAGATCCTCTCCATTGCTACGTGTCAGCTCAGCCGCAGCCCACAAAGGCAATTTGAAGGGTTCAACTCCTCAAATAGAGCGCATCATCCATGTGCCTCCATCAGCAATCACCACATAGCGTTCCCACGACCAGACGCATCCGACATATACGCGCATGAGCAGCCAGCCTACAAAACTATAAATAGAGGGATCATTTCCTTCTTCCGGACACACATCATACAAGTACCGACATACATATACAGAGGCAGACCTGCGAGCATACATAGAGAGGCAGATACAGACACTCAATGTCTTCCTCCTCTCCGCAAGCTCCAGCATCCAGAGCAATCCAAACCTTCAGAGAACCGAGAACCGTCGTCAGATCGTCAACGGAGTCAACGTATTACCACTCGCTCCATCGGCACAAGGGACCCAGATAAACAAAAGTGTACTCCTAGGACTACGTCTAAGTCCTACATTGTAACAATGTTCTGTTTGTATTGAAATTTGCAATAACACAATTTTAATGGCAAACAAGCTGGCGACTCTGCTGGGGACCTCTTTCTCCTCCACTGAGAAAGCTGTGTCACAATTCGACGACATAAAGGTGGGCTCCTTCCACAAGACGCTAGTCGTATGCCTCAATCAACAGGCGTATGAGGAGTTCATCTCTGAAGGCAGTGCGAGTCCTTCGAAGCGGCTGCCGAAGCCGAAGAAGACTCGCCGAGTCTGGGTGCGCAAGGTCGACGCCTCTACCACCACCACCGAAGGGGATACGCCAATGCAGCCTTCCCTTCCTGCTGACGTCCTCAGCAACAAAGATGCGCCCACCGGTGCAGCGTATCTCCCGAGGAAACGTGCAGCTGACCACATTCTCCAGCCATCTCCCTCTCAGGCGAGGAATATGCGCCGACGGAGCAGGGGCACAGCTAATGCCCCGCGCATCACCTCTGATGCGCCACTGAAAGTCTCTGTCTTTGACAGACTCACTCGCTGTAGTGGCGAGGAAAATTTGGACTCTGAGTACTATGCACCCCAGCGGGCTGGTACGAAGAAGTCCAAGGCAGCACGGGCCATGCGTCTCAAACGTGCTATGCCGGCAGCAAATCAGAAGCATGCGCTCACAATCATGCGCACTGCTGAAGATAAGCTGTATAAGGTCGACTCGGGTGCTTCTGCGCCGAAAATGGGTCGACCTTCAAAGTCCTTGTCTCACTTGGGGGCGCATGGCCTTGCCATGCGCCTGATGGGGGTACGAAGGTGGCACTCTCCTCCAACGATCTGCGTAACGTGATCACTCACAAACGCCGATTAGAAGAGTCGACTGGCAAGCACAATGCGCCCCTCACAGGGCACACCTGTGCTGTAATCACCATCAACTGCTGTCGCAAGGCAGCAGTTCCACCAAGACAGTCGGTGTTCCAGCGGCTGTAATCATCAACACCCCTCCGACGTCGCCTCGAAAAGAAGGTGTCAACAAAAGAGGAGCCAGAACTAAAGGTTGCTTCATGCAATGTAATCTCTAACTCCTCGTCAGTCCGAAAGGCGACTGACAATTCCTCATCCTCGTCCAAGAGCCTGCCGAGGAAAATCAAGACAACTGTCCCGTCCTCCGGGGTGTTTGAAAGCACTCGGGGGAGAAAGAAGATCTTGAAGGAAGCTGGGGATAGTCAAGCCCTCGTTGATCCTCCTTCTGAAGACGAAGATGTCCTCCAAAGCACAGCTGTGGTGGACTTTCATCCTGGAGACGAAATCAGCCTTCCGGACATAGCTGGGGGTAGTCTATCCCCTGTGGATCTGCATCTCGAAGACGAGGACATCCAAGACAGAACAGGGGGTAATCAGGCCCTTACGGACGCTCCTGAAAACGAAGGTGTCCTCCAAAACATAGCTGGGGATAGCCAGGACGAAGCTCCAGGAGAGGCAACTCCTCTACAAGAGAGCGAAGCCGAAAGCAAAGCCTCAACAGATCCATCCGACTCCAGCCGTGTCATGACAGTATACATGACTGAGGGTGATACTGATCCCGATGCACCACCAGCAGACCTCGTCCAGCGCATGGATACCCTGGAGGGAGGACTCAAAACCCTCTCTGCCTCCATGCAAATACTGACTCAAGCAGTGTTTGAAATACGGTCCGCTTTGGCCAGAGCACCATCTACTGGTCCTGACCCAGGGAACAATGGAGAATCAAGCGTACCTCTTCAACGGGTATCCTTGGATACAGATCGCCGTGAGGCACCACGGACGTCAGAGCCCTCAAATGCTCAACTCCAGGCTGTACCACCTTTCCCGACTCCCAGCTCCACGGAAGACGTGGTCGAGATGATCAGGGACTTGTGCGAGCGCTTTGAGTCCAAGAATAGACAAGAGGAGCGCCAAAAGATGGGGATTCCCCAACCTTATCCCCTCGAGTGGAACAAAGTGGTTTATCCTCCTAAGTATAAACCACAAACACTGACGCCATACGATGGAAAGGACTCTCTACGTCGTTATCTGACGTAATTTCAGTCTCAAACGGGACATCTCCCAAAGGAGGACGCACTACTCACCAGCATATTTGTCGGGGCACTGAAAGGATTGCCATACGACTGGTACTGCAGTCTCCCCGATAACTCTATATCTTCTTTCGATGACTTGATACGTCTCTTCCTCGACCGTTTCTACGACGGCAGGAAGGACATGACAATGGCATCCCTTATAGAGATACGCCAGAAGGAGAAGGAAACAGTTCGAGTATTCATCGAACGCTTCCGACAGGCCTGCTTCAGACTGCCCCCGGGCATGCCAGAACATGTACTCCTCTCCTCCTGCAGCATGAACATGCTGCCTGCAATCAAACTCTGGCTCAACTCTACTCCTCCTCCCGACTGGAGTTCCTTGATCATCGAAGTCGAAGCCGCAGAGAAGAAGGCGTCCAATGCTCGCCTTCTGGGAGTTAGTTTCCCTGTCTTTGAGGACAAGGGGAAACGGCCTGCAGCCAACAACCCTGGACAAGAGACGAAGGGTAAACAGGCATTGACTGTCAATGCCTCCAAAGGTGCATCAGCACCTACTCAGAAGCCTCCACTTGCACCAAGGCCAAAGGATGTCTATTCTTTCAACGATGAAGACACCCTACAACTCTTTGAGATACTGAAGCAGGGTGACAAGATCAAGTTGTCAGACCCGAAGCGTCCCGACGAGGTTGGGAAAGTGGACAATCCGAGGTACTGTCACTACCATCGATTTGTCGGACACCCAACTAAGGACTGTTACGTCCTCAAAAACTACATCCAACGCATGATCAATGCGGATGTCATCTCCATCGACTACGAGGAGAAAACGGTCTCGGCCAACCTGGTGTCACTCCAATTTGGCACCTTGCCGCCCACTACAACACAAGATGGCGTCGTCCCCATCCCAAAGGCGACAATGGAGGTGGTTAACTTACCACCTACTCGTGACAACGTGAGTGGACTCATCCCACTCACTACATCCCGGGAAGAGGTCTTGTGGGTTCACCCTGACCTCGTCTCCGAGGTTACTCAACCGGAGGTACGCTCTGCCTCCAAAACTAAGGGCAGAAAGATCAAGTCTTGTCGCATGGTCTCTTCCTTTGTGGAAGTGGAACTTCCTGTACAGACGCGTTCACATCAGAACGCCCAACCCAACGAAGCTGCCGTCGAGGTGGTGCCTCCCTGCACCATCCCTGCTGCCTAGGAAGAGGGCCCATCTAAGCCCCCAGTAGCCAATAAGAAGAAGCATGTAGAGGCTCATTTCGATAGGCCTCTGCGAAAGGAAAATGCTTCGGGGCTAGCCAAGCCCCACAACTTCAACATACTGGCGCAACTTGCTAGTACTCCTGCCCACCTATCTCTGTTCGAGCTCCTTCGTCTTTCCAAGGACACTCGGGAAGCTCTCTGTGAAGCCCTGAAGGATGCTGAGTCCTTCATCATCCAGGTCAAGCAGCCTGAGGATACTTCGACTATATGTGCGCAAAAGTCATTGTGCGGATGAAGTTATCCCCAACATAACTTTCACCCAACAAGACATGCTGCTCAAGCACAACCGACACAACAGGCCGCTGTATTATACAGGGTATATCGGTTCTGTCAAGGTAAAGCGGATTCAGATCGATTCGGGGTCTTCCCTCAGCATCATTCCGAAGACGCTGCTCTCAACACTGGGGATCCCAATGTACCGACTGGCACCTTCCAACACAACAATCAGTAGCTTCAATGCTAGCAAAAGCGAGCCGCTGGGCAAAATACGGCTAAAGTGTCATATCGGTAACCTCAGAACCGAGGTGACTTGCTACGTCGTGGATGCTGACGTCAACTACAATCTCCTAGTGGGTCGTCCATGGCTACACGAGTACATGGTGGTGCCCTCTACACTCCACCAATATATGAAGTACGTGTCCACCAATGACGTCATCCGGACAGAGTTCGCGGACATTGACCCTTTCAAGGGGGTCGAAACCTACTTCACTGATTCTACCTTGTACAAGTCGCCCGACGAGGAGGAAGCCAATGATGCTGACGATGAAGCAGAAATGGCAGCAGAGCATGACATGGAGCCCGAGATGATTCCCGACGCTCCCTTAAAAATTCGACTCAAAGGGAAGCCGCCTCAGACGTTGCCTCCCATGAGCATCAAGCTACCTGGAAAAGCACTAACTGCTCCAGGTAGAACACCTACTGAAGCTCTCTTAAAGATGCGGCTCAAGGGAAAGCCGCCTCAAACATCGGCTTCCCTTGTGGCAAAACTACAGGGGAAGGCACCAACCACAGAAGGTGCAGTTGAGGCACCTTTGAAGGTGCGTCTTAAAGGCAAGCCGCCGCAATCATCTGTCTCATCCAAGCTGCCGGAGAAGGCCCACATAGCCCTCTCGGACCCCAAGATCAAAGCTGTTGGGGACTCTCCAGATCCAACCCCAATACTCACAGACGAAGAGCTAGGGGAATATGTCTCTGCTGATGTAGATGCACCCTCTCTGGATAATATAATCCTGCAGGATAAAATCTCGTGTTTCATCAATAATAGAGTGTCTTTTAGTTATTCTAGTCTTCCACATTGGAATGTCATATATACATTAGATAACGCTCTACGGTCGTTGCAAACACAAATAACGACCGTCCATCATGTAAATCGGGTAGTCCCGTCCCAAGAGGTTTGTTTTATAGTCCCACCGTGGAATCGAAATGAAGAATCCATCATCTTCGGCAAAGTCGAGCGTCATCAAGACCTCCTGCCACTCGAGCAAGAACCGGATACCGGCAGAATACAAGTCTATCGGTACACGGACAAGGCAAAGTACCTCATCCAAAAGATGGGTTACGACCTAAAAAGTAACAAAGGCCTGAACTACGGCAAAGGTCGACGTCTTCCACTCCGGCTTCCAACACCTAAAGAAAAGTCGCAAGACTACTATCATCGAACTCGACGGGGGGTGGGCTATGTCACGCCTCCGTCAACTCCAGAGAGCTCGGAGGCAGAAGAATTAGAACATTCTCATTCGTCCGAAGCATCAATCTGGGATTCCGATACCAGTATCGGCTCAGTCTTCAAGAAGGTGCTATCAGCCAATATGGCATCTGCACAATCTCAAGAAGATGAAGGCGAAGACCAAATGCCAGAATTCTTCGAGGAAGAACCTTGGACTCAACGCCTATGAGCACAGTGGGAGTCTCATTTTGAATTATGCGAACCCCCTACCGAAGACAAAGTCGAGCAGATCGACCTCGGGATGGATCTTCTTCCAAACCCATCTTCGTCAGCAAAAGCCTAAAAGGAGAAGACCAGGAATCTTTAATCCAACTGGCTAAAGAATATATCGATGTCTTCGCTTGGAGCTACAAAGATATGCCGAGACTTGATCCCCAGATCGCGATGCATAGGCTTAACATCTTTCTTGATGCCAAGCCTATAAAGCAACAACAGCGACATTTTCTTCCTGACATCATGAACGCTATCGATCAAGAGGTGGACAAACTCCTGACCAGCGGGTTTATTCGTGAAGAATAACACCCGGATTGGGTGGCCAACGTCGTCCATGTCACCAAGAAGAATGGGAAGATACGAGTCTGTATCGACTTCAAGGATCTCAATACTGCTTGCCCGAAGGACGAATTCCCGCTTCCAATCATCGACGTGATGATCGACAACACATGTGGCTTCGAACGCATGTCTTTCATGGACGAGTATTCGGGCTACAACCAGATCAAGATGTTCCCTGATGACGCAAAACACACGTCATTTAGGACTCCGAAGGGGGTTTTCTACTATACAGTGATGCCCTTCGGCTTGAAGAACGCTGGTGTGACATACCAACGAGCTATGAGCACCATCTTCCGTCAACATCTTCGCAAGACAGTCGAATGCTATGTTGATGACATCGCAGTCAGGAGCCGTCTCAAAGGAGATCACCTACAAGACCTTAAGACAGTTTTCGATCTCATGCGGGCGCATCAACTCAAGATGAACCCCGCTAAATCCTTCCTAGGGGTTTCTAGCGGAAAGTTCTTGGGCTTCATTATCACGGCGAAAGGCATTCATGTCGATCCTGAGAAGACCAAAGCCATCCTTGACATGGACCCTCCAAAGAACTTCCGAGAACTTCGAGGCCTGCAGGGGCGTCTGGCATACATCCGGAGATTTATAGCAAACCTCTCCGGAAAATGTCAACCCTTCACCCAGCTCATGAAGAAGGGAGTCTCTTACGTCTGGACAGAGGAATGCCAAAAAGCTTTCGACGACATCAAGGCTTACTTGACGAGCCCGCCAGTCCTAGTGGCACCTGTCGCCGGCAAACCATTTCTCCTCTACGTCCGTGCCATGGATCATTCTCTCGGTGCTTTGGTGGCTCAGAACAGCGATACAGGCTATGAGCAAGCTATCTACTACCTCAGTAGAACACTGATCGGGGCCGAACACCGGTACAACCCCGTTGAAAAAGAGTGTTTGGCTTTGGTATTTGCCATCCAGAAGACTCGCCATTATGTTTCGGGCCAGACAATTCATGTCATCTCTCGAGTCAATCCACTCAGAGTTCTCATGACGAAGCCAGGATCATTGAACTCCCGGCTAGCTACATGGGCGATCCTGCTAACGCCATACAACATGGTGTTCATTCCACAAAAAGCCGTTAAGGGTCAGGCTCTGGCCGACTCTTTAGCCGCGCACCCCATCCCAGAGTCCTCCAGACTCTATGAAGGCATCCCGGATGAGGTCCAAGAATCAAACGTCACCGAAGAAAGCTCCGTCTGGCGGATATTTTTCGATGGCGCTTCAAGAACAGGCCCCAAAGGCCAAATTATCGCAGGAGTGGGGGTAGTCCTAGTCTCCCCCGATCAGCTGGTCATACAGCGTGCCTACTCCCTTTCAAAGCCGTGCTCCAACAATGTTGTCGAGTACAATGCGCTCATTATGGGACTCCAGCTGGCGCAACGGCTGGGGGTGAATCATCTGCAAGCCTACGACAACTCAAAACTCGTAGTTAACCAGATCAGAGGGCAATACAAAGTTCTCCATGAAGATCTGATTCCTTACCATGAAGTTGCGTTGAACATTATTTCAACCTTCACCAAGTTCTTCATCGAACATGTACCTCGTTTACAAAATCTGGAGGCTGACGCTCTGGCTGGCCTCGTAGCCTCATTGGCAGCACCCCTCGGGACTCAACACTACATCACGATAGTTGGTCGAGACTTGGTCTGTCATAAAAACAACCTATGCTCACAAATAGCCCAGGCCATGTCAACAAGTACTGGTGTTAATGTCCGAGACTGGAGGTTCCCGTTCATCGACTTCACTGTCTACGAAATTCTCCCAAAGGACCCGAAAGAAGCCATCTCAGTCACGAGGCGTTCCCTTCGATTCTATTACGATATAGCTACTAAAATACTGTACCGACGCTGCTACGATAGACTTCTCCTTCGGTGTTTGTCCAACGAAGAAGCAGCCGAAGCCCTTCGAGAAGCTCGCGACGGAACTTGCAGAGCCCATCAACCTGGCCCTAAGTTGCAGGATCGACTGCGACGCATGGGCTACTACTGGCCAACCATGGCAGGCGATGCCGTCTACTATGCTAAGAAGTACTATGCGTGCCAACTTCACGCTGATTTCATCCATACACCGTCAGAACCACTACATCCTACGGTCGCCTCCTGGCCCTTTGAAGCCTGGGACATGGACATTGTAGGACCGATCACCCCCCCTTCATCAAGGAGACACCGCTTCATCCTAGCCATCACCGACTACTTCTCCAAATGGGCAGAAGTAGTTTCGCTGGCGGAAGTGAAGAGCTCCCGGGTGGTCAGCTTCATCAAGCACCATGTCATCTACCGTTTCGGGGTACCTCGAAGGATTATTCACGATAATGGTCCACAATTCATCAGCCATGTTTTCAGCAGATTCTGTGATAAGAATCGTATTCAGAACGTGACATCGACCGCCTACAATCCAGCAGCAAACGGATTGGCCGAGGCGTTTAACAAGACCATCGATAGGCTACTCAAAAAGGTCATGTCATCCAACAAACGCGACTGGGATGAAAAGCTCGGCGAATGCCTTTGGGCCTATCGCACAACGGTACGGACCCCGACAGGCAACACACAATTCTCCCTGGTCTACGGGAGCGAAGCGGTACTGCCTCTCGAGATCCAGATACCCTCGCTCTGTGTAGCGATCACAAATCAACTAACAGAGGAAGACAATCAACGTCGCCGTCTGCAAGAATTGGAGGCACTTGACGAAAAATGTCTCCTAGCTCAACAGCGGATCGAACTCTATGAAGCCCGTATATCATAGGCTTTCAACAAGAAGGTCAAGCAGAGGACTTTCCAAGTAGGCGACCTGGTTCTGGCAGTCAGGAGGCCGATGGTGTTGACTCACAAGACACCTGGAAAGTTCGAGCCCAAGTGGGAAGGTCCTTTCATCATAGCGACGGTATACTCAAACGGTGCTTACCGCCTCGCCAAATCCAATAGGGACTTGTTCATGATGCCCATCAACGGCAAGTTCCTAAAGAAGTACTACTCTTGACATCTTTCAGACATGTACTTCCATCTCCACCCAACAAGGGAGTCTGTGGACCCAATCATTAGGGCTCAAATACAATTCCCTTCCACAAAATCTTACGCTTTCGGAACCCAGCTGTTCCGTGGCATTCTATCCTCCAGTAGAAGGATAACCACGTCCACATTACCTCTGAGTTGTTCCCCTACACCCTAAAAAGCAGGACCTTACGCTCCATAAGGCTACGCTACCCATCATGTTTACCACGTCCATATTACCTCTGAGTAAACATCCTGTACGGACAACCCCTGCATTGTCGTACATTGATCGCAGAACTCCCACATCCACATTACCTCTGAGTAGTTCCGTGTATCCCCCTGAGTCATTCCTACCACGTCCATAACACCTCTGAGTAGGAAGATTCCATCATTTGAATCCCATATTTGCCACGTCCACATCACCTCTGAGCAAGCATATCAATTCTCTCGAACTTATTATCTGTACCTAAAAACCAAGTTGCGCAAAAGATAATAGGTCCACACAAATTATCAAGTTCATGACAGCAAAAATGAACTCACTACAAAAGCTCTGTATTCTTTATTCAAAAATAAAGGATTACATCCCCAGCAAGAGTTGCAAATTACACAAAAAAGAAGAGATTACAATCCCTAAACATCTCCGGGGTTGGCCGAAAGCTCTTCAATCCGACGCTTCAAGTCCGCCGCCCGAGTCTCTACGGTCGCCAGGACCCTGCGTTCGGCTTCTTAACGCATCCTTTCTATGGCCTCAGGAGAAGTGTCATCCTCATGCTTCTCGTCTAACTGTCGCCGCTGCTGAGCCAAGAAAAGAGCCTGGCGGGTGAAAGCCGCTTCCTTCTCCTTAGATGCTACATGTTCGGCCTGGACTCGCTCAGCATCTAATGAGAGTTGGGCCCGCTGGTCTTCAAGGAGGCGAATCTTAGCATCAACCTCCGCTATACTGGCGTCCAACGCAGCTCGCAGCTCCACCTTTTCCTGTATGGACTGAGATAACCTCTCCATCGCAGCCTCAGTTTCAGCCACCTCGCGTTTCCAGACACCCACGGTGGCCTGGTAAGAGGACTCAGCCTCAGCGATCAACTTTTCCTTTTCTGTGTCTATCAGGGCGGAGAGATCATTTTGCTGGATACACTGAAACTCAGAAAGCAGCTGGTCTAGCTCAGCCACTGAGGCCTCTAGAATCTCGGCCATATGATCATGGCCCTGGTGGGAACGTATCAGATTGATGTGAGGGAGTGCCAGGGTTTTTGCCGTCGCAAAGCTTCCGTTGCCATCCATCACTGCCGATACGCCCCTCTGTAGCATCTTATACACCGCCTCAATAATAAACTTCACATACTCATCTGCATCCGCCAGCACCTGTGGCGTCATAGCAGGAGTTGGAGGAGCTGCTCTAAACAGCGGACCGGAAGAAGGCCCGCCGGCTTCTATTAGCGAGGCTGAAACCTCGGCATCGACGGACTCTTCCTCAGCAGGGGCTTGAGCCTGAGGAGCCGAAAGAACAGGAGGAGCCGAGAGAGGCGTCGATATCGTGCCCCAAGTAGAAGGAGCAACAGAGGGTTCCAGTAAACCCTTAACCTTCTCAAGCACGGAGGGACCATCGACATCAGCGGCTACCTTATCCGTCCCCAACATGCTATCAGCAGGCTGTACGGGATATTCCCCCTCCACCAGAACAGCAAGATCGATACTTGTCTCCAGACTCGGCTCCCTTGGAGTCAGGATTGGCGGACAAGTCTCACTTTTACCATCAAATCCCTCCGCGGGGATAGGATCTGTTGCTACCTCCCGGTCAGCAGCCACCTCAGCCTCCGCTGCTGAGTCTGGGGTAGGGCTCGGCAATGCTGCGGTCAACCTCTCCTCATCATGACAAGGAGGAAAATCAATCCTCTCCTCGATTTCAATCACATCTGTTGCCCCCGCAACAGGCTCACACATCTCTGGAGAAACGTCATCTGAAGACGGCGAACTCCACCATACTTCCTCATCTGGAGGCCCCGTGTCCGCTAGACCCTCAACGTCCAAGGCCCCCACAGCAGTTTGTACCATCACGGGAACTGCTTCAAACTCAGCTTCCCATCCAACACAATCTGGAGATACTAGAATCTCCACAACAACGACATCGTCTGGGTTCTCCTCCAAGGGAGACATCACAAACGACAGAATACGCTCCTCAGATGAGCCCGCCACCTCATTTGGTTTGTTGCCATCGGATTTTGGAGTACGGGGCCTCCTTCTTAGCGGCTCCTACAAAAAGAAAGCATGGGTCACAAGAAATGTTGAACCTAACCAGACTATATGGGACATCCTTACCTCCGCAGGTGCTGAGTCCGATGACACTGTTAGTGACGATGCCTTCTTCTGCCTCTTTGACACAGAAGAGCCAGCCTCTGTATCCGTACGTCTTTTCGGTTGATCGACCGAGGGCTCTGCCTGAACCCCTGTGGATACGGCAGGGGTACCTCGATAACCCACCTCTGGCGGACGGTACGATCGAGCCTTCGCCAATATATTCTCGGTCGCCGCTAACTGGGTGCCTGCAATGAGACTGGTCTTCCTATCATATCCGGGAGGCACGACATTCATAACACAGTAAAATTTAGCGGCCGAGAAAAGAATTGGCGGCCGCGGATTCTGGACGGGCAGCTTAAAGCGAGCTCCGGTACACCCGGCATTGTAGTAATGCCAAGCTCGTGCACCATCCAGCAAACTTCCAGTATACCCCAGGTTAATACTGGGATTATCCAATATTGACTGAGCATAGCCGAATTGCTGTGCAAAACGGCTTGGCAAATACGGTTCCAGGTAACACTGGTTCCTATTCCGGTATACCAGATGGGACGGCCGGATACTTTGCAACCAGCGGAATCCCCATGGAGGCAGAGTGGTGGCATCTTCACCCGAATCCATTAAGTCTTCGTTGGCCTCAAAACCCGAAAAGACAGGACCAACCTTGGTGATCTCCCACCCCTGAAGGTGGGATAAAACTTTTCTGCAAACAGGAACACCAGCATGCAACCAGCTCCTCTGGTGGAAACGGCGGAGGAATGCATCTCCGGCCATGTGGTCTTCTTCCGAGCCCGGACTCATCACATTGGGATGGTGTAAAATTAACCACCCCATCAAATAATGAAATGGCAGTTCGGCACGAGGGAAGTTGTCATTCCTACCTCGTTTATGAACCATATTTCCTATAAATTCTCATAAACCTCGCAGCAAGTTACACACCATTGCGGGGAGTAGAGCCAGGCGCCGGCCAAAAACCAACTTCACAGCTGGCAGGATTAGATTTCGGGATACCCTCTCCACAGAGCCTGACCCGCCCGAGAAGACATGATCCCGAAGCCAAATCATCAGATACGCAGCTAATACTTCTTTTGGCGACATCCGATGAGTAAGGTGCCAGAAATAGCTGTAGGAGCGTTCGTCCGACTGTCAGTGCTCGTTTTCACGGGGATTCTTCTCACCTAACCTGCTCATTTCGGAGAGCACCACGCTATGGGAAAGCGCTGGCGGAGTGGTAAACTGAGAGGGATCCTCCTTGTCTTGCTAAAATACGTAATCTCTCCAAGCGATCACATGAGGCTGTGATCCGCTCTTATCCCTCTTCTGCATATAATAATGATGACTCGCCACTTCCTTGAAGATGGCCATCATCTCCTCGGGAAGTATTCCTCATAAGGTTCTGATCCCCAAGGGAGCTTTGACACCTCGTATATTTCATGAAGTACGAGTCCCAGCTCCCCCATCGGGGTGAAGAAAGTCCCGGTCTGGGTGTTAAACATCTCCAGAAGCACTAGGAACATATGCCTGTTAAGGTCGACGCCTGCCTGAGTAGCACGGATTACGGCAGTCAGCCCAATCTCTCGGAGTTCGATCTAAAATTGCGACAGAATCCAGAGTGTCAGCTTGTCCCATTTGGCAACATAATGACGCCAACCCTCTACCCGAAATTCACCTTTCGGGTACGATCGCTCCATCAATAGCATGCAATTTGCAAAAGTCGAAGCGCCAAAAGCAAATGTATTGATGGGAACGTCACTGTAAATGCTCCCAGGACGTAGAGTCCACCAGGTGAAAGAAGGCCCAGCCCACACGGCGGCCAAAGTATCCCTCTGATCGGAGGTAGAGTCGATCTTGATGATGCCTGCCACCGCTTCCCCCTGAGATGGGGTTAGCTCCCAAGACATCCTCCTCTTGGAAGCAAGACGACAGAAAGCCGTCAAAGGCCATTGACGTTCAAGTTGCTTAACAGTCATATGCACCCTCCTTGCTGTAAAGAACCAATCTTTCTTGACCTTCAACACCTTTGCTTCAATAGAAGTAAGGCGGTCCCCAAACAGGAACTCAGGCTTCAAGAAAGTCACATTATCCGAAGTGGCAGATTTCAAAATGCCACGCTCCATCATCCGTTTGAGGAACCCATGCGGTTGTTCCCGGATTTGAATCATTCTTTCGGGATGATGATCCACCATAATGGCAGCTTGGGCAGGGTTTATCACCTTCTCATTATAATCTACCCCCATCTGACAGAGGGCAGCGTCCAGAAGCACTTCATTCAAGAGCGGGACAGTCATCAATACTGGTAGTCAACAAAAGAAGGCAAAGATTCGGATATGTTAGAAACAACAAAAGAATCTGAGCCATGTTCTCATCAGAAGCGCATACCCTGAACCAAGGCTCAGGCGCATCTGAAAAAGAAGCTTCGGCACATCATCAGGGCCTAAACCCATGCACGTCAGCAGTGGTACTTCGGCGCATCATCAGGGCCTAAACCCAAGCGCGTCAGCAGTGGAGCTTCGGCGCATCATCAGGGCCTAAATCCATGCGCGTCAGCAGTAGAGCTTCGGTGCATCATCAGGGTCTAAACCCATGTGCGTCAGCAGTAGAGCTTCGGCGCATCATCAGGGTTTAAACCCATGTGCGTCGGCGGAAAAAACCTCAGCACATTATTAGGACTCAAGGTCCATGTGCGTCGGCGTATGTGAGTTCTAAAAATGGCACAGAAAGATATGGTAAAGGATGATGAAACTCACCAACCACCACCGGCCGAACGTCGACAGGCGGACGGGGGATATCACCCGCGGCAACCTCTACAGGCTATTTTCCTTTGCCTCGTCCCTTGCCAGCACCACCGCGATGAGACTTGAGAGCCATTTCTTGAAAGAAGAAAGTTAGGGTTTTTTTCGAAACAAAAGAAGAACTCTAAAAATGAAAGCAAAGAGAGGAAGAACTCTCTCTCTCTCTCTCTCTCTCCATCTCACGCCTATTTATAGGCTCAGTCGCATGCGTGAACCGATGAAGCGTGACCTCAGCCGCCGCCTCGGGTTCTGCGAGGAGATAACTACAAATACATCCAAAAAGATCATCATTAATCTTCTTGGTTATCGAAGCGTTATCATTTGCATTTACTGAGAGGAGCATGCGCCCCATTACTGATGTGCGGAGTATTCATGCGCCCGAACAGTCATACGCCAAGACCACCATGCTTCTTATTCAAAGTATTCTAAAACTTGACAAAAAGTTTTCAAAACTTTGAAGGGGGTCTTATAGAAGCATGGAATTTCAGGACCAGAAATTCTATGCGCCAAAACACTACATGCGCCAGGGAGCTCAGATGAAGTACTGGGTACAGCAAAAGAATAGACATTAAAAGAGGATTTTTTTTATTCATATAACAGTCTATTACATGTCTAAAAAAGAGCTGTACAAAAGAGAATTTCTACAAAGAAAAGATCCTAAGTCTACAGCTAGGCGCAGCAACCACCATGCGCTCTCAAACAGGCGCATCTCGCCATGCACTCTCAACAGGCGCATCTCGTCATGCGCTCTCGAAGAGGCGCATCTCGCCATGCGCTCTCATTCAGGCGCATCCCTTCAGCAGCTCAGTTATGTGCATCCTCAGTTATGTGCATCCCTTCAGCGGCTCAGTTATGTGCATTCCTTCAGCAGCTCAGTTATGTGCCGCCCTTCAGCATCCCAGTCAGGCGCATCAGCATATGCGCCATCAAATGCTTCGACTAATGAAGCATTTATTGAGCAGAACGAGGGTGGCAATCAACCCTCTAGCTTCGAAAGAGCCTACAAAGACCAAGGAAGACCGCAATCGTAACACGGCTAAAGGAGCAGCTTTCGACCCTACCAGAATGGGAAACACCCACTCTAGCGGGAGGAGAAGCTCTCCCCAAACCCTAAGGAAGATGATCGGAGCACCGCAATTCCGATCTGCGGCTCTTCCAGCATAACGGAGACGAGGCTCGAGCATTCCGATCTTTGGATGCAACATGCACATTCTGCCTGCCTCAGAAGCCTTCGACCCCGACTTTTGGATGTAACAGTCACCTTCAAGTGCATCGACGAAGACAATGCGTCGCATCTTCACCCTCGGGAGTATCTCGTCAACAGAATGCGCTCGGGCAAACAAGTTCATTTTGGGATGACGTGAGAGAATGAGAAGCAAAACCTGTAGAAGCATAGAATTTCAGGACCAGAAATCCTATGCGCCAAAACACTACATGCGCCAGGCAGCTCAGATGAAGTACTGGGTACAGCAAAAGAATAGACATTAAAGGAGGATTTTTTATTCATATAAAAGTCTATTACATGTCTAAAAAAGAGCTGTACAAAAGAGAATTTCTACAAAGAAAAGATCCTAAGTCTATAGCTAGGCGCAGCAACCACCATGCGCTCTCAAACAGGCGCATCTCACCATGCGCTCTCAAACAGGCGCATCTCACCATGCGCTCTCAAATAGGCACATCTCGCCATGCGCTCTCAACAGGCGGATCTCGTCATGCGCTCTCGAAGAGGCGCATCTCGCCATGCGCTCTCAGCCAGGCGTATCCCTTCAGCAGCTCAGTTATGTGCATCCTCAGTTATGTGCATCCCTTCAGTGGCTCAGTTATGTGCATCCCTTCAGCAGCTCAGTTATGTGCCGCCCTTCAGCGTCCCAGTCAGGTGCATCAGCATATGTGCCATCAAATGCTTCGACTAATAAAGCATTTATTGAGCAGAACGAGGGTGGCAATCAACCCTCTAGCTTCGAAAGAGCCTCCAAAGACCAAGGAAGACCGCAATCGAAATACGGCTAAAGGAGCAGCTTTCGACCCTACCAGAATGGGCAACACCCACTCTAGCGGGAGGAGGAGCTCTCCCCAAACCCCAAGGAAGATGATCGGAGCACCGCAATTCTGATCTGCGGCTCTTCCAGCATAACGGAGACGAGGCTCGAGCATCCCAATCTTTGGATGCAACAGGCACCTTCTGCCTGCCTCAGAAGCCCTCGTCCCCGACTTTTGGATGTAACAGTCACCTTCAAGTGCATCGACGAAGATAATACGTCGCATCTTCACCCTCGGAAGCATCTCGTCAACAGAATACGCTCGGGCAAACAAATTTATTTCGGGAGGACGTGAGAGAATGAGAAGTAAACCTCTCCATGCCACTATTTATAGGCCGGGCAAATCAAACCCAAGCGCCAAGTGGCTGGCTCTCCGAATCCCGTGCAATGAATTTGCATTAAATGGTGATGAACCTGACGCTTCGAATTCAGCCAAGTCAAAAACGGCTATTTAAAGCACTCGAAGAACGTAACAGTCGGGCCAATAAAGACGTATCATGTAAACGAAGGCGCCGGTCAGACCGTGCGTCATACAGATGCGCCCCTCAACACCAAACGCCTCACAAGGATGCACCCTTCAACACCAAGTGCCTCACAAGGATGCACCTCTTAGCGTTTCTATGCGCCTAGTGGAACGCCGATCGATGCGCCCACTCAACAGCCCATCACCCGTCAAAGAATATTAAATGCTGAAGTCTGACAGAGTTGGCAGCACGTCCCCCGAGGACTGAACAGTTGACAGCTTTTTCAGAAGACGAAGCGTCACCAACATCAGCATCATCATTACTCTCCTTCGGCGGTTACAAGCCACGTGGCCGCCCAACCATCTCGCATGCGCCTCCGCAGCTATGCGCCCAAATCTCTGCATGTGCCTCAAAAGCCATGCGCCTCAGACTTCTTCTCTGCTTCCTAAAGACAGAAGTCAAAGTCACTATTGAAGCCCTGCATGCGCCTCAAAAGCTATACGCCCCGACTGGTTCGTGACTCCTAAAGGTTACGAGCCAAAGTCTCCTCATGCGCCCAGTCTCAGGCGCATTCTATCAGATCACCCCCCACCAAATCCGAGATCATCGAGCCATGGACCTACGACACGTGTCCTTCGACTTGATTCAGCCTATGAAGGGGTGCTAATCACCCAAGATCTCAGCAACTGAAAGATCCTCTCCATTGCTACGTGTCAGCTCAGCCGCAGCCCATAAAGGCAACAGGAAGGGTTCAACTCCTTAAATAGAGCGCATCATCTATGCGCCTCCATCAGCAATCACCACGTGGCATTCCCACGACCAGACACATCCGACATATACGCGCATGAGCAGCCAGCCTGCAAAACTATAAATAGAGGGATCATTTCCTTCTTCCGGACACATATCATACAAGCACCGACATACATATACAGAGGTAGACCTGCGAGCATACACAGAGAGGCAGATACAGACACTCAACGTCTTTCTTCTCTCCGCAAGCTCCAGCACTCAGAGCAATCCAAACCTTCAGAGAACCGAGAACCGTCGTCAGATCGTCAACGGAGTCAACACATTACCACTCGCTCTATCAGTACAAGGGACCCAGATAAATAAAAGAGTACTCCTAGGACTACGTCTAAGTCCTACATTATAACACTGTTCTGTTTGTATTAAAATTTGCAATAACACAATTTTAATGGCAAACAAGCTGGCGACTCTGCTGGAGACCTCTTTTTCCTCCACTGAGAAAGCTGTGTCGCAATCCGACGACGTGAAGGTGGGCTCCTCCAACAAGACATTGGTCGTACGCCTCAATCAACAGGCGTATGAGGAGTTCATCTCTGAAGACAGTGCGAGTCCTTCGAAGCGACTGTCGAAGCCGAAAAAGACTCGCCGAGTCTGGGTGCACAAGGTCGACGCCTCTGCCACCACCACCGAAGGGGATACGCCAATGCATCATTTCCTTCCTGCTGACGTCCTCAGCAACCAAGATGCGCCCACCGGTGACAGCACATCTCTCGGAGAAACGTACGGCTGACCACATTCCCCAGCCATCTCCCTCTCAGGCGAGGAAGATGCATCGACTGGACCAGGGGCAGCAGCTAATGCCCCGCGCATCACCTCTGATGCGCCACTGAAAGTCTCTGTCTTTGACAGACTCACTCGCTATAGTGGCGAGAAAGAATTTGGACACTGAGTACTATGCGCCCTAGCGGACTGGAACGAAGATGTCCAAGACAGCACGGGCCATGCGCCTCAAACGTGCTATGCCGGCAGCAAATCAGAAGCATGCGCTCACAATCATGCATGCTGCTGATGATAAGCTATATAAGGTCGACTCAGGTGCTTCTGTGCCGAAAATGGGTCGACCTTCAAAGTCCTTGTCTCACTTGGGCGTATCTGTTGCGTTCGCAACCAAGTCGAACAAGGCAAACCCTGTGGTCTTGAACTCCTGCGCCTCCACTGGTTGTGCGTTTGAGGTTCGTTCAAATCACTATAAATATTGTTCTCCCAATACTGATCCGAGCGCCTGTTTGGTGTTGGATCAGGGGGCACAGCATTCATTTAACCACCCCGGCGCTTGGTCCTGCTATGCACCTGATGGGGGTGCGAAGGTGGCACTCTCCTCCAACGATCTGCGTAACGTGATCACTCACAAACGCCGATTAGGAGAGTCGACTGACAAGCACAATGCGTACCTCACAGGGCACACCTGTGCTGTAGTCACCATCAACTGCTGTCGCAAGGCAGCAGTTCCACCAAGACAGTCGGTGTTCCAGCGCTGCAATCATCAACACCCCTCCGACATCGCCTCGAAAAGAAGGTGTCAACAAAAGAGGAGCCAGAACTAAAGGTTGCTTCATGCAATGTAATCTCTAACTTTCGTCAGTCCGAAAGGTGACTGGCAATTCCTCATCCTCGTCCAAGAGCCAGCCGAAGAAAATCAAGACAACTGTCCCATCCTCCAGGGCGTTTAAAAGCACTCGGGGGAGAAAGAAGGTCTT
This sequence comes from Iris pallida, assembly GCA_029216955.1. NCBI lineage: Eukaryota > Viridiplantae > Streptophyta > Magnoliopsida > Asparagales > Iridaceae > Iris > Iris pallida. The sequence goes on from JANAVB010034619.1 coordinate 8,715,421, forward strand.
GAAAGAAGCTGGGGGTAGTCAAGCCCTCGTTGATCCTCCTTCTGAAGATGAAGATGTCCTCCAAACAACAGTTGGGGTGGACCTTCATCCTGGAGAAGAAATCAGATTCCCGGACGTAGCTGGGGGTAGTCTATCCCCTGTGGATCTGCGTCTCGAAGACGAGGACCTCCAAGACAGAACATGGGGTAATCAGGCCCTTACGGACGCTCCTGAAGACGAGGGTGTCCTCCAAAACATAGCTGGAGGTAGCCAGGACGAAGCTCCAGGAGAGGCAACTCCCCTACAAGAAAGCGAAGCCTCAACTGATCCATCCGACTCCAGCTGTGTCATGACAGTATACATGACTGAGGGTGATACTGAGCCCGATGCGCCACCAGTAGACCTCGTCCAGCGCATGGATACCCTGGAGGGAGGACTCAAAACCCTCTCTGCCTCCATGCAAACACTGACTCAAGCATTGTTTGAAATATGGTCTGCTTTGGCCAGAGCACCATCTACTGGTCCTGACCCAGGGACCAATGGAGAATCAAGCGTACCTCTTCAACGGGTATCCTTGGATACAGATCGTCGCGAGACACCACGGACGTCAGAGCCCTCAAATGCTCAACTCCAGGCTATACCACCTTCTCCGACTCCCAGGTCCACGAAAGACGTGGTCGAGATGATCAGGGACTTGCGCAAGCGCTTTGAGTCCAAGAATAAACAAGAGGAGTGCCAAAAGATGGGGATTCCCCAACCTTATCCCTTCGAGTGGAACAAAGTGGTTTATCCTGCTAAGTATAAACCACAAACACTGACGCCAAACGACGGGAAGGACTCTCCACGTCATTATCTGACGTACTTTCAGTCTCAAACGGAACATCTCCCAAAGGAGGATGCACTACTCACCAGCATATTTGTCGGGGCACTGAAAGGAGTGGCGTACGACTGGTACTGCAGTCTCCCCGATAACTCTATATCTTCTTTCGATGACTTGATGCGTCTCTTCCTCGACCGTTTCTACGACGGCAGGAAGGACATGACAATGGCGTCCCTTATAGAGATACGCCAGAAGGAGAAGAAAACAGTTCGAGTATTCATCGAACGCTTCTGACAGGCCTGCTTCAGACTGCCCCCGGGCATGCCAGAACACGCACTCCTCTCCTCCTACAACATGAACATGCTGCCTGTAATCAAACTCTGGCTCAACTCTACTCCTCCTCCCGATTGGAGTTCCTTGATCATCGAAGCCGAAGCCGCAGAGAAGAAGGCGTCCAATGCTCGCCTTCTGGGAGTTAGTTTCCCTGCCTTTGAGGACAAGTGGAAACGACCTGCAGCCAACAACCCTGGATAAGAGACGAAGGGGAAACAGGCATTGACTGTCAATGCCTCCAAAGGTGCATCAGCACCTACTCAGAAGCCTCCACTTGCACCAAGGCCAAAGGAGGTCTATTCTTTCAACGATAAAGACACCCTGCAACTCTTTGAGATACTGAAGCAGGGTGACAAGACCAAGTTGCCTGACCCAAAGCGTTCCGACGAGGTTGGGAAAGTGGACAATCCAAGGTACTGTCACTACCATCGGTTTGTCGGACACCCAACTAAGGACTGTTACGTCCTCAAAAACTACATCCAACGCATGATCAATGCGGATGTCATCTCCGTCGACTACGAGGAGAAAACGGTCTCGGCCAACCTGGTGTCACTCCAATTTGGCACCTTGCCGCCCACTATAACACAAGATGGCGTCATCCCCATCCCAAAGGCGACAATGGAGGTGGTTAACTTACCACCTACTCGTGACAAAGTGAGTGGACTCATCCCACTCACCATATCCCGGGGAGAGGTCTTGTGGGTTCACCCTGACCTCGTCTCTGAGGTTACTCAACCGGAGGTACGCTCTGCCTCCAAAACTAAGGGCAAGAAGATCAAGTCTTGCCGCATGGTCTCTTCCTCTATGGAAGAGGCACTTCCTGTACAGACGCGTTCACATCAGAACGCCCAACCCGACAAAGATGCCGTCGAGGTGATGCCTCCCTGCACCATCCCTGCTAGCCCAGGAAGAGGGCCCATCTAAGCCTCCAGCAGCCAATAAGCAGAAGCATGTAGAGGCTCGTTTCGACAGGCCTCTGCGAAAGGAAAATGCCTCGGGGCTAGCCAAGCCCCACAACTTTGACATACTGGCGCAACTTGCCAGTACTCCTGTCCTGCCTATCTCTGTTCGAGCTCCTTCGTCTTTCCAAGGACACTCGGGAAGCTCTCTGTGAAGCCCTGAAGGATGCTGAGTCCTTCATCAGCCAGGTCAAGCAGCCTGAGGATACTCTGACTACATATGTGCACTGTCATTGTGCGGATGAAGTTATCCCCAACATAACTTTCACCCAACAAGACATGCTGCTCAAGCACAACGGACACAACAGGTCGCTGTATTATACAGGGTATATCGGTTCTGTCAAGGTAAAGCAGATTCAGATCGATCCGGGGTCTTTTTTCAGCATCATTCCGAAGACGCTGCTCTCAACACTGGAGATCCCAATGTACCGACTGGCGCCTTCCAACACAACAATCAGTGACTTCAATGCTAGCAAAAAGCGAGCCGCTGGACAAAATACGGCTAAAGTGTCATATCGGTAACCTCAGAACCGAGGTGACTTGCTACGTCGTGGACGCTGACGTCAACTACAATCTCCTACTGGGTCGTCCATGGCTGCACGAGTACATGGTGGTGCCCTCTACACTCCACCAATGTATGAAGTACGTGTCCACCAATGACGTCATCCGGACCGAGTTCGCGGAACATTGACCCTTTCAAGGGGGTCGAAACCTACTTCACTGATTCTACCTTGCACAAGTCGCCCGACGAGGAGGAAGCCAATGATGCTGACGATGAAGCAGAAACGGCAGCAGAGCATGACATGGAGCCCGAGATGATTCCCGACGCTCCCTTAAAAATTTGACTCAAAGGAAAGCCGCCTCAGACGTTGCCTCGCATGAGCATCAAGCTACCTGGAAAAGCACCAACTGCTCCAGGTAGAACACCTACAGAAGCTCTCTTAAGATACGGCTCAAGGGAAAGCCTGTCTCAAACATCGGCTTCCCCTTGTAGCAAAACTACAGGGGAAGGCACCAACCACGGAAGGTGCAGTTGAGGCACCTTTGAAGGTGCATCTTAAGGGCAAGCCGCCGCAATCATCTGTCTCATCCAAGCTGCCGGAGAAGGCCCACATAGCCCTCTCGGACCCCAAGATCAAAGCTGTGGTGGACTCTCCCTATTAAACCCCAATACTCACAGACGAAGATCTAGGGGAATATGTCACTGCTGATGTAGATGCACCATCTCTGGACAATGTAATCCCGCGGGATAAAATCTCGTGTTTCATCAATAATAGAGTGTCTTTTAATTATTCTAGTCTTCCATATTGGAATACCATGTATACATTAGATAACGCTCTACGGTTGTTGCAAACACAAATAACGACCGTCCATCATATAAATCGGGTAGTCCCGTCCCAAGGGGTTTGTATTGTAGTCCCACCGCGGAATCGAGACGAAGAATCCATCATCTTCGGCAAAGTCGAGCGTCATCAAGACCTCATGCCACTAGAGCAAGAACCGGATACCGGCAGAATACAAGTCTATCGGTACACGGACAAGGCAAAGTACCTCATCCAAAAGATGGGTTACGACCTAAAAAGTAACAAAGGCCTGAACTACGGCAAGGGTCGACGTCTTCCACTCCGGCTTCCAACACCTAAAGGAAAGCTGCAAGACTACTATCATCGAACTCGACGGGGGGTGGGCTATGTCATGCCTCCGTCAACTCCAGAGAGCTCGGAGACAGAAGAATTAGAATATTCTCATTCGTCCGAAGTATCAACCTGAGATTTCGATACCAGTATCGACTCAGTCTTCAAGAAGGTGCTATCAGCCAACATGGCATCTGCACAATCTTAAGAAGATGAAGGCGAAGACCTAAACGCCAGAATTCTTCGAGGAAGAACCTTGGGCTCAACGCCTAGGAGCACAGTGGGAGTCTCGTTTTGAATTACGCGAACCCCCTACCGAAGACAAAGTCGAGCAGATCGACCTCGGGGATGGATCATCTTCTAAACCCATCTTCGTCAGCAAAAGCCTAAAAGGAGAAGACCGGGAATCTTTAATCCAACTGGCTAAAGAATATATCGATGTCTTCGCCTGGAGCTACGAAGATATGTCGGGACTTGATCCCCGTATCATGATGCATAAGCTTAACATCTTACCTGATGCCAAGCCTATAAAGCAACAACAGCGACGTTTTCGTCCTGACATCATGAACGCTATCGATCAAGAGGTAGACAAACTCCTGACTAGCGGGTTTATTCGTGAAGAACAACACCCGGATTGGATGGCCAACGTCGTGCCCTGTCACCAAGAAGAATGGGAAGATACGAGTCTGTATCGACTTCAGGGATCTCAACACTGCTTGCCCGAAGAACGAATTCCGCTTCCAATCACCGACGTGATGATCGACTAACACATGTGGCTTCGAACGCATGTCTTTCATGGACGGGTATTCGGGCTACAACCAGATCAAGATGTTCCCCGATGACGCAAAACACACGTCATTTAGGACTTCGAAGGAGGTTTTCTGCTATACAGTGATGTCCTTCGGCTTGAAGAACGCTGGTGCGACATACCAATGAGCTATGACCACCATCTTCCGTCAGCATCATTCGTAAGACAGTCGAATGCTATATTGATGACATCGCAGTCAAGAGCCGTCTCAAAGGAGATCACCTACAAGACCTTAAGACAGTCTTCGATCTCATGCGGGCGCATCAACTTAAGATGAACTCCGCTAAATCCTTCCTAGGGATTTCTAGCGAAAAGTTCTTAGGCTTCATTATCACGGCGAAAGGCATTCATGTCGATCCCGAGAAGACCAAAGCCATCCTTGACATGGACCCTTCGAAGAACCTCCGAGAACTTCGAGGCCTGCAGGGGCGTCTGGCATACATCCGGAGATTTATAGCAAACCTCTCCGAAAAATGTCAACCCTTCACCCAGCTCATGAAGAAGGGAGTCTCTTACGTCTGGACAGAGGAATGCCAAAAAGCTTTCGACGACATCAAGGCTTACTTGATGAGCCCGCCAGTCCTAGTGGCACCCGTCGCCAGCAAACCATTTCTCCTCTACGTCCGTGCCATGGATCATTCCCTCGGCGCTTTGTTGGCTCAGAACAGTGATACAGGCTATGAGCAAGCTATCTACTACCTCAGTAGAACACTGATCGGGGCCGAACACCGGTACAACCCCATTGAAAAAGAGTGTTTGGCTTTGGTATTTGCCATCCAGAAGACTCGCCATTATATCTCGGGCCAGACAATTTATGTCATCTCCCGAGTTAATCCACTAAGAGTTCTCATGATGAAGCCAGGATCATTGAACTCCCGGCTAGCTACATGGGCGATCCTGCTAACGCCATACAACATGGTGTTCGTTCCACAAAAAGTTTTTAAGGGTCAGGCTCTGGCCGACTTTTTAGCCGCGCACCCCATCCCAGAGTCCTCCAGACTCTATGAAGGCATCCCGGATGAGGTCCAAGAATCAAACGTCACCGAAGAAAGCTCCGTCTGGCAGATGTTTTTCGATGGTGCTTCAAAAACAGGCCCCAAAGGCCAAATCATCGCAGGAGTGGGGGTAGTCCTAGTCTCCCCCGATCAGCTAGTCATACAGCGTGCCTACTCCCTTTCAAAGCCGTACTCCAACAATGTTGTCGAGTACAATGTGCTCATCATGGGACTCCAGCTGGCGCAACGGCTGGGGGTGAATCATCTGGAAGCCTACGACTGACTCAAAACTCGTAGTTAACCAGATCAGAGGGCAATACAAAGTTCTCTATGAAGATCTGATTCCTTACCATGAAGTTGCGTTGAACATTATTTCAACCTTCACCAAGTTCTTATCGAACATGTACCTCGTTTACAAAATCTGGAGGCTGACGCTCTGGCTGGCCTCGTAGCCTCATTGGCAGCACCCCTCGGGACTCAACACTACGTCACGGTAGTTGGTCGAGACTTGATCTGTCCTAAAAACAATCGATGCTCACAAATAGCCCAGGCCATGTCAACAAGTACTGGTGTTAATGTCCGAGACTGGAGGTTCCCGTTCATCGACTTCACTGTCTACGGAATTCTCCCAGAGGACCCGAAAGAAGCCGTCTCATTCACGAGGCGTTCCCTTCGATTCTATTACGATATAGCTACTAAAATACTGTACCGACGCTCCTACGATGGACTTCTCCTTCGGTGTTTGTCCAACGAAGAAGCAGCCGAAGCCCTTCGAGAAGCTCACGACAGAACTTGCGGAGCCCATCAACCTGGCCCTAAGTTGCAGGATCGACTGCGACGCATGGGCTACTACTGGCCAACCATGGCAGCCGATGCCGTCGATTATGCTAAGAAGTGCCATGCGTGCCAGCTTCACGCTGATTTCATCCATACACCGTCAGAACCACTACATCCTACGGTCGCCTCCTGGCCCTTTGAAGCCTGGAGCATGGACATTGTAGGAGCGATCACCCCCCCTTCATCAACGGGACACCGCTTCATCCTAACCATCACCGACTACTTCTCCAAATGGGCAGAAGCAGTTCCGCTGGCGAAAGTGAAGAGCTCCCAGGTGGTCAGCTTCATCAAGCACCATATCATCTACCGTTTCGGGGTACCTCGAAGGATTATCCACGATAATGGTCCACAATTCATCAGCCATGTTTTCAGCAGATTCTGTGACAAGAATCGCATTCAGAACGTGGCATCGATCGCCTACAATCCGACAGCAAATGGATTGGCCGAGGCATTTAACAAGACCATTGTCAGGCTACTCAAAAAGGTCGTGTCATCCAACAAACACGACTGGGACGAAAAGCTCGGCGAATGCCTTTGGGCCTACCGCACAACGGTACGGACCCCGACGGGCAACACACCATTCTCCCTGGTCTACGGGAGCGAAGCGGTACTGCCTCTCGAGATCCAGATACCCTCGCTCCGTGTAGCGATCACAAATCAACTAACAGAGGAAGACAATCAACGTCGCCGTATGCGAGAATTGGAGGCACTTAACGAAAAATGTCTCCTAGCTCAACAACGGATCGAACTCTATCAAGCCCGTATATCACAGGCTTTCAACAAGAAGGTCAAGTAGAGGACTTTCCAAGTAGGCGACCTGGTTCTGGCAGTCAGGAGGCCGATGGTGTTGACTCACAAGATACCTGGAAAGTTCGAGCCCAAGTGGGAAGGTCCTTTCATCATAGAGACGGTATACTCAAACGGTGCTTATCGCCTCGCCAAATCCAATGGGGACTTGTTCATGATGCCCATCAACGGCAAGTTCATAAAGAAGTACTACTCTTGACATCTTTCAGACATGTACTTCCATCTCCACCCAACAAGGGAGTCTGTGGACCCAATCATCAGGGCTCAAATACAATTCCCTTCCACAAAATCTTACGCTTTCGGAACCCAGCTGTTCCATGGCATTCTATCCTCCAGTAGAAGGACAACCACGTCCACATTACCTCTGAGTTGTTCCCCTACACCCTACAAAGCAGGACCTTACGCTCCGTAAGGCTACGCTACCCATCATGTTTACCACGTCCACATTACCTCTGAGTAAACATCCCGTACGGACAACCCCTGCGTTGCCGTACATTGATCGCAGAACTTCCACATTACCTCTGAGTAGTTCCGCGTATCCCCCAGAGTCATTCCTACCACGTCTATAATACCTCTGAGTAGGAAGATTCCATCATTAGAATCCCATATTTGCCACGTCCACATCACCTCTGAGCAAGCATGTCGATTCTCTCGAACTTATTATCTGTACCTAAAAACCAAGGTGCACAAAAGATAATAGGTCCACACAAATTATCAAGTTATGACAGCAAAAATGAACACGCCACAAAAACTCTGTATTCTTTATTCAAAATAAAGGATTACATCCCCAGCAAGAGTTGCAAATTACACAAAAAAAGAAGAGATTACAATCCCTAAACATCCCCGGGGTTGGCCGAAAGCTCTTCAATCCGACGCTTCAAGTCCGCCGCCCGAGTCTCTACGGTCGCCAGGACCCTCCGTTCGGCTTCTTAACGCATCCTTTCTATGGCCTCAGGAGAAGTGTCATCCTCATGCTTCTCGTCTAACTGTCGCTGCTGCTGAGCCAGGGAAAGAGCCTGGCGGATGAAAGTCGCTTCCTTCTCCTTAGATGCTACAAGTTCGGGCTGGACTCGCTCAGCATCTAATGAGAGTTAGGGCCCGCTGGTCTTCACGGAAGCGAATCTTAGCATCAACCTCCTCTATACTGGCGTCCAACGTAGATCGCAGCTCCACCTTTTCCTGCGTGGACTGAGATAACCTCTCTACCGCAGCCTCATTTTCAGCCACCTCGCGTTCCCAGACACCCACGGTGGCCTGGTAAGAGGACATAGCCTCAGCGATCAACTTCTCCTTTTCCGTGTCTATCAGGGCGGAGAGATTATTTCGCTGGATATACTGAAACTCAGAAACCAGCTGGTCTAGCTCAACCACTGAGGCCTCCAGAATCTCAGCCATATGATCATGGCCCTGGTGGGAACGTATCAGATTGATGTGAGGGAGTGCCAGGGTTTTTGCCGTCGCGAAGCTTCCGTTGGCATCTATCACTGACCGATACGCCCCTCTGCAACATCTTATACACCTCCTCAATAATAAACTTCACATACTCATCTGCATCCGCCAGCACCTGTGGCATCATAGCAGGAGTTGGAGGAGCTGCTCTAAACAGCGGACCGGAAGAAGGCCCGCCGACTTCTATTAGCGAGGATGAAACCTCAGCAACGACGGACTCTTCCTCAGCAGGGGCTTGAGCCTGAGGAGCCAAAAGAACTGGAGGAGCTGAGAGAGGCATCGATATCGTGCCCCAAGTATAAGGAGCAACAGAGGGTTCCAGCAAATCCTTACCCTTCTCAAGCACGGAGGGACCATCGACATCAGCGGCTACCTCATCCGTCCCTAACATGCTATCAGCAGGCTGTACGGGACATTCCCCCTCCGCCAGAATAGCAAGATCGACACTTGTCTCCAGACTCGGCTCCCTTAGAGTCAGGATTGGCGGACAAGTCTCACTTTCACCATCAAATCCCTCCGCGGAGATAGGATCTGTTGCTACCTCCCGGTCAGCAGCCACCTCAGCCTCCGTTGCTGAGTCTGGGGTAGGGCTCGGCAATGCTGCAGTCGACCTCCTCTCATCATGACAAAGAGGGGAGTCAATCCTCTCCTCTATTTCAATCACATCTGTTGCCCCCGTAATAGGCTCACACATCTCTGGAGGAACGTCATCTGAAGACGACGAACTCCACTCTACTTCCTTATCTGGAAGCCCCGTCTCCGCTGGACCCTCAATGTCCAAGGTCCCCACGGCGGTTTGCACCATCTCGAGAACTGCTTCAACCTCAGCCTCTCCCCCAACATAATCTGGAGATACCGAAATCTCTGCTAGAACAATATTGTCAGGATCCTCCTCCACAGGGGACATTACAATCGGGGGAATGCGCTCATCATAAGAGCTTGCCACCTTTGGTTTACTGACACCCGGTTTCGAAACCCGGGTCTTCTTCTTCAATGGTTCCTATAAAAGGAAAGCATATGTCACAAAAATGACAGAAGGAGCCGGATTATGGAAAATGTCTTTACCTCAGCAGGAACCAATTCCATTGGCGTTATAGGCGGTACTCCTGTAGCCTTTGAAGTCGTCATTTTTCTCGGCCTTTTTGGTACAGACAAACCGGCTTCTGCGTCAGCCCGCCTCTTCCCAGCAGGGGGATATTCCCGAATACCTTCCGTTGAAGCTGCAGCAGCAGCCCGATATCCCGCCAACTCTGGAGGACGATATGATCGAGCTGCCACCAACATATTCTTCGTAGCCTCTAGCTGAGTTCCAACAATGAAACTGGTCTCCCTATCATAATCAGGAGACACAATATTCATGGTACGATACAGCTTAACGGCCGAATACAGGATCTGGGGCCAAAGATTACGAACTGGCGTATTGAAACGAACACGAGTTCACCCGACATTGTAATATTGCCAACCCCGGGCTCCATCCAATAAACTCCCAGCAAACTCCAGACTGTTACTGGGATTCCGTAACATCAGCTGGGTATAACCAAACTGGCGAGCAAACCGGCTTGGCAGATATGGCTCCAGATAACATTTATTTTGGTTGCGGTAGACCAAGTAGGAAGGCCGAATACTCTACAACCAACGAAATCCCCATTTCGGCAGAGTGATCGCATCCTCACCAGAGTCTTCCAAATCTTGGTCAGCCTCAAAATCTTTGAAGATAGGACTGACCTTGACGATCTCCCACCCCTGAAGATAAGACAAGACTCTCCTGCAGACGGGGATGCCGGTGTGCAACCACTTCCTCTTGTAGAAGCGGCGGATAAAGGCGTCACCTTCAACGTGATCCTCTTCAGGACCTGGACTCATCAGGTTCGGGTGATGCAGAATCAACCATCCCATCAGATAATGGAACGGTAGCTCGGCCCGGGGAAAGTTGTCGTTCCTAGCTCTCCCATGGATCACATCATCAGCAAAAGTCCTCAAGCCCCGCAACAGGTTACACACCATCGCGGGGAGGAGAGCCAAAGGGCGACCAAAAACCAATTTCACTGCTGGCAAAATGAGGTTCCGATTTACCCTCTCCACAGAGCCTGATCCGCCCGAGAACACACAATCCCGGAGACATATCATCAGGTATGCAGTCAATACTGTCTTAGATGACATCCGGTGCACACAGTGCCAGAAACAGCTGTACGCGTTTTCGCCACTCTCATTTGAACTGGGGGGCCCTCTCGTCTAGTCGGCTCATTTCGGAAGTTACTTCCGCGGGTTTTAGCCCCTGCGGAGTCGTAAACCGGATCTTTGAAGAGTCCGCCAAATCCTGCTTGAAGACGTAATCCCTCCAAGCAGTTACATGAGGCTGTATCTTGCTTTTGTCCTTCCGTTGCATCAGATAATGATGGCTCGCCACCTCTTTGAAGACAGCCATCATCTTCGGGTCCTTCTTTTCCAGAACAAGGATCTCTTCGTTTGACGAAAAATATTCCTCATACGGTTTTGAGCCCCAGGGAAGCTTGGACACCTCGTACATCTCATGAAGGGCCAGTCCCAACTCCCCTACTGCAGTAAAGAAAGTGCCAGTCTGGGTATTGATCGTTTCCAAGAGCGCAAGAAACATATGCTTGTTGAGATCCACGCCGGCCTGTTTGGCACGGATAGCGGCCGTCAGCCCAATCTCTTTAAACTCAACCTTGAACTTCGATAACACCCAAAGGGTCAACTCGTCCCACTTCAGCATGTGGTGGCACCAACCTTCAACCCTAAAGCCACCTTTCGGATACATAACCTTCGATGTTAGCATCCGATTTGTAAAGGTCGAAGCGCTAAAGGCAAAGGTGTCATTAGGGACCTCACTATAAAGGCTCCCGGGACGCAAAGTTCGGCAACTGTACAAGGGACCGGCTCGCGAGGCAGCCAAGGTATCCCTTTGTTCGAGGTAACATCAATCGAAAGAATACCGCCCACTGCCCCTCCTTGAGAAGGAGTAAGTTCCCATGACATCCTTCTCTTGGAAGCTAAACGGTAGAAGGCCGTCAGCGGCAATTGGCGTTCAAGTTGTCGTATATACAGAACCATGCCCTTCGCAGAGAAGAACCAGTCTTCTTTGATCTTCAATATCTTCGCCTCGGTGGAGGTCAGTCAGTCACCGAACAGAAAGGCAAGTTTCAAGAAGGTCACATCCTCGGACTCAGCAGATTCCAGTTTGCCGCTCTCCATCATACTCTGGAGGAAAACAGGCGACTGATTTTGGATTTGCAGCATTCTCTCGGAAGGCTGATTCAGTAGGATAGCAGCCTTCGCGGGGTTAATAACCTCCTCGTCGAAATCAACTCCCATTTGACAAAGAGAAGCATCCAGAAGGACTTCATTCAGCAAATGGATAGTCATCGACACTGACACAGCAAAAGTAAGAAGTCAGGCAAGAAGCTTTAAGAAGACAAAGTGTGTCAAAGCAGCCTAGCGCATCATCAGGGTCTAAACCCATGCGCGTCAGCAGTGAAGCTTCAGCGAATACCAGGGTCAAAACCCATGCGCATCAGCAGTAAAAGCTTCGGCGCATCATCAGGGTGTAAACCCATGCACGTTAGCAGTAAAACCTCGGTGCATAATCAGGGCCTAAACCCGTGCACGTCGGCGGAATAGCCTCGACGCATCATCAGGACAGAAGTCCATGCGCGTCTGTAAAACCCCTAAATTTCTACTATTTTTTTTATTAAATTTGATAACGATTTAAAAATTTTGTATTGTACGTCGCATGGTCGTATTGTACGTCGCGCACGACGTTATATTTTTCGTAATTGCTCGACGAGTACGAATATGTGCGAGCGTACATATTTTTAGAAAAACATTTTTTTATTTTATTTTATAGTTTCAAAAGAATATATGTAATATTTAATTTAGCTATCAAAATTTTCTAAATTATAATTTTATTTATGAAAAGCCTTTCAATTAGAATAAATAATGTTATTCGTGCTTACAAATATTTTATAAATATTTTGCTAGTTTATTTTAAATAAAAATATAATTTTTGAGATTTATTAATATTAGTATTTTATTATTCAAAAAGAGATTTAAAAATATTAATGTAATTTTTGAAATTTTTATTATTAGTATTTTTGGAAAATATATTTCGAAGTTATTGTGGAGATTTAAAACCTTGATTTGAATTTATGGATTTATTTAAATAGTTAATATTTGAAATTTGATTTATTCCAATGGATTTTTAAACTAAAGAATCTAATTAGATTTAAATTGGATTCTTATTTGGATTTGGATTTGATGGATTTTAATTTAAATTGCGTATTATCTATTTTTGGGGTTTAAATTAAATCCTAATCCATATCTAATTGGGAATTCCCACATCCTATAAATAGGCAGGTACTCCTCCAACTTTTATTATTCTTCCACAAATTTCCACCACAAGTGCAGTGCCTCGTGTCCGTGTTCGTGTCCGTGTCCGTGTCCCCTCCTCGTTCTTATTCCAACATATATACATATACATTGTTTTCCTTGTGTCGGACACACCCCGACATCGTCAAATACCTAATCCCTAAACCTATGCTAACCCTGTCGACACCAGCCCCCGTCAAGCCCTCGCCATGTCAGCAATTCCGCTGCCTCGGCAACCGATCACCAAGTCCGTCACCCACCAAGCCACCTCCAGAGCACATCCGCATCTCCACCGTGTCCCGTCCAGCCACCGACACCACCACGACAGCCCTGTCCCCGACCCCGACCAAACCAACCACGTCCTGCCACCACGCCACCGCCAAACCAGCCCACACCCAAACCATCACCACCCCCACGGCGATCGTCGGCGCCACCACGACAACAGAGAAGAGAGAGAAGAAAAAAAATTTGAAAACCCTAACCCTAACCTCACCTGAGTCGACCACCGCCGCTGAACCCGATCCCTTTCCTCCGCGCTCCGGCCACCTCGCCGGAGCAGCCGTCGCCCCGAGCTGGCTCGCCGCCCCGCTCCTCAGCCAAACCCTTCTCTCTTTCGATCCCACTCTTCCCTTCACCTCCGCCGCCTCTCCCAGCGCCACCACCGGCGCCGCCTATCCTCCGCCTCTCGATTTTCCATCCGCCACTCCGCCTGGCCTCAACCTCCGCCGCAGTGCGAGCCCCCTCGCCCCAGCGCGTGCGTGCCGCCCGACCGAACCCACCTGCGACCGCCGCCGCGTCGCAAGCCCTCGGCGACGAACCCCTCACTCTTCTTCCTCTCTCCACCGCGCTCCGCCGCATCCCTCGACCGACCGCCTCCGCTCTCGCTCTCCCTCCGCTCACAACCTCTTTCGATTCCTCTCCCATTCTTTCTGTCTCTCTCCTCCCTTGGCAAATGGGAACAGCCTTTAGTTTTGATTTTTATCTTTTATTTTTTTTCTCTTTCTTTTCGTTGCTGTTGATTTTTGCTTTGTTGTCATTTGTTTTCTTTTATTACTATTATTGTTATTATTATGTATATTTATTATTATCATTATTATCATTATTATTGTTATTATTATTATTATTATTATTATTATTATTATTATTATTATTATTATTATTATTTCAGTATTATTTGCTAGTATTGTTATTATTATTATTTCTATTATTATTATTGCTATTACTATTATTATTATTATTAGCAGTAGATACTAGTATACATATATTGGTACATATATAATGTATATATGATGCTTTTATAAACCTATCCTTTTATTATTATAATGATAATTGTATATATGTAGTATTTATGTAGGTACATTAGTAAAATGATTTTTGTAAATATAGAGATTACGTTTTACGGTTATATTGTGGTTATTATTATTACTATTAATATTTCTTTACTTTTATTATTTCTATTATTATTATTATTGCTATTATTTTTTTTACTAATAAGAAATAGTATTTTATCTAGAAATCCTAGTTGGGGCAAACTGAAGTTTTTGCCCAAAAATAATTTTATTATTTTCAAACATTTATCTAAAAACTATTTTTAAGCTAATAGGAAATATTTTCAAGCATTATAAATTTCTTTTATATATTATTTATCGAATTTTCCTTGATTATCCTTTCGTCTACAATTAGTCCTATTATTCCTACTCCTTCGCCCATTTCGAGACTACCATATGTCCACCCTAACTAATTTGAACCTTCTGGACCCAATGAAACTGCCCGTGCCACCACCCGAGGTCACCTTGCATAGTTGTTACATCGAAGTTGCAGATCGTGCCACATTGATTATCGCAGCACACCAGGCGCTCTACCAGGCAAGACACCTTGCCATTCGCTGTTTAATTATTTTAGCTCATATTTTATGCATTATTTATTTTCTTTATGCAAAATAAACTGTGATACATGGCATAACTGTTAGAACTTACTGTTTATTTATATTTCCTGCTGTGTATTATTTTCTTACAAATTAAACCTAGATTTAAGGGACCACCATGTGTGTTGCATTCATTGGCCTTGACACGTTGTAAACACGAAGTTGTGTGTCGCATGTAGAACACGAAAGTGCGTGATTGGCTGGCCACCAGTACGTACAAGCCGTGCGATAGGAATAACCGCTAATAGAGATTGCATGCTAATTTGACTTAGCGGTTATAGTGGTTTGTGTTGTGGATGCAACACAGTAGGCATTGGACGGGGAGGATAATTCCTTAGCGTATGGGCTTCGATGCACTTCCCTTGTGACCCGGACTCTCCGCTGGAGATACGGGGTTGATGACCCAAGATTACTGACGGCCACTGACGATTCTGCGGAATGTCATGGTCTTCCTGATGGGGCCTCTGGTACCCAAAGGGGGACTACGCCGATCCTATTCAGCCAGGGCCCATGCGTAGGAAGGATTGTTCTTAACTACATTTCACTTAGAACGGTAGGCTACCTTATCCGTTATGTACGAGTACTTTTGGTTTGGGTACTTGTATCTGACCGTGGCTTGGAACAATAACTTGTCGCGGACTAGTTTGTCACATCTTGTCCTTGTTTGGTTGTAGGTGTGACTTACTACTTCGATGAGAAGGTATTGAACCTTGTTGGGGTCCGAATACCATATTGGATTCATAGCATGGGAAGATACGTTACCGTGAATTAGTTTACCATCTCCTGTCCTTGTTTGGTTGGGGGGATGGTACGCTCGTTTAGTAGGTACATATTGGACCATGTTATAATTCGATTTACTTATTTATTTGAGCAATATTTATTCAGTTTATATGGCATGATATTATGTGTCTTGTTACGTCCCTCTGAGGACCTGGTTGTCTTGCCAGGTATGTGTTGTTCTCTTTCGCAGGTGTTCTAGCTCTAGCCGTGATCTTCGCTATTTCTTCGAGGATGATTGCATTTGGATCGTCTTCGCTTCGCTCGCCACTCATTTCATTTTTCTATGTACTTTTTCTTATTTTTGTTGGTAGTGGATTTGTCTCCGCCCAACATATTGTATCAAGACAAATTCATTATCATTATATAATCTTTTATTCATTTATTCTGTGTGGATGAGGTTAGTTATGGTTCTACTGCATTTTACAGCTTATGTATTTATACGAGGTTTCCATATATTGGAGTGTACTTCGTATGAATACAGCTGGCATGTCTACGTTCCTAGTCCTACGTATTTTGGGACTAGGGCGTTACATGTTTTTGTGGCGGCCCATGCAGGTCAAGATAAATTGTTTGGTTACTTTACCGTACCAAGCAAGCCTGCGTATAGGATTAGAAGTCTAGGATCTCATCCACATACTTGACCTCTTTTCCTTGATTTTATCTACCGTTTGACTCATCAATTGCATCTTGCTTGCTTCCTTCCATCCCTATTCTTATCTTCCCTTCGTGCTTGCTAGAGATTGACCCTACTAGTTAGTTGTCCCAAAACACCATTAGTTTAATTCTTTAAGTTGGGTAGAATACCTTATGCCCTAGCAACCCCTTTGACCTAGTGACCTATATTAGCAAGCTTATTTAGATCTTAGAATCTAGAAAATCCCTAACCCGTCTAGCCAACCAAGGACTTGGACAAAAGACTATAGGACGACTGTATGACTTAGAATCATTCTACCTTCTTATAAGCTAAATCTCTCGTGCCTATATTTTTACCACTTTGACTAATGTTGCAACTATAATCTAGTTTTGCAAACTCATCCATTTATCGAGTTTGTTCATGACTTATGCTATTGAGCGGCCGCTCACTAACATATTGTCTAATCAGAACCGGTGCATGATGGTCTGATCAACCGAGTGCACTTTGGTTCGCCTTTTTCATATATCAATCTACGTGGATGGGATGTAGTTGAACTTGTCCTTTAGAGCTCCATCCACGACTGTCTTGACAATTCTTTTTGAAATTCTTCGATCGCCTTTGAATCACGTATTCGTATTCGATAACGCCTCCTTCGAACTCTATATTGCTTTCGCCTTCACCAATTTTCGAAGGACGAAGGCGTTATACTTGAAATTCCTCTAGCTGTCCTATCAATTATGACCATTCTCACTCGATGTTGCTATAACTTCGTCCTAAACTCCTCGTCCTTCTCCTTGACCCTACTATGACCCTCATTCAATGATCTAGATCGCAACTTCTTACGACATGATTTTGTTGAGCCTTATTGATTGTTTTCCATCGATACCCCCTTGTGTCCTCTCACCCCCCTACGAATTCTTAATTTCGAGGACGAAATTCTTTTAAGTTGGGTAGGATGTAAAACCCCTAAATTTCTACTATTTTTTTTATTATTAAATTTGATAACGATTTAAAAATTTTGTATTGTACGTCGCATGGTCGTATTGTACGTCGCGCACGACGTTATATTTTTCATAATTGCTCGACGAGTGCGAATATGTGCGAGCGTACATATTTTTAGAAAAACATTTTTTTATTTTATTTTATAGTTTCAAAAGAATATATGTAATATTTAATTTAGCTATCAAAATTTTCTAAATTATAATTTTAGTTATAAAAAGCCTTTCAATTAGAATAAATAATGTTATTCGTGCTTTCAAATATTTCATAAATATTTTGCTAGTTTATTTTAAATAAAAATATAATTTTTGCGATTTATTAATATTAGTATTTTATTATTCAAAAAGAGATTTAAAAATATTAATGTAATTTTCAAAATTTTTATTATTAGTATTTTTGGAAAATATATTTCGAAGTTATTGTGGAGATTTAAAACCTTGATTTGAATTTATGGATTTATTTAAATAGTTAATATTTAAATTTTGATTTATTCCAATGGATTTTTAAACTAAAGAATCTAATTAGATTTAAATTGGATTCTTATTTGGATTTGGATTTGATGGATTTTAATTTAAATTGTGTATTATCTATTTTTGGGGTTTAAATTAAATCCTAATCCATATCTAATTGGGAATTCCCACATCCTATAAATAGGCAGGTACTCCTCCAACTTTTCATTATTCTTCCACAAATTTCCACCACAAGTGCAGTGCCTCGTGTCCGTGTTCGTGTCCGTGTCCGTGTCCCCTCCTCGTTCTTATTCCAACATATATACATATACATTGTTTTCCTTGTGTCGGACACACCCCGACATCGTCAAATACCTAATCCCTAAACCTATGCTAACCCTGTCGACACCAGCCCCCGTCAAGCCCTCGCCATGTCAGCAATTCCGCTGCCTCGGCAACCGATCACCAAGTCCGTCACCCACCAAGCCACCTCCAGACCACATCCGCATCTCCACCGTGTCCCGTCCAGCCACCGTCACCACCACGACAGCCCTGTCCCCGACCCCGACCAAACCAACCACGTCCTGCCACCACGCCACCGCCAAACCAGCCCACACACAAACCATCACCACCCCCACGGCGATCGCCGGCGCCACCACGACAACAGAGAAGAGAGAGAAGAAAAAAAATTGAAAACCCTAACCCTAACCTCACCTGAGTCGACCGCCGCCGCTGAACCCGATCCCTTTCCTCCGCGCTCCGGCCACCTCGCCGGAGCAGCCGCCGCCCCGAGCTGGCTCCCCGCCCCGCTCCTCAGCCAAACCCTTCTCTCCTTCGATCCCACTCTTCCCTTCACCTCCGCCGCCTCTCCCAGCGCCACCACCGGCGCCGCCTATCCTCCACCTCTCGATTTCCCATCCGCCGCTCCGCCTGGCCTCAACCTCCGCCGCAGCGCGAGCCCCCTCGCCCCAGCGCGTGCGCGCCGCCCGACCGAACCCACCTGCGACCGCCGCCGCGTCGCAAGCCCTCGGCGACGAACCCCTCACTCTTCTTCCTCTCTCCACCGTGCTCCGCCGCATCCCTCGACCGACCGCCTCCGCTCTCGCTCTCCCTCCGCTCACAACCTCTTTCGATTCCTCTCCCATTCTTTCTGTCTCTCTCCTCCCTTGGCAAATGGGAACAGCCTTTAGTTTTGATTTTTATCTTTTATTTTTTTTCTCTTTCTTTTCGTTGCTGTTGATTTTTGCTTTGTTGTCATTTGTTTTCTTTTATTACTATTATTGTTATTATTATATATTTATTATTATCATTATTATCATTATTATTATTATTATTATTATTATTATTATTATTATTATTAATATTATTTCAGTATTATTTGCTAGTATTGTTATTATTATTATTTCTATTATTATTATTGCTATTACTATTATTATTATTATTAGCAGTAGATACTAGTATACATATATTGGTGCATATATAATGTATATATGATGCTTTTATAAACCTATCCTTTTATTATTATAAAGATAATTGTATATATGTAGTATTTATGTAGGTACATTAGTAAAATGATTTTTGTAAATATATAGATTGCGTTTTACGGTTATGTTGTGGTTATTATTATTACTATTAATATTTCTTTACTTTTATTATTTCTATTATTATTATTATTGCTATTATTATTTTTTACTAATAAGAAATAGTATTTTATCTAGAAATCCTAGTTGGGGCAAACTGAAGTTTTTGCCCAAAAATAATTTTATTATTTTCAAACATTTATCTAAAAACTATTTTTAAGCTAATAGGAAATATTTTCAAGCATTATAAATTTCTTTTATATATTATTTATCGAATTTTCCTTGATTATCCTTTCGTCTACAATTAGTACTATTATTCCTACTCCTTCGCCCATTTCGAGACTACCATATGTCCACCCTAACTAATTTAAACCTCCTGGACCCAATGAAACTGCCCGTGCCACCACCCGAGGTCACCTTGCATAGTTGTTACATCGAAGTTGCAGATCGTGCCACATTGATTATCGCAGCACACCAGGCGCTCTACCAGGCAAGACACCTTGTCATTCGCTGTTTAATTATTTTAGCTCATATTTCATGCATTATTTATTTTCTTTATGCAAAATAAACTGTGATACATGGCATAACTGTTAGAACTTACTGTTCATTTATATTTCCTGCTGTGTATTATTTTCTTACAAATTAAACCTAGATTTAAGGGACCACCATGTGTGTTGCATTCATTGGCCTTGACACGTTGTAAACACGAAGTTGTGTGTCGCATGTAGAACACAGAAGTGCGTGATTGGCTAGCCACCAGTACGTACAAGCCGTGCGATAGGAATAACCGCTAATAGAGATTGCATGCTAGTTTGACTTAGCGGTTATAGTAGTTTGTGTTGTGGATGCAACACAGTAGGCATTGGGCGGGGAGGATAATTCCTTAGCGTATGGGCTTCGATGCACTTCCCTTGTGACCCGGACTCTCCGCTGGAGATACGGGGTTGATGACCCAAGATTACTGACGGCCACTGACGATTCTGCGGAACGTCATGGTCTTCCTGATGGGGCCTCTGGTGCCCAAAGGGGGACTACGCCGATCCTATTCAGCCAGGGCCCATGCGTAGGAAGGATTGTTCTTAACTACATTTCACTTAGAACGGTAGGCTACCTTATCCGTTAGGTACGAGTACTTTTGGTTTGGGTACTTGTATCTGACCGTGGCTTGGAACAATAACTTTTCGTGGACTAGTTTGTCACATCTTGTCCTTGTTTGGTTGTAGGTGTGACTTACTACTTCGATGAGAAGGTATTGAACCTTGTTGGGGTCCGGATACCATATTGGATTCATAGCATGGGAAGATATGTTACCGTGAATTAGTTTACCATCTCTTGTCCTTGTTTGGTTGGGGGGATGGTACGCTCGTTCAGTAGGTGCGTATTGGAGCATGTTATAATTCGATTTACTTATTTATTTGAGCAATATTTATTCAGTTTATATGGCATGATATTATGTGTCTTGTTACGTCCCTCTGAGGACCTGGTTGTCTTGCCAGGTGTGTGCTGTTGTCTTTCGCAGGTGTTCTAGCTCTAGCCGTGATCTTCGCTATTTCTTCGAAGATGATTGCATTTGGATCGTCTTCGCTTCGCTCGCCACTCATTTCATTTTTCTATGTACTTTTTCTTATTTTTGTTGGTAGTGGATTTGTCTCCGCCCAACATATTGTATCAAGACAAATTCATTATCATTATATGATCTTTTATTCATTTATTCTGTGTGGATGAGGTTAGTTATGGTTCTACTGTATTTTACAGCTTATGTATTTATACGAGGTTTCCATATATTGGAGTGTACTTCGTATGAATAAAGCTGGCATATCTACGTTCCTAGTCCTACGAATTTTGGGACTGGGGCGTTACAGCGTCGGCGACCAAGAGTTAGGGCACACCGCCAGGTGCTCCAAACTCGTCTAAAAAGGTTGAAAGATGGCACCCACCCGTCACCGCAGGCCGAACGTCGGCCGATGGCACAATGGTGATAGGAGCGTCCTCCTCGACGACCTCCGCAGGTTCCTTTCCTTTGCCAGCACCGCCGCGAGGAGTCTTAGGAGCCATTTCTTGAAAGAAGAAAGTTAGGTTTTTTTCGAAACAAAAGAAGAACTATAAAAAGGAAAGCAAAGAGAGGAAGAACCCTCTCTCTCTCTCTCTCCATCTCACGCCTATTTATAGGCTCAGTCGCACGCGTGAACCGATGAAGCGTGACCTCAGCCGCCGCCTCGGGTTCTACGAGGAGATAACTGCAAATAAATCCAAAAAGATCATCATTAATCTTCTTGGTTATCGAAGCGTAATCATTTGCATTTACTGAGAGGAGCATGCGCCCCATCACTGATACGCGGAGTATTCATACGCCCGAACAGTCATGCGCCAAGACCACCATGCTTTTTATTCAAAGTATTCCAAAACTTGACAAAAAGTTTTGAAAACTTTGAAGGGGGTCTTGTAGAAGCATGAAATTTCAGGACCAGAAATCCTATGCGCCAAAACACTACATGCGCCAGGGAGCTCAGATGAAGTACTGGGTACAGCAAAAGAATAGACATTAAAAGAGGATTTTTTATTCATACAAAAGTCTATTACATGTCTAAAAAAGAGCTGTACAAAAGAGAATTTCTACAAAGAAAAGATCCTAAGTCTACAGCTAGGCGCAGCAACCACCATGCGCTCTCAAATAGGCGCATCTCACCATGTGCTCTCAAACAGGCGTATCTCGCCATGCGCTTTCAACAGGCGCATCTCGTCATGCGCTCTCGAAGAGGCGCATCTCGCAATGCGCTCTCAGCCAGGCGCATCCCTTCAGCAGCTCAGTTGTGTGCATCCTCAGTTATGTGCATCCCTTCAGCGGCTCAGTTATGTGCATCCCTTCAGCAGCTCAGTTATGTGCCGCCCTTCAGCATCCCAGTCAGGCGCATCAGCATATGCGCCATCAAATGCTTCGACTAATAAAGCATTTATTGAGCAGAACGAGGGTGGCAATCAACCCTCTAGCTTCGAAAGAGCCTCCAAAGACCAAGGAAGTCCGCAATCGAAACACGGCTAAAGGAGCAGCTTTCGACCCTACCAAAATGGGCAACACCCACTCTAGCGGGAGGAGGAGCTCTTCCCAAACCCCAAGGAAGATGATCGGAGCACCGTAATTCCGATCTGCGGCTCTTCCAGCATAACGGAGATGAGGCTCGAGCATCCCGATCTTTGGATGCAACAGGCACCTTCTGCCTGCCTCAGAAGCCGTCGACCCCGACTTTTGGATGTAACAGTCACCTTCAAGTGCATCGACGAAGACAATGCGTCGCATCTTCACCCTCGGGAGCATCTCGTCAACAGAATGCGCTCGGGCAAACAAGTTCATTTCGGGAGGACGTGAGAGAATGAGAAGCAAAACCTCTCCATGCCACTATTTATAGGCCGGGCAAATCAAACCCATGCGCCAAGTGGCTGGCTCTCCGAATCCCGTGCAATGAATTTGCATTAAATGGTGATGAACCTGACGCTTCGAATTCAGCCAAGTCAAAAACGGCTATTTAAAGCACTCGAAGAACGTAACAGTCGGGCCAATAAAGACGTATCATACAAACGGATGCGTCGGTCAGACCGCGCGTCATACAGATGCGCCCCTCAACACCAAGCGCCTCACAAGGATGCGCCCTTCAACACCAAGCGCCTCACAAGGATGCGCCCCCATGCGTTCCCATGCGCCTAGTAGAACGCCGATCGATGCGCCCACTCAACAGCCCATCACCCGTCAAAGAACATTAAATACTGAAGTCTGACAGAGTTGGCAGCACGTCCCCCGAGGACTGAACAATTGACAGCTTTTTCAGAAGACGAAGCGTCACCAACGTCAGCATCATCATTACTCTCCTCCGGCGGTTACAAGCCACGTGGCCGCCCAACCATCTCGCATGCGCCTCCGCAGCCATGCGCCTAAATCTCTGCATGCGCCTCAAAAGCCATGCGTCTCAGACTTCTTCTCTGCTCCCTAAAGACAGAAGTTAGAGTCACTATTGAAGCCCCGCATGCACCTCAAAAGCCATGCGCCCCGACTGGTTCGTGACTCCTAAAGGTTACGAGCCAAAGTCTCCTCATGCGCCCAGTCTCAGGCGCATCCTATCAGATCACCCCCACCAAATCCGAGATCATCGAGCCATGGACCTACGACACGTGTCCTTTGACTTGATTCAGCCTATAAAGGGGTGCTAATCACCCAAGATCTCAGCAACTGAAAGATCCTCTCCATTGCTACGTGTCAGCTCAGCTGCAGCCCACAAAGGCAACAGGAAGGGTTCAACTCCTCAAATAGAGTGCATCATCCATGCGCCTCCATCAGCAATCACCACGTGGCATTCCCACGACCAGGCACATCCGACATATACGCGCATGAGCAGCCAGCCTGCAAAACTATAAATAGAGGGATCATTTCCTTCTTTCGGACACACATCATACAAGCACCGACATACATATACAGAGGCAGACCTACAAGCATACACAGAGAGGCAGATACAGACACTCAATGTCTTCCTCCTCTCTGCAAGCTCCAGCACCCAGAGCAATCCAAACCTTCAGAGAACCGAGAACCGTCGTCAGATCGTCAACGGAGTCAATGCATTACCACTCGCTCCATCGGCACAAGGGACCCAGATAAACAAAAGTGTACTCCTAGGACTACGTCTAAGTCCTACATTGTAACACTGTTCTGTTTGTATTGAAATTTGCAATAACACAATTTTAATGGCAAACATTTACGTGACGTGTCCACTGAGAAATCGTGTTCGGGTAGCAGGACAGTGTACGAGATCTCGTACACGTATCCCCGTGTCCTAAAATAGTGTCCAAACATCCCTAAAATTGACTCAGTCGATTTGATATATGTTCTACAGCTAATTAGCTATAAATACATGTAATTAGTTTTGTAAATTACTAAAATCCATTCCTATGTGGCATTTTATCAAACACATTACACTACACTCCGACACGCCTCCGATACGCGTATCAAATGGACACAAAATCCTACCAAACTTGGTCTACAAGTCTATCGTGCCTAGATGCATGCATCTATGAAGAGAAATCATGAATTTAAATGAGTTTATAGCTATTACCTATTGAGAGTTAGATCTCAATGCAAATGCCTAGAAATGAGTCCCTTCACCAACTTGCTATGGTCCAAGAGCCTTCAATCCTTGCTAGCTAGCCTCTATTGACCTCTTCTACAGTAGGGGAGTGTAATGCAAAAGACTAGGCTCAATTTGGAGTTGATTTCGAGAAAAGGGGGTGATTTCGGGAAGAACACAAATTAGGGTTTAGCTTTGTAAGGAAAGAGGGAAGAGGGGGCTAATGTGATGTTTATATATGGGAGGGGGCTGCTCTTGGCTGTCACAAGGTGACTACTAGGGTTTGGGTAGATATTTAGTTCAAGTATAGGCCTCTACATGCATAATTCAAGGCCTTCTAGGTAATGGCCCATGCTAAATATCTAACCTTAACAAATATCCTAATCCTAACTTAATATCTAGATATTACTAACCTTGTCATGATGGAAGCTTATAATCTAATATCTAGGCTCATGGCTAATATCTAGGTTAGATCAATTCTAGGTTAAGGCATAACAAAATGAGTAGCACAAAATTAATCAATCAAAATTTATTTACACTAAAAGTAAAAAATGACCAAAATACCCTTAGCCTAAAAAGTGACAATTAGTCAATCTAATCACCTAGTTAGGTTCCCATGGTCATGGTTAATCTCTAGGTCAAGTAGTCTCTAGGTTACACTAGGAAAACACCAAAATCACAATTCACTAATTTAAAGAGTATTAAATTAATTTAAAAAATCACTAACATGATTTAAATCCTATTATTCAATGGCCAATTTTACAAAAGTTCAAAATTACCCTCATTTTAGAAAAGTGGTGGTTACAAGTCTACCCTCCTTAGAATAATTTTGTCCTCAAAATTTAAAGTGGTCGCACTTCTTCTAGGTCAAACCCCCAACGATCATAGTCTCAGATACCTTATCTAAATCATACAATTCGATAATCATATACGTCTGTCCAAAATTATGATACTCAGAATCTTCGTCATACTAGTAAGCAAGGCTACGATAACCTTGCCTTGCACTAATATGACTATAGAAGACTCTAGATTCCATAACTAAGGTGACCTAGCCCATACAATTTTTCTTGGTAGAAAATTAAATCAATAATGAACGCCAAGATTCAAATTCATTAACGAACAAGGAAGGTGAACAGGAATAGTTGGAATCGAATTTCAAGATAGATTATAATAAGACAAAAGTGGGAATAGAATCGAGAAGAACAAAACCTGCAATCAGCTTTCCTACTGCCTGTGCATCATCGGCTGTCATGGCGTAAGCTTGCCCCTGCTGGCCTCCTCTAGCCTGATGCTGGTACTGCACGAACCTCTGCTGCTGGGTCTGTAATAGTGGTCCCTTCTGCTGGCCCACTGGAGCCCTAGCTCCTGCTCTTTGAGCTATCCGTCCCGAAGACTTGGGACACTCCCTCAACTGATGATCTAATGCCCCACAAAGTAGGCACCTGCCTAGCCTCTTCCGACAGTCGCTCCACTCGTGCCCTGGTTTCTTACAGAAGGGGAAAATGATAACCTGTTGCTGCCTCTGCTGATAAGGTGCACAATCCTGACCCTGAAAATGCTGCAGTTGGAAGGGCCTCTGCTGATGATACTGCTACTGAATCTGTATGTAAGGCCTCTTGGCCGGGCCTACACTGCCACTAGCTCCATGAGTATCCCGTGTCCTCTTCCCCTTCAGCTCAAGATCGTCCTCCGCAGCCATGGCTCCTATCAGAATCTTCTCGAAAGTGGCATCGCGACTGCTCTTGGTAAATAACTTGATCTCCTTGATCAAGCCCTTGCGAAACCTCCTTGCCTTCACGGCCTCAGTATGATCCTCCACAAATCTGCCCAGACGACAGAACTCTCCGGCGTACTCCTCGATGGTCTGGCTCCCCTGAACCAAATTCTCGAACTGTGTCTCCAGTGCGCCGAGTGTGGTGTCCGGGAATAACTTCTTTTTGAAGAGCTTCTTGAAGGCTCCCCATGTTTGCCCCTCAGTACCCACTCGAGGATCATCCTTGTACCATGTCCTGGCAAGGTCTTGTATCTGACTGCGAGCTGCCTCTACCTGAATCCCAACTGGTATCAATACGAGGCGAAAGATCTCCTCAATGTGCTCAATCCAGTCGTCGGCATATATGTTGCCCTCGGTACCTCTGAAGTCCCTCGGACATATCTTCTGGAAGTCCTGGATGTTCGGGGTCTTCGGATGTCACTGGTGTATCTGGCCTCCCTACGGCTGGATGGTAACCCTCTCCACTATCATCCTGACCAGCTGGTGGGCATCGTCTATGCCCTATCAGAAGTCATTAGACTGGCGCTATTGCTAGTGCTGTTGTGCCTCCATAAACTGCTGGAAGAAGGCAAAGAGGTGTGCAGCGTCCACTGACCCTGAAGGTGGCTGCTGTTGAAACACATCTGGGATGAGGGGGGATGGCCTCCGAACAGGTGGAGGTGCACCCCCGAATGCGGCAGAAGCTCCGACATAAGAAGTAATAAGGGGAGCTGCGGTCCCAGGGTCCAATTGAACCGAACGACAGGTGGCCGACCTCTCGACGGTATCCCCCGGGCCGGAGCGATGAGATCGTGTCTCCATCACCATCATGAAGACAGATCAAACAAGGAAATCAATACTGAGAAAGAAGCGATATAATCAAATGAGGACAGTTTATTTCAAGATGAAGCAATTATCAGCAAGAATTTAGATGGCAGGAATTTAGATAAGAGTTTTTCCTAAATATGATTGAGTACCTCAAAATTTATATCCTATATCATACTGCGGCTGTAGTAATACTCTAGTTCGAGTACCACTACAAAATCGTACTAGTTGCGACTCTCGAGACCTGCATGGGCCACCACTAAAAATGTGTCACGATCCGCACCCAGTGCAGGGGCACGATAAGTGGGTATGTCCAGCCTACGTCGCAGTGTCGACGGTAGAACGATGTTCTAGGTTGTTATCACAACTAACCATAATATGATATACTCTCAAAATGGAGACCAAATCACAGAAGGTACAACTCAATCACAAGTCTAAAGATAGAAATAGCACAATATGATAGATATGAAATCTTCGAATGAAGATACAAATAGAAGGAAAATAAATCCAAGTTTCACAACATCAAGTCTCAACATCTTAAAATAATACAACTCTGAATCCACAAACACAAATAACATAAAAAAATAAGATAAGAAGTCTAGCTATCTAATCTAGACAATGGTAACATCCTCAGCAACTGCCTGAACCTCCGGGGGTCCAGGTTGCAAGTGTCATCTAAGCCTGCTCCGTAGTAGGTAGGGCAGAACTCCTCCTCATCCTTTGTAATATTTTCAACAGGTCCAGTCAGGACAGGAATAAGCACATAACTCTCAAACAGTTCATATCATGGCAGAAAATGTAAAGCAAGCAATAGAGCAAGATACAGGAACTGTAAGAATGTACATACAGAGTAAAAGAGAGATATTTAATAAACTGGAAATATGTATCTATAGAAGTAAGAACTGTAAGTGACTAAGTGATTTAGAGCACAAGATGGTTTGTAATCGGCTTGGGTTTGCACATGAATAATGTGAGTTGCACATGAATAACACAGTTGCACATGAGAGCTGTGTTGCACATGAAGAACACAGTTTCACATGAATAAGTAACAGAGTTACACAAGATGGGAAAGATCACATAACCATTTATACTCACCCCTACCCTAATTAATACACAAGGATCTAGTCAAGTTACGTTACGCACATGATGGTTTGGTTATACATGAAGCACATGGGAAAACATGGCCATACATGAGAACTCATAAAAGTACATGAGCGTACATGAGCGTACATAAGTGCATATGAGAGTACATGAATAACACGAGAGCAAAGAATACGTGATGTACATGAAACACATGACATGAATTACTTGATGTGCCCGCTAAGGGGGATAACATCTCATGAAAAGATCCATATAGTACCAACCCGTGATAACAAGTGTCAGCATCAAGTAAAGTAATCTATAACATGAATAAAGTCCTAGCAAGTATGAAAAGATCAGAGAATGTACTGGCCTGAGATCCTGAGTGACTGTGAATATAATGTTCGAACTGAGGTGTCTAAGTAAATAGAGCACACAGGTTATGAAGAGTTCAACTATATGATAAATGAAGTTTACAATGCAATCTAGATGATTCTAGGCCATTCTAGGTCAAAGTCTACTCTTGGTCAACTCTGGTCAACAATCTAATCAAACTAGGTCACACTCTACTCAAACTAGTCAAGTAGTCTAGGGTTTAGTCAAACTCTAGTCTACAAGTCTTGTTAGGCCTATCTGAGGTTATCTCATGAGCCTAGCCATAGGCTAATATATACCTTGGATACTGTAGGCTATAACAACTATATATATATATATATATATATATATATATATATATATATATATATATATATATATATATATATATATGTATACACATATATTCAAGCCTATAGTTCTCAGACATATACATATCCTGTCTACCGTATAGTCTATACCATATCTATATACTAGCATATCACAGAGCTTATGCCTAACATCCTATAACATATGCCACCAATAGCCCAAGCACGAATATAACATATATACATCTATAATATATATACATCTATAATATATATATATATATATATATATATATATATATTTTAATATATATATATATATATATATATATATATAAATATATATATATATATATATATATATATATATATATATATATATATATATATATATCAAGGTGTCACATACATCCACTTATATTCTTTTTTACATATGCATCCTTATATATATCATATATATATATATAAGATCAATGCCTAACCCACATATCTACATATCCTCAAATCACCCACTGTAAATATATAACACAGATATATACTATGACTATATATATATATATAACATTCTCACCTACATTAATATCAAACCTAAACCCAAAGCTCTTATTCTATCACTATATCAGATATACATGTAGCATATATATATAGACAAGCTAGCCTATATATATATATATATATATATATATATATATATATATATATATATATATATATATATATATATATATATATATATATATTATATATAGTGATAGAATAAGAGCTTTGGGTTTAGGTTTGATATTAATGTAGGTGAGAATGTTATATATATATATATATATATATATATATATATATATATATATATATATATATATATATGCTACATGTATATATAAAAATGTATCTATTTTTTATATATACATGTAGTATATATATCAAGGTGTCACATACATCCACTTATATTCTTTTTTACATATGCATCCTTATATATATCATATATATAAGATCAATGCCTAACCCACATATCTACATATCCTCAATATCACCCAATATAAATATATAACACAGATATACTATGACTATATATATATATAACATTCTCACCTACATTAATATCAAACCTAAATCCAAAGCTCTTATTCTATCACTATATCAGATATACATGTAGCATATATATATAGACAAGCTAACCTATATCATATATATATATATATATATATATATATATATATATATATACAAGGCAGTGGCAATGAGATGCCCAGGTAAGTGCAGTATAAGGGGGTCTGAAAAATGGCAATGAATGTCACGACCCGCACCCGCTTTTCGGATACAAGACGTGTCCAAGCCAGCCTACGCCGCAGAGTCGGCGGTAGAACGCTACCATGACCAAGATGCTCAAATCACAAATAACTGTATATTTCATTCACATTTCTAAATTTATTACAACAGTTACAACATTTATATTTAATGAAAATACAAAGTTCTCACGATTAATGAAAATGATACAGCTGCTATCTATTTCTAGGTTTCTGTCTACAAGTACACCCAAATCTCCCAAGCTAAGTGAAGCCACAGCTATCCTAAAAAATGATGGTTTCCAGTCAGGAATGGAACAAGTACACAAACCGACGGCAATGCGAAAATACAATAGAATTAACAAGACATGAAAATAACATAGAAGATATAAAAACTGGAAAGTACTGATGACATGGCACGGTGGAGATGAAAAGGAAAAAAATAAAAGACATCTACCTAGGTGGTGTGAAATATCTGTTTCGACATGTGAACGGCTAGGGGGTAAATCTGGCTCACTGCACGTGTCGTGTGCAGCTGCTATCATGTAAGAATAGACATTTTGGAGATATTTTTGGGTAGTCCACATGTCTACTAAGATATTTCCCCTTCCGACTACTCCGTGTGACGAGCGTGTTAACAAGCAGCAAGATATATGTATAGACATGAAATAAAAAGACTACTATGAATCGAAAGCAATCAGAAAGTGCACTTGCCTGAGGTCCTTTGCTGGTGAAACCGACAATTCCATTGAGTTCAGACTAGTCCGATTAGCCTAGGTCGATATGAGGGAGTCAGCATTATAAAATACAAACGTATGACTAATCACGGGTTTAAGGAAAAATCTAAATCTAGAAATGGAAATCTAATTAAGGAAAAGTATATATTTAGAAAATAACTATAGCTAATTAGAATTTATTTACTATATTTGAAAATAATATCACAATATTTTTAGATAATAATAAGAAAATTATAAAAACACTTTAGGTTAAAACCATGATTTAAATATAAGAAGGATATTACAATAATATTATATTTAAAAATAAATAGGCAATAAGGTTTAAAGCCCATTAATTCAAGATAATATATAAAATATTAAAATATTATAAAGCCCATAATGAGATATACCTTTAAGCCCTTTATAAAATATACTTGTAAGGTTACATAGAACTCCCTTTTTAAATGGAAAAGGCATATTAGTTCAATGTAATAATTTTCTATAATCATTTAAGCTCACAATTAGATTATAAGTAAATCTAAGAAATTACCTACTTGACAGATTTGCTAAAACCTTTCGAGCCCAACTTGAATAAAATATAACTAATACTCTTAAAGCCCAATGATCCAAAGCGTAATTATATACATATATTTCTCTAAACAAATAATACTAATTTTGACAACAAAATACTGGTAATGATGATGATAAAAATAACAACAACAATAATAATAATAATAATAATAATAATAATAATAATAATAATAATAATAACAACTCTCTTTAATAGCAGAATTAATAAGTATAGCAGTATATATAAATTTAATGTATCTATCAATTAATAACACAATATGAATAATATTAAGGCTTTCTAATATATACGTATATTAGTTTTCAAAGTTTAATAGATATATACTAAATTTTTGTACTTTAAACTGTAGTAAGTATATCACTAGCTTGACAGAAAACAAATGATAGTAATAATAATATATTAAAGAGGATTAGCATTCTCTTCTTTAGCCGCTTTGATAAGCGTGCAAAAGAAATCAATGCAGCCATTAATAGAGTAAGAATAGGGGGGAGCTTTCCAAAAGAGGGAATGAAATTTTGGGGTAGCTGTTGTTCTCTTCTTCAAAATAGGAATAAATGAATTAAAGCAAGGATGGGAGAGAGAGAGAGAGCAAAAATCCTAAAGTATCAGCAGAAGAGAAAAGCACTCTCTCAGAGGAAGAGTAAGCAGAGGAGGAGAGCGAGGGTTTTACCTCCGCTGAGCTGGAGGCGGCGGGTCGCTGGTCTGCGGCGAGATCCGACTTCCGGGGGAGAGGATGGCGGGGCAGACTCAAGGGGGAGGCTCATCGCTGGGCACGGGGAGACGAGGAACAACGGCGACGCGAGGAGTGCGGCTGCTTCGAGGAGGCGCTGGCCAGTGCCGCACGCACGGAGAATCGACGCGGGGCGGTGACTCGTCGGCGAAGGACACGACGACGGACCACGTTCGCCTGCGATGCGCGGGAGAGTGGGTGGCGAGGAACCGGCGGAGGAGTCGGAGAGGACGGTCGGCTCCGGGGGTTAGGTTAGGCTTGGCTTAATTTTATGTGGAGGAGATGATCTCTTGTGGGTCGAGTCTGGGGTGACGGACACGAAATTTGATTGGTTCTGTATTCGTGTCCAACTCGGACACGAGAATTTGTGCTTGTGTAAGGGAATGGATGCACGGACAACATGGGTCCGGACACGATCGATACGGTAATTTTGTTGGACACCGACACATTCAAACACGAATACGGTGATGGTGGTGGTTTATGGAGTGGTGGCTGGGTTTGGCGTACACTGGAGGAGATGACGGCGGTCTAGTGTTCGGTTTGATGGTGGTGGTGATGACGTTGGTGATGGTTGCCAGAAGATGACGGCCGAGATCCGTGGCCAATGGGTGGTTCTGCAGGGATCGGGTGGCTGTAGGCGGGACATGGCTGGGCTCCGGCGAGTTGTTGTTGGTTGTGTGTGTATCGGTGGTGGGTTACTCTGTAGGTGGCGACAACTACTGCGGTTATGGTAGCTGACACGGTGACGTGGTGTACGCGAACAGGTGGCTACAGGGACGATGGTCGACCGTGCTGGGGGGGTTTGGGAGAGAGGACGTCAATATGGGGATTGGGATAATTGCCTTCTTAAGTAGGAGACAAAACTTGTAGTTTAATA
Source organism: Iris pallida (assembly GCA_029216955.1). Taxonomy (NCBI): domain Eukaryota; kingdom Viridiplantae; phylum Streptophyta; class Magnoliopsida; order Asparagales; family Iridaceae; genus Iris; species Iris pallida. Next base: position 8,748,435 of record JANAVB010034619.1, read on the forward strand.
AGGAGTAGTTTGATAAGGAGTATAATTCCGAGTAGATAAAACTTTCTCTTTAGTTTAAATCAAATAAATATTTAAATATAAATCAATCCAATCAAAATCTATTAACGATAAATATAGCATTTATTCAAATCGTCATTTAACATTATCAAAATGGTTTAAATTGTACGAATTTAAATCCCAGTCGAATAAGCGATCAACACAATAATTTTGAAATAATATTTATTGTTATCACATAATTTAAATCATATAATTCAAATCAAATCAAATAACTGATTACTATAATAATTCAAAATAAGATTTGAAAGCATATTTTTATTAGTCAAAATCATATTAAAAAAATGTTTTAATAAATCTTTTTAGTTAATAAAGATAATTTATGATAACCAAAACCATTTCCCAAAATAAATATTTGAAAGCCCAGTAATTACTACAAAATATTTTGAAATGCTAATAATAAGAAATAAATATTTCTACGAAAGGTGAATGGTAATCGCAATCATTAGTTTTGGAAGCACAAATGATGGCAAGTGTCTTATACTAAAATTTTTAGGAAAAATTCATTTTATATGACACGAAACATAATATTTGAAGATAAATTGGCAAATCTTTTTTTCCATAAAATATTTACCATTCTGAAATCCATTTTCAAAATTAAATCATTTGGTTGTCAAAAGTAATGATTCCAAAACATCCTTTATAATTTCGAGACTAAAATACGACAATTATTAAAATAACTTAGTACCTTTAAACCATGATTTTTAAACAGTTTTGGAAAGCCGACAACAACGCAATATCTTTTAGAAATCTCAACGAACATCCCTTTTTAAAATCTCAAAATAATTTTAAAAATTCGAAAAGAGGAGTTACAATGAATGTATCCTAAACTCAGGAATTATAAACCCAAACCCAACTGAAATCATCAAGGGGGTGTGTGTGTAAACATAGTGTCAACGTCGGAAGACTCTAGCCCACTTTTGTCTCCTTGCAGAGGGCAGTGATGTGACAAATGTCCCCCTTTGTAGAGGACAGTGATGTCACAAATCTCCAGGGCAGAGAGGGCAGTGATGTGACCAATCTCCCATTTTGGGACTGCATTAATTTTATAAGACAAGCAGGAAGGCCGTCTCTAATGTATAGGATGGTCGTCGTAGCCATACAAATGAGTTGCTGGGAGATAGGGGTTCAAACTGGACAATCAATCTTAACCCTGTAGGTCCAGCATTATATCAGTGGATAATACGTCTCGTCTCGGGAGTAAAGACAACAAGTATGTTGTGTGAATGGGGATCACTTCGCTTGATCTCGTAACAAAATCCTGCATCAGAGCGGTCGTCTCTTCGAATCAACTGGCTTATGATGTCCTTACATGCTCAATCTGAGTAGGTGTGAGTTGGTATGCAATCTGCACAAAGACTAGCAAAAGAATCATCTAAAAAAAGACTTAGAAAAAAATACGTCGAAAGTCGCACTGCACGCAGGACAGAAGGTGAACACACCAAGCGCGTCTTTTGGAACAGTGCACAGGCGCAACAGCGCATGATATAAGTCTTGGTGTGCAGCACATCATTAAATGTATTAGCGCATCTGTTTGACAGCATGCACGCTTTGTAGCGTACGTCAAAAGCCTATGCATGCAGCCTGTTGATGAAAACATTTTGAGCGCGTGCACACGTGCTATGACAGAAGACAAAAGTCTTTCTATGAAGTGTAGTGACAAACGTTATATCAACGTACATGTATTAGGGCATGCGACAAAAGTCTGGGTGCGTATCACAGTGATGATTGCCCCAACATATCAGTATTCTTGCATATTCTCGGAAGCCAAGTCATACGCATCTGCTTATTGTGGACCTCCGAGAATGAACCTTTCTTTCCTTTTCATGGTGGATCTTACCTTCAACTACAAAGTGCATCATGCCGACGTTGAGCGACGTCCTGACGAGAGCTTCGGATGACATGTCGACGAGAAATTTGGACGGCTCTGTCTTGAGCTCTTCTTCCTGTCCGATGAAGAGAAGAGTCGGGGGAGCCTTGACGTCGATCATGGAATGAGACGGAAAGAAAAGAACAAACAAAAACTCTTTCCAAAATCCCCTATTTATAGGCTCAAACCCATACTTAATGTAACGAACATGGCATTAATGGCGATGAATCTGACGATTCGACTCTCGTGTCGATCGGTTTTCTAGGGATTCATCTCAACACCGATTTATAGGCCTCAAACAATGTGTACTTTGATGAGAAGGAAAAATGAACAGTTGCCTACTCAGGATTAAAATGAATAGTTTCCTACTCAGGATTAGGCCTCAAACTGACGTCATCTAATATGCGTGCCCTACCCTGCTTTTGTTCAAAGTATTTCTAACTTTATTCAAAAAGTTAGAAAACTTTGAAGGGGGTCTTGTAGAAGCATGGATCACGCATTTCAAAAAAAGAGTGACCCCGTACCTCATTTGGGCACCAACTAGGCGTTGAGCTTCCCACGCCTCACCAAAACAGTATGATGATCATGCCTCACCTATGCGTCATGTCACCTATGCCCTCGAGCCTTGGGCATAATGCCTTGATCTCTGTGCAAAAGATGCTCAAGGCATAGAGACCAAAGTCATAATTTCTAGACGCCTTACTAAAGGCGTGCCCCTCCTCCTATGCGCGCCTCACTTATAGATGCGTGCCTAATCCCTTGTATCCCCATCTACGCCTCTTATTTCCTCTCCCCGAGGCTGTATTTAATGAGCTTAACTCCTCTCGAGACTTCGACTCGACACTTCGATTCTCGTGCAAAAAATGAACACAAAAGTCTAAGTTTATTCTCATTGGAAACAATATAGATAGGCACGTATCGCCTGATTAAATTTAGGCGCGTGCTGCCTGATCAAACTCAGGAGTATGCCGCCCGGAGTCTCCCTCAAGCGTGTGTGGTTCTACCACCGTGCCTATATTTCTCTCCCAATATGAACAACACGCCACCTAGGATAGTGATTACTAGGCACGGGTGTCTTGTTGGCAGCAGCAGAACTAGGCGTGTGCCACGTGTCGAAGACCTAGTCACGCCAGAGAATAGGTTTGGAGTAATTCAAGATCTTCTTCAACAACAAAATCCTAACCATCTGCTACGTGGCATACCCTCCACCATTGAAGTGCATGCATGGTTACAACTGACTCCTATTTAGGAGTGCCATGTGGTAGACGAAGACCCACGCGCATATTTGCTTCTAGGCCCGTGTACTGATCTTTCCTTCAGCTATAAATAGGAGGGCTCTCCTCCATTCAAACCTCTAGTTCCCTTCATTTCCTCAAGATTTCCTGAGCATTCCAGAGAGAGTTCTTGCTGCTCCTCCTTACCCAGTAAAGCTAGGCCCAGCAGTTCTCCCTCATCGTCAGATCGTCAATGGATTAAAGAATCAACCCTACATATCACAAACCAAATCAAAAAAATAAAGTGTAATTGGAATATTCTTGTTCAAGAGTTCCTTCTTACATTTTCGTTTGCAACCTTTGAAGCTCTCCTCTAAAGCACCACGAAGAGATGTCAAACACATATCAAGAGATCGTAACATAGGACTAAGCAAACACTAACAAGATCTATACATGAAAAGAAGTGGTATATGAAATAAAGAAGAATAATATATGTACATGTATAACAAAGGTAAATAACAATAACATGAACAAGAGCAGGTTATTAAGTAAAACAGAAGAGAAACAACAACATAAAAAATGCATGAAAATACTATACAGTTCGACAAAGTATACTTGCTTGTCTCCTGCAACCGTGTATACTGCGATCCAACTCCGATATCATCCGTTAATCCGTATAACGCCACAGCCCCAAATACGTAGGACTAGGTACGTAGACATGCCAGTCGTATATACGTATGCTGTAAAAGCAGTAAAATCATGGCTCACTAAATCTCATCCACAAATAAAAGAATAAAAGATATTATAAAATCAACTATGAATTATCATTTGTACAAGTTATTGGGCGAAGACAAATCCACTACCAACTATTTTAAAAGAGAAGTAATACATAGAAAATGAAAGGATTTGTCAAAAGTAGCAAAGGTCGATCCAAGAGCAAGTCATCTTCGATTGGAAGAGAAGACCACAATCTTGGCTAGAATTCCTACGGAAAGTCAAGAAAACAAACACACCTAGAGAAATCACTAGGTCCTCAGAGGGAACTAACAAAATACAGAAAAACATGCCATATAACTGAATATAAGCTGCTCAAAATTAAGGCAATCGGATCATAACATGGTCCAATACTCTATCCTTGAATTAGCGTACCATCCCTCCAACCAAACAAGGACAGGAGATGGCACCCTAATCTATGATGCAGTATCTTTCTATGCCATAAGTCGATAGTATCCGGACCACAACTAGGTTCAGTATTTTATCATCGAAGTAGTGAACCACGCCTACAACCAAATAAGGACAAAGTGTGGCAACTAGTTCACGAAAAAATACTATTCCAAGCCACGGTCAGGTATAAGTACACAACCAAAAGTACCTATACCTAAACGGATAAGGACGCCTAACCAGTCTATGTGAATGCAATTTAAGAACAAACCTCCAATGCATGGGCTATCTGGCTAAAAAAGGATCGACATAGTCCCCATTTGGGCACTAGCGGCCTCAAAGTATAACAGTTCCTCGAACGTTAGTGGCCATCAGTAAAATAAAAGGGGTCGTCGACCCGTATCTCCGGCAGAGCGTACGGTCACAAAGGTAATGTGCATAGTAGCCCATACGCTAAGGAAATATCCTCCACACCCCATGCCTATATGTTGTCTTCACGACACATAACCTCTATTAACTGCTAAATCAAACTAATCATATAATACTATTAGCGGTTAATCCTATCGAACGGCCTATACATACCGATGTACGATCGGTACACAAGTTTGAGATCTACATGCGACTCATGACTCCGTAGCACACAGGTGTCAAGGCCAATGAATATGGCCCAACAAAAGGTGGTCTCTTAAATCTAGGTCAACTGTGCATAGAAACAAACAAGTAATGAAAAACAATACTAAACAGTAAATTGCATCTACACATGATTGCGAAGAACAATTTATATTTTATAGAAAATAAATAATAAATAATTAAATGCATGTAGTATAATGAGCAAAGTAAATAAATAATAATGGCAGGTATCTTGCCTGGTAGTGATGCTCGATGTGGTGCGATGATCCTGACGGCACGTAATTGACTTTGTTATTACCACTACACAAGATAGCCTCCGATGATGGCACAGATTGTTCCATCGAGTCCAGAACAGTCAAGCTAGCTAGGGTCGACATAAGAAAGTTCGATTTTGGAAGAGGATAGGGAATACGATTAGCCATGGTCAAGAAATGGATAGTCGATGGGATTTGGAGGAGAAAATACTTATATTATTTTAGAACATATTTATAATACTTGAAAATATATCTTATTAGTTAGTTTTTAGATAAATACTTGAAAAATATATAAATCGTTTTTAAGCAAAAACTCTAAGTTTGTCAAAATAAAAATCTAGGTTAGAAGTTACATTTTTATTAGTCAAACTAATTATTTGAAATGACTAGAAATTTATTATAAAATATTTTTAGAAAAATATAAAATCTAGTAAAGAGTTTTAGGGCTAAAACTAAATTTTGTCAAAGTATAATTTCTAGGCCAAGAAGCTATATATTAAAAATACCATAAAAATATTATAACAATATATTTTAGGTTAACCCAATCGAAAATCAATGTAGTCCGACCCAATATTATATTTTTGCTACGAAATAATTTCTAAAAAATTATTTGATATACATATTTATAAAAATAATTAGAATAATAACTAAATTATGATACTAATTAATGATAATAATAATAATACTGGAATACCTTTAAAAATACTATATAATGTATGTATACATATACACTGTTAAAAAAACTATAATGGATAAAAATAATATAAATTTAGCACAAAAACTTTTAGTAGGATATCTGTTGTTCTTCGTATAGAGAGCCAACAAAACACACAAAAATCATAAAAGCCAAAAGAAAGTGAAGAAGAATAATAAAATAAAAATAAGTAAATAAACAAAAACCTCCAGCCTTCTCATTGAAGTATGAAGAGAGAGAAATTAGGGAAGGAAAGAGAGCGAGGGGAAGAGAGTGGAGAGGACGAGCGAGAGAGCTGGAGCTCGGGAAGAGAGCGGGGAGAAGACTGTGAGAGGAAGGGAGAAAGTTGGGAGTGAGGGAGAAGGAGTGGATATGGTAAGCGAAAGCTCGAAATGAGGAGAGAAAGAAGAGGGTGGTGTTCACGAGTCAGGCGACTGATGGCGAGGCTGCGCTGACGTTCGTCGGCGATCGAGGTTGTGTGAGACGCCGGAAGGAGTCGTCGGCGTCCGGGAAGGTCACGACGAGGCGACACGATCAGAGCTGGCGCACGCCAGCGCGGAGGCAGAGGTCGAGATGGCCAGATCCGGCGCCTACACGAAGGGGCGGAGGTAGATGAACCCGCGGCGGTCGGGACGAGAGCCGGTGGAGGTAAGATTTGGGTTTCTTTGTATTTTGAGTGGTGGTGGTCATGGTGACTGTGGCCGCGGCGACGCTGGCCAGGGATTGTCGCGGCGGTGGTGAGGTATGGTGATGATGATGCTGTGGGGAGACTTAGGGTTTGGCCAGTACTATTGGTTTTGCTGGAGATGGTCGAGGGAGGCAGGGTGTGGTGGTCGACACTAGAGACGGGCGGAGATGGGGGTTGGAAGTGGTGGTGGTTCGGTGTGGTGACAGCACGATGGTCATCTTCGGTGGTGGCGGCTGGTTGGCCAGGGTGGCTGCTGTATCGGCGGGACAATGAGTTAGAGTTAGGGTTAGGTTTGGAGGTGTCGGGGTTTGGGTCAGGTATTGTGTCATGCATGACAGGAAGGTTCAAAGTCGTGTCCGGTGTGTCGGGCACGACTTTGAATATGGGAATAATTGTATATGTAAAATAATATAATACAGTGGAAAGACACCTGGGGTCAGACCCGAGGCCGTTATGGCTGACACGGAAAAGTGGACACCAACACGTTGCACACACAAATGCGGTAGAGAATATTTATGGATAATAATTTATGGAGGAAAACTATAGGGAGGCTCTCCTATATGTAAGGGTAGAAACTCCTAGTTTGATAAGGAGTAGGAAAAATTTAAAACCACTTTTAGATAAATCACATATTTAATTTAAATCAATTCAAAATTACTTTGGTAAAATCTAAATTAAATTTAAATTACTATAATATTTAAAAATAATTTAAAATACCTTTTTTATAATTAAAATGACGTCAATTAATTTAAAATACTTTTTTCATAAATCAAAATAACTTTTTAAAATAAAAAATTTAACAAAATATACATGATTATATTTTCATGCACCTCACAACAACTAGTACAAAATATCTACATAAATATTATTTTCGAAATCGATACTTATATTTGCATAACAAATATAATAGCTTTTGTAAAAAAATAAAAATAAAAATAAAAATAAAATTTGGCCAATATAGTGCTATGGAATTTATATAGTTAAATAAGTAAAAATATTTATCTTATTTTATGCCAAACCAAAATCTTTATTTTCTACATTTATAAAAATCCAAAAATATAACTGTTGTATAAAAATAATGAAAATACTTCGTATATATGTATTTGTACTCGATGTATAATACCAAAAGAAAATATAATAAAAAAAAATTATAGTGATATTTAGGGGTTTACACTCCGTCATCTTCTCCTAGAATATACATCCACCAATTAATGACACATCTATGACTTACCATATATGGACTTACATATATAGACCAATAATATTTATGTACTAAACTAGTCACATTAACTACCCGACTCAATCTAACATATATAGTTTTAAATCTACCTAATAAAGTAATATTTTTATATCATAAAAATTTATTTTTATTTCTAAAAAAATATTTATAACTAATTTATAATAATATTTAGTCTATTTAATTCATAGAAAAATAGGTATACAAGTCTTATATTGATCCGACGTCAATAATCACCAACTTGTGTAAAAGTTTTACAGCGAAACAAATATTCTACAACAAATAATAAATCTAAAAAAATAATAAAATACAATAGAATATATATTTTATGATAAAATAAACACAAAAATTATTTCAGAACAGTTCCTTAGGGTTTCGAGTCGAAAAAGACTCATAAATTTTAGGTTTTTTGGTGATCCGACAACAATACGGCGGACACACATTTTATTAAAATATAAAATCTCCAACAAGTGGACACAAGTATATGGGATAGAAATATTAGGATGTCTAGAGTATTAACAAAAATATTTGAAAGGTCGAAGCACTTCGCAAGTCGCCGAAAACTTGCCCACAAAAGAATTGGTTCAGTTTAGAGACCCTATAGCAAAACGGACGTCCCGAATATATTGTGTGGAACCACGTGTTGGCCAATTGGAGATGAAAATAGAAAAGTAGGTCTTTGCGTTAGTTTTTATTTTGTAAAAAATGGGCATAAAAAAGTATATGAAATCTGATGTACAAGTCAGCCTACCTGCTGTTACGAATTCAGCACAAGTTCAGTCGACTTCGGGTGCCTTCCACGCCTTGTACTGACCAAACAGGACTTCGTGGCTCCACAAAAATGTGTTGGGGTGTTAGGGGGTGCCTTAGGTCGAGATGAAGTGGTAGTGTAAGCACGCTAATTTGTCGGGGATTATTTATTTATTTTATATGATTTTATATATTAAACCATATTTTATTTTAATTATGTCTATATAGGTACTTTGTCGTAGCTTTAATTTTTGAATCACAATATTGACCAATTTATCGAAACAAGTTCCATATTTTTGTTCTAGATGAGTCCACCATCAATTTGGTATATCATGTCTCACTCAAACATGTTCTTTTGCATTACATATTTTTTGCACAACTTTATGGTCAAAATAATCATTTTACCCTTTGCCGTAATTTTGATGTATTTTTTCCAACTCCGAAAAGAGGCCCAAATCCGATCCAACCTTTTTGACCTAATATATGGTTTTGAACAATTTTGAGCCTACTACACACATGCCAATAGTGTGCCACTCAATTGGGTTCCCATGTGCTATTTATTTTTAAGTGGCACACAAGTCAAAGCTGTAGACATATTAGACTCAAATCGATCACAAAAATTCTACCAACCCAAAACTAGTCCAACTAGGGACTGATGGAGCCTATTCTATGGTACCCTAACCTATTAGACATATTTTAGATTTATTTATATGAATTAATGTACAACCACATTAATTTCAATCTAATTTAAACCAACTCCATAATAACTTTTCTATTTTGGACTCGATTTAAATCCTAGAAGATGGAACTTCGTATATCTTTTAAAATAGGCAACCAAAACCCACCAAACCAAATTCTAAATCCTTTCAACCCCCTCTCCTTTACGTAAACATCTCCCTCGTAATATTTTCTTACGAATCTTATATATATAATATGTACAAACTGAGCGCCATATATTATACTTTCTCATTTTTGCACTTTTTATTCCAACCACCAGAAATCCATGTTCCCGACCACCTCCAACCCCTCTACTACCATAATGTTGACCCTATGAAATCCCCCTAACACCACAGCACCTTCCTAAGAAGGCTTAGCCCCTAAATTGGTCGGTACGACACGTGAAAGGCACCGAAAGTCGATCGGGCTTGTGTTGAATTCGTCACAACAGGTACGCTATTTTTTTATCTAAGGTTTCTTGTACTTTTCAATCTCATATTTTTGTGAAATAAAAACTAATGGAAATATCTTTGTGTCTATCTTCATGTCCAATTGGCCAACCATACAATACCTTAGAGTTTGGCTGGGGCGTCCGTTCTACGAAAATGTGTCCAAAACAGACCAGTTCTGTTGTGAGCAAATTTTTATCCAATCTGATCACTTCTGTAGCAGCTCAAAATTAATTAGGCGCTACCCATAAGATGACGCCAGGAGAAACTGTAATAGTTGTATGAGGCTTAGGTGGCGCTAGGGTCAGGTGGCGCATACACCACGTGGCAAAGCCTCCTCGAGAAACTGTAACAGTTGCAATGATGACTGACAGCTCGTCAGTCAAAGGAAATCTCTTCGAATCCTGGGAAGTGCGACGCCCGAGAAGACTGTGTCAGCTTTGTAATAAATGATGATGGCTAGCTCGCGCCAGCTATCAAGTGGCGCGACATAGTTAATGATGACACTACAACAAAAAGGCCTATTAATAACGCTCGATAAGACGTATTGATGACGCCTGATACCTAAGCGTTATCAATGTTCGAAATACCTTTTTTCTATGACGGTTTGGGCTAATTTTGGGCTTTTTATAACGTTTATAAAACAAAGCGTTATTAATATTTTAGAGCGGTGGTATACTTGTAATAAATTTTCTGTAAAATCCTTTCCACCCCCGCGATATTTTGAGGTTCAAGCCCCCGCCCCCGCCCCCTTCTCATTCCCTCTCCAAATCCCTTCTCCTTCCCTCTCAGCTCCACTCCCCTTCTCCTCCTCTTCCCTCCTCTCACCAAACCCTAATCTTCTCCTCCTCCTTCTTTCAATCCCCCATAAACCCTAACCTAGGTCCCATTCTAAGCCTAAGTCCCCAACCCCGGCCCCCTCCCACAAACCCTAATCGTCGACTCTCGTCCCATTCTAAGTATCTTTGATTAAAATTTTCTTATTAAAGGTCTCCCTTCTATTGTTTATTTATCAATTTATATCCAGTTGTTTTCTTATAAAAATGTCATTTATGATTAGTCCTATGCTAGTTATCAAGATGCAATTCATGTTCTCTAATTAATTTCTTCTTATCAAATATGCCATCAAATCTAATCTATATCTTCATTTAGTGCAGTAATGACTAAAGGGGTTTCAACTCTTTTAGTTGATTCTTTTGACATTTCTGTTAATTGTAGTCATGGATTCCCTGTCCATGGATTAGCCCTTAACAGAGTTGGATAGAAAAAAAAGGCTTCCAACTGCCAACCTTATTTTTTTTGGAATAAAGTCTTTTTTGTTGTTGTGCATCTGCTATCCAAGTAGTAAATATGTGGTCCTTTTTGTTCCTTTTTCTATTATTTTGTTCCGATTTTTGTTTCACTTGTATTTTCAATATGATGTGGTATTTACTTTTAGAAATAAAAGAGGAATCATTGATCAATGCTATTACTAATAAAGTTCATTAAAGCTTATAAAAAAATGTTTCCAATACTTTGGGAATCTACACGTTCAAGGAGCCTTAAGCATGGAACAATGTTTAAGAACATGATTTTGTATCTCTTCTCTCTTCTCTCTTCATGTAGACAAAACAAAGACTTTGGATGTGGTTTGTAGATCAAATAAAGCTGAGTTCTACTATTCTATTGAACCCATTAAGAGAAAATATCTTCTTCTTCTTTTGCTTAGTTAGGTAGTGTTACCTTTTGCGTCAGTGAGGGTTTCTGTCACATACCAGATCTTTAAGGCCTGGGAATTCTCACAGGGAGCTTTGATGGCCTTTAGTTCATATTGTAAACAAAAAGTTAATTGGCAATTTTAAAATTATTTATTTTTCATATAGGTGGTAGATTGGTTTTATTGATTCAATTAACTGCAACATTGTAATGTATCATACACTTTCCCTTGCCGTCTATTTGGATTATGTACATATTGGATGTTAGGATTTTTCTTTTAGAAAGTTTCTTTCCTTGAAATGCTGGACAACTGAGGTTGCAACTAACCTGGGTTAGTCCAAATTCATATATGCTAGAGTTCGAATTCATTTTCCCTTACGATCCAATCTGGGCATGAGGGTGAGCCTGGATGAGAAAATAATATTATTTAAAGCAAAAGCATATATAGTAAATAAAATATGAGCCTGGAAATTTATTTCATATGTAGTAAGCATACATAGTAAATGAAAGGTGAGACTGGGCAATCACTTTATGAATGGTCCATGTTGGAAGTCAAAAATCCTTCAAGATTTAACATGACTTTTAGAACATTGATTTCAGTTATCCTGAATCAAGTTGCTTGTTTGATTGCCATCTCGTCTCATGTTGAATTTTACACCTAACTTGAAATTGGAAGGGATTGATTTAGAAAGGTAATGCCAGTTCCTCAGTTTATGTTTTGGTACATGAGCAATATTACAAATTATATTGAACTGTATTTTTATCTTTTTCAGGGATTTGCTACACGTGATGTTGACAGTTTTGATGTGCTCAAGTTGAAGCCAAAGTAATTACTTGTTTTGAGGATCCATTTAAGTAGTAGTTGTAAATATATGTATTTGGATACCCTATTTTGAGATAATGTAATGAAGATGGTGATATAAGATTTCGATGTTTTCTTGTGAATATAGTTCAAAGTGGTTGTTTTAAAATTGAATTGAGAATTTTTGGAAAGTAATATATAATGTACAGTATTAAGCGTTATAAATGTGATGAGTTCAGTAATATTGAGTGTTATAAATGTTCTCCATTGAGCTTATACAGATTATCTATTCATAACGCTTTCAAAATGTTCTGAATTGTGCACTATATATTAACTATTCATAACGCTTTTATAGAAACTATTCATGACGGGTTTTTTATAACGCTTTAAAAAACATTTATAACACCCATTTTCATAACGGTTGCTTTGAAAAAAGAAAGCGTCATGGTTCGTCATTAATGACGCTTTTTAGCCGTCATTAAAAGGGTTTTTTGTTGTAGTGTGACAAAATTGACAGAATAATTCGGAGGCACCAGTTATCAAATTGCGCCTGGCATCACCTATCAAATTGGTGCCACCTAATCAATTTTTATCCAGAAGTCAGATGATGTGGCACGCATGCCACTAATCTTGAAGAACGTGTCCACTACACTGCACACGACCATACGCATCACTCTCACAGAATGCCACGTGTCCTTACCAGTTCGAGTAACCGTTCACGCAACTGGATGAATGGCGTGCAAAATGCAGTGTGCGCCACCCAGAATAACTACTTGACAGTTATTTCAGAACTCTATATAGAGTTTCAAATCAGTTCTAAAGCATCAGTAATGATCATAATCACCTGCTAAAGTGCTGTTGTATTCTCTAGAGGCTTGTGTCTTCAATATCACATCGTCCAAGGAATAAAGTGATCGTCTTCTGATCAGATGCCTAATGTTGTAATTCCCCCAAAATTAAATTGTACTAATTGTACTTTTCTTTTTCTTAGTTTATAAATCAAATTTTTGTTTTTGCAAACAAAATGGCGACTCTGTTGGGGACGACTTTCTCCTCCAATGAGAAGGTGACAACTCAATATGATACCGCGTCGATTGGCAAGACGTAGAAGACCTTGGTCGTCTAAGTCGACCAAGCGGCCTACGAAGCTATGATCAGTGCTGGGGGTGCAAGGCGTGCTACTATTGCTGCCAAGAATAAGGTGCGCACCATTTGGACTCCAAAGTCTATCAAAGCACTAATCACAGCTTCTGCGTAGACTGCGCCAACTGCTGCCTTGGCGCATAACAAGGGGAAATGCCCTTTGGCTACTCCCTATTCCTTCCCAGTTCTGAACTTGGGAGTGGACATGTGCATTTCTGCTCCTATGCAGAACAAAGGGAAGTGCCTTCATGTTGTTGTACAAACAGCGCCCACTAGTACGCCCACTGTTTCTCTGATACAGAACAAAAGGAAACGCCTTTTGGCTACTCCCTCTTCTCCCCCAGTTCTAAGCTTGGGGAAGAACACATCTATTTCTGCTCCTACACAGAACAAAGGAAAGCGCCCTTTGGCCTATCCTCATCCTTCTCCAGTCCTTAACTTGGTGGAAAATACTGCTGATTGTGCCCTTGCGCCAATCACTACTCAGACTCTTCTGAGCAGGAGTTCTACTTCTCTTGATAGAGACAACCAAGTCTCTGCCAAGAAAATAAATTCTGCTCATTGGTGCCATACTAAGCGCAATGGAGTTGGGTGCACAATGCAGCAAGGCATCTTGCCTACTCCTAAGCACCAACCAAACCCAAATCAGGATCTGCCAACTTTAAATATATCGAGGTCCAAACAAGGAGAATTGATGGTGTCCCAAACAAATACAAAGGAGGCGCACCTTCCTGACATGCACGCCTATCTCAACAGGAGCAAATCAGAGCCAACTTCATCAAGTCATAGGGTGTGCCAAGTGCAGTCTGAGCCATGTACTGATCTGCACAAAGTAAAGACTTATAAAGTCAAGGACCCCCTCACCTATGCCAATCAGCTCAACACTTCCTTGTACACCCAAGGGACCGGACATCTCAAGAACAGGAACCATGTTACTAATATAATCCATGAATATGTATCCTCTTCTTCTCCTTACCCTGTTAAGGTAACCGATCTCCGCGAGATTCTTGTACAAAAGCAGAAGATCGCAGGTCTGTCTCATGTATCTGTTGTAACTCCACCTACGGAGCATCATTGTAATCATGAGATAGTGATTAAGTGTTACTGCCAGGCAGTAAAACGGTCTATTTTTGACCGTTTGAACTATCCTCAATCTCCTAAACTGATCATAGCAGTAGATGGAGATTTATCTCCCGCAACAACCACATGCAAGGAACTTAGGTCTGCTTCCCATGAAGCTCAAGCACAATGCTGCTGTAAATCAGCCAAGAAAACTATCTTCGACCGTATGAATTACAATCGTTCTTCTGACATACAAAGTCACCCTCCTAAAGTGACTTTAGTTGATGAAGAAGATTTGCTATTTGCTTCGGTTAACATGACATCTCGCAGTACTGGGGGTGGAAAGCGTCCGAGATGCAATGCATCACGTAACCCCAGTCAACAATACTTGGATCGGATCTGTGACTCCAACGAAGGAGTCTACAAACATACCATATCAAAAAGCCGAGAAACAATCGGTCAAAGGAATCTTCCTAACTCTGACCAAGATTCCCTCAATCAAAGGGATCTTCCTCTACCTTATCCTTGAGGTAGTTCCTTGTATGACTTTGATGTCGACTGTGAAAGCTCCGAAGGACCATCTTTTCCACCAGCTCTTCTTTAATGGCCAGAGAAGTGACTGCCTATGTTACTAATAAACAAGATGCATCCAGCTCCGGCAGTCAGGAGCAAAGAATTGCCTTTTTAGAAGCCAGCTTAAAAAATATGGCTGAAATGATGGCGAGCATTCATGCTGTAATAATGGCATAACATATCATTCCACCGGTTGCGAATCTAATTCCAACCCAAGAACAAGTAGCGGCATCTGCTCCTACCAATACCGGTAAGGGGGACAATCTTCTCACATTGCTACAGTGCCAACTCTAAGTCTTTCTGGTGCTGGGGTTGGTGCTTATCATGCAGTCCCTCCGCCTAACACACCAAATCAGTCTACTACACCACAAGCATCAGGAGACACTAATGAGGCTATAAAGCTTTTGCGTACTCAGTTTGAAGCTTTCAAATAGAAGGACGGCCTACAAAAGCTTATGATCAAACAACCTTATCTCATAGAGTGGAAAGAAGTTTCGTTTCCACCCAAATACAAGCCTCCCACCAATATGTTATTTGACGGCAGTACGTCTCCAAGCCAGTACCTCAATCATTTTGAGGTAATGACTGATCAACTTCAGCCGAAAGATGCTTTACTTACTAGAGTATTCGTCATATGCTTAGCTGGTGCAGCTTACGACTAGTATCGCAGTTTGCTAGATGGTTGCATAACCTCCTTTGCTGGGTTCAAAAAAAATATTCCTGGAAAGATTTTATGAGGGAACAAATGACATGACTATGTCAACCTTCATCAAAATCAAACAACAGCCCAATAAAACTGCTGAACGTTTCATTGAACGCTTTCGTCGTGAGGCACTCAAAATGCCTCTGAGAACTCCAGATGTACTGACTATAGACACATGCAAATCAAATTTACTGCCTATAGTCAGCATGTGGACTGGATCCACACAATTCTAGGACAGGCCTTCCTTCATAGTGAATGCCAGAGCAGCCGAAGAAAGTGCTGACAAGTTTAAACAATTAGGGATCTAGATGCCTAATCTTGACAAAGATTAACATTCTGCATCCAACAGCGATGGCCGTCAGAATAACCATAAGGGCAAGGAAGCCTTGGCCATCAATGTCAAGGGCAAAGAGGTCACGCCCCGCTCCTGTAGGGGCGATCGTCCTCGCTAAGGCGTGATACTGCACGAGCCTAGATTGTACTCGTGCAAAGCGGGTTCCATAACGGCCGATTACAGCGACTGCAACGGGGTCGTCGTACAGAAGTCCCAAGAAAAGACATTGAAGAATAGCAGCGGAAATTTAAAACAAAACACAAGTCATTCAAAAGATGCATTTTATTGATATTGGAACAAAGATTACAAAGGGGCGCAAGGCCAAGATTACAATCACTCAAGCTCACTTTGAATCACATTACAAGTCACTCAGCTCTCTTTATCTCTTAATACATGTCTCAAGCCAGCGGATGCTTCGGAAGGCGACGTCCATACATTATGTCCCGTATAAGTCTTGACTCCACGCGGTCGCATACCTCGAATCTCCAAGGAACTTCGTACCTCGATGCATCCAAGTGAGCTCCGTGCCACGAGCTTCTATCTGTGCCTGCACATGAAAACTATGTGGATGTCAGTACTCAACTGTACTGGTGGAATGAGCTCCTCGCCCACCCATACAAAAATTGACACGTTTGATTTACTTTGTGCAACATAGTCCCTTCTTATCAATTATCTTTCTAGTCTTGTCTTAGGATCAACTTTTAGGACAGACGCCTTGGCCTATTTCGTGTCTTCTAGACCATCCCGTACTTGCACCAACAACGTTAACCTATCAAGTCGTTTTTGCCTTACGGCTTAAAATCAGAGATGCAACTACACGATGAGACTATATTTCCATGTGATCATGCTACAAATCCATCGTGTCGTGCCTCGCAACTCAGTGTGACTTAACCATATCGCCGCCTCGTGGCCCTTGCTACTTTGATCACCAACTGACCCAATCAAGACTTGTGGGCTAAGTGTCACTCGACCGACTTTGCCTTGCGGCATTTTCTTACTTAAACTCAAGACAACTCAAACCAACTTATACAACTTATATGCCAACACTTAAGACTCGACCCCACATCTCGTGCCCAAGCACGTCGCCTACGTTGCAGCCAATCATTAGGCCCAAACGTTTTGTGTTCTAACTGTACACACATTCAACTCGACTCAATCCAAAGACACACACGCGGATTGCTGCCCGTGCCGACCCATCTATATGAGTTAGTCACTAGCACGACAAGCTATCTTGAACTTATAGCTTTGCTATTCGACGACCCTTTCAACGCAAGTAGCTAGCTCCGCTGAAAGTTCCCGAATAACCTGAGCGGTTTGTCCAGCTCGGCTATACCGTGTTTCCTCCCAGGACGACGCGGTCCAATGGCACCCAGGGTTGCCGCTAGTGAAAACTTCGCCCTTGTCGACAAGTTGTTCAATGACTATGTAAGACTCGACTCGAACTGATGTCTCACACAGTCATTCTACTTTTAGTGTTACTATCTCCTTCAGGACCAAGTTCAATACTTCTCACATCTGAGACCGCCTCGACGACCCATAGTCGCGAGCATTCTTCTTCCTTATCCTATCCTTTTTACTCAACTTATGAATGACTATTTGATAGCCCCTTTTTCCATAACTCACTTTGAATCAACTGTGGCTCGTGCCTTAAACACTAAGTCCGTGCATCATGCCTTAAACTGACTTGTGATCCGTGTGACACTATCATCCAACTCATACTCCATATGACTAGCTTAGAGACCGTAGGACTTCGTGGTTATACCTAGCCGTAGAACTCGTGGGACCGTGCTTGCTACTACTCCGATAGCCTAACATAACTTTGCCTAACTTAATCATGCAACAACTTGACGAGCAAAGACTGCGTCAAGCCTTGCATCGTGGGAACGTACCGTGCAAGTATTCGACTTTGAACAACCAAGTTCTCTAGGTGCCTATACTTATGCCACAAGCCGTGCAATACAACTTAACTTGTCGGCGAGCAAAGGCTATGCCACGCCAAGGGCGATGGGATCGTGCATGTTTTATCAAGCGTTATGCGGGCGACGCCTATGACTTAGGCTAACTCTTAGCTTTGTGGCGAAGACCAACTTTTCCTTCTTCTAAGCCACGGGATGAAGGATCGAGTGTCATTTTCAAAGCATGCCGTGCACCAACTCTAAGACGGCAGTTGGACCCTTCCATATTCTAACTCAATTCGACCTGTCGAGATTATTTTCTTATCTATGTGGATTCGTCTCTTTTATTATCAAGCCTACTTGTGCAAGTTGAAAACATGCGATTTATTAGATGAAGGCTAAGATGAGGCAAGTTCACCGAAACTACCCCACCTGATTCGAGGAGTCGCTTCGACCGAGCGGGCCTTCGTGTTGCCGTTGTATGGCTAAGTCCAAATGTCGTCGGCGTTTCGATTCCTCTAATTGACTGAGCGGGACGGGGCATTACATCATACACCACTCAAAAAAAGTTTCGTTCTCGAAACTAACTGAGTACACTTATTCTCTTAATACTTTACTCAACATTCAAGGACTCTCGCACACACTACTCCTATGCGTTTCCTTAATCCGAGCCACGCTCGCACTACTATCACATTTCCTTGAAACTCTATTTCTAAATCCTTGACACTTTTCATTCCTCAAGTCTCACTTGATTCAACATATCACTTAGTTGGATCGTACACATATTCCAGGCGTCCCCAAAATATATGCATTTCAGCCAAGCCTCGTGATAGAGAATCTGCCATCGCCACTCGAGTCGGATCGTGCACATATTCAAGCGTCCCTGATATACGTGCATGTCAACTGATCCTCATGAGTGGTGCCTCCACAATTTCTATTGCTTCGCACCAGAACGTCTGCCTAACCGCTAGGCTATGTCTTTAGGCTAAGGTCATCCGTCAGTATTGGAATCATAGTTCCCAAACAACAATATCAACACTGACCCCATCCTAAGGTCAAACCAAATTGATAGTACGGGGTTTTCTACCCAAGATCGCATCACTCCGACTTCTAAACATCGAGTATAGATTTCTACACACATCCCGACATTCGTCGCACGGGGTCTGGGTCATTCAGCAAAGCCATACTACGATAACTCACGTTTCAACCAAATCCTTGATATATCAATATCACTCGTTCATCAAACCATTTTGCATAGTCTATCTCTTCGAACACGTTCAACATAATCCGCCTATCAATCCTTCTAAGTCAAGCACGCTACGACATGATTCATCGCAAAACCATAATTCACATTTCATATTTCCTAAGTTATTTATCACAATTCACGTATTCGATCATAAGGTCGTCTAGCTTAACAATATGTTGTGCCCTGATCTCACGCGAGTCAGATTATCCACGGTGGGCATGAATCACCATGTACACTTCCGCGGGATGATCATCCTCATCGGGACGTAACTCTTATTTTATGTCTAGACTAATTCATTCTCGATACGCATATTGGATCTATTCAATCCTCAAGTTTACTCAGTCATCAATCGCAAGTCCAAACATCCTCAAATTTTCCTTCGCATCAAACCAATAAGTCGAGATAATCAAATTTGTCGTATCCTGATTTTTTGAGTTCGATCATTTCCGTGATATGAATCAACATGTCAGCGCTCACGCGGAACGATTGCCCCAAATCCGACGCGACGCATGTGCGAGGCTAGAGTTACACTCGTACAAGACAAGAATGTCGACGCTGTGGTTATCCGCGTACCCATCAAGACACTTTTGCTTTCATCCAACATTCATCTCAATCAAAATTCCAAGTATAGTATCCGTTAGAACGATAACACTTACACGATCGTCCTTCCTCGAATTAGAGTGCCCCCGAGTTATCGCATATCGATCTTTGATACGTCTCAATACCATCGATGATATGCGCAACCTGACGATCTTCCTTTGCAATGAATTTTGAGTCGTACGAATGATGCTATCGTCTGACTGGATAACCTCCTCGACATTCAAATTCAAGTTCAATCATTATCCCCTCGAATCCTTTACAAGATCAATTCGTTCAAATCTGAAATCGCGTATATTCATCCGTCTATCTTAAGTCATCGAGCAACATTTTTCTTCAAATCACATCCTTCCTTGCTAACTCAAATCATCGAGCACATCCGTTCCAATCCTCAGAGTCATTTGCGTAACTTCAAAATTCAACTTTTCATGCACGCTATCTTCCCTGTCGTGCTAACTTTTCGTATACGTTCCATGCGCGTCATACCTAGTTGGTTCGAATCGACTCGTCAAAATCTTTAAGACTACATTTTGTTCAATCGTATTCAATCTAAGGCTTTGTGTACACGCAACACTCGCTGATAGACTCATTGACACCCTGTATCCTCAATCGATCGATCGATATCTCTAAGCTATCGTATACACCACTCAGGGATGAAGTCTTTCGATAAATCCTTAAACTATTATTCAATTCACAATCGACTACTTTGAATCTCCGTTCGAATCATTCCCCAATTTTCCAAGCATGCTCATCTATATCGCACTGACGTTATCGTCGCTCGACAGCACCCCTATCGATAGTCATCTCGCTTTATTCAATTGAGTTCAACTCATTCTCGTTCGACACAATTCGAATCCTACACCCGACTTTTCTAAGGTCGACGCAACTTTGGCGTATATGCCCAGCCCGACTTAGCCAACCATGCTACGTGAACCATCTTTTTATTTTATCAAAAACTATTCTCCTATATTTTGCAAATTATTTAGACTTACTGTATGGACATCCCATGGGACATTTGAGAGAGAGCGCACCTAACGATATCAACTTTGCGGAAGCAACACTTCAGAGTTTGTGAAAACAACGGAGTTAAAGAATTCAATCGATAGTCCAAGGACGTAAAGCCATGCTCTGATACCATTATGTCATGTCCCGCTCCCATAGGGGCGATCGTCCTCGCTAAGGCGTGATGCCGCACGAGCCTAGATTGCGCTCGTGCAAGACGGGTTCCATAACGACTTGATTATAGCGGTTGCGACGGGGTCATCGCACAGAAGTCCCAAGCAGAGACATTGATGAATAGCAGCAGAAATTTAAAACAAAACACAAGTCATTCAAAAGATGCATTTTATTGATATTGGAACAAAGTTTACAAAGGGGCGCAAGGCCAAGATTACAATCACTCAAGCTCACTTTGAATCACATTACAACTCACTCAGCTCTCTCTCATCTCTCAATACATGTCTCGAGCCAGCGGATGCTTCGGAAGGCGACGTCCATACATTATGTCCCGTATAAGTCTTTACTCCACGCGGCCACATGCCTCGAATCGCCAAGGAACTCCGTGCCTCAATGCATCCAAGCGAGCTCCGCGTCACGAGCTTCTATTTGTGCCTGCACATGAAACTATGCGGGTGTCAGTACTCAACTGTACTAGTGGAATGAGCTCCTCGCCCACCTATACAAAAATTGACACGTTTGATTTACTTTGTGCAACATAGTCCCTTCTTATCAATTGTCTTTCTAGTCTTGTCTTAGGATCAGTTTTTAGGACAGACGCCTTGGCCTATTTTGTGTCTTCTAGACCATCCCGTGCTTGCACCAAGAACGTTAACCTATCAAGTCGTGTTTGCCTTACGGCTTAAAATCAGAGACGCAACTACACGATGAGACTCCATTTCCATGTGATCGTGCTATAAATCCATCATGCCGTGCCTCGCAACTCAGCGTGACTTAACCATACCGCCGCCTCCCGGCCCTTGCTACTTTGATCACCAACTGACCCAATCAAGACTTGTGGGCTAAGTGTCACTCGACCGACTTTGCCTTGCAGTATTTCCTGACTTAAACTCAAGACAACTCAAACCAACTTATGCAACTTATATGCCAACACTTATGACTCGACGCCACATCTCATACCAAGCACATCGCCTACGTTGCAGCCAATCATTAGGCCCAAATGTTTTATGTTTTAACTGTACACACATTCAACTTGACTCAATCCAAAGGCACACACGAGGATTGCCACCCGTGCCGACCCATCTATATGAGTTAGTCACTAGCACGACAAGCTATCTTGAACTTATAGTTTTGCTATTCGGCGACCCTTTCAACGCAAGTAGCTAGCCCCGCTGAAAGTTCCCAAATAACCTGAGCGGTTCGTCCAGCTCGGCTATACCGTGTTTCCCCCTGGGACGACGCGGTCCCATGGCGCCCAGGGATTGCCGCTCGTGGAAACTTCACCCTTGTCGACAAGTTGTTCAATGACTATCCAAGACTCGACTCAAACTTACGTCTCGTACAGTCATTCTACTTCTAGTGTTACCATCTCCTTCAGGACCAAGTTCAATACTTCTCACATCTGAGACCGCCTCGACGACCCATGGTCGCGAGCATTCTTCTTCCTTGCCCTATCCTTTTTACTCAACTTAGGAATGACTATTTGATAGCCCCTTTTTCTATAACTCACTTTGAATCAACTATGGCTCGTGCCTTAAACACTAAGTCCGTGCATCGTGCCTTAAACCGACTTATGATCCGTGTGACACTGTCATCCAACTCATACTCCATATGACTAACTTTGAGACAGTAGGACTTCGTGGTTATACCCAGCCGTAGAACTCGTAGGACCGTGCTTGCTACTACTCCGATAGCCTAACATAACTTTGCCTAACTTAATCATGCAACAACTTGACAAGCAAAGACTGCGTCAAGCCTTACATCATAGGAACGTGTCGTACACGCATTCGACTTTGAACAACCAAGTTCTCTGGGTGCCTATACTTATGCCACAAGCCGTGCAATACAACTTAACCCGTCGGCGAGCAAAGGCTATGCCACGCCAAGGACGATGGGACCGTGCATACTTTATCAAGCGTTATGCGGGCGATGCCTTGACTTAGGCTAACTCTTAGCTTTATGGCGAAGACCAACTTTTCCTTCTCCCAAGCCACGGGATGAAGGACCGAGTGTCATTTTCAAAGCACGCCGTGCACCAACTCTAAGATGGCAGTTGGACCCTTCCATATTCTAACTCAATTCGACCTGTCGGGATTATTTCCTTATCTATGTAGATTCGTCTCTTTTATTATCAAGCCTACTTGTGCACGTTAAAAACATGTGATTTATTATGTAGGTTAACATGAGACAAGTTCACCGAAACTACCCCATCTGATTCGAGGAGTCGCCTCGACCGAGTGGGACCTTCGTGTCGCCGTTGCATGGCTAAGTTCGAACGCCGTCGGCATTTCGATTCCTCCAATTGACTGAGCGGGACGGGGCAATACAAAAAAACTCTAGCTGTCAACATAGGTCAATCAATACCTACTCCTTCGACGAAGTCGATATTATGAGTATCTTCGATTGCTTGATCAAGAGCAATAAACTTCAGCTACATGACGCAAAGCGGCCAGAGGAAGTAGGTAAGACTGATCATCCTAAATACTGTGTGTATCACAGGTTCATTGGACACCTGACCAGAGCATGCTAACTCAAAGGGAAGATCCAATAGATGATTAAAGATGACACAATCGCTCTTCAATAGGACGAGAAGACTGTGACTGGCAACATCATTTCTTTACAGTTTGGCGACTTTCCTGCTCAACTTATACAAGATGGAGTCGTTCCTATCCTGAAAGCTACTCTGGAGATTGTCAATCTTCCGTCTGCACGAAGTGATGGTCTTGTTCCTCTGTCAACTGATAAAGGGAAAATCATGTGGATCCACCCTGATTTGGTGGCTGACTTTGAGACACCCACCTCGTCTATAAAATCTAAGAAGGCAATCAAATACAAGTCATGTCACATGACCTCGCTGGGTGATCATCATCCTCTACCTTTAACTACTACTTTCATCCCGGTAGTGAGTTCATCTTCCTCTTCTGAGACGACTCTACCGAAGCTGGAGGACAGTTACCAACCAGCGTTCCATCGATATAGTCAACAATCCTGGGAACTAATGACAAAAATGGAATATAACCTGCAGAAAGCCCCTTGCTTGAACCATGGAAGAGGATATCCTATACCTCTTTTCCTACACCTTAAACACGATCAATCTCGTGTTGGCTTGGGGTTCTAGACAAACTTTTCATCTTTCCAAAGTAAGCTTTCCAAAGGCAAGACTCGGACAAAGAACTACAACATGGTATCATTTGCACCGGTACCAAAAGAAGAAGCCTTGACTGGTACCAGGTCTGGAAGACTTTATTTGAGAGAGTATCCAGAAGGTCAAGAGATCACTACTCCAGCTCCAGATACCCCTCCAGCATCATTTCCCTTGCTGTCAATGTTCCATCAAATTCATCACCTCCAGTGGAACCGACTCCTCCTAAACCGATGGCGGCCGACAAAGAAAAACAGCCAGTTTGCTTCGATAAGATATTGAAGAAAACTCTACCTCTTGGACTTGAAAACCATACAATTTTGACATATTGGCTCAGCTAGCCAATACTCCAGCAAGGTTATCAATCTTCGAGCTCCTTCGTCTTTCGAAGGAAACTCGGGAAACATTAAGCAAAGCTCTGTTACAAGCAGACGCTTGCTTGACACTTCTCAAGAAACCTGATGAGGAACCTGTAGCATATTTTCACTATCATAGTGTGATGGAATTGATTCCTAACATCACTTTCACACAAGATGACATGCTTATGGAAGACAATCGACATGACCGACCTCTCTATTACACAGGGTATGTCGATACAATAAAGATTGACCGTATCCTGATCGATCCCAGATCCGCACTTAGCATCATGCCAAAAACTTTACTAGATGCCTTGAAGATCCATGTTCATAATCTTTTGTCACGACCCGTACCCGAGGTAAGGGTACGAGTGCGTAACAGCGTCCCAGCCTACGCTGCAGAAACGGCGTAGAACGCTGTCTAGGTCTACCATCTATCAATAGTTATAATATCAAGACCTGTCGAGAATGGTCAACTCCGAACGGAGGACAAGCAATGACAATATAATATACTCAATCACAAACTCTAAGAGTGACGATAGATAATACTGAAAGATAAAGACAACAAGATTTATAAATATCATCCTGAAAATCCAATAGAGAATAATACGAGTCCAAAACCTCTGAGTCAACAATCTTAATACAAACAACTAACAAATAATAACAAGCCAAAGTAATCTGGAGACAGAGTCCAGTATTATACTAGAACCAGCTAAACTATCCCAAGGCCTCATCTGCTAGAGCTAGCCCCTGCTGTACTAGGGTATCCAAATCTATACCAACCACGTCATGAGGACCGTAATAGGTAGGGCACTCCTCCTCATCATCTGTAATATTTTTAACAGGTCCAGTCAGGACAGGAACGAGTACAAAATCTCAAACAACAGTTCTAGTTATACAATATTGAAAATGTAGCAGTAGATAGAGAGAATATACTAGGTAAAGTAGAGCGTACATGCATCCTGACAGGGTATATCAAAACTGTAATGAGATCAGGCAAGAGAACAGTGTATAACATGTACAAAATCTGGAACTGATATCTATGTGAGTTTTGCACTAGTTTCAACATGTGATCGGCTTAAAATTTGATACAATATTTGGCCTGGCTAATCATACGTGAGTGTATGATTAACACTATACAGTGAGGATACAATGGTGATACAATGCTGGTACTATGGGGTATTGATCACATATCTATGCTAACACCCCCATCCCTTACTAATATAGTAGATCCAACCATGACACGTCATGACACGTGATTCTCTGAGAAGGTAGCTAGCCTTCGCAGAAATCTTGTATATACAATGCATAAAGAACTAGGAAAGACTTGCTCATGATATACCAAGAAATACAAGGAATAACATCTCATGATGGAATCCAGACAATACCAATCCGTGTGAATAATGTGTCAAGAGAACAAGGATATCTACACTAAATACAAGAAACATAGACGATATCATAAAACAGAAATATTATCAGAGAATGTACTCGCCTGGTACTCTGAATAACTGAGATGAATAATGTCTGAACTGGTGTCACAGAATCCTATTTAGAGTAAAACAGGTTATGGTGTATTCGGAAATAAGGTAATTGAAGTGTATGACGCAATCTATATGATTTCTAAGTCAATCTAGACCAAAGTCAACTCAAAGTCAAACCTAGTCAACTGGCTAGGTCAAACTAGGTCAACAAGTCCAGATTGGTCAAACTAGGAGTCCAACTTGGTTATACTAACACACACCAAGCCAAACTAAGTCACACTAGGTCAATCTAAGTCAATCTTAAGTCAACAAGGTCATGCCATGTCCAATTAGGTCACACAAAGTCAACTGGGTCAAACTAGACCTAACAGAGTCAAACTAGGTCAATCTAGGTCAAGGGTTGACTTTTAGTTGACCTTTGGTCAACTTGTCAACTCTAGGTCAAATTTGGTCAACAAGTCAAGATTGGTCAACTATGAGTCCAACT
The DNA here is from genome assembly GCA_029216955.1 of Iris pallida. Classification (NCBI taxonomy): domain Eukaryota; kingdom Viridiplantae; phylum Streptophyta; class Magnoliopsida; order Asparagales; family Iridaceae; genus Iris; species Iris pallida. The sequence goes on from JANAVB010034619.1 coordinate 8,774,845, forward strand.
AACTCTCAACCTATACCAAAACACTAACCACATAAGCCTAACCCTTAAACAAAACCTATCTAACAAGCCTACCTACAAAGTCCTAATACCAAAACACAATATCACAACAACCTATCTCACAACCAAAAGGATACTAGCCTATACATATATCTCATCCTGAAACCATCTCACAGTCACAAGGAACACATATATTAGGCACAATATAGATAGCAAGTAGAACATATAGGTATCAATACTAATGTATATGATTATATATGATATTAAAAGGAATGAAACAACTGGAAAAGGAAGGAAGGAAAGGCAATGTAGTGCGTGGCTAATCACAGCAATAAGTTTCTCAGGAAACCTGAGAAACAAGTGACAGTGTCGAATGTATGTGTGTATACAACATGGTAGTAGAGTGTGTATGTGACAAGTGTGTGGGGGGGTGTAGATGACAGTTAGTGTGTCTGCCATGAGAATGTGAGTGACAATAGGTTGACAGGAAATCAGATTTTTAGGGTGGTCAACCTAGACTAGAGTGTGAACATAATATGGTGTGTCAAAGGAACAGTTAGATAGGGTGTGTGTTTACGGAAAATTGAATTTCAGTGTTCATAAATCTTGGGTTATAGTTCTCAGGAAAGAGAACAAAATGACAGTTTGGAATTCACAGTTCAACATTCAAGATTCCCTATGTTATTTCCAAACCGATCATGCAACCAACTGTTTGCAAAAATAAAAAGTCTTTTATTTCACAAACTTTGTAAGAAGATTACAATTGAATTCTGGGAAAGTACAACTATAGGAATCCGATCTGAAGACGATCGTTTTATCCCTTGGACGATGTGAACTTTGAAGACGATAGCCTCTGAAGAATGCAGCAGCACTTGGACAAGAACTCCTGATCTCTGATGATAATAATGATCTGATCCCCTTAATGAAAGACTTGAAACTCTATTTATAGAGTTCTAGAAATAACTAATTTGTAGTTATTCTGGTTTGCGCATGATGAACTGTGCTGGCGACAGATTACGCAGACTGCGAACTGTGCTGACCTATTGGGCAGTTGCTCGATCGTAGGCTAACCATTTTCAGACGCGTGGCATTGTTTGATTGAAATATGCTTGGTCGTGTGCAGACGGTTGCCATGTGGTGAGCAATTGATGGCATGTAAGCCACGTAATAAATGTCAGTTATTTGATGAACCGTGCCTACCAAATAGCGCTAGCTTCAGACTGCGCTTTCTTCTAGCCAATTGACAGCGCTGGGATTCAAATTTGGTCAAACTGTACTGAAATTGGACTGGCAGACTGCACTGAAGGTGGACTGTGCTGAAGTTGGACAGCTGTTCTCGAGCGCTGTGCTGCACAAGAAACGAACGGGCTCCTCTTTTTTTGGGCTGTCAGGCTGTCAGAAGATCTGATCTTTGTCAGGTAATGATAATATTGCCACGTCAGCGTAGCGCACTCGAGTGGCCAGCGTAGTTTAGCTCGCGCATTCGATTTGTAGCACAATCTGTTTCCTGCGCAGTCCATTTGAAGTGTGCACAATTCAGAATTCTCTGCCTATTTGATAGATGCAACTTGACTTTTTTTAGGACATACAAGACCCCCTTCAAAGTTTTCGAAATTTGAAAAGACTTCAAAATTTTCAAAATACTTTGAATATGAAAAGTCAAGAAATGAGACATGAAGGGCGCCGGTCAATACTCAACCGTCATAATAAATTTTTCTCTCGAAACGTTCGAACTCCTCTTCGTCTTCCCGAGTTACATTGATGATGTTCAGTTTCCCAAAGGGAATATGAAGGGTTGGTTGATTATATAAAGAAAAGTTTTCATTATCACTTCTCATCCTCGTATAGTCATGGCGCCGAAGAAAGAGATAGAGGCTGACAAGAAAAAGGCTCAAAGCTCAAGGCTTGACATAGAGACGGAGGCCGATCAATCGCTGCAAGCATACAATTTCCTGGAGTGCTTTGGACTGACTCCAGCGATCTTTGATCATATAAATGGTGGTCCTTCAACTGCCTACGAAGGACCCGGTGATGCAGAAGCATTCCTCGGTCTGATGCGTCGTTCAGGGATCCACAATGTGCGCGAGTTAGGTGCCTCCCTTCGTCAGCCCAATGAATGAGAGAAGAAGAAATAATGTCTTGTGTAGGGGTGTCATCTATGTATTGTGACACTCAACACGTGGCAGCTGTTCTGTGGTTATGAGCGCCTCTTATTCGGATCTTTCTCGAAATAGACTCGCGCCATCTGCTTCTTTGACCCTCTATAAATAGCTGAGTTAAAGAATGCATTCTCATTCCTTTATTCTTCTTCTTCTCCGAAGATGACTTTTTGAAAGACTCCATTCTCCGACAAGGGATTGATGATGGCGATGCTTTCCGATATCATTCCTCTACACGCCGCGTCATCAGACATTGATTCAACAACTCTTAGCGCCAAACCATCTGTCCTCGATGGTAAGCCCAACGCGAAACAGTAGCTTTTCTGTGTATAAGCATCATTTATCTACTATTATGCGCGTCACCTTTCACCGAAATAGGTATTTGATTTAAACAAAAGGGGCAGAGTGCGCCCTTCTATGATTGAACAGGGTGCGCAATCGGCTGTCTTTGAGTTTCTTATTGAAAACAAGCACCTATTTTTGATAGATAAAGCACGCCTGTTGAAAACGAGCGCAAATCCTTGATAGATAAGGTGCGCCTGTTGAAGACGAGCATTTGTCTTTAACTGAACAGGGTGCGCGAGCATCTGTCTTTGACTGAACAGGGTACACCCGTCTTTGATGGGCTAATTTGCGCCTGATGATAATGACACTTCTATTGATTAGTTTCTTTTTCTGTGCTATTTTCTGCAGAAGCTTGGCTGAAGAACTTTTCCAGAACTGGCATTGGCGATTTAGATGCTGTGGGGAGCATTCTTCTGACACACACATCAGGGAGCTCATGCGCTTTTGACGCGCAAATCAGACAGCTCAGAACTCTTCGTGGGATAGAAGGGTCTTCCTCGGATGGTAGGAAGAGCCTTTATACACGGAAAGTTGGATGGTGGAGTCGACTCTAACCCGAGAAGTTGGGTAGAAGAGTTCCTTTCATGGCAGAACTAGGAATCGTATCCCAATGCTGGATACATTTCTAGCTCTTCTGAAGGGCCGTTATCCCTCCACAGGTTGTATTGGCAGCAACGCATCTTCGGGTTGCCATACTTTGGGGTTCTCCTCTCGTCTGAGAGAGAAGACCAGAGTTAATTCCTACTGTCCTTGTTGCCATTGAGGCTCAGACAGCAAGGAATTGCCACCAACAACGAATCCGATGAAGAAGATCCAAAGATGTAATAGATCTCCATTAGGTCACCGTTGTTGTATAGAATGAAAATCCAAGATGTAATAGATTTCCATTATGATTTGTAAGAAAGTCTAAAAAAAATGTAATAGACTTTTATGACAATAGAATGAGAATAGAAATAACAATTCTGTGGAAAATACTCCTTTTGAGACTTTTTCGATGTTCATGGCATTTTGATAAGCCGATGTTTTTATCAGTGATAACATGATCTTAGCGTATGATTCTTAGAAAAGAACTGTTGCTTTGACAGTCGGATAGCTAGAAAGAACTTATCATCTGACAAAGGGTAGGACGATCAAAAAAATATCATTTCTCAAAAATCTGAGATAATTAGACTTCTAAAAGGAGATTGACTGATTTATTGTTCCATTCTTGAGAAGGTGAACGGACAGCAATGAATGTAGATATATTCAAGGAAAGTGATGAAACCGATGAAATGAATGAGCGAACAGACATTTCTTTTTGCGGGGAAGGTGAATGAACCATAATAAATGCAGATACATCCTTTTGCATGAAAGGTTGCTTCTATTCCCGAGACCGATTGAGCGGCATGTTTCTTCTATAAATAGAGTAAAGCTCTTGTAGAATTACCATCGTCATCAGCAAGAATGTCTTCCAACTATGTATTGAAGAAGGCTGAGATTGCCCCGAAGGTTGAAGAAGGCATCGAGGAACGTCCAATCAAGTCGACCCAGCCAAAGCAGACGGAGGCGGGCGAAGGTTCGTCTGCACCCAAGCCGCCACGGGAAATCTTGGACTTCCTACTTGAACCAGGGACGACGAAGGAAGAGGAGGCTAAACGACTAGCCGTTTGCAAATTTCTGGTGGGTTCGAGCAAAGATGTCCTCGGCTCTTTTGCCGACTACATTTTTGAGAAGGACGGTAGTGGTCCTCGTCCTGTCTTCAAGAAGGACGATAGTGATTCTCGTCCTTGATATTGTGTAACACCGTTTATGATAAAATAAAATCAAACTTTATTTATGAACTGTCTGATCATATTTATAAGAAATCCCTTTTATATTCATACATAGTACTTTTTGAGGAATTTGCCATTGATGGGCATCATTGCAACTCGACCGTCCAGCTCTGTGAGTTGATAGGCTCCATTTGAGAAGACTTTGCTCACGATATAAGGCCCTTCCCATTTTGCATCGAACTTGCCTTTACTCATGTGAGTCATAGTCATGGGACGTCTGACTGTAAGAACGAGTTCTCCTTTCTGAAAGGTTCTGACTTTAACTTTGCGGTTAAAAGTCTTCGAGATACGGGCTTGATATAATTCTATGTGTTGCTGAGCTAATAGCCGCTTCTCGTCGAGCGCCTCTAGTTCTTGAAGTCGAAGAAGATCATTGTTCTCCATGGTAAGTTCGTTAGCGATAGCAATCCTCAAGAAAGGAATTTGAAGTTCCAGAGGTAGAACTGCTTCGCAACCGTACACCAGAGAGAAAGGTGTACAGCCTGTGGGGTTACGGACCGTAGTACGGTAGGCCCATAGACATTCTCCAAGCTTTTCACTCCAGTTTTGTTTGTTAGTAGACACAAACTTCTTAAGAAGCTTGATGATAGTCTTGTTGAAGGCTTCAGCTAAGCCATTAGCAGCAGGGTTGTAAGCCGTAGAGGCGACATTGTCAATTCGATGATCATCACAGAAACTGGTAAACTTTTGACTGATGAACTGAGGTCCGTTGTCATGAATGATTCGTCGAGGCACACCAAACCTGTAGATAACATGATGTTTGACGAAGTTGATGACGCTGCTGGTTTTGACTTCAGCCAAAGGTATAGCTTCGGCCCACTTGGAGAAATAGTCCGTTATGGCTAATATAAACCGATGTCCTTTAGAAGGAGGATTGATAGGACCTATAATATCCATGCCCCAAGCTTCAAAAGGCCAGGAAGCAGCAGTCGGATGAAGGAATTCCGATGGTTGATGAATAAAATCTGCATGGATTTGACAGGCTCAGCATTTCTTTGCATATTCGATGGCATCATATACCATAGAGGGCCAATAGTAACCCATTCGTCGAATACGATCTTGTAGTTTAGGGCCGGGTTGATGTGCTCCGCAAACACCATCATGAGCTTCACGCAATACTTGCTTCGCTTCATCACCAGCAAGACATCGCAAGAGTAGGCCGTCATAAGTCCGTCGATAGAGAGTTTTGGTAGTCTGATTGTAGTAGAATCGAAGAGATCGTCGGCGAATACTCGTAGCCTCCTTAGGATCTTCAGGAAGTATGTCGTGAACTACGAAATTGATGAAGGGAGCTCTCCAATCTTCATTGATGACATTGACTTCAGCAAAGTTACTAAACTCAATTTTACGATTGTTTTCAATGCAAAACAACTCTCTATTGGAAACAACAACCACTTGTTGTCTTTTGACAGGAATTGCTAAGACTGCTGCAAGATTAGCTAAAGCATCTGCCTCAGTGTTGCAAGCTCGTCGGACATATTCAATGAAGAAGGCTTTGAATGATGTAGCCATGTAAATTGTAGCTTCATGATAGGGCACTAGATCTTGATGGCGAACTTCATATGTTCCTCTAACCTGATTAACAACCAGTTTAGAATCGTCGTAGACTTCAAGATATTCGACTCCCAATTGTTTAGCTAACTGGAGTCCAATAAGCAAGGTATTGTATTCAGCCACATTGTTAGAGCACGGCTGGTCTAAGGAATAAGCTCTTTGGATAGCTAATCCTTCTGGAGAGACTAGAACATTTCCAACTCCTGCGACAATGGTCCCATTTGGTCCGATCCGGGATGCTCCGTCGAAGAACAGACGCCAGGTAGGAAATTCTTCAGAGATCATATTTGATTCCAATGTTTCATCTGGAATTTTTTCATAAAGCTTAGATATCTCCGGAACAGGATGAGCTGCTAAAAAGTCAGCCAGTGCTTGACCCTTAACAGACTTTTGCGGAACATAAACCATGTCGTACTGGGCTAGCAGAATGGCCCATGTAGCCAATCGGGAATTGAGTGTGCTAGGCTTCTTCATCAGTACCCGAAGAGGATTAACTCGAGAAATGACGTGAATGGTTTGGCCAATGATATAATGCCGAGTCTTTTGAACAGCGAACATAAGAGCTAGACATTCTTTCTCAACCGGACTATAACGGTGTTCATCACCAATCATAGTACGACTAAGATAGTAGATGGCTTGTTCATGACCTTCTTTGTTCTTCTGGGCAAGTAAAGCACCCAATGAATGATCCATAGCACGGACATACATTAAGAATGGTATGCCTGAGATTGGTGTCACCAAGACTGGTGGGTTCATGAGATATCGCTTTATGTCATCGAATGCCTGTTGACATTCTTCAGTCCAAATGAAAGATACACCCTTCTTCATTAATTGAGTAAACGGTCTGCAGCGTCCAGACAGATTTGAAATGAACCTCTGGATGTACGCAAGTCGACCTTGGAATCCTCGTAGCTCTTTTAAGTTGCGTGGAGGACGCATCTCTTGAATGGCTTTGATCTTCTCGGGATCCACGTGTATACCTTTAGAGGTAATGACAAATCCAAGAAACTTACCACTAGAGACACCGAAGAATGACTTGGTGGGATTCATCTTTAACTGATGTTGGCGCATGAGATTGAAGATAGTTCTTAAATCTTGGATATGATCTTCCTTTAGACGACTCTTGACGGCAATATCGTCAACATAGCATTCGACAGTCTTACGAAGATGATCTCGAAAGATGGTACTTATAGCTCGTTGGTAAGTTGCACCCGCGTTCTTGAGACCAAATGGCATCACAGTGTAATAATAGACTCCGCGAGGGGTGCGAAAAGAAGTGTGTTTTTCATCTTCAGGATTCATCCGAATCTGATTGTATCCAGAAAATCCATCCATGAAGGATATTCTTTCGAACCCACAAGTATTATCGATCATGACATCTGTAATAGGGAGAGGAAATTCATCCTTTGGACAAGCTTCATTAAGATCCCGAAAGTCGATGCAAACTCGAACTTTGCCAGTTTTCTTCAAGACTGGGACAACATTGGCTACCCAATCTTGATGTTGTTCTTCTCGAATAAAGCCACAAGCTATGAGCTTTTTGACTTCATCATCAATAGCGTCCATCATTTCTGGTTTGAATCGCCTTTGCTGTTGTTTGACTGGCTTTGCATTAGGCAAAATATTCAATTTATGAGTAGCCACTTTGGGATCTAGACCTGGCATGTCTTCATAATTTTAAGCAAAGACATCAATGTATTCTCGAATAAGAAGAATTAATTCTTGCTTATCCGCCTCTGGAAGGTTCTTGCTAATGAATATTGAACGAGGTGACCCGCTTTCTCTTACGTCAATTTGAACCAATTGATATTCCGTAGGAGGTTCTCGTTGTTCGAATCGGAGTTCCCATTGGGTATCCATTCGTTGAGCCCAAGGATCTGTTTCGGGATTTTCTTCGATATCCTCGTCATAGTCCTCCGGGAATTCAGCGGAAACCATATTAGAAGATACGATCAATCGATGAACTTGACCGATACTGGTGTCAGAATCCCATGATCTGGAATCAGAAGAATTAGAGTGTTCGTCACTACCGGAATCGGAGACTTTCGGAGATAAGACCGGAGGTGAAGCATATCCGAGACCTCTTTTTGTCCTGCTGTAGTACATCTCTGATTTTCCTTTAGGAACAACCGTACGGATAGGAGTTCGTCTACCTTTACCGTAATTGAGGCCATTCTTGAAGTTATAACCCATCTTTCGGATGATGTCTTTTGATTGTTGACTATAACGACGAAGTTGGAGACGTTCCATATCGTTATTTTTGCTATCATCTGTATAGCTGAAATTTTGTTCTGGCCCTTTACTAAAAAGTATTGGACTCTCGCCTCTCTTTCGAGAAGGGACAACAAAGTATGAGTCATCTGGATGTTCAAATAATACTTCCGTTTGAAGGGATTGTACGACTCCTATTGTAAATGACTGAAAGCTATCTAGCATATCCAAATAGCATTTAGTATGATAAATGACATCAGTATACTGGAAAGTAGATGCTTTTTCATTAATTTGTACATCCAAATTTACAATAGGACCTTTAGCCTTAGTCGGCTTGGTCAGATCGATTACAAGAGGAGGATCAGAAGAGCAAAGAGGTTTAGGCTTGTTGCGACGAAGGTCGATAACAAGCGGCTCAGAAGAGGTGAGCTCCCTTTGATCTTTATTACGACGTAAGTCGATAATCAGTGGCTCAGAAGAGGTGAGCTCCCTTTTATCCTTGTTACGACGTAAGTCGATAACCAGTGGCTCAGAAGAGGTGAGCTCCCTTTGATCTTGATTATCACCAGTTGATTGCTTCTGGGCTGGCAGATGAATAGCTAATGGTTTGGAGGATTGAGGATGAGAGACACGCCCTTTGACAGGTATGATAAGAGTGTCACTGGGCACTGCTTCCTGTTCTTCTTCACCATCCATGGCTAATACCACATTCATAAACTCTTCTTTGTACATGCGAGCGTCGTTGCAATATGCTTCAATGCCATTAAACGGGTAGAGATCCGTAACTTCTTTTTAGACTTCTCCTTTGTCATCAACGTATTTGAACCATTGATGGAGAGTAGAAGGAACAATGTTGTGTTCATGCAAGAATGGTCTCCCCAGAAGAGCATTGTAGGAACAACCATGGTTGTCTATAATATAGAAGGTCACCTTCGTGCGAAGATTGTCGATTTGGAGTTTTAGGCGTATCTTACCTAAAGGTTCACTTCTTCCCTGGTTGAATCCCAGAATGGTGGTGATAGTGCCGGAGAGGCTATGCACTGGAATCTTCAGAGCATCCAACATTGTCTTGGGCATGATACTGAGTGCTGACCCTGGATCTATCAGAATACGATCGACCTTCATGGAGTCGACATATCCTGTAAAGTAGAGAGGACGGTCATGTCGATTGTCTTCCATTAACATATCATCTTGTGTGAAGGTAATATTTGGAATTAATTCCAGCACACTGTGATAATGGAGACAAGAGACAGGTTCTGACTCAGGTTTCTTAAGAAGATTTAGGCAGGTGTCTGCCTGCATCAAAGCCTCACTCAGTGTTTCTCGAGTTTCTTTAGAGAGACGTAAGAGCTCGAAGATGGACAGCCTAGCCGGTGTGTTGGCCAGTTGAGCCAATATGTCAAAGTTATATGGCTTTTCAAGTCCAGAGGGGGATGACTTCTTCAAAACTTTGTCGAAGCAGACTTGTTGTTTGCATTTGTCGGCTGCTGCCGGTTTAGGAGGAGTAGGTTCCACAACCGGTAATGATATAGAAGGGATGCCCTCTGTAGAGGCAGGCTGTACTGGAGCAGACTCGGAAGAAGAAGCAGGATTTTCTTGAGTCTCGAGAGATTTCCGTAAATAGGCTTTCCCTGACCTGGTGCCCAGCAGGATTTCCTCTTCAACTATGGGGTCAAAAGACACCATATTGCAGATCTTTGTTCTGCCCTTGGAGCGGTCTTTTCGTTTAGACGAGGAAGAAGCTTCGAAGTCTACAACAAGGTCAGGGTGGATCCACATAATCTCACCGTTATCGAGAGATAAGGGAACGAGACCTTCACTCCGTAGAGGAGGGAGATTTTCGATCTTAAGAGTGGCCTTAGGGATAGGGATGACACCATGCTGTACCATTTGTGGAGAAAAGTTACCGAACTATACTGAGACCATATTTGCGGTAACAGTCTTCTCATCTTGTTGAAGGGTAACAACACCAGCGTTGACTAACCCTTGAATCTTGCCTTTGAGCACGTAACATGCTCGAGTGGGATGCCCAATAAACCTATGATAAACATAATATTTGGGATGATCAGTCTTACCGACCTCGTCAGGCTTCTTCGGGTCTGGGAGTTGGAGCTTATTGCTTTTGATCAAGCAATCGAAGATGCTCACGGTGTCGTTCTCGTCAAAGTACTCTACTTTCGGACGAGGTTTCCTTGGTGGAGGGGCAGAAGGAGTAGAAGTAGACGTAGGAGGAGCCACGTTGACAGCCAAAGATTCTTTGCTATTTAAATTGATGTTTAAAGTTTCTTTATCCTTGCAGTTGTTCTGGCGGTTACCGCTACTAGATGTCGGGTGTTCATCCCGGTCAGGGTTAGACATGTGTACCCCTAACTGTTTGAATTTGTCAGCGCTAACTTCAGCTGCTTTAGCATTGACAATGAATGATGGCCAATCTTGAAATTGAGTTGACCCCGTCCACATGCTGATAATAGGCAAAAGATTTGCCTTGCAGGTATCTATAGTGACAGCGGCCGGAGTTCCAGGAGGCATCTTTAATGCTTCTCGGCGGAATCTTTCAATGAAACTCTCAGCGGTTTCATTATGTCTTTGTTTGATCTTATTGAGGGCTAACATGGTCATGTCATTGATTCCCTCGTAGAATCGTTCCAAGAAGATTTGTTTAAAACCCGAGAAAGAGGTGATACAGCCATTAGGCAAGCTCCTGTACCAATCATATGCTACTCCGGCTAAACAGCCGACGAATACCCTGGTAAGAAGAGCGTCATTTGGCTGAAGTTGAACAGTCATTACCTCAAAGTGGTTAATGAACTGACTCGGAGAAGTACTGTCGTCAAACAGCAAAATTATGGGAATCTTGTACTTTGGAGGGAATGAGACTTCCTTCCATTCAACCGGATAGGGTTGCTTGATCCCCAATCTCTGTAAATTGTCCTTCTCTTTAAAAGCCACGAATTGAGTGTGCAAGAGTTTGACAGCTTCATTAGCATCCTCCAATAATGAAGAAGGAGCAGGCTGAATTATAGTATTAGGGGGAGGAACAGCGTGGTAAGTACTACCCCCAGCTCCTGACTGACTGGGTGTGGGTTGAATTTGTATAGGGGGTATTTGAGGAGATACTACCCCCAGACCTGCATTGACAGGCACCGACGATGCTATAATCTCATGATTTGCAGCAGGTACGATCGGTGGTACTGTATGTTGGGCCAGAATGATAGAATACATACTTGCGACCATTTCAGCCATGGTCTTCAGCTTGTCCTCCAGTGCAGCTATTCGTTGTTCTTGATTTGCTGAACTATAAGCATCTGGGTCTTCAGTGACAACATAAGCTGTCACTTCTCTAGGTACAGTAGAAGACACTGTCTGTTCAGAACTTTCGCTGTATGCATCATAATCAGAGAAGGAATCATCTCCTGAATGAGAAATAGGAAGATGACCAGAGGGCTCTTGGAGAAGATTCCTACGACCGATTGTGTCTCCACTTCGGGATCGGGTGTGTCGAAATACTCCTTCAGAAGATTCTTGGAGTAAATCTAAGTACCGCTGGCTGGGTTTACGGGGCTTGCCGTGTTTGGAGCACCTTCTATCCCCAGTGTCTCGAGAAGCCATGTTGACGGAAGCATACGATATTTTGTCTTCGTCTTCTGATATTGGTTCAGAAGTTGCAAAATTCAGACGATCGAAGACAGGTCGTTCTGTTGTCTGGCAACAGCACTTGATGACAACCTTGTGATTACAACGGTGTTCAAGTGGTTGAACTGGAGGTATTGAGATATTGTCCCGTTTTTACTTGAGGTGCTCTCGGAGGACGGGAACAATGACGGGACGAGAAGAAGTTTGAGGGACGTATTCTTTGACCACATTCGAAACATGGTTCCGTCTCTTCAGATGTTTTGTCCCGTGAGTATATAGGGAAGTACTCACTTCGTTAGCATAGGTGTCAGGATTTTTTATCCTAGAAGTTTGCCTCCGATGCAGGTTAATCTTCGGCATTGGCTGCTTGCGTTTCACCGAAGTTGATGTAGACCGAGGTCTATTGAGATAAACCCATAGATCAGCAAACTCACCCCCAGGGGTTTCTGTCTGAGATACCAGTAATTTTCCCTACTTTGAGCGGGATATCTTGAGAGTTGGGAGATCTTGAAGTTCCGCTACCGGAGTAGGCAGAATACCTCTTTGATCAGCACATTTCCCTTTGGCAGGGAGAAAAGACTTCTTGTTTGAGAGAGCCCTTGCATTGATCGGTGCCGAGGTACGTTCAGATTGATCTTCCGAGGTAAAGACCAGGGAAGACTGAGAAAAGACCAAATGACCTTTTCTCTTATTTTGTGAGGAAGGGTTGGCTAAAGAGCGTTTCCCTCTGTTGTCTTCCAAGTCGTAGAACGAGGAAGTTTGAAAAAAGACCAACGGGCCTTTTCCTTTGTTCTGAGGAGGGAAAGGAATAGGAAACAGACTACCCCCAGTGGATTGTATAGGAATAACAGGGTACTTGGGAAGAGGAGCAGAGTCTTTCCCTTTACTGTGAGAAGAAGGGGGAGTAGCCAAAAGGCTATCCCTTTTAGACTGCACTGGAACAGCTCGCGCTTGGGTTGAGGTAGTAGTAGGTGCCTTGGCCGATTGCGCCTGAGAGGATTTGACTGACGGCCTTTTGGCCACAGAAACTTCAGGAGTTGCAGCTTGCGCAGCAGGAGTTTTGGTTACATGATGCTTAAGCTGCATTCTGGTTGAAGGGACAGTTGGTTGCGCGGGAGGGAAGGAGGTCGCCAACTGTGCCAGAGGAAGAGGGGTCTTGCACTTTGCCAGAGCAGCATAAGAAGTGGCTTGCGCTGTGGCAAGAGAAGCAGTGTGCTGCACATGGGCAGTAGAAGCTTTGGCTTGTGCTTTGGCAGCGCTGGTGGTGTTTTGCGCAAGGACCGAAGTGGCTACTGGTTCCTTGGCAACAGAGACAGCAGACTGCGCAAATGACTGCGCAGAGGACTTCGGAGTCCATACTGAATGGACCTTGCTCTTGGCAGAGGCCACAGTGCGACGAGTAGCCCCAGAGTTGATCAGCGCTTCATAGGCAGTCTGGTTGACCTTCACAACCAGCGTCTTCTGCGTCTTTCCGATAGACGCAATGTCACATTGAGTTGTCACTTCCTTGTCGGAGGAGAAAGTCGTCCCCAGCAGAGTCGCCATTTTGTTTGCAAAAACAAAAAGTCTTTTATTTCACAAACTTTGTAAGAAGATTACAATTGAATTCTGGGAAAGTACAACTATAGAAATCCGATCTGAAGACGATCGCTTTATCCCTTGGACGATGTGAACTTTGAAGATGATAGCCTCTGAAGAATGCAGCAGCACTTGGGCAAGAACTCCTGATCTCTGATGATAATAATGATCTGATCTCCTTAATGAAGGACTTGAAACTCTATTTATAGAGTTCTAGAAATAACCAATTTGTAGTTATTCTGGTTTGCGCATGATGAACTGCGCTGGCGACAGATTGCGCAGACTGCGAACTGCACTGACCTATTGGGCAGTTGCTCGATCGTGGGCTAACCATTTTCAGACGTGTGGCATTATTTGATTGAAATGCGCTTGGTCGTGTGCAGACGATTGCCACGTGGTGAGCAATTGATGGCATGTAATCCACGTAATAAATGTCAGTTATTTGATGAACCGCGCCAACCAAATAGCGCTAGCTTCAGACTGCGCTTTCTTCTAGCCAATGGACAGTACTGGGATTCAGATTTGGTCAAACTGCACTGAAATTGGACTGGCAGACTGCGCTGAAGGTGGACTGCGCTGAAGTTGGACAGCTGTTCTCGAGCGCTGTGCTGCACAAGAAACGAACGAGCTCCTCTTTTTTCGGGCTGTTAGGCTGTCAGAAGATCTGATCTTTGTCAGGTAATGATGATATTGCCACGTCAGCCTAGCGCGCTCGGGTGGCCAGCGCAGTTCAGCTCGCGCGTTCGATTTGTAGCGCAATCTGTTTCCTGCGCAGTCCATTTAAAGTGTGCACAATTGAGAATTCTCTGCCTATTTGATAGATGTAACTTGACTTTTTTTAGGACATACACCAACTATTTAAATATGACTAAAGGTCAGAAAAATGAGAAATCAGTTAATGGTATCATAAACAAATGGGAAATGAATTTGACAGTTATCATTAATCAATTCAAACATTCAAAATCCATTTCGAAATCTAAAACCTAACACCTATCATAAACCCATATTAAAGTAACTTATTACACATGTAGATGAGTTAATATGTCGATTTGAATCATGGCAATTAGGTTTGAAACTCATTTATATTCAGGAATTCAAAACAGTTCAACAAGGGCATTGACAGTTACATATATACATCAGTTAACTGTTAACAGCTAACTCATAGTTCAAAACCAAATCAGATCCTTAAATCCCTAGCTAATCTTTGAACCTAACATCTAGGTAATCTAATATATATGTATATGAATTAAACAGGGTAATTAAATATTAAAAATTTAGTTTAAACAGAAATCAAACTTCAGAATTCGAACAGAACACATGTATCAGTGAGCTTTGGGAAAATGTAAATTTGAAAATCAAATCATGATAACATTCTAAATTAATGGTTGGTAAATGATCCCCCACCTGTGCTCGTGTCCCAGGAAGCCTTTCGTGTCACCCTAGAGCCGGACACGGCGTGTCCACGTCTCAAAACACGCACAGACACGCTGTGCACAGGCTGCGTCCATGACTATCACAACGATCTTGGAATTCAATTCCGGAAGAAGTGAACCACTTGGAAAGATTCACCTGAAAGTGCAAATCGGCAATCTTCGCACAAAGGTCACATTTTACGTGATTGACAATCACGGCTCCTATAATGCTTTGCTAGGAAGACCGTGGCTGCATGAACATAATATTGTGCCATCAACTCTTCATCAATGTTTCAAGTATGTCGATGCCAATGAACAAGTCGAAAAGGAGGGGGCTGATATTAACCCCTTTCGAGGCGTCGAAACATATTTTACTGACTCCAGGATGTACAAAGAAGAATTCATAAAAGTTGTACTGGCCATAGATACCGAGGAAGATCAAAGGGACACCCTAGATGATGTTCTTGTGATTCTAGTTAAAGGACGCACACCTCGTCCTTCGTCTTCTCAGACGCTCACCATCCATCTCTCCTCTCATGATAAGCCTATTTCTGCTGAAAAGAGGGAACAAAGGGAGCTCACCTCTTCTGAGCCTCTTGTTATCGACCTCCATCGTAACAAGCCTTATCCTTCTCTTTCTCCTTCTCCTCCTCTGGTTATCAACCTTAGCAAGCCATCGGCTAAGGTCAAAAGCCCTGTTGTAAATGATATAAAAATCAATAAAATAGAATCTCCTTTGCAGTATGATGTTATTTATTATACTCAATGTTACTTAGAAATGCTAGATAACTTCGAACCACTCACAATAGGAGCAGTTCAACCTTTCCAAGACGAAGTATCATTCGAACCAGCTCAAGATTCCTTCTTTCTAGTTCCTTCTAGGAAGAAAGATGAACTTCCTATACTTTTTAGTAAAGGAACAGAGTAGAAGACTACGTCCGATAGCGAGACTAAAAATGACGATAACGTGCGGCTCCAACTACGACGTTATAGTCAATAATCTAAAGACATCATTCAAAAGATGGGCTACAATTTCAAAGCTGGCCTTAATGGTGGTAAGGGTAGGCAAACTCCTATTCGTATCCATACTCCAAAAGGAAAGTCACTGCAATACTACAGCAAAACAAAGCATGTGTTGGGCTATACTTCTCCAGTTATGACTCCAGACGCTTCTGAGTCTGACAAAGTGGAGCGATCTAACTCTTTCGACTCTATTTCATGGGATTCTGACACCAGTATAGGACACGTCTATCGAGTGACTCTATCTTCTAATATGGTGACTGCCGAGTTCTCAGAAGACGATACAAATTTTGCTGAAGCTCTTGAGTCAGATCCTTGGACACAAAGAATGGACAATCAATAGGAACTTCGCTTTGAGCAACGCAAACCATCTACCGAAGATCAGTTGGTCCAGGTCGATGTCGAAAACGAAGCTTTTCTAAGGCCAATCTTCATCAGCAAAAGCCTTTGTGAAGCAGATAAACAGGAACTAATTCAGCTCATTAAGGAATACATTAACGTATTCGCCTGGACCTATGAGGATATGCCAGGATTAGATCCTTAGATTGCTACCCACAAACTCAACATCCTACCAAATGTGAGGCCAGTTAAACAACAACAATGTCGATTCCAACCTGATATGATGGACGCAATAGAAGCTGAAGTCAAGAAGCTTATCGACTGTAGTTTTGTCAGAGAAAAATAACATCCCGACTGGGTGGCTAATGTCATCCAAGTTATGAAGAAAATAGGGAAGGTCCGAGTCTGTATTGACTTTAGAGACCTCAACGATGCTTGTCCCAAAGATGAGTTTCCTCTTCCGATCACTGATGTCATGATCGAGAACACTTGCAGGTTCGAACGAATGTCTTTCATGGATGGATGCTCAGGATATAATCAAATTAAGATGCATCCAAAAGATGAGAGACATACATCTTTTCATACTCCTCTGGAAGTCTATTGCTACATCGTCATGCCATTCGATCTTAAAAATGCTGGTGCAACCTATCGGCGGGCTATAAGTACCATCTTTCGTAAACATTTACGGAGGACAGTCGAATGCTATGTCAACGATATTGCTGTAAAAAGTCGTCTAAAGGAAGATCACATCCAAGACTTGAGAACTATCTTCGATCTAATGCGCTAGCATCAACTCAAAATATATTCCACCAAGTCATTCCTGGGAGTCTCTAGTGGCAAATTCTTCGGATTCATTATTACCTCTAAAGGTATACACGTTGACCCCAAGAAAATCAAAGCCATTCAAGAGATAAGTCCTCGACGCAACCTAAAAGAGCTACGAGGATTCCATGGATGGCTTGCGTACATTAGGAGATTCATTTTAAATCTCTCTGGACGCTGCAGACCGTTCACTCAACTCATAAAGAAAGGTGTGTCTTTCATTTAGACTGAAGAATATCAGCAAGCATTTGAAGACATAAAGCGGTACTTGATGAACCCTCCAATTCTAGTGCCTCCAGTCTCAGGAATACCTTTTCTGATGTATGTTCGAGCAATGAATCATTCCTTGGGTGCCTTGTTAGCCCAAAAGAACAAGGAAGGTCATAAGCAAGCTATCTACTACCTCAGTCGTACGATGATCGGTGTCGAACATTGATATAGTTCGGTGGAAAAAGAATGTTTAGCCCCAGTGTTCGCTGTTCAGAAAATGCGACATTATATCATGGGTCAAACCATTCAGTCATCTCCAGAGTCAACCCTCTTCGAGTTCTGATGAAGAAACCTAGTACACTCAATTCCAGGCTTGGTACATGGGCCATATTGCTAGCACAGTATGATATGGTTTATGTCCCACAAAAGTCCAAGGGTAAAGCCTTTGCGGACTTCTTAGCGGCTCATCCAATCCCAGAGACATCTAAAATCTATGACGAGATTCCTGATGAAACTCTAGAATCTAACATGATTTCAGAAGAAGTTATTTCTTGGTGTTTATTCTTTGATGGTGCATCCAGAATTGGACCCAAAGGTACCATTGTCATTGGAGTTGGAATTGTCCTTGTATCAATGGAAGGATTAGCTATTCAAAGAGCTTATTCCTTGGACGAGTCATGTTCCAACAATGTGGCTGAATATAATGCTTTACTCATTGGCCTCCAATTGGCTAAACAACTGGATATTGAATACCTCAAAGTATATATAGACTCTAAGTTGATCGTCAATCAGGTTAGAGGCATATATGAAGTTCGGCACCAAGACCTCGTTCCATATCATGATGCAGCAGTCAGACTGGCTACATCATTCAAAGGTTTCTTCATTGAACATGTACGTCGGGCATGCAATACGGAGGCTGATTCAATTGCCAATCTTGCAGCAGTATTAGTAATCCCAGTAAGAAGACAGCAGATGATTGTCATCACTAATAGAGAATTATTTTGCATTGAGAATAAGTCAAACATTGAATTTAGCAATTCAACTGAAATTGACACTATCAGTGAAGACTGGAGGGCTCCTTGCATCGACTTCGTGGTACATGATATTTTACCTGAAGATCCCAAGGAAGCTACAATAATTCGTATTACAATCATACTTCCAAAACACTCTATCGGCGAACATTCAACGGTTTACTTCTTGTCTTGCGGAAGATGAAGCAAAACAAATACTACGGTATCCGACATATACCGTAGTATCTTCATGATGGCATCTATAGTGCATATTAGCCCGGTCCTAAGCTATAAGATCGTATCCGACGTATAGGCTATTACTTGCCCACTATGGTATCAGATGCTATTGAATATACAAGGAAATACCGATTGTGTCAAATCCATGAAGATTTCATCCACCAACCATCGGAATTCCTTCATCCGACTGCCTCATCATGGCCCTTTGAAGCTTAGGGCATGGACGTTATTGGTCCTATCAACCCACCGTCATCTAGAGGACATCGGTTTATATTAGCTATAACCGACTATTTTTTGAAGTGGACGGAAGCTATACCATTGGCTGAAGTCAAAACCAGTAGTGTGATTAACTTAATCAAACATCATATGATTTATCGATTCGGCATTCCTCGGCGAATCATTCATGACAATGGACCTCAATTCATTAGTCAAAAGTTCACTCAATTCTGTGATGAAAATAGGATCAACAATGTTGCTTCTATGACATACAATCTTGCAGCTAACGGTTTGGCAGAAGCATTTAACAAAACCATCATCAAGCTTCTCAAGAAATTTGTTTCGACCAATATACGAAATGGGAGAGAAAAGCTTGGAGAATGTCTATGGGCTTATCGCACTACTATATGCACTCCAATCGGTTGTACACCTTTCTCCTTGGTGTATGGATGCGATATTGTCCCGCTATTGGAGATTCAAATCCCCACATTAAGGATTGCAATTTCCAATGAACTCACAACGGAAAACAATGATCGTCTTCGACTTCAGGAGCTTGAAGCACTTGATGAGAAGCGGCTACTAGCTCAACAACATATCAAGCTATATCAAGTCCGCATTTCAAAAGCCTTCAACCGTAAAGTCAAAGTACGAGCATTTCAAAAAGGCGAATTGGTTCTCACTGTCAGACGTCCTATGACTATGATACACATGAACAAAGGCAAATTTGAAGCAAAGTGGGAAGGTCCTTACGTTGTAAGCAAAGTTTTCTCAAATGGAGCTTATCAACTGATCGGGATGGATGGCCGAGTTACTATGATGCCTATTAACGACAAATTCTTAAAGAAGTACTATATTTGAAGAATATATAAAATATCTTCTGAATATTGTACATATTTCAAATCTTCAGGTTATTATCTTTTATTCGCTCTTCTGTGAATAAAACAGCAGATAATAAACTTTCAAAAATCTTCAGTAGAGTCTATCCAGATCATCATCATAAACCTTGTCTTTTGAAACCCAGTTGTTTTAAAGGAAATCCTATTTTTGAGTCCCAATTGACTCAAAGATAATCAATAGATATATGAATTTATGTCCATATTACCTCTGAATTCTATTATCTACATTAAACGGCTTATCACGTCCACATTACCTTTGATAATGCCATCATTGAAATAATAATATTTCAAAATTATATTTTGTCATGTCCACATTATCTCTGAATAGATATAATGAGTATCGTTATTTTCTAGAAGATATGTCACGTCCGGTACCTCTGAACATACTTCCTACTCTTATCTATTACTTACGTCTATAACAGATGTGCAATAAGTAATAGAGCCACAAAATATCAATATCTTTCATAGCAGAACACAAAAAGTTGTTACATCTTATCAAAGTGTTCAAAGAAACAAAAGTTATTACATCAGGATGACTTTGTTTCTTAGGCTGAGTGCTAAGGTCGATTATCATCTTCTTTAAAGCCTCGGTATGCTCTTCCCGGGAATTAAGTACCCTCTTCTTGGCCAATTCTCTTCTGATGTCTGGATGTAAAGGCTACAGGGATTCCACTTGAAGTTCTATTTCTGTACGCTTGACATTGAGAAAATCATTACGCTTCCTTATCAGATCATCAAGTTGGCTAGAAGCAACTTAATATAATTCACGTTCTTCTTCTTTCTGTCTCTTGGCCGTCTTGATAACTTCACGAAGTTTAGTCATTTCGACTTCTAACTCCTAAAGACGAGTTTGGCTCTCGGCTACTTTTTTCTCCTTCTCTTTTGCTGTAGCCTTATGACGTTCCATAGAAGAAGTGACTTCAGTGATGCTATTCTCCATCTCTGCAGAGCGTGTCGTGAAGGCCACCATAGTATTATTCAGAACAAGTTGTTGCTCCTCAAATTCGTGAGCTAAAACTTCACGTTCTGCCTCTATTTGACTCTGGATGTTGCCCTTGATCAGATTTTGGTAAGACTTGATAGGTTCTTCAAGTTCATCTAGAATGCGTTCCAGGAAGTAACCCCTCTCCAAGTCACCAATATTGCGTATAGCTCCGATCGCAAAGGAGGTTGTGCTTTTCAATGAATCATAAGATTAGCCTTTTTCCATAGCCATCTGCACCAGAATATTCAAAGAAGTGAAAAAAGCCTGGGTGTATGTTTCGACAAGGCCATGAGTCATTACTGAGAGACTAGGTGTTGCCGCTTCAACAGAAATCCCTCCTCCTGTAGGGATCACAGCTGTCACTCTAGGAGATTTTGCTGCAGTCATCTGTGATGAACTCCCTTCCATCGTTCCTTTGTCCAAAGGAGCCATCGTTGAACTGAGGCTGAATACAGCAGAAGTCAAGGGAGTTGCAATAATAGTGCTTGTGGCATTTTCTGCAATCCAAGAATACAATCATTATATTGTATCAAATAAAAGGCGATAATGAACAGAAGTCAGTGAGTTACCAAAGATTGGTGGCACGTATGGGGTCTCATAAGGTAGATCTAAATCTGTGTGAAGCCTCATCATAGTAGTCTCAGACACGGCTGCTTGACTGCTTCCATCCTCTGAGCCTCCTGATCGGAAATGGCTGCTTACGGCCCCTAATTTTGCTTGACTTGTTGGGGCTGCCATTTTCGTTTCTTCTGTTTCAAAAATTTGTTCTATCCGGGTTTGAGTCCCCTCAGCATCGGTTTTAGGATTCTCATCAATCCCGATATCTTTAAAAGTTAAAGCCTGATTTTTACCAGTTTCTTGGTTATCATCAGGGTTACCATTTTCATTCTCATTACCTTGTAGGTCAATGAGATTCTGATCACCATCTTCTGGGCTTTGGTGACCTTCATCATCAGCAGGGTAATGCTGTTTACCCTCACTAGTGAAATGGCCTTCTTCGGCCGGTAAGTCTTGATCCAGTGAGACTTTCACAAGAGTTTGATCTCCTTCAGCAGCATATGTGGAATCTTCTTCGACCAACTCATCACCAAAGTCACAGCCTTCAAGAGTCGCTATCAATTCTTGATTCTCTTGAGAGAAGGTAGGAGTTTGGACTGTAGAAGGAACTACAACATTGGGATTGGAGTTTGTCGAAGGCAACACCTTCTCAGAAAGTGTGGTCTCCGGGACCTCTAGAGTTGGAAACGACATTTTTATTCCTGCTGCAGCTAGTGTAGTTGCAGGAACAGTTATCTGCATGATCATATGTTCTGAATTTTCTTCTATGATGACTGGAGCCAGAGCGCGGACTGTTGTAGCCTCTGCAAATGAAAAAGAACATTGTCAATATTTTACTCGATCATGATCATATTAAAAAAGTACAAATACTACCTTATGGAGGTAGTAAATCTTGCAGAGGCAACGACGTATCAGGTTGACTCAAAAGCTCTTGCAGCATGGAAGGAGTGGGTGAAGCGTCAATTACTTGACGGTCTGCCCGAGTCACTACTAACTTCCTTCTAGTCTTACGTAGAAGAGGGGCCAGAGGCGATTCTTCAGTTTCAACCGGATCCTCTTGCACAGTCGGCCCTCTGCTGGTTTCTTCATCAACGACTCTACTATGTCATGGAATTGAAGAGGGGGTTACCTCTCCTCCTCTACGAGAAATTCCTGTGTTCATCTGCTTTGTTTGGGACCTCATCGTCCTAGTAGTGGGCTGCTCAACAATGACCAAGGTGGTTTTCTTCTTCCTTCCTGGAGCCTTAGGAGGAGAGGGGAGTTTGTCAGAATGCAACGGAACAGATGGCTCTCCAGTCTTTTATCTTTTACTAAGCCCCTTTGCGGGAGACTTCTTCTTCCATTTCTTAAGTGAAATATCCAATGGTTCATTCACTTCATCATGAAGCCCAAAAAGTGTAGCCTCCAGAGGTTCATCTTTAGGGTCTTGGTCTTCTGCATCTCTAAATTCCTGTATAGTGTGAACCGCCGACTTTGCCCGTTTGGCGCTTATAAAACTATCAGCCAAGTAGAAACCTTCGAAGAAGGTATTGGCTGAAGTATAAAAATTTGCATATGTATATAACATGCACGGGCCTACTTCAAGTGTAATAGAGGGCATTGTGAATATAGTCTTGGTACCTATTGCACTGTATTACCTCCTGGCTCTGGCCCCATCTATCAAAAGACCCTTGGCTTGTAAACAGGTGGTAGCATTGCCCACATGCATCTAATCGTAACCGAATTGTCGAACGAATCGGATTGGTAAATATGGCTCGAGATAGCATTCACCCTCGAACCGATGCACTAAGTGGGAGGGCCTAATCATCTTTAGCCACATAAAAGCAGCTGGAGCTGGATGGAGCCATAGGTTCCAGGTCCATGAGTTGGGGCGAAAGATTTTCACATCCAGGAGGAAGAGGGACACATTGAACCTCCATCCAGAACCCATGTTCAGAGCCCTTCTGCACTCTGAAAGAGTAGTTATGCTCCATCGGGTGGTGGCATAACGCCTAATGAAGTCTCCTCCTACAATGCCCATAGCCGGGTCTATCAGACTGGGGTGATGCAACAATAGCCACCCGAACAGATAGGTGTAAGGTATCTCGGTACGAAAAAAGGTGTCCCGAGTACTAACGTCATTCATCATACTGTCTATAAAAGAACGCAAGACTGCATTCAGTCGACAAGTCATCCCCGAAAGGATGTCCATCTTGTTGCCGAATACTAGACGCACAACTGTGAATAGTAAGCCTCGGTAGAATCTTTTGACATCGCTGGCTCCAGGAATCACGAACCATCGTAGCCACAAAGAGAGGAACCCAGCTAAAAGAGCTTCTCGAGACATGGGTCGGTAGCCTTGCCTGAGGTAGCTCTTAATGGTAGTACCAGCAATAAAAGGGTGCCAATCTTCGTTCAGTATATTGTCAAAATGTTTGGATTTCTCTATCAACTTCTCGACACTGATGCGATTAAGTAGCTTGAAGAAGCAGGGTTCACCAGCCTGATTCTCATTGATCTTATCTTCGTGAATTTGGCCCAGAAACAAGTACGATAGCCATTTGGTCATATAGCATGTTCCTTTTGCAGCACTCTGATAGTAGAGGGTACAGATCATAAACTGGCACAGAAGTTCTTCAAAGACGACCACCATTTGTGGGTTCTCTTTAGATAGAACATCCAGCTCTTCATTTGTCGGCACATACTCTTCGTACGGCTTTTCACCTATTGGCAGATGAGAGAGAGATTGCATCTCACGGAGTGCAAAACCAATATCTCCATAAGGAGTCATGAAGGTGTCGGTTCTATCATTGTACCGTTCCACTAAAGCCAAGAACAAATTGGGATTAGGACGAATGCCGTAAGCAGTGGTCCAGATTGGATCATAGATCTCCAGTTCAAGAATCTTGTCTTTAAATTGGTCCAGAGCCCAAACTACCACACTGTTCCAGCGCTTTATCTCTGGATTTATCAAGCCTGTTAATCTCATGGTTTGATCTAGATATTTTCCCTCAGCCTTAGCAAATATGTTTGCAAAAAAGGGTATTCTGACGGGAATCAATAGGGATGAATCCTTAGGAGGTACGCAGCTCAGCTTTAAACCTTTCAGGTGGGAGCTGAATCTCTCTGAATGACTGTAGAATATGTCTTTATTCTTGGGACCCAATTTGTGGCATATTTTACCAACACTGGCCTGTTGGATTCGAGTCAAGTCCCATGCCATCCGTCGGGGAGAACTTGAATAAGCATATCGAGAAAGAGATAAATGTCTCAATATCTCTGTAAGATACATTAATCCGTCTCTGCTTTGATAAATCATGTCCTCTCGCTTGGATTTAGGCTGAGCCATTTTCTTGATGGCGTCTCCAAACAAGAAAGCTGGTTTTTTGTAAGGGACTTGGTCTAAGCTCATAAGAGGTTCTCC
Organism: Iris pallida; assembly: GCA_029216955.1. NCBI lineage: Eukaryota > Viridiplantae > Streptophyta > Magnoliopsida > Asparagales > Iridaceae > Iris > Iris pallida. Next base: position 8,799,241 of record JANAVB010034619.1, read on the forward strand.
GTTCATCAAACACAATAAAGTTCTGTCTTCCTGAGACATTAACATGGTTCTTCTGGATTCAGGCAGGTCGTATTGAGGATATAGGACATGAGACAAATCCTCTTGGTATTCCGATACTCGAAAAGCCGAAGCCAACCTCTCAGCATCTAGGTCTTCTCTGATATCAACTGTAGAAAAAGGAGCAAAGTTTAGAAACTTGAAAGATCAAATTGCAAATTTTGCACAAAGATATTCAATTTGCGCAAATAAACATAAATTGTGCGAGCACAATGGCTCTTAAGTGGCTCATGATCCAAAGTCAAATGCCTTATGACAAAATTTTATTTACTTTAGCCTAAGGCATGACAATCCATCTAAGTATTTCACATAAACAATAGTTCAAAGTGTTGTGCATAAGACGGTTCAAGTTTTGCGCAAGTTCAGAATGAGCAAGGTCTAGATTGCACGAGTTCAGATTGTACGAAATCTAGGTGGCACTAGATTAGAAGTTGCACAAGAAACTGTTCGGCGCAAATATGTTTTTGCGCGAGTTCGATTTTTGCACACAACACAATTTGTAAAGACAAAGAGTGTACGCTAGGACACGGCCAGCACTCTAAAAAGAGGATGTGCAGGTTGTGAAGTGCGCAGGTCAAACAAAGCTCTAAAAAGAGATGGTCGATGCTGGTATGGTACGTTGCCATCGAATGGTGCTCTAAGATCGGTCGTTTTTCGACGATCACCTTCGAGCGGCGGCGGGTTCGCCCTCTCAATTTTCATCGATGGTGGCGCGTACTGTGGCGCCCTTTGTGGAGTAGCGTGTTATGATGGTTCGGCGATCCCCTTGCCTATGTCAGTAGTGGATTTCCTTGGTGCCATTGATGGTGATCGGAGAAGCTTTCGAGGTCGGGAAGAAGGAGATGAAGAGTTGGGAAGAAAGAAACTTTTCAGTAAAAAGTAAAATTTCCCCTCTCTCTCTGCTATTTATAAGCCTATAATAACTTTTTGACCGTTGCGCAACCTACGCACAAAACTCGGATCAGTTACAATATTATTCCGCGTCAGTCAGACAAACTTCTATTTCAAAGTATTTCAAATTTTAAAAATTTTCAAATTTGAAAACTTTGAAGGGGGTCTTGTAGGAGCTCAAAAATAATTAGGTGCTACTTATAAGATGGTGCCAGGATTCAGAATGGCGCTGGTCACTGGGTTGTGCGAGGCTTAGGTGGCGCTAGGGTCAGGTGGCGTATACCCCACGTGGTAAAGCCTCCTCGAGAAACTGTAACAGTTGTAATGATGACTGACAGCTCGTCAGTCAAAGAAAATCTCTTTGAATCCTGGGAAGCACGGCGCCCGAGAAGACTGTGTCAGCTTTGTAATAAATGCTGACGGCTAGCTCACGCCAGTTATCAAGTGGCACGAGGTAGTTAATGATGATAGAATTGACAGACTAATTAGGAGGCGCCAGTTATCAAATTGCGCCTGGCGCCACCTATCAAATTAGCACCACCTAGTCAATTGTCATCCAAAAGTCAGATGACGTAGCGTGCATGCCACTAATCTCGAATAACGTATCCACTACACTACCCACAACAACGCGTATTTCTCTCACAGAATGCCATGTGTCCTTAGCAATTCAAGTAATCGTTCACGCAACTGGATGAATGGCACGCAAAACGCAGTGCACGCCACCCAGAATAACTACTTGAAAGTTATTCCAGAACTCTATAAATAGAGTTTCAAATCAGTTCTAAAGCATCACTAATGATCATAATCTCCTGCTAAAGTGTTGTTGCATTCTCTAGAGGCTTGTGTCTTCAATATCACATCGTCTATGGGATAAAGTGATCATCTTCTGATCAGATTCCTACAGTTGTACTTTCCCAGAAATCAAATTGTACTAATTGTACTTTTCTTTTTCTTAGTTTGTAAATCAAACTTTTGTTTTTGTAAACAACTTTGACCTTTCGTATATTTTTGGTAAGAAAGTAGACTTCCTAAGATTTTACTTTTGCATAATTTTAGTTGCATTTACTATTTATTAACAATCTGGACATTTTGCCATAATATCGAAATACCAAAATTCATGAGTTCTATGTATGTGTCCATATGCTTCAGAACTTCATGAGACATCTCTAAAATAATTGGTGTGCATGTTTTGATATAAAAACATACTTTTACCTATTTATTAGTATGAATTAAAATAATTAAGAAATTATTGTTTCGGTAGCAAATCTATGAACCAAGTCAATGTATATTGATGACGGATCAATATGAGAACTTGGTAACTATTTTTCTGTGGATAGAATTAATAGACAATTTATTATTATAAAATATTTAAATATATTTTTAGAATTAATTATAATATTTTTAGTGTATAAAAATATTATTTATTAAATAGAATTAATTGTATATATGTAATTGAGTTGACTAGTTAATAGGATTAGTGTCGTATATATAGTATTGGGCCTATATATGGTAAGTCTATGTAAGGTATGACATAAGCATGTCATTAATAGTAGCTTTATTATGATAGGTGTACGTGACGGAGTGAGCAAGGATCCTGGAGTAGGACAGCAGTTTGCAAAGTTGTAGGAGATAGACAAGTAACCTTGCCGACTTGTACAGTTTATTCATGTATTTTCCATCTTGTTGTTTTTTGTGTCTCACTTTACATGCTTCTCATGTTCATGCCATTTCTATTTTCTTTATTCTATATGCATATATATTAATTTCTTTATTCTCTATATCACTGCTAATTTATGTATAGATCCTGATAGTGTTGCTAGTCCTATGTCATGTTCACTAGATATGTCTTGACCTGTTACTTGTACTTGAGTTTATTTGACTTGACTGGACACCTGTATTATTTATTGAGATGGAGAGGACAGTTACTAGGCATGTGGGCTATATAATAATATTCTGTTGGCCGATAGTTCGGATGAGCTACGGTTGTGTTGATGATTCTGTTGGCCATTAGTTTCTTGCTACGGTTGTGATATTTTGTTGGCTATTATTCTCGGAGGACATGCGATTGTGATTTTACTTTCGGGTGAGCTACGCTTGTGATGGTACATGTGTCTGTTAGCCCAATTGTTGAACATTATCCTTGATGTTGCGTTGTCATATAGATTGTTTAGAAGTAGAGTACCCTATTCCTATTATTTTTTTTACACATGTTATTTATTGTCATAGTAGGCATGTTATTATGTTTCTTGCTATGTCCCCTGAGAACCTGGTAATCTCTCTAGGTAGTCGATAATGCAGGAATGTTCAATAATCATGTGAGATTGTTGTATCTGAATCATGTACTTTACGTGCTTTCCTATTTCCGTTATTTACACTCTACTATTTAGTTTTGTTTTATAGACTTATATTGTTCTTCGGGTCTAATCGAACATGTATGTTATTGGGCTGCAGACCATAACATATACTGTTCCTTCTTAATATTACTTATCCTGTGAATTGAGATATATATGTGATAGTAAATGATAGATAGAATTAGAACACTAAGACAACTTATACATATTTAAGCTGGACTGGAGTCCTCTCGATACATAGCTGTCATGTATACGTTCTCCTAATCCTACGTATTTTAGGACTGGAGCATTACAGGTAGAAGAGTTGGAGGTGGTCGAAAAGTTGGGTTTCTGCCGGGTAGAAAAATATGTGCAAAAATAGAAAAGAACATAAGAGTTCTCGATTTTGGAGGAGAAAAGAAATATGGGGTCGGCCAAAATCTGGTATATATATAAATAATTAATATTTTAAGGGTTGGATTTGATAGGAATTGGTTTCATAGTATTTGGTTGAGATTTGATCAATATTCTACAAGATATGTAAGATTACATATTCAAAAGATTTGAATTATTTTCAAAAATGGAAACGAAAGATTTGATTGGGTTTAATCCTATTTGGCGATACAAAATCTAAATAATTTCTATCTAAATTAATCATAATTCTAAACTAATCCTAATAGGTTATGGCAACCTACTATATGCTCTATTAAGGCTAGTTGGACTAGTTTTAGGGCCGATATGATTTATTGAGCCAAAGTAGGCTCCAAAAGTCTAAGTATCGGGTCTTGTGTGTCATTTAAAAATAAATAGCACATGGGAACCCAATTGAGTGGGACACCATGGGCATGTGTATAGCAGGCTCAAAATAGGCAAAACTATATATTGAAATCAAAATATTTGGATCAGATTTGGACCTCAAATTGGAATTTAAAAATACATCGAATTTACGGCAAAGACAAAAATTACCATTTTGACCCAAAAATTGTACATGAAAAATATAGTACAAAGAAACATGTTTGAGTAGGACATGATATACCTAAATGAAGGTGGACTCGTTTAGAACACAAATATGAAACTTGTTTCGAGAAATTGGCTAATGCTATGCTTCAAAAATCAAAACTACGACAAACTGTATTTATAATCAAAATTTAAATATAAAATATACAGTAATAAATAAAAATCACATTAAATAAAATAAAATAAAGTTAGGGTGCTTACAATCTACCTACTTTAAATAAATTTCATTCTCAAAAGTAAAATAATGCTCACTTATAATGAACCATGCCTACGTGACTAGGAATAGCTTAAAGGGTTACGCTATGTCATTCTTCTATCACGTCTCCTTAATAGTATGATTAACAATCCATCATTTCTAGTCTATAGGAGCTATGCAATACTTACCAGTACGCCTAACCTTTCTATGCTTGTCTACTGGATAATGAGGTATGTTACTGATAAACATGCTTACATATGTCACCTAGGCAACAACTTACCTATTGACTAATTATCTAGTCATGGTTGTTAATAGGTCCTTTCTAAGTTATTCCTCTTCTATGTATAGGTATGTCTAGTCTAACATAGTCATATCCACTCTAAACTCTATCCTAAGATTGACACTATGGTATAACATATCATCCCATATTCTTTTAATAGGATTCTCCCTAGTAAGGTTTTTTGGGCCACTGTCCAGTGTAACTCCATTTCTTGACCTATGTCTACTATCATGATTTCTACATTGTTCAAGCAAAACTTCCTCCGCCTCGATGCAACCATAGAATTTCTATGAGGTTCTATATCTATCTTAAGTAAAATGCTTGCGGACTCATTATATTCATAACAAGACTTTTTGAATCCTTGTACTATAGTCTTCTACATGGGTGATCACACTCTAACTAAGGAACCGTATCTAATTCTAAAATTCTACCAGATATTTTTCCAAGTTGCTCCAATCATTTCGATTGAGAACCCTATCTTATCTTCCATACTAAACCGAATTAAACTATGCTATACCTCTACCCCATCTCTATCCAATCATATGTAAATTTGTAGAATACTTGTAGTCCATTGCTCTTAGAGTCTCTTAGTGGATTAAGTCGACTATATGAATGTTAGTCTAATCCACTCAGTCTATCTAATAGAGACGTATATCCTACCTCTATTACCATAGATAATCAATCCTGCTTAAGATGTTCTAATATCTATTTTCTATTTTATAAAAAACACAATCCAAAGGAGTGTCAAGCACGAGCATTCATCCTTCCGAAATAGGAAAAAGCACAAATTCATGGTAAGGAGTTCAAGAAAGATGATCGGATGTAATTTCCGAGATTCAAGGGCGATGGAGGGAATCAAAATAATTTTCAAAGCACTTGTGGATTGAGATCCTAATAGACTATCTTATCGCAGGCCCGCTCGGTATAGTAGCATAACTGAAATAGCTAAATCGGCCTGCGTGGGCCACCAAAAAAATATGTAATGCCCCAGTCCCAAAATCTATAGGACTAGGAATGTGTATATATGCTAGCTACGTATCAAATGGACTCCAGCCCAACTTGAATATGTATAAGTTGTACAGTAACAACCAGCTATCTATTATAAATTAATACTATTATTAAGTCTCAATCTACAGTAATATAGAACACAAGAATGGACAGTATATCATGGTGTGCACGCCATGCTACACTTGTCCGAATAGACTCAAAATAAATAGTATGAGTCTACAAATATTAGGCTAACAAGCAGAATGCAAGTAAAAGGAGAGATCACCAGGTCCTCAGGGGACATAAATCCGAAATAGCAAAACCACCATGATCCACAAACTAACTTAACTCAGTCAACTACCTGGAGAGATCACCATGTCCTCAGGAAACATAGCAAAATACATAATATACAAGCCTACTGTACAATAAGTAACATGCATGGGAAGATGATATAAAATGTACAAAAAATAAAGACTAAAGAAAGTATAGTAGATGAATGAAACATGAAGAAAATGGCATTCTATCGAGAATCATGCTAATAAATATGACCACAGACAAATCAAGATAAACTACAACCCGGTGGGAGCTAAAGGCACTATAATTGCAGTCTGGTTGTTGCTAACAACCTATAACAATCGAGAGTTGCTAACAATCGAGAGTGGTCAAGTATAGTCAACGCCTATAACGATATCCCTGTCTAAGGAAATACAAAGGTCAAGTCCAGGTCAAGTACAAGTCAAAATCTAGGTTAAGGCATATCAAGAGATCATAACATAGGACTAAGCAAACACTAGCAGGATCTATACATAAATAGAAGTGGTATATGGAATAAAGAAAAACAATATACGTGCATGTATAACAAAGGTAAATAACAATGACATGAACAAGTGGAGCACGTCATCAAGTAAGACAGAAGAGAAACAACAACATAGGAAATGCATGAAAATACTGTACACTTCGGCAAGGTATACTTGTCTGTCTCCTACAAGTGTGCATACTGCGATCCAACTCCGATATCCTCTGTCACTCCGTCACGTTCTCCTAGAATATACATCCACCAATCAATGACACATCTATGAAATACCATATATGGACTTACTATATATAGACCAATAATATTTATATACTAAACTAGTCACATTAACTACCCGACTCAATCTAACATATATAACTTCAAATCTACCCAATAAAGTAATATTTTTATATCATAAAATATATTTTTATTTCTAAAAAAATATTTTTAAATAATTTATAATAATAATTAGTCTATTTAATTTATAGAAAAATAGGTATACAAGTTTCATATTCATCTGACGTCAATAATCACCAACTTATGTAATAGTTTTGTACCCAAAACAAATATTTTAAACAAATAATAAATCTAAAAAAATTATAAAATACACTAGAATATAGATTTTATGATAAAATAAACATAAAAATTATTTTAGAATAGTTTCTTAGGGTTCCGAGTCCAAAAAGATACATAGATTCTAGGTTTTTTGATGATCCGACAACAATACAACGGACACGAATTTTATTAAAATATAAAATGTCCACCAAGTGGCACAAAAGTATATGGGATAGAAAAATTATGATGTCTAGAGTATTATCAAAAATATTTGAAAGGTCGAAAAGCTCCGCAAGTCGCCGAAAACATGCCCGCAAAAGAAATTGTTCAGTGTAGACACCATGTAGCAAAATGGATGCCCAGAACAAACCGTGCAGAACCACGTGGGTGGCCAAATGAAAATGAAAATAGACACATAGGGCTTCGTGCTAGTATTGGTTTTTCAAGAAATGGACATCAGAAAGTATATGAAACCTCATGTACAAGTCAGCCTAACTACTGTGACGAATTCAATACCAGTTCGGTCAACTTCGGGTGCCTTCCACACCTTGTACCGACCAAACGAAGCTTCGTGTCTCCTCAAGAAGGTGGTAGGATGTTAGGGGGTGTGTGAAGGTGGTAGAAAGGTTGGAGGTGGTCGGGAATGTTTGCCATCGAATTATTTATGGGTAGAAAGAGTGCTTGGGATTACAAGTATCTTTCAAAGAGGATGAGGGAAGAAGAGATAGTATGAAACAAGACTCATTTCCTTTCCTTTATATAATAAGATTTTGAATAGTACATCAAAAACCCTAACATAAAAGATTTGTAAATGCAAATAAAGATTTTGGGAAAGTGTGCCGATGGAGATCGGGCACTATAATTGACCCCTTTACTTCATTGATGATCCGATACTTAGTAGATTCTTGAAGTGCTCTCTATGACTCTCTCATGTGCATCTGGTATCCTCATTGAAGAGGTTGATTTTGGTATATTCGATCAGTTGATGATCTGATCTCCTCCTCCTTCTTTGTCGATCTTCTCGATCATCTTTTGATGATCCTATCTCGGGCGGATCGAGTAGGAGTAGGAGTCATGGCGGTGGCTAGCGCCAAGTCTTCAGATGATTTGAAGGTTGCACCATCAAAGAGTATTCCTGATGTCGCGAGGCATGGACTCGTATGCTCCTTTGTGCAAGGAGATTCTTTTTCTGACATGAGGACGGACTAGGAAGCGGTGTCGTTTGTACAAAGTAGGTTTCTCCACCTTCTCATTGCTAGCTTCACCCTTCCTGGAGAAGAAGCCATGCTGCTCTTACCTTGGTGAGGAGGATGTTGTTCTCCAGGATTTGGTTGGTTGCTTGTCCCCCGTACTTCTTCTTCCATGCTTGCTCGGGAGGATTGTCCTTAACCTTAGGAAGAGAATTGGGAGTCCCCCTGGAATCGCCCTCTCTTGCAACTTCTTGTTGTCTTCTCTAGGACATCTTTTGGAAGAGGTTCAAAAATTCCTTGCGAACGTTTTGAGATCGTTGTTACAGGAAAAGGCTTGTAACATGCTGGCCTTTTAGAGGAGGTAGTACATAAGTGTTGGGAACCCAGCTGCGGCAGGATTCCATGCAGAAAAAAGTTCTTGTATGTGACTAAAATATGTAACAGATTTTCTTTTTGATAAGAGTCTTTGTTGTCTCTTTTGTGAGTATGTGAATTTTTTTACTAGAGGCATGATTGAACGTAGTAAAAGATATCCCGACATTCGTTATGTAGAGAGTTTGATGTTATATTAAAGGGTCTGTTAATATTCAAGCTTTATAACAATAAACTTATTAAGGGACATGGTACATTAAGAAGCCGTTTGCTCTTTTTTTGAATACGGGCCCGTGGGACACTGGCCGCGAAACGCGTTCCCCACGTGTCTTCTTTATTGAGAAGAAGGCTCTGCCGGTCATGACCTGGACTTCTTCTTCTTCTTTTTTATGGTTGGAGGGATCAAAGGTTAAACTATTTTGTCCACCAGATCTGGGTGCACCCATACGACCTTGTCCTTTATAGTCTTGAGCGGGACAATTCCGGCTGCGTAGTCGTGTGCTGGAAGAAGGTTAACGATCTCTATCGTGGCCTTGGGGATTGAGATTACTTTATCTTGGACCTTAACTCTTGGGAGATTGCCAAACTATATCGACACCATATTGGCCGCCACCGTATGTTCCTCGAAGTCAAGGATAACGAATTTTGAGTCGATGAGCCGCTGAATCTTTCCTTTGAGGATGTAGCAATGCTTGGTCATTTGGCTAATGAACTGGGGGTATATGCAATATTTAGGACTGTATAACCTTTCTACCTCCTCTGGGCGCCTTGGTTTTGGTAACCAGAGCGTATTATTCTTCAGAGGACATTGAAGATGTCGACGACCTAGTCATCAGAGAAGGAATATGTGTCCTTTTGCCTGGACGAGCCTGCTGGTGGCTGCCTTGCCCCTTCTTTCCTTATATTGACGGCGAGGGATTCTTTCCCTCTGCTGCAGCCGTCGTTCCTGCTTTTAGGGCGCCTTTTCCTGTCTCCAATGCTCGAGGCTTGGATCCAGATCAGATGAATGCCTTTGGCATTCTTCTCTGCCTGGTCGACGCTTGCGATGAAGGTTACCCAATCGGTATGCTGGCCCGTGCTTGTCACGCCCCGATTCCGTCGAATCGATAGTCGTCCTCCGGGCGTTATGCCATGCGAACCTAATTTGCGATCGCACAAGGCATAGTCATAAGGCAATCCGAGACACTAGATCTAAGAGAGTACGCAGTCAAATTGATTCACACAATAAGTAAAAGAAACTTGATCTTTATTGATAATGAACATCTTTTACAGACTCCGATACGAGACTCATTGCCGCACGGGCTACAACATGACTCGATTACAAAAGAGTGCCGATGAGATAGCCATTACATACATTGCACACATCCCTCAATATACAATAAAGTACTCCAGTGACCTGGATAGGAGGGACGCTGAGTCATCTTCCTTGGACTGTCGAGAGCCTTCAAAAGGAGAGTCGCAGAGAAAGTCTTTGACGCACGGCCGAAGCTTCAAAAGTCACGGACGTCGCCGAGCTAGTTGGTGCGTCCTTCCTAGTTCGCGGGACCTGCAAAGAGCGAGGATCAGCACAAAATACATGTACTGGCAAATGGCTAATTAAATCCAAGCTCTGCATTTGATTCAAGAAGTTTTGTAAATATGTTAGCTAGCTATTTCAATGATCTTTCTAACCATCCTGCTCTATTTGCATGTTAACATGTTTTGAGGCAAGCATTCTAACTGTATAACATTAAGCCACTATCATATTCATCCCGTGTCTCGTGTACTTGTTAAGCAGTGAAAAGGGGTGTGAAGGCCACTGACAATGTCAAGCCATCGCAGACTATAGCATTGGTTAGACGACGCCCCTTTCGCGTCGGGTAGCGAGCGCTGTGCGAAAGTGCTCGCATAACTCATGCCGATGAAGGGTTGGCGCTTGCTATTCTCGTTCCTCCCGGGCCGAATCGGTCCCTTGGCCTAGGCAACCGTTCGAGGAAACTATACCTTGTCGACAAGTTGTCCAATGACCGTTTTGCTTACTTAGCCGTATCGCTGCGATAAACGTTAATCGATTCATTCATTGCTTTGCATAGGCTAAGTGGATTTGCATAAGAAACATGTTTTCTATTTCCAATACCAACAGTTGATAAACAAGTGTTTTGTGAAGAATCGTGCTACAATTTCTTTGATTCTACACTATTATGACAAGCATTCATTTTACTTCACATATTGAGTTTTGAAATTGAGGGACGAGGCGAAAGAGGTCAGCCACTCGCCTTAGGCTTGCTTCAAGTGAGCAACAGGTTGGCTGCGCTGATGTCGCCTACGCGATCACCTGCAATTGCATAAGTAACTGATTAGAATACTGTATAATTCAAGGATATTCGATATGAATGTGAAGCTCGAAAATGCGTCACGAAAATCCATCGAAAACATTCACGAAAAACGCATTCACGAAAACCAAAGCCAAAGCCAATGCAAGTGTGGCATGAAAACCAGAGCAACGAGAGGTCTCTCCCGACTCAGCCGCAGAGCCAATCCTTGAGGCGCAACCCGCTGAATATGGGACTTGGTTCCGGAGAAGCCATTCCATAACGTGGAATGGATCTTAATTCAACCGTTCCCGTTTCGATCGACTCGGCCGATTCCGACCTATCGGTCCCGACCGAATCGATAGCGACAGTGTTCCTTTCTCGCGTACCCCGTGGACAAGAACGGGGCACGATGTAGGGATGGGACACTACACCATAACCAACTAATAAAAAGTTTCGTCCTCGAAACTTAAAGATAGAACCTACCTCTAAGAGAATAACGAAGGAAATTACTCCTTTATTTCTGATTCAAGCTCCCACGTCGACTCTTCGACCGAATGGTTCCTCCAGAGGACGCGAACGAGAGGGATCGCTCGATTGTGCAATAGCTTATTCTTGCGTTCTATGATTTGAACTGGCTCTTCAACGTAGGATAAGTCGGACTTTAGCTCCAGCTGGCCAAAATCTACCACGTGGCTCGGGTTGTGCACGTACTTCCGCAGTTGAGAGACGTGGAAGACATTGTGTACACCTTCAAGCGCCGGTGGTAAGGCAATTTTATAGGCCACTGGGGCGACCCGTTCAAGTATTTCGAACGGCCTAACGAATCTCGGACTCAACTTCCCCTTTGTGCCGAACCGAGTAACTCCGCGCATGGGCGACACTTTGAGAAATATGTGATCGCCTTCTTGAAACTCGAGGGGTCGACGATGAATGTCCGTATAGCTTTTCTGACGACTCTGTGCAGTCTTTAGTCTTTCCCGAATGAGCTGAATTTTCTGCACGGTCTGTTCCACCAGTTCCGGGCCGAGAATCTGCCGCTCTCCGACTTCGTCCCAGCAAATAGGTGATCGGCACTTGCGTCCGTACAAGGCTTCATACGGCGCCATTTGAATGTTGGATTGATAGCTGTTGTTGTATGCGAATTCGACCAGAGGTAGATGATTGTCCCAGCTTGATTTGAAGTCAACTGTGCAGAGTCGTAGCATATCTTCGAGGATCTGATTGATGCGCTCCGTTTGGCCGTCGGTCTGAAGATGGTAAGCCGAGCTGAACTGCAACTTGGTACCCAGTGCCGACTGAAGGCTACTCCAGAATCGCGATATGAACCGTAAATCCCGATCAGAGACGATGGATACTGGAACTCCGTGCAGCCGTACTATCTCATCAAGATATATCTGCGCCAGGCGATCAACGCTCCAAGTAACTTTGATGGCAATAAAGTGCGCTGGCTTGGTTAGTCGATCAACGATGACCCAGATAGTATCGTTTCTCCGCGGCATCTTCGGCAGACCAACAATAAAATCCATGCACACGTGCTGCCACTTCCATTCCGGAATCGCCAGATTCTGCATCTCCCCGCCTGGTCTCTGGTGCTCAGCTTTCACATGCTGACAGGCCATGCATTGCGACACAAAAAGTGCTACATCTCTTTTCATCCCGTGCCACCAAAAGTTTGTGCAGAGGTCCTTGTACATCTTCGTACTGCCGGGATGCAAGGTGTACTTTGCGTAGTACGCCTCCGACAATATCTCCTTTCTAAGTTCTGAATCATCCGGAACGCATAGCCTATCCCTCACTCGAAGCATGCCGGTCTCGTCTTCCGCAAAGTCGGTCGTCCTGCCCGTCGAGATTAGATCTCATATTTTCTTCAGGTACGGATCGTCCTTCTGAGCGGTCTTGATCTTTTCAAGCAAGCTCGGCTCTAACTGCAACTTTGCCAACTGCACATTCCGGAATCGTACTCGGAGTTCGATGCTCATCTCTTCTAGGTCGCGTAGCAGTCTACGGTCGATGGATAGCGAGGCTATGTACTTCCGACTCAGAGCGTCCGCCATAACATTTCCCTTTTTCGGCGTATAGTCGACAGTCAAGTCGTAATCCTTGATCAGTTCAAGCCAGCGTCTCTGCCGCAAGTTCAGTTCCCTCTGCGTGAATAGATACTTGAGGCTCTTGTGATCGGTATAGATCGTACACGCTACGCCATAGAGGTAGTGACGCCATAATTTTAACGCAAACACAATCGCCGCTAACTCCAGGTCGTGCGTGGGATAATTCTTCTCGTGCGGCTTTAGCTGTCGGAAAGCAAAAGAAATCACCTTGTTCCGCTGTATCGGCACACACCCCAAGCCTTGACCGGACGCGTCGCTGAATATCTGGAAACCCTCAGTCCCTTCTAGAAGTGCGAGTATCGGGGCCAAGACGAGCCGTTGCTTTAATTCTTGGAATGAAGCTTCGTAATCGTCTGACCAGTCAAATACGACTCCTTTCTGGGTGAGGTGAGTCAGGGGCGATGCGATCTTCGTGAAGTCTTTCACGAAGCGTCGATAGTATCCCGCTAAGCCAAGGAAACTTCGAATCTCGCTGACGGACGTTGGCCGCTTCCAATCGACAACGGCTTCAACTTTCTTTGGGTCGACCGCAATGCCTTCAGCTGAAATGATGTGTCCGAGGAATGCAACGCTACTCAGCCAAAATTCACATTTTCTTTGCTTCGCGTACAACTGATTCTCTCGAAGGGTCTGAAGTACGGTCCGTAGATGCTCAGTGTGTTGCTGCTTGCTCTTCGAGTAGACGAGTATGTCGTCGATAAAGACTACTACGAACTTGTCGAAGAATGGTCAGAACATCCGATTCATTAGATCCATGAAAGCAGCAGGGGCATTCGTTAGGCCGAACAGCATTACCAGGAACTCGTAATGGTCGTATCGAGTACGGAAGGCAGACTTCGGCACATCGTCCGGCTTGATCTTGAGTTGATGGTAACCCGAACGCAGATCAATTTTAGAGAACACCGTGGCTCCTTGAAGCTGATCAAAGAGATAGTTTATGTGGGGCAGGGGGTATTTATTCCGGATGGTGGCTTTATTCAGCTCGTGGTAGTCGATACAAAGACGCATAGAGCCATCCTTCTTCTTGACAAACAGCACGGGCGCTCCCCAGGGCGAGACGCTGGGTCGGATGAATTCTTTGTCGAGTAACTCCTGTAACTGTACCTTGAGTTTTTTAAGCTCTGCAGGGGCCATTCTGTACGGGGCTTTCAAGATCGGTCGAGTGTCAGGAAATGTATCGATAGTGAACTCAATCTCTCGATCGGGCGGTATGCCGGGCAGCTCGTCCGGGAACACATCGGGGAATTCTGCCACAACGTCGGTCTGACCCACGTTTGCACCATCCTGTCGCATATCTCGAACGGAAGCTAGATAGCCTTCACACCGGGAATGCAGCATCCGTCGAGCAGATATTGCGAAGATCACCATGCAGGTCGACGACGCCTCACCACACGAGTAGCAGAATTCAGGCACTCCAGGTATGCGAAATGTGACCTTCTTTTCAGTGCAGTCTATGGTTGCGTTGCACGAACCGAGCCAATCCATCCCCAGAATGATATTAGTCCTTAATATTTAGAACTATCGCATCGAGACTGACCTTTTGACCACCTATACAGATGATTCCGTCTCCGCAGACTAAATTTACAAGTAGTGGCATACCTGACGGTACGTTAACAGTGAGGTCGAGGCCCAGTGGTATCAAGGAAAATTTGTGCTCGGCAACAAAGTCTGCCGATATAAAACTATGCGTGGCACCTGAATCAAACAATACATGAGCAGGTTTATTATTGAATTGCAGTATACCTGTCACGACTGTATCGGATGCAAACGCTTCGTCTCGAGTCATGGCGTAGACGCATCCCTGAGCATTGGGGCGATGGTCCTGGCCATTCGGTTGTGCGGTCGATGGAGCCCGAGGTGCTTGGGCTCGGTTCTGATGGTGTTGTTGGAGGCGTTGGTTCAGCCTAGCTTCCGGGCAGTTCTTTGCGACGTGATTTTTACTGCCACAAACGAAACATGCCCCGTTCTTAAATCGGCACTCGACGGCCATGTGCCCCTCCTTGTGGCAGAACTCATAGACTACTCGATCCTTCGTCTGGTTGCCGCCTCCGTTGCCACGGTTTTGACGCTTATGTGCGTTGTTGCCTCCCGCATTACTATGACGTTTGTTATTAAAGTGAACAGCGCCGGTAGTAGTAGGAGGATACTCGGACTCCAGACGGAGGGCATGGTAGAGTGCCTCGCCCATGGTTTTGTATTCAGGCACCGAGACATGAGCACGGATAGTGGAACGCAGGCCCACTACGAATCGTTTAGCTCGACTTGCAGTAGTAGATAGATAGTCTCCAGCAAACTTGGCCAGTTTGTTGAATTCGGCCGCATATTGTCGTACAGTCATATTCTCCTGTGTCAACTGCATAAACTCGTTTTTTTTTTCCTGTCGCACGGCTGCAGAAAGATATTCAGTCTCGAACCCATTTCTCAAGGTCGTCCATGAGATCGTCGCCGTCTCGTCTTCATGTCGAATAGCCCGCTTCTGTACAGCCCACCAATCGTGCGTGTTCATTCGATGTAGAAGTTGAGCACACGCAACTTTTTTTGAGTCCTCGACACCCAGAAGCTCGAACTTGTCTTCCAGCTCCTCAACCAGTCGATCGCCACGGAGGGATCTTTTGTGCCGTTGAAGGAAGTATGGCAGCTTTTTGTGAATTTTGACACGTCGAAGTTGGAACTTCTCGGTGCCGCAGGTGAGAGCACGGGCGCCTCTGGTTCGGCTTTGTTGGATCAAACCGCAGTCACGGCAGGCGTCATTGTTGAATTGTTGTTGTTGCCCACGACCGACTGTACGATCTGCTGGAGGGTATTCAGCTGCTGCTGCTGCTGCTTGAATTGAGCCTCGAACCGATTCTCAAATTGGATCTGACGAGCCTTCGCTTGCTGACGATGGAGCTCGTTTTGACGTTGCTGCATTTCAAGCATCTGCAACATACGTTGCATCGGGTCGCCGGAAGGTCCGGCTACAGCAGGCGTCATTCCCGTTGGGTTGACGAAATACTCGGGTCTAGAAGCACTCGAGCCGCTAGAAGCACTCGTCTCGTCTTCCGCCTGAGCTCCCGCAACTGCAGGGAAAAAGGGAAGGCAACTCTCGTTAGTTTCAGAAAATGTTCTAGGTTCAGCGTATGGAACAACTCTTACCATCGACACGAGGTCAATGGTTTGAGACTAGAAACTCGACACTGGAGGCCAAGGACGTAAAGCCGTGCTCTGATACCATTATGTCACGTCCCGATTCCGTCGAATCGATAGTCGTCCCCCGGGCGTGATGCCGTGCGAACCTAATTTGCGATCGCACAAGGCATAGTCATAAGGTAATCCGAGACACGAGATCTAAGAGAGTACACAGACAAATTAATTCACACAATAAGTAAAGAAAACTTGATCTTTATTGATAATGAACATCTTTTACAGACTCCGATACGAGACTCATTGCCGCACGGGCTACAACATGACTCGATTACAAAAGAGTACCGATGAGATAGCCATTCCATACATTGCATATATCCCTTAATATACAACAAAGTACTCCAGTGACCTGGATGGGAGGGACACTGAGTCATCTTCCTTGGACTGTCGAGAGCCTTCAAAAGGAGAGTCGTAGAGAAAGTCGTTGACACACGGCCGAAGCTTCAAAAGTCACGGACGTCGCCGAGCTAGTTGGCGCGTCCTTCCTGGTTCGCGGGACCTGCAAAGAGCGAGGATCAGCACAAAACACATGTACTAGCGAATGGCTAATTAAATCCAAGCTCTGCATTTGATTCAAGAAGTTTCGTAAACATGTTAGCTAGCTATTTTAATGATCTTTCTAACCATCCTGCTCGATTTGCATGTTAACATGTTTTAAGGCAAGCATTCTAACTGTATAACATTAAGCTACTATCAAATTTATCTCGTGTTCCGTGCACTTGTTAAATAGTAAAAAGGGGTGTGAAGGCCACTGGCAATGTCAAGCCATCGTGGACTATAACCTTGGTTAGACGACGTCCCTTTCGCGTTGGGTAGCGAGCCCTGTGTGAAAGTGCCCACATAACTCACGCCGATGAAGGGTTGGCACTTGCTATTCTCGTTCCTCCCGGGTCGAATCGATCCCTTGGCCTAGGCAACCGTTCGAGGAAACTACACCTTGTCGACAAGTTATCCAATGACCGTTTTGCTTACTTAGTCGTATCGTTACGATAAACGTTAATCGATTTATTCATTGCTTTGCATAGGCTAAGTGGATTTGCATAAGGAACATGTTTTCTATTTTCAATACCAACAGTTGATAACAAGTGTTTCGTGAAGAATCGTGCTATAATTTCTTTGATTCTATACTATTATGACAAGCATTCATTTTACTTCACATATTGAGTTTTGAAGTAGAGGGACGAGACGAAGGAGGTTAGCCACTCGCCTTAGGCTTGCTTCAAGCGAGCGACCGGTTGGCTGCGCTGACGTCGCCTACGCGATCACCTGCAATCGCATAAGCAACTGATTAGAACACTGTATAATTCAAGGATATTCGATATGAATACGAAGCTCGAAAATGCGTCACGAAAACCCATCGAAAACATTCACGAAAAACGCATTCACAAAAACCAAAGCCAAAGCCAATTCAAGTGCGGCATGAAAACCAGAGCAACGGGAGGTCTCTCCCGACTCAGCCGCAGAGCCAATCCTCGAGGCGAAACCCGCTGAATATGGGACTTGGTTCCGAAGAAGCCATTCCATAACGTGGAATGGATCTTAATTCAACCGTTCCCGTTTCGATCGACTCGGCCGATTCCGACCTATCGGTCCCGACCGAATCGATAGCGACAGTGTTCCTTTCTCGCGTACCCCGTGGACAAGAACGGGGCACGATGTAGGGACGGAGCACTACAGTGCTCATATAGAATTTTATAGTAGGCATTATGCTCCATCGACAAGTGTCAATATAGATCGTCTCAGGAGTCCCCGGTGGCATCTTTAGGGCATTTTGCCTAAAATGCTCAATGAAGTCACGTGCCAATTATTTATCGTGCTTGACCGTATCAATGAGGATGGACATTGTCATGTCCATCTTGTTGTCATAGAAATATGCCAGAAATAGCTCCTGGAGGTCATCAAATATTTTAATACAATTATCAGGGAGACTACAAAACCATTTGTATGCGACATCGGTTAACGCCCCCATAAATTCCTTAGTGAGCAAGGCATCGTCCCTAGGCAAATGCCCCGTCATAGACTTGAAGTAGTTCAAGTACCGACGAGGTGATGACTTTTCTTCAAAGTGAGTCAGAGTCTGGGACTTGTATTTCGGGGAAAACACCACCTTGTTCCACTCTATGGGATAAGGTCATCTTATCCCTAGCCTCTACATTATCTTCCGACTATTGATGGATTCGAATTGAGCCTACAATTCCTCAATCTTTCTTCGGTCGATGTCGATTGGAGTTGGCGTCGACGGTTGTGGCACGAAAGGGATATTGAACTTACAGTTGGGGCCTACCTCTTGACTTCCTTGACGTAAAGTGGTTGGTGGAGCTATATTATCCCTTATGTCCGTCATTGATTGAGATATGGATTGCATTTTGGCGTTAAGGGTGGTCATTGCCTCCAATGCATCGAGCTGTTGCCTATCGCTCATATTGGCATCGTCTTCGCCGGCCACGTGTACCATTCGACAATTCAGGTGTCTTGGCGAGGGTATGGACTCGCTTGGCCTGATCCCCTGGGCTTCATCTTCATCTGGGTAGGGACGTATGGTGGCGTCATCCTCTGACTCTAGCAGCTGGTTACCCCCAGCCACTATACTAGCTTGGTTGGATGTAGGCCTACCCCTAGCCTTGCGTCTCATCCTTGGTAGATCACTACCCCTAACATGGAAAATAGGTGGAGAAGATGTGCTCCCTGGCTACCGTACGCCTTTCTATAGGAGTCCTTTCGATCAGGTATTTTAGAATACCCCTGCCACCAGTATAGCCGGGTGGGCTAATCTCAGCGCCTGCAGCTTCTTCATGTTGTTTGAGGAAGAAGGCACCTTTGAGCCATTCGGGACGGGAGTATCCCTTTGGGAAGAGTAGCAAGAAGTATAAAGTGGTTCATCTTTTGTTGTCTGTTGTAGTGTTGGAAGACATACGGCTTGTCTACAAATACTGCTCTTTGAAAATAGCAGCAGTTTATGGTGATTTGAGTACAGTATCCTGTAGAGGATCTACTTCATGTACCACCATCTTTCTGTGGCCCGCGCTTACGGTCTATTATCTCACGCAAGTCTGGCAGACGGTGTTTTCCTGTGCCGCATGGGTCGCATGGTTGGTCGGATGAGGTTTTCGACTCGCCACAGGGATTCTTCGAGAAGGATCTACGAGATCAGCTAACCTTATGTGCATGATTCTGGTGGGCACATATATGAGTCTGATAGAGCCTACCTTTGGGGGCCCGTATGATCATCTGGGGTACTTTCTGATGAATACCCATCAAGGCAACAGTTCGGGTATGTTGAAACCGTGTTGCCTTAGACCTCTTTGCACCAGCATTCGAGTATTACATGCGTCAAGGCCTTCTTCGTGAGCGGGTTTTTGGAAGATCATGTAGATGACAGATATCCTTTGTCTCCTTTGTGGGTGTTGTCGTCCGGCACCATTCTGGGTGGCTTGATGTGTATTTACAGGCACTCGTCATTATTTATACGAGGCCTCCTTCTGCACTTTCTGCTGGCGGGCTGTTTGAGCTGCAGCTTCATCTTTTTGGGCAAGGAGAGGCCTGCATGGCCTATTGAGAGTGCATGTTTCCAAGTCCTTGGCATTGTGTCGCCTTCTCCGGTTTGGACCCATTTGTTAGGCTCTGTTCTTTCCGACTTTAAAAGCAGGGGAAGGATACACAGGAGACAGATGCGGGGCTTTTATGGTAGAAGCTAGGAAAATATCCTCAGCAGCTAATGGTGGTGTAGTAGCTTTGGCCACCCAGACCTTGCAAGACTTTCTAGGACCTAGGGAAAGGGATTGGCCCTTCAGAGAGCATGTCTTCATAAGCCTATTGGTCGAACCGGACGACCAACTCCTGGTGGGATGAGCCCAATATGGAGGTATCAGATTACGACACTACTTTCTCGTCGGAGGAGAACGTCATCCTCAGCAAAGTCGCTAGCTTGTTCGCCATCAAATTATTTGTGGGTAGAAAGAGTACATGGAATTACAAGTATCTTTCAAGGAGGATGATGGAAGAAGAGACAGTATGAAACAAAACTCCTCTCCTTTCCTTTATATAATGCGATTTTGAACAGTACAGTAAAAACCCTAACATGAAGGATTTACTAATACAAATAAAGATTCTGAAGAAGTGTGCCGATGGAGATCGGGTACTGTAATTGACCTCTTTACTCCGTTGATGATCCGATACTTAGTAGATTCTTGAAGTGCTCTCTATGACACTCTTCTGTGCATCAGGTATCCTTATTGACGAGGTTGATTTTGGTGGATTCGATAAGTTGATGATCTAATCTCTTCCTGCTTCTTCGGCGGTCTCCTCGATCATCTTTCGATGATCCTCTCTCGGGATCCCTACCCTCTGTGGAGGTAGTGGTCTCTCTGTTGTTCTTCTGATGATCCTCTCTCCATATTTTCCTTTTAGCGAACAAGCTATAAAAGAGGTAATGATGGGAGAATCTCCTGCATGGAAGATGCTATCTGGGTGTCACAGCTGTTTAGGCATGCTATTTAACCGCTCGGCCTGGTTGTGGCACTGATTGGACGATCGTTGTTATGGGAGCTCCAGGGAGGACTTAAGGATCCTCGGGTGTAATCATCGATGGTTATGAATGTCCACAAACACGGCTTGATCAAAGGTGACCTAGCACGCACGGATGTTTAGGATACTTGTTGTTTGAATGGTGTGGTTATGTAACGCGTGTGCTATAAACGGAAGATTTGAATCAGGGGGCATGATCTTTGATTGATGCGTGGCACCGGCCGTGATTTGGAGGGGATCTCCGGTTTGAATGGCGCAGTTATGGTGCACACACCATAAACGTGGTATTGATCCTTCCAGCTGTTGCCAACGGGATTTGATATGATATAATTTGGGGCACAAACCAGTTTGTGGTGATCCGGTTCTGGGCACGAACCAGTTTGATGTTGATCCAGTCTGGGGTGCGTACCAGTGTAGAAGCTCAAAATATATTAAAACATTGAAATATGCCATTCACAGATAGTGCCAGAAGTTAAATATCAAATGGCGCTTGAGATCAGATGGTGTACCCCATTAGATGCCACTGAGCATCACATGGCACTTATAGCCACGTGGCAATCTTCCTTGAGAAGCCAAATGGCTGTCATCATGACTAACAGCACGTCAGTCGAGGAATATCTCTTCGAATCATGAGCGCACAGTGCTCGAGGAGAATTATCAGAGTCGTCATTATGAGGTTTATCATTTACTGTGCTCCATGCAGAGTTGGCACGAAACAATCAACTATTCCTAATTATGAAGTACTTAATGCTTTTTTCATGGATGGTGTTGTGCTATTTATCAGCATGTGCCAAATTGATCAACTATCATCCAGAAGCACTTAAAGATGACATAGCACGCATGCCACTAATCTCGAAGAACATGTACGTGACACTGTCCACGACCAATTGCATCTCTCTCACAGAATGCCATGCGTCACATGCAGTTAAGCCAAACGTTCTCGCATATGGGTGATGGTGCGCCAACCAACATCATGCGCCAATCAAGATAACTGCTTAACGGTTATCCCAAAACTCTATAAATGTAGTTCCTAATCGTTCCTTCATGATCACTAATGATCATAATCTCCTTATCAAGTTGCTGCAGCACGTTCAAGAGCTTCTCTTCTTCGACATCGCCCAAGGGATAAAGTGATCGTCTTCTGATCAGATTCCTATAGTTGTACTTCTCCAAAATCAAAATTATACTTTTGTACTTTCTTTTTCAGTTTATAACTTAGTTTTCTCGAAAAACTTTTATTTTTGCAAACAAAATGGCGACTCTGCTGGGGACGACTTTCTCCTTTGACGAGAAAGTGACAACTCAATGCGATGTTTCATCGGTCGGCACGACTGTTAGGACCCTAATTTTTGGGACTTGCTGTGGAGGAAAACCTCCGAATTGAAGAGAAACCATATTGGTTGTAACTATATGCTCATCGTTAGTTAAAGCGATGGCATTGGCATTTATCAACTCTTGGATTTTCTTCTTCAGAACATAACAAGCTCTGGTAGGATGATTTATGTATCTGTGATAGATACAATACTTGGGATTGTTAGTCAGATTCACCTCATTAGGCCTTTTTGGCTCCGAAATCTGGAGTTTGCCACTCTTTACCAGACATTGAAATATCCCTGGGATATCGCTTTCGTCAAAAGAGTATTCTTCTTTTGGTTTAGAAGACTCCTGACTATTTGGCGTCATTTTATTCTTGGAAAGATTAACCATAAGGGTATCCTTTTCTTTCCCATTACGATTGTCGGAATTATTGCCAGAAGAGCCTTTCTTTCCTTTGTCCTCTGAAGCAAAAATTATCCTATGTTTACGAGCCAACCTACCATTGGTCTCGGCAGACACTGCTGCTATAATAAACGAGGCCCAATCTGTGAATTGGGAACCCGTAAAGACAGCAATAGATGGTCGCAGATTCATCTTGCATGTATCGACCAACGTTGAATCTGGCATACCAGAAGGCATTTTTAAAGTCGTCTGTCGGAAACGTTCGATGAACGTCCGAGTATCTTCTTCTCCTTTTGTTTGATCTCTATTAAGGATGACATATTCATATCCATACCTCCTTCATAGAATCGGGAGAGAAACATTGCTTTAAATTCGTCAAAAGACGAAATGCAATTGTCGGGTAAACTACGATACCAGTCGTAAGCTGAACCCGTCAAGCACCCGATGAACACTCGAGTGAGAAGAGCATCATTTTTCTGTAGATGCACAGTCATAATATCAAAGTAATTGATATACTGACTAGGAGAAGCCTTTCCATCAAACAACACCATTGATTGTGGTTTGAATTTCGGTAGAAAGGGTACATCATTCCAATGAGGAGGATAAGGTTGCTTAATCCATAACCTCTGGAGCTGATCCTTGTGCTTTAAAACTTCAAACTGTGCTTTTAATTCACGCACTGCTTGAATAGCTTCACTGGTTTGAGGAAGCACATTTGATTGAATAGTAGTTGGAAGTACTGTAACCCCTACCGGAGATGGTACATCTTCTGGAATGATGGGATCTGGAGATGCAGAATTTTGGTTAACAGCAGGCTCTTGAATATTCAAAGGTATATCAACCCCTTGACTATCTTGAGTTTGTGCTGCTACTTGCACCGGTGTTACTACTGCCGGCTGAGCAGTTTGCTGAGTCATTATTATCTGGTACATGCTTTGCATCATGGTAAGCATGTCTTTTAATGATTGCTCAACGACAGTGAGACGTTGTTCTGTATTAGCAGATGACGTATCTGGTTCATCTCCAATAGCGTAGGATTCAACCTCTCTTGAAGATACAGAAAGATTAGTATAGAGGTATGAATCGACACTATCAGTTTCGGACTCAAAAGATTGAGTACCCCCAGCTTCTGAATCAGAAGTCTGCAACTGTCTTTGTCTTCTTGATCGAGTATTCTGATATACTCCTTCAAAGGAATTAAGAAGTCTGTTGAATTATTGTTGACCTGGAGTTTGGGACGTGTTGCGTCTTGGACGTCGTCCTCTATTGGTATGAGATGCCATGTTGACTGACGCATATGACAACTCATGTTCTTGGTCATCAACTTGTTGTTGAGGCACATTGAACCTTAACCGGTCAAAAACTGACCGTTTGGAAGCCGAACAATAACATTTGATTAAAATCTGGTGGCACTCACAGTGATGATTCTCTTGGGGTAGTGTCACAGGGGATTGTCTATTTTTACGCTTTTGCATTAGCAACTCGCGTAAATCAGAAGAAGTAGAGGAAGTAGTCTTCTTTATCACATTTGGGGTAGAGAAATATTTAGTCCCTTGTGTATAAAGAAGATTACTGGCTACATTCGTAGAACCAAATTTTATATTTTTACGCGCTTGGAGTTGCGTGCGTAAATCATGAGATTTTTGAGCACAAAGGACTCCATCTTTATTACGCGTAATTTGAAGATTTGGTACTATGCGTACAGCAGTATAAGAAGGTTGTTGGTTGAAAACAGAAGTTTTACCAACTATGTTTTTATGCTTCATGCGTGCAGGTACATTCACCTTAGATGCAGAAGCATCATTATGAATTTTATCTACACTGTCAAAGACAGGAGATTTATCTTTATGCATAGAGCGCAAAACATGAGTATCTGCCTCGTCATAGACGGGAGATTTTCTTTTACGCATGGAGCGTAAATTTTGATTGTCTACCACGTCACAGACGGGAGACATGTTTTTACGCACAGGACGTAAAACTTGATTTTTACGCCCAGAGCGTAAAACCTGATTTTTACGCTCAGAGCATAAAATTGGAGGGTCTACCACGTTACAAACAGGGAGACTGAGTTTTACGCCTATGACGTATCACCGACGTAGAGACTGCCTCATCACAGATGGGAGCCTCCACAACAGGAGTAGGAAGGATTCCTTTGCCTTCAGAGACAGGAGGAAGATCCGAGGATGCTTTGGATTTAGGAATCCAAACTTTTCGCGCTTTCCTCGATTTATGAACATTGGAGCAGCAAATACCACCCCCAGTTCGGAGCATTTCTTCGTAGGCAGTCTGGTCGAAGTGTACAACCAGAGTCTTCGTTGTCGATCCAATCGACACGTCATCATATTGAGCAATTACTTTCTCGTCGGAGGAGAAAGTCGTCCCCAGCAGAGTCGCCATTTTGTTTCACTTAACAAAATGCCTAAAATTTTGGCCTTTGAAAATAAAACGAGAAATAGTACAAAAAATACAAATTGTTCTCGAAAGTATTGCTATGGAAGTCTGATCTGAAGGCGATCACTTTGTTCCTTGGACCATACGATGATGATGAAGATCACTGCTAGAAGGTGAACAGCTGGAAGAACTATGTCACCAGAAAGGTATCGACGCGCTTGGGCACTGATGGCGAGGTCGAATGCTTTCCTGCTTTGCTTCACTCTGTTCTGGAAGGAAAATTGAAGAAGAATGCTCTGGAAAATCAAAGTCTCTGAGCTCTGATTTTTGTATTCTCTCATGTCTCTCCCTGTGTCTGATGCTGTTGATTGTGAAAAATAAGCCTATTTATAGACTTAACCCATTGTGCGTAAAAAGCAACAAAATTGGGTTTTTACGCTGGTAACTGTCATCCACGATGGAAGTCACCCTCTACGTATGTTGACACATGTCCCATTATTTCAACAAAAATAGGGAGCACGTACACACATTCCTCAATAAATATGGCATGAAAGCCACGTGGATAAACCATGTTCCAAAGTAGTCAGGAAAGATCGTACGTAAAAATGACCCAAAATATGCTCCGAGCGTAAAGTGGCAAACTGGCGTAAAAACAACCCAAATAAAACTTTCCAGCATAAAGTGGCTAAAATAGCCTTGAGCGTAAAACTTAGCCCAAATAGACTTTACACTCACAATAGCCTTCAGCGTAAAAGCTCACATAACTATCGTGCGTAAAAAGAAGTGCTTTTATTGAGCGTAAAATAGCCTTTTCTGCACACCATATGACAAGTATCGGGTTTGGTGAGAATCCGATCTTCTCGACTTCTGTGTTGTATGCTGTCAGCATAATCATTCTGTCAAATCCAATCTTTTGCATTAAACGTAGCCTGACAATCTGTCCCTGGCGTAAAATTCAACGACTAGCCCTGGCGTAAAATAGCTAGCGTAAAATTTCCAGCCTCTTTGACTTAGTCCATAAAGCACTTTTTACGCTCCTACAAGATCTCCAACTCTGAAGGCGCCATCCTATAGACTCTCTCTGACACTGGTGCTGTTCCGGGGATCAAGTCTATGGTGAACTCGATCTCTCTCTCTCTCTCTGGTGGCATACCTGGAAGATCCTCAGGAAAAACATCGGAAACTCTTCTACAACTCTGGGAAACTGAACTGCTGCTGCTACTGCCATCCGCAACACTGGAGGAGAAGGTTCTACTCCGCCTCGAAAAATGAAAACTCTGGCTCACCAGGAATACTAAAAATAATATTGCCGATATGGCAATCTATTCTAGCATACTGGTCCCTCAACCAATGCATCCCTAGGACCACATCATAATCGGCCATCGGAAACTCTATCAACCTAGCGGAAAACTCTCTACCGCTAACTACGATTCTACACGAGGAAAACACTCTATCTACTTCCACAAAACCGTTACCAGTAAGTATATTGAGCCTTACTGATAATGACTCGGGCTTCAGTCCTATCCGTGTCGCGAATCGTGCAGACATAAATGAATGCGATGCACCTGAATCAAATAATACTGATGTAAGAAAAGAGTTGACGAGAATGGTACCTGCCACCACCTCACCTGATGCCAACTCCTCCTCTATAGTCAAAGCCATCGCCTGACCTTGCCCTCTGGGTGCTGGTCCCTTCTGCTAGAAACCTCTCTGGCGGTTCTGATTCTAAGCCTGGGCCTGGGCATACTGTCGCGATCTCTGCTGCTGGAATGTTTGAGCCTGCAGCGACAATGGCCTCGGAGGCTGGTACTGCTGCTGCTGTACTAGTACTGGTCCCCTCACCGAGGGACTAGTCTGGGCCGATGAGGATGAACCGGCTCTCTGCGGGCCCCTATCATGTGATTCGATGCCCCATAAGCCAAACACAATCCTCGTGCCCGGCGATATTCTGATACTACATGCCCTGGCTTCCCACAATGAGTACAGCCCATTGTTGAAGACTGCCTCCGCTTCTGCTGCTGAGGGAACGTCGGGGTCGAATGCTAAACCGACGTAACTGATGCAGCCCTCCTCGGAGCTCCGATGGTCAAGGCCCTAGCTGTCGGGGCTGGGGCTGGGGCTGAAGACTGGTTCATCTGACCATGGGACCGCTTCCGTCCTCCAGTTCTGTCCACTATCCTCTGTGAAGTATACTCATGCCTCTTCGCTGCTCGCAAGACGGCATCAAAAGTCCGATGCTCAAACTGCTCCACTGCTAAAATGATCTCTAGGTGGAGTCCCTGCTGGAACCGATGCGCTCGATCGAACTCGGTTGCCACCAAAGTGGAAGCAAACCGACTCATCCTCGAAAACTCAGCCGCATATCCATCAACTGTCCTGCTCATCTTTCTTAGATTGGTGAACCTCGTCTGTAGGTCGTGCCGAGCTACAGCATCGAAGTACTTGATTTGAAACTTGTCACTGAATACCGCCCATAGAACAGGCGTCGCCAATCCAACTGCTATCATCGCCCACCAGGTACGGGCTAGGTCCAATAACTATAGGCGCACCACAGCTACCTTCTCTCCTTCTGGAGTCTTGGCTGCATCCAAGATAATCTCGACGTCCTGGAGCCATGCATCAGCTACAATAGCGTCCTCACTACCGTCAAAGAAAGGAGGGTTGAGGCGCTTGAAACTGCTAGCCATACTATTCCCTTGATAACCAACACAGCCTATGACATCTTGTACTGCCTGGTACAGGGCATCGCCCCGGCGATCTTGAGATGCAAGCAATATCCTGATGGGACCCACAAAGGTGCCATCGTCAGGTTCTGCAGGCTGGACTGGCTGAACTGGTGGCTCTTGACCCCTAGTAGGCATGACTCTGGAGGCTACTCCTGAATGCTGGGCTTGATCTCTAGGTTGCTGCTGGTCCATGGGAGGTGCTCCGTCTTGTCGATCGGTAGGACCAGGAACAATGCCGCTAAAGAAACGACATAGGGAACAATAAGAAAGGACCATAATAAATCAAGGATATAAACATGTGATCAGGTCAAGATTTCAGGAAGATTAGAAGATACGAGTAGAAATCAAGGGCGAGTGCTGATTGAGACATCTATCCGATGAAACCCTCACTCATCTTGATTTTCAAGACCTGCATGGGCCACCACTTAAACCGTGTCACGCCCCAGAACCAGAATACTGAAGAGTGGGGGACAGACACAGCCAGCTACGTACATTAAAGTGAATTCTACCTCGTAATACGGTCACGGCTATCTAGATGCATGAGGGTTTACTACAAGCCATCAGTCTCTTAAGGTCAAGAACAAGCCTACTGTCTCAATCTCAAGCAAGCAAGTAAATGTAACAAGATGGTAGATCATCAGATATACAAGGTAAGGTGTCCCATACATTACATATTCAGATGATCATGAAGCTAGTCATACAAAATGCGAAGACTAGCAAGAGTTGAAGTCATAAATGATCAACCCTAGGATTTGTCAATCATATTACAGCTCGTAGGCAAACAGTAAATAAAGTTGCAAACGAGCTAACACTTGTTTGGCGGCTAAACGCCTCAAAAGAATATTTTTAAAATAGAGTGGGAGAGCAAAATAAAATCCACTCGTTGCCAGGATTCCTTCTAGTGGTCACCATCTGGCATGAAGACTGGGAGATCCTCGAAAGCTGCTCCGAAATCTGGCCATACAAAATCAGCTGGGTCAGACCCCAGAAAGACCAAGTGCCACAAAGGAGGCTTCACTTAAGAACTAAAACCAGCATATTAGCACATAAGGTCATAGATGAAATAACATAAGACATGAGTAGAGATAACAGGCTGATAAACGACAAGATAACTAAAGGACTATTTCGGTAACCAACTTACAACCCGTCAACGAAACAAGAACCGGGGTTGTAACCCTTCACCTGAACAAAACTTAGCCTCTAACCAATTATTGATAAGGTAAAGCATAAACAATCATGTCCAGAGATAGCCATGTACTGGGTCTAGACAAGATAGGACTCCATTCAATCATTCACGGCCAAGCAAGAGTACGGCTTAATAGTTAACTAGCTAGGGTTATCACAAGCCTAGTTACTAGCAAGATGCAATGAGATATTACTACGGCCACAAGCCCTGCAGACTATCTAGGTTATCCAGGCACAAGGTTCATGTTAAGAGTTATCTTGACTTGTTAGGTGACTTGGATGCAACACATGACAGTGTGCATAGTAATCGTTTCATGTAGTGCCACACATAACAGTGAGCTGGAAATGTGCCCTACTGTCATGATGAGAGTTTACTAGCAAGTCGAGATAGCCGTCGCAATAGCATTCAAGATTACATGCTAGGTCTACTTATCAAGATTACTTGTCAAGAGTGTGCCACGACGGGCCACTGCCAAGATTACTTATCATGTCAAGAGTGCGTCACGACGGACCACCATCGAGAATTATCATGTCAAGGTGGCTTGTCAATAGTGCACCATGACGGATCACTAATTAAGAGTTATCATGTCAAGTTACTTATTAAGAGTGTGCCTTAACAGGCCATTATCATGTCATGTTACTAATCAATCATCCTTGTCGTGAGTGCGCCACGACGGGCCACTATTATGTGAGTCACATTAACCTATCATGTTTATGGAACATGTTCAGAATTAACATGGTACAAGCACTTCCATCAAGCACCCAAGTTACACAGAGGGTCATGAGACATAAGCATAAATGTAACAACCAAAATAGTAAAAGGGTGCAAAGGCTGTGGAAAGAGTCATACGGCCCGGGAGCCCAGGGCCATGGCCTATGCGGCCAAGGATCGCCATGCGATAAGGGCCAAACGGCCATGCAGCATGCGTCTAGGGGGGCAGGGGCCATACGGCAAGAGGAAACAGGGGTCATACGGCAAGACTGCCAAGAGCCATACGACAAAGGGGAACAGGGGCCATGCGGCAAGGGAAAACAGGGGCCATGCGGCAATGCTGCCAAGAGCCATGCGGCAAAAGGGAACAGGGGCCATACGACAAGGGGAAATAGAGGCCATACGGCAAGGCTACCAAGAGCCATGCGGTAAAAGGGAACAGGGGCCATGCGACAAGGGAAACAGGGACCATACGGCAAGGCTGCCAAGAGCCATACGGCAAAGGAGAACAGGGGCCATACGGCAAGGGGAAACAGGGGCCATGCGATAAGGCTGCCAAGAGCCATGCGACAAAGGGGAACAGGGGCCATGCGGCAAGGCTGCCAAGAGCCATGCGGCAAAGAGAAACAGGGGCCATGCGACAAGGCTGCCAAGAGCCATGCGGCAAAGGAGAACAGGGGCCATACGGCAAGGGAAAGCCGCATGAAGACTAGAGTGCCTATACGGCAAAGAGGAGCCGTAGGGGACCTCGCCGCATGAAAAGGCCATGCGACAGCCGCTGTTCTTCTTCTCCAACTTTTCCGAGAAGAAGAACCTAGGAAGTTGGGGGTTTCCAGACTTTCCAACCTTCAATCCAAGCCCAAATCTGGACTTCCATAGGTCAAAATGGGGTAGAATGAACTTCTCTACAACATGGAACAATCAAAACTTAAAAATAATAAAGTTTGATAGATCAAAATCCAAAAAATCCGAAAATGCAACAAGCTTAGATCTACAAGAAATAAACCATGGAAATTAAAAATGCTATGTACTAAAGTGTCTTAGAATCTCGTAAGGAAGACAATAGAACAATAAAAATAGAGTTCCTCCATGAAGTAAGTTGTACTTGCATAAGCCTCTCTTGGTAGGTGGAGAAGTTAAGAGGAAGAAGATGAAGAAATAAATGAAGAAGTAGAAGTAAATGAGAGGAGAGAGAGGGTTGGTAGCTTTTAAAGAGAGGGGTCACATGTTGAACCAACCCAACCAAGCTATGCCAATATTAAACCAATGCAAGATTAAACCAAGATTAGCTAGCAAGACAAGACAAGTAAAAATACTGGACAAGATCTCGTACATGTATACTGGAAATACGTATACGGAAAACGGAGGTGACACTCTGCATGGGCATCTTTGAACGTACTACAGGTCTACATGGGCTTGGGCTCAGTTCTGGTCAAGTCTGGACTAAATTGGTACAACCGGGTCTTCTACAAGTCAATAAAATAGATTAATAAATATTTAAACTATCTATAGGGGTTAAGTCACAACTTGGCCTGGTTCTCCTAGTTAGAACAATCCTGTGGCTCGGCTTTTCCTTACAATGGCTAAACACTAGTCAAAGCACGTCACTGTACTATCCGTGTCATGATTCCTAGTCACCTTGTACTCCAATTTCTAACCATGACTAAAATCATCTACCGTAATAATTAACTAATTAATTATTTATAAAAATCTAAAAATTTACCATTCAAATAAAATAAATAATAATAAAATATTTTTAAAATTTTGGGAAGGGGAGCTACAATGGTTTAGGATCGATTGTTACTTAAGTTATTAGAAGACATCGTAGTGACATAGCGTATCCCTTGAACTATTCCTAGTTACTTTAGCATGGTTCTTCGTTAGTGAGCCTTATTTTAATTTAGAGGACGAAATCCTTTTAAGGTGGGTAGATTGTAAGGACCCTGATTTTTGGGAATTGTTTTTCATTTTATTTTATATTATTTTCATTTATTGAATTAGATTTTTATTTTAATGATGATTATAGATGTACTTTTCCGTAACTTCGATTTTTGGAGCACAAGAAGTGTTAATCTTTCCAAACTTCCTTCATGAGTTTTGAATTAGACAAGGCCACCTTCAACTTGATATATCATGTCCTATCCAAACTTATCCCCTAGCATTCTTTTGACTTCGCACAATTTCGGATCAATTTAGGCCATTTGATTATTTACTGTAATTCTAGACCTAACTTCAAACGTGAGTTCGTAATTCGACATAGATCAAAACTATTCCACGCATTATATAGTTTTAACCCATTTTGAGCCTACGACGCACATGCTAAGGGTGTGCCACTATATCGAGTTTTCATGTGCTATTTATTTGCGAATGGCACATGAGACTCACGAATTGACTTTTCGAGTTCAATTTGATTATTAAATAAGTTTGGACCCTAACCCAGCCAACCCCACTTGGTAGAGTCATGTTAGCTTGACAAGACTAAGTAGAATTATTATGAATTATTTTTGGGATGTTATACAACCAATAGGTTTAAATACAGTTTCGTATATATATAATTATATTTATAATACCTAATACTAACTATATACATTGCTTTAGTCATGGTTAAATTTTGGAGTACAAAATGACTAGAAAGTGTGGCACGGAGAGGGTAGTTGAGTGCTTTTACTAGTATTTTAGCCATGGTAGGGAAGGCCAAGCCGTAGGTGTGTTCTGACTAGGAAAACCAGGCCAAGTTGAGACTTGACCCCTATAAATAATTAATTAGTTATTTATTAATATTGTGACTTTTAGAAAATTAGGTTGTACCCAACTTGGACTTGACCCGAACCAAACCCAAGCCCATGTAGTCATATAGTACTTCCAAAGACGTCCATCACGATATATATTTTGAGAGTAAATACTTCGTACCTTATTGTAAATGGTCAGATAAATATTTTCCTAAAATAATTATTATTATATATATAATATCAATATTATTGGTATCGATTGGATATTTTATTTTGGAAATGTGATAACTTTTCTAAATATATTTTTAGATTTTTTGGGATAATAGGCTAGAAGTACATGTTCATAGAAATGCATTACAGCATAAATATATTAGGTTATATGTATATAACTAAAGGAATAGGTAGCTTTATTATAATTATTGAAATATTTATAAAGTGGGAAATATAGACACATAAATAGAGTTTCAGTTATAAAAGATTTTTTTGTATATGTGAAACTATTTGGTTATATATTATTTTTATATTACTTGTTCATATATATACATTATTCTATATATATATATATATATATATATATATATATATATATATATATATATATATATATATATATATATATATATATATATATATATATATATATATATATATATATATATATATATATATATAGCTACGTATACATATATCTCTTATATATTTATAAATACTCCAAAAATCCATAAAAATGTTATTATATATATATAATATATATATATATATATATATATATATATATATATATATATATATATATATATATATATATATATATATAAAATATATATATATATATATATATATATATATATATATATATATAAAATATATATATATATATATATATATATATATATATATATATATATATATATATATATATATATATATGTATGTATGTATGGAGTGATTTATAATAGTTATTAAAAAAAAGGATTGTCATGAGATATGAAAATCTCGTGAGATTTACGTATCTCACGAGTTAAGAAAACCCCCCAAACCCATCAGTAACCCGACCCCCTTAGTTCTGTCTACAACAGAATACATATATATATATATATATATATATATATATATATATATATATATATATATATATATATATATATATATATATATATATATATATATCGAGAAGGGGATCGAGCAAATCCCAAAACCCTAGCCTAAAGCTATGCCACCTGACCTCCCCCTATCCCTGGAGGCATTTCCAGCCACCACGCAGTCGCCTGGGTGCCGTCGGCAACCGCAACAGGGTCGATCGCGCGCGACAACGCGCGATGATTCAACAGCAGCAACAACAACTTGCCGTTCAGGTACCTCTCTTCCTCGTCCCTGTTCTCCCTCCTCGTTTAACGGTTTTTCGATCCGTAAATTTCTACGGAGAGCCCATATAACCCTCTAGGAAACCCAGTAATTATATTTCATTGTAAGTGAACACCTTGCCCAGGAAATCGATGGAAAGTTCATCGAAAAACCTGTTCGAAAAACAGAGTACAACCCAGTCCAACTACCCTACTTTGCGATCAGTTTTCTTCCAAATCATGAACAATTTTGAAAATCTATTTGAAGGAGTTTATTGACAACATATAGGACAGCAAAACTTCTTTTAGTTTTAATTAACTCGATGTATTCATCAAATAAAATTTGTTTAAAGTTTCCTAAAAATCATGTTTTCAGAAACTAAAATTTTTCGATACGGTGTCCGTCCCATCAAACCGTGTGACATGGTCGCGAGCCGAAAGCATCGAAAGGTTTACTTCGCAGACGTGTAGGAATTGACAAAACTCAAATTGGTTGCGTATGCACGACGAATTTAAGACGTATCCGTCAAATTTCTTCGTATCGACCTTTTTGCAAACTAGTCAATTACTTTGTGCACGTTCGTCATCTCGATACGAAACTTACGCCAACAGGACCATATTATTTTTCTGGTCATGTATGTCAAGTTTGGTCCGATTCTGAGAAGGTCGACCGGAACGCTATTTTGGCGGGCCCGTGACCCGATCCAACGTACAAATTTGTACACGGTCCACCGAAATCCAACTTTGGACATACGATTGGGTTCATCTTGTCAAACCGGACCCGTAGACATATATTTTGATGACTTTAGAGACCATAGACTCTGGCACGCTTTTCGGTGTAAAACGGGTCCAACGACGTATACCGTTTTGACTCAAAATTATCGTTTTGCCTCTGTGTCCAAAATTGGACTTATGGGTAGGCTATTCTAGATATTTTGACTATTCTGAACATGTTAGTAATATATATTTCAGCCCCGGAGACTGTTGTGAGAGTTGGACTTTTGTGGCTCATTAATTGGATAGTTATTGTTGGTTCTACGCGCTACACCAGGCAAGTACACCTTGCCAAACTTTATAGTATTTACATGTACTTCTGTATTGCTATTCTTTTTTGTCTTACTTGATTACATCTCTCATGCTTCATGTCATGGTTATTTCTAGTTTTACGTGCACGTAGATTGTTACTCTTTCTCGATAATACTTTTCCTATTTTTCTTATCTTGTTCATGTCTAAAGTTATAATTTCTTTGTCTATGTCATGTTCCCCTGACCTGTTTGACCTAGACATGACTTGGACTTTTAGATCTGGCCTGTTTGACTTGACTTGATTGACTTGTAGTTTTAGGCGAGGACCTTGTTATAGACGTGACTATACCTGACCACTCTTAATCGTTAGCAACCAACGGGCTACGATTGAGACTAACTATAGGTTGTTAGCAACTATCAGGCTGTAATCTATAGGACCGTTATCAACCACCGGGCTGCAGTTTACCTTGATTTACTTTTGGTCGCGTTTACTAGCATGATTCTCGAGGCATGCCATTTCTTTTATGTTTTATTTCTAGTACTGTACTCCCTTCAGTCTTTACGTTCTTGTATCATCATTATATCCTTTCTTGCATGTTTAAACTATTTAAGTAGGCTTGTATATTATATGTCTTGCTAGTCTCCTGAGGACCTGGTGATCTTTCCAGGTATTAGATGAAGTTATCAAGGTTTAATGCATTGATGGATGATGGTTGCTTCGCCAATATTTTAGGCATATGTTTGATGTTATCGTTATTTATTATCCTCCGTCATTATATTTATTTATTTATTACTTTCTTCTGCTGCTATGGCTTAGTTTCGCAAGTTTTACTGTTCTCTATAAGCTTGTTCAGATGATTATAATAGAGTCTGATCAACTTTATTATACATTGTCTATTCTTGGTTGTTAGTAGGATCCAGTTTGTTAATGCCTGATCAACATTAGTACTCTTGATCTTATGATGGAGTTATTCTTTAATGGATTGAGATATAGAGTTACCATAATGATATATAGATATAATTAAACTGGACCAATAGACAGCTAATACGTATTCGAGTAGGACTGGAGTCCACTTGATACGTAGTTGGCATGTATACGTATCCAAGTCCTATGTATTTTGGGACTGGAGCGTAACACCCTACATTTAGAGATAAGCCCTAGACTAGACATCTTATTTATTCTTTTACAGTGAACATGTCCGAGTCTATTATGCCAAAACTCAAAAGAATAACCAGAAGAAGAGACTACATTAATTGAATTAGTCGAAGTTATAATTGAAGTTTAAACACCCCTTCGGTACAGAAAGCTTTCCCGGAGTATGTTTCTTTATCGGACATAACCATCTGACCAGCGTTGATGTCCATCCTCAAGCCTACATTGTAGAGCAGACTTCCTGAGATAAGGTTCTTGGCTATCACAGGTACATGCTTTCCAGCCTGAAGCGTTAGCGACTTTCCCGAATTCAGATTTAGTACCACCATTCTGATCCTACGAACTTCAGCTTGTGCTTGGTTCACCACCATAACCTTCTCAGATGTAGGCTTATATGTTGTGAACAACTCCCTCTTTGAGCAAACATGGCAAGAAGCCCCAGTGTCCACCCACCAGCCAGTGCTAACACCAGTTGATTCAACCTACACAATCATGGCAACCAAGTTAGCCTCACCTTGCTTTTTCGGTTTGGCTTAGATCTGCAGTCCTTCTTGAAGTAGAACTTCTTGCCACAGTTGAAACAAGCCCCATCGCCCTTAGGCTTTGGTTTGAATGAAGCCGACATCACCTTCTGATAGTTGAAGTCCTTCTTTTTGTTGTGAAAAGCCTTATGCTTCTCGCCTTGGAGTCTCATTCTTGCACCAAGTAGTCTTGGCTATCTGTTTAGACAAGGTGTCCACTTTGAGTTGAGCCATCAACTCATCTTCAACATGAATCTAGTACAAGAGATGCTCAAGATCTACCTCCATTTTCTTACGGTGCACGTCCACAATGAAGTTGCTCCACCCAGGCGGGAGCTTGGTGACAATACCCCCCAACAATAAAAGGATCGACTATGGGCATGCCTTCATCCTCAAGTTTTTGACTCAACTTGAGAAATTCCTTGACTTGAGGCAACATGGTCTTGTCATCCTCAAATCGTAATTTCCAGACCTTTTCAGTCATATGGATCTTGTTTTTGTTCTCATCAGACTTGTAGTACTTTTCTAGAGACTTCCAGATGTTCTTTGCGTAGATTATCTTGTTGTATGACTCTGCCAGAGAATCCTCCACGGAGTTAAGAATCAGCAACTTGTAGAGGTTGTTGTCTCTCCTCTACTTCGACTATAAAGCAGTAGCCTCAGCGATCCTCCTAGCATTTTTACCCTTTGGAATAATAGACTCAGGATCTGTCAACATGTAACCTACGTTTACGAGTTAAACATTTAAGGCTGACCTTTCTCTTCCAGATGTTGTAATGCTCCCCGTCAAATTTCTTAAGTTTGTTAAAACTTGGGTCGAGAAGGTTTGCACGGTTGTTCTCCAACTTACTCAGATCATGCTTTTAGATTGTTAGTCCCAAGGCTCAATCTAAGATGGAAGAATTGTCAGAAAGTAAGATTTAATATAAATAAGTTTTTCTCTGTTCTGAGTTTTAAGACTTCGGAGATTTTGGCAAACAAGTTTGCTCTCTAAAGAACTTGAAGCCACTAGCTACTATAAATTTCTAATTATAATTCTGTTACAAAATGACAAAAATTATTTCGCGTTCTTCCTTGCAATCGCAGTTGCAAACTGAAGAATGGATTATAATATGTAAAAGGCTAAAAGAAAAGAGAAAAGAAGAAGAAGAAGAAGACACAGCTCTTGCTGGGGTGATGAAGATCACCGTTGCTCAAAACAAGATTCGCCCCACACGAGCTGCTCCCAGGAACCAGCAAGATTCACCTCCTTTCTAGACTCGTACGATCACTTATGGACTCCAATGGTGGTAGCGTCAATTCTCTCTTCGTCTCTCTATTTTCAAAGTAAGTTCTCAAATAGGCACGAAGAGATTATTTATGGAGTTGGGTTGAAACCCTAACCCTAACCCTAATCTTGGCCGGCAACTGAATACAAAAAGATAGGCCTGATCTGAATTCAAATCTCACAAAAATTGAATCTGAATATTTGACCATATCATTCCACAACCGCTCAAATCCCGCAATCAGCGACAATATATGCCAACCACGTTGTATGCGCATATGCGCCCTAGCAGCACAACCGCAACTGCACCTAAGCTCATATGCCAGCAGCGTAGCAGCCCATGCATACATACGCGCATAGCTCGTACAACGACGCATGCGTACATGCACGTAAATGTGCATACGTGCTTAGCCCACGTATGCGTCTGCTCTTGCGCCTACGCCTGCACTCGCATATGCACCCGCTCATGCACCTACGCATGTGCCGGCGCATGCGTCCGCTCATGCGACTAGCACATGAAATGAGCGCACAATTGCAATAAATGCACACAAGCACCATACGACGATGCTGACGTGCAAAGTGCACCATAAAAGCGCCAGTATGCACCCTAGAGCACGAGTCCAAGTCTGAGTCCGAGTTCGAGTTGCTAAGCCCCTTTGGGACTTAGCTCCTATTGGACATGAGAAATGACAAAAATCATAAATATTTTCTTTAAGGAGTTAATCCTTTTTCCTCCTAGAAAAACCCCCCACATGACACCCACTTGTGTCCCACCACACCCCATGTGCACACCTCAACACAAGCAAAGCATTATATTGATATAGTCACCATTTAGTGTTGCCAATGTGGGACTATTCTTTTCTAGTCTAATGGCAAAAATACCAACATTGTCAAATATTTTCGTTAGGACTAAAACATGTTGTTCATTGAAAAACATATTTTCTTGTAACCTCCCTAAATTTTGGAGTATTTTTTAATTAGTTAATTAGAATGACTATAGTATATACAAGTATATATACAATATTTGTATATATGGTATTCCTTTCATCCATATTCTAATATGAATTTTTAGATAAATAAATATACATCTCTCTAAAATTTTGAATCTCGTTTTTTTTTTTCCAAATTTTCAAAATATTACTTTTATTTTATTTTTGTTCTTTGGAAATAAAAATTTCTTAGAATTTTTATAAAAATCATATTTATTTTTGAACAATAAAAAGAATTTTGTTAAATTATTTAAACTAGATTTTGGAGTTATATAAATATATAGTAATATTTTTTATAATTATCAAATATAGTTTAAACGATTTTTGGTAATATTAACTATTCATTCAAAGTTATGATTGTATTCAACTATTTATTTGATTAGATTGATTTAGTTAGGCTTTAAATATTTCATTTGATTTTAATTTAATTAGATTAGAACTTCCATGTTTTAAATTATTTGATAACAATGAATATTACTTTAAATTATTATTGTAATCATTTATAGGATATGATTAGATTGATTTTTGTTTTTAAAAAGTTTATATTTGATTTAAATTAAGGGATAAATTTATCCATTATAAATTCTAATCCTATTGGAATCATATCTATAATTATTTAAATCGTTTCTTATTTGAACTAATCAGGATCCTATCCAAATTAGGTAATCCTAATCATCCATATTGATTGAATTCTAATCATATCCGAATTAACTAATTCCTACCCATTATATATACCTATTGAACCTATCATTTCCATTTTATTTCCTCCAATTATCCTCACTTTTTCGTCCAAAATAGTCTAAAAATTCATCATAAAATTCAGCCTCATTTTTTAAAAAGTTATAGCAAATTCGCGAAGCCATTGGGACCAACTCCGGACTCCGTTTCACCTCTAAGTTTTTTTTTTTTGAACCATATTGACGTTAGCATCGATAATCTATAATTATTTTAGAAATTTTATAATATATTTTTTATAAAATTGTTTTAGTGCCATTTGTCCGAAAATTGATACGTCGTACTGTTTTCAAGATTTCGGAAGATCTCGAACTCGGTTTTGCGATTCATTTGATGTTTCGAAAAGCTGACACGAAGATCTATAACATACATTTTTTTAGAAATTAATTTTAAATTTATTTTGGGCCTATATAAATATTTAGTTACTACCTAGTAATGGTATATATGGAGTATATATATACAATATTGGGACTTGGTGCCTACATCTATTTTCAAAGTGCATTTAGAAATCCTAAATAAATTATTAAGATTACTTCTACCTATTTTAAAATATGGTTTTTAACCTAAAATAATATTTCGACAAATTAGGAGTTTTAGCCCTAAAATATTTTTTCTAGATTTTCAAATATTTATCAAAAATATTTTAACTAAGAAAATTTTCTATCAAAAATTATATTTTTACGAACTTAGAGTTCTAACCTAAAAATGATTTTAGATTTTCAAGTATTTATCAAAACAAAATAAAACAAAAACATATTTTGAGTAATAAAAATCCAGTTTTCAAATATTATAAATATTTTGTAAAAATAGTATATGTATTTTACACAAAACCCTTAGTTGTCAATCTTGATCGTGACTAATCGTGCGTTCCTATTACCTCATGAATTTGAACCCTTTCACATCGATCATGGCTATCGGACAAATTGGGACATGACAGATCATCGCACACCACCAGGCAAGATACCTTGCCACCTGTTGTTATTTACTTTAGCTCACCATGTTGCATATATTTTTTATTATTTATTTTTTGTAATATAAATTGTTCGTCTAAATCGCACGTAGATGCATTTATTGTTTAGTTCTATTTTTATTACTTTTTTACTTATTTATATGCACATTTGGCCTAGAATTAAGAGATCGTCCTTCGTTTGTTCTGCATTTGTAAGCCCACTTCCCAAATTTTTATTTTATTTTATTTTATTTGTTTATGATTAATTTTATGGTAATTATGAGTCATGCCAAAGCTTGTAGGTGGGATATGACCATATTAAGGTCATATGACCTCTAGATAGCTTATATATGTATTATTTAGCTATTTTATATTTTTCTACAATTTTTGGATATTTTTAGGTATTTAATATTTAAGGTTTTATTATTTTTAAGGACTTTCAGGATTTACTGTAAGGTCATATTGGGGTATTTCTGGACCAAATATTTTTATTTGGTCTCTAAATGACTAAAAATATTTTCTAGAATATTTAGAATTTTTCTGGATTTTCTATAATTTTTGGGAATTTTTATATAATTAAAACATATAGAATTTATATTTTATAGGTTTTAGGAATTTACTGCGAGGTCACATGATGATATTTTGTGTTAAAATATTTTATTTATATTCTAGACACTTAGAAATATTTTCTAGAATTTTCTAGAATTTTTTGACTTTTTTTGTAATTTATTTTGATTTATTTGGACTTAAAATGATTTTTAAATAATTTTCTGAATTAAACAAATAAATACCCAGAAATCCACCCGGGGGCCCACTTGTCGGCGCCAACTGCTACAGTGACCGCCTCGCTCTCTCCTATATATATATTATTATATTCGCCCACCCTATTAAATTCCAGCAGCCTTTTGTGGGAGAACTCATCTAGGGTTTCTGACTTCCCGAAGCGATTTCCGCCAACCCCGATGTTCTTTTTGCGTGCCATTTTTTTTGGAAGCATATTGAGGTATAGTTTCTGAATATGTAATTTATTTTAGTAATTTCTGAACCTAAATTTTTGGAAAATTCGTAGAGTGCTAGTTGTCCAAAATTTGACACGTTTCGGTGTTTTCGAGATTCCGGAAGAACCAGAAATCGAAATCATGAACCGTTTGAAGCTTCGAAAAGCTAACACAGAGCTCTACGACATATAATTTTTGCAAAAATTATTTTGTTCCTATAGTATTTTAGTTATTCTGTTGAACTCAAAATTGATCGATTGACCACCGTTTTGGTCATGATTAGCCATAACGGCGATATCTTTTGACCAAAGCGTGATTTTGCGGCACGGTTGATTCCAGCGCACTCGTGGTGCTGAAATTTACCAAGATGCACTTTCAAAATCTAGATTTCACAGTGTTTGACCAGATAGTCAATGGCACGTCTCGATTTACGTGTTATGGTTTCCAAAATTGGAAACATGACTTTTGATGGCCAAACTTGCATGTTTAGATTATATTTAGATTATTGTTAGGTTAAATAATGTTTTTAAGTAATTTATTTCAGAATTAACTATTATTAGATTAGTAACCCAACTAGCCACTATTCCATGAATTTAGAATTAGAACATTAGAATTGATTTGTGGTTTTCGTGCACGGTCCACCGGAATCCAAAATTGGACATACCGTTGGGTTCGTATCGTCAAAATAAATTCGTAGACATGTAGTTTGACAACTTTAGAGACCGTTGACTCTGACACGCTTTTTGGTGCAAAGCGAGTCCAACGGCGGATACCGTTTTGACCCGAAATTTCTGTTTTGTCCCTGTGTCCAGAATTGGACTTAAGGACAGACAATTTTAGCTAATTTGACTATTCTGAGAACGTTGGTAATGTTTATTTCAGCATCCGGAGACGTCTGCATGTGTTGACTGATTGTGGCTCTTTGAGTGGTATAGTATTATCGGTTTCACCAGCACAGGACCTCAGGCGAGTACATCTCTGATAGTTTTCGTATTTGGTTATCTCTGTACTTCTTGTATTTAATATTGTTTTACATTGATATCATGTTGATTCTTGACACGCTTGTCACACGAGATAGTAGTTATGGAATCTTGCATGTTGTTCGTGACCAATATATCTTCGTGTTTGTGACCTGTTTGAATCCATGGGTACTAGCCGGGCGGGAAAATACATTAGTAGACATGTAAACATATCCAGAAATATCCCCAAAATATCTATTCTTGCCTGATAGCAATCGCACAACTCACGTGCGGGGTGTCGGATTTACCCCATAGCCGTTTACATATCGAAAGTGTATTTCAAATCACTTGTTAGATATAGTCTTGCTGCATTACAATTTTTTGTCATTACTTGTCTTGTGTACCATGTCTCCCTGCTTTTACTTGTCACGACCCGCACCCGCTGCTAGGGGCACGTGTGCGTAACAACGCCCAGCCCTCACCGTAAAAATGACGTGGAACGCTGTAGGTTTACTACTCTAACAACAGTTTATATAATATCAAAATCTGTCGAGAATATGGTCAACTCCGCGGAGGACAAGCAATGATAATATATAAGTACTCAATCACAACTTTAAGATGATAAAGTAAATACTGAATGATAAAGACAACACGACAATAAAAATATAACATGTCAAGTCCAAACACAAAGAATATACAAGTCCAAGTCCAAAGTCTCTAATACTAAATAAAATAATAACAGTCCCAAGAGTAACTGGAGACAAGATCCAGTACAAAAACCTACTCTATCTACAGGATAGGTGGTATCTCGCCCTGCGGTACTGCACCCCGCTGATCTAGGGTATCTGTCTCTAAGCCTACTACGTCCGGTGGATCGTAGTAAGTGCAGTAATAGTCCTCCTCTGCATCTGTAATAATTTTCAACATATCCGATCAGGATGGAACGAGTACATAAATCTCATAACATATCTCAAGATAGAATAAAAGCCATAAGACTATAAATAGAGCATATACAATAAAATCATAGAGTGTACATATATGTATCATGGCATGGTAAGCTGTAGAGCTAGAGCTAGAAAAGGAAAGTAGAACTGATCATGGTATGTACACAAATCAGGGTACGCCATCTATCCAATGTGTGTGAGTAGTAGTTTCAACTTGTGATCGGCTTGGGCACCTGTAAGTAACTGGCCTGGCTAGTCATAAGTGCGGTATATGACTAACACTGTTTGGAAATACGAGATGGATTTGATCACAGACATACGCTACTACTCCCCCACCCCCAACTGGTAGAATGGATCCAAACAGGACACGTCACTGCACAGGATTCAATGAGAAGGGAGCAAATCTTCTCTATAATCGATGACCATATATTGCGCAAGAGCTACAAGGGAGCTTGCATAATACATCCCAAGCTAACAAGGAGTAACATCTCTCGTCGAGATCCAGGAATACCAATCCGTGAGAACCATGTGTCAGGAATAAGTATATCTACACTAAGTACATGAATCATAACAGTTATCATAAATTGGGAAAAGGTTATCAGAGAATGTACTCGCCTGTGATATGATATAATATGTCAACTGGATCCAATGCAGCGCCTCGAGGACCTATAGATAACAAGACGTATCAATACTATGTTTAGGAAGTAAAGTCAAATCAAATTTAAATCCTATTAAGTTATTCTAGGTCAATATACGTCAAACTAGATTGTACAGGGTCAACCTAAGTCATATTAGGCCTAACCAGGTCAAACTGGGTCAATGTAAGTCAAACGAAATTAAACTAGGTCGATTTAAGTCAACAGTTGACTTACAGTTGACTTTTGGTCAACTGGTAAACTCTGGTCAACCCTAGGTCAACTCTAGGTCAATGGTGACTAACGGTTGACTTTTGGTCAACTATTCAACTCTAATGGAATTTGGGAGTAAATTGGGTAAAGTGTTGACCCATGGTTGACTTTTGGTCTAAAAAGTCAACCGTGGTCAACCAAGGTCAAGACTAGGTCTAGGCGACTATTTCTAACCATTTCCAACCCTTAAGACCCACATCCAAGTCCATCTTGAACTCCGAAACCCATATCTTGGCCGTAGGCCAATACCTTAAATTTACCCTTTACAAAGGTAAATTGCTAGCCTAGCCCAATACCAAGTTAGCCTACCTACGCTTGGCATTTCGACCCATGCTTCCTAGGGTAGCTAGATACTACCGTATCTAGACATTACCAACCGCTACACGGCCGATCCTAACCTATCTAACCCATGTTAGGGCGTACCCTAGTGTTTGGTCAATTACCTTGACCAATACCAAGGTAAACCCAAACCTAGTCTCTAACCATATCCAAAACCCATTCCCTCTCACCCCGATTTGATTTCCTACATTTCCTACCCCGTATCCTAGTAACTCTAGTATTTCGATACCAAATTGGTATCCTAGATACCTCATTCTCTAGGATTTGGGTAAATTTCCAATCCTACACTACTACTCTTTTTTCCCTTCCCTTCTCCTTCTCCTTCTCCTTTTTTTTTTTCCTTCCATTCTCCTCCTCCTTCCTTTCCTTTCCTTCTCCTCTCCTTCCTTTTCTTTCCTTCTCCTCTCCTTCCTTTCCTTTCCTTCTTCTCTCCTTCTACTGCTGCTCCTACTGCTAT
The DNA here is from genome assembly GCA_029216955.1 of Iris pallida. Taxonomy (NCBI): domain Eukaryota; kingdom Viridiplantae; phylum Streptophyta; class Magnoliopsida; order Asparagales; family Iridaceae; genus Iris; species Iris pallida. Next base: position 8,844,065 of record JANAVB010034619.1, read on the forward strand.
TGCTAACTGTTGCTGCTGCTATTGCTTAAGCTGCTGCTGCTGCTACTGCTAACTGCTGTTGCGCTACTGCAGTAGCTGCTGCTGCTACTGCAGTCTACTGCTGCTGTTGCTACTTCTTCTTCCTCCTCTTTTTCTCCTACCACTTCCTCTTCTATATATATATATATATATATATATATATATATATATATATATATATATATATATATATATATATATATATATATAACTATCTAGCTATCTATATATATATATATATATATATATATATATATAATAGATAGCTAGATAGTTAGATAGATATATAGAGTATATATATGTGTATGTATATATATATATATATATAATATATATATATATATATATATATATATATATATATATATATATATATATATATATATATATACATACACATATATATACTCTATATATATGTAAAACCCACTATCAATACACTACTCCCTTCACTAATCCCATCCTCTAACACACACACACACACACTCAAACACACACTCTCATGACACCACCACCACCACCACATCTCCTCTACACACACACACAAATTCATATATATATATACGTATATATATATATACCTCTCTTAAAAGGGAAGAACCCCTAATAAATCCTTAAACTAGGTTTTAGGGAAACCTATAAAAGCTATGGTCAATTTGTAGAGAATGGTATCCTCTATATTTATTGTGAAGGAATAAATGAAGATGAGGAATTTATGAGGGTTTAAAGAGCATACCTAAATGTAGATTCTCTTGAAGAAGAAAGAACTAAAAAAAAAGAATAAAATGGAGAGAGAGAGAGAGGTGACTTAGGAGTGAAGTAAAAAGAGGGGGGATGGCCTATATGTGGCCGGCCATGGGGGGGTCCCAAATGGGTTTGGGTGGAGACCTATTAGGCCTCCACACCCATTAGACTTGGTTTGGTTTGGTTTGGATTTGGTTTGGTTCGGTTTGGTTTGGTTTAACTTCAAAATGACTAATTAAGCCTTTAAATGACTAGTTAAGCCAGGGGAGTATGGTTTATGATTTCTAGCCTAGTTAGGATGGCATGTGGGCCAAGCTCAGCTAGTATGTGGGTCCCACTAGTGTCCAGACTACCCAGGTCTCCAACTTAAGTCCAAATTGGATAAAATTCAAACTCAAACAACCAAATCCCTAAAAATCCTATAAAATCAAATAAAATTCCCAAAAATTATAAAACTTGAAAAATGACAAAAATACCCCTAATTCGAGAACTAGGGGTGACAAATCTATCCTCCTTAAAAGAATTTTGTCCTCAAAATTTAAACAACTCAATACATGCAAACAGAAACAGCAAACTTGAAAAGCATATACCTCATGGCTCGAATAGATATGGGAATCGCTCCCACATGTCGTCCTCTCTCTCCCAGGTAGACTTACCTGGAGATTGGTGCCTCCATGCAACGCGAACCAAGGGAATGACCTGGTTCCGGAGCACCTTCTCTCTTCGGTCCAAGATCTCAACCGGCTTCTCTGGATAGCTGAGTGTCGGTCCCACTTCGATCTCGGAGTGGTCCAAGATGTGACTAGGATCTGCCACGTACCGTCTCAGCTGCGATACGTGGAACACGTTGTGCACTCCCTCTAGTGCAGGCGGTAACTCCAATCGGTAAGCCACTGCACCGACCCTGCCCAAGATACGGAAATGTCCGATGTATCGTGGACTAAGCTTCCCGCCTCCACCAAAATGAATCGTACCACGCGTCGGAGAAATCCGCATAAACACAAGATCACCAACCTAGAACAAAAATACAAGGCTTAAAGCTTGATCTAAAACAATTACAATCAGACTCAAATACTAGAAAGAAAAAAAATCTAAACTATACCTCAAACTCCAACGGCCTCCGGTGGCTATCGGCCCAATGCCGCTGCCTGTCTTGTGCCACCCGAAGTCTATCTCTGATAACCCTGACCTTCTCCGCAGCATCCACTACCATCTCAGGGCCAAGCAAAACCCTCTCGCCGACATCATCCCAAGACAAGGGAGTACGGCACCTCCGTCCGTATAGAGCCTCGAAAGGTGACATCTCTATACTGGCTTGGTAGCTGTTGTTGTAAGCAAACTCTACCAAGTGAAGGTGGTCCTCCCAAGATCCTCCGAAGTCCAAGACACAGGTACGAAGCATATCCTCGAGGGTCTGAATCGTCCTCTCCGACTGCCCGTCTGTCTGGGGATGGTATGTGGTACTGAACTTGAGCGATGTGCCCAAGCTAAGCTGCAAACTCCTCCAGAAGTGGAAAGTGAATCGGCTGTCCCGATCCGAGACTATACTCACTGGAACCCCGTGCAATCGGACTATCTGCCGTGCGTACATCTCGGCCAGCCTCTCCGTAGACAAACCCACCTTGAAAGGCAAAAAGTGGGCCGATTTGGTCAATCGATCAACAATGACCCAAATCGCATCCTTCCCTCCTGGAGAGCGCGGAAGTCCAGATACAAAGTCCATAGTGATATGCTCCCACTTCCACTCAGGAATGGGTAGTGGCTGGAGCAATCCACCGGGTCTCTGCCTCCCGGCTTTTACCTGCTGGCACACCAAGCATCTAGAAACGAACTGAGCCACCTCGCATTTCATGCCATACCACCAAACTTGCTATCTCAAGTCTCTATACATCTTGTTGGCTCCAGGATGCATAGAGTACTGAGAACGATGCGCCTCCTGAAGAACCTCCTCCTGAAGTCCTCCGCTCGGCATGCACAATCTGGTACCATGCCTCAACGACCCATCTCCCGCTATAGAGAACTCATCCAACAGTCCTATCCGGACCTGCTCCTTGATGACCCTCAGAGCCTCATCCTTAAACTGAGCTGCTCTGACTCTGTCCATCAGCTCAGACTGAATCTGCAAGCCCCACATCTGGACCTCCACCCCCGAAACGATCACCTCGATACCCAAACTATCCAAGTCTGCCAACAGATGACGATCAGTCGTCAGATACATAGCTACTGGATACCTGCTCAAGGCATCTGCAACTACGTTGACCTTCCCTGGATGATACTGCAAAGAGATATCGAAGTCCTTCATCAGCTCGAGCCACCGCCTATGCCGCATGTTCAACTTCTTCTGAGTGAACACGTACTTCAAACTCTTGTGATCTGTATAGATCTCAACTCGCTCTCCGTACAAGTAGTGTTTCCACACTTTCAAAGCAAAGATGACCGCTGCTAGCTCCAGATCGTGGGTAGGGTAGTTCCTCTCATGAGGACGTAACTGCCTAGATGCATAGGCAATCACCTTCCCGTGCTGCTGAAGTACACAACCCAAACCCCGTCCTGAAGCGTCAATGTAGATCGTATAACCACCAGATCCAGATGGCAGCGTCAAGATAGGAGCTGTAGTCAACCTCGTCTTCAGCTCCTCAAAGGCGGCCTGGCACTCCTCAGACCAAACAAACTCCTCGTCCTTTCTGGTAAGTCGGGTCATCGGCTGGGCAATCCTAGAAAAGTCCTGCACGAACTTCCGGTAATAACCTGCCAGACCCAGAAAACTTCGAACCTTTGCTACTGAGCTCGGCGTAGACCAGGACTCCACTGCAGAAATCTTCTTCGGATCTACTGAAATCCCCTCGCCAGAGATAGCATGGCCTAGGAACTCCACGCGATCCAAGAAGAACTCGCACTTCGACAGCTTCCCATACAGCTGCTCCCTCCTGAGAGTGTTCAGCACAATCCTCAGGTGCTCCTCGTGCTCCTCTGGCATCTTCGAATAGATGAGAATGTCATCGATGAAGACCACCACGAACTTGTCAAGGTACTGATGGAATACCTTGTTCATCAAGTTTATGAATACCGTCGGGGCGTTGGTCAACCCAAATGGCATAACGGTATACTCATACTGGCCATAACGAGTCCGAAATGCAGTCTTCGAAATGTCATCCCGCTTTACCTTCAACTGATGGTACCCGGAATGCAAGTCGATCTTCGAGAACACCCTCGCGCCGCTCAACTGGTCGAACAAGTCATCAATCCTTGGCAAAGGATACTTGTTCTTGATAGTAAGGTTGTTGAGCACCCTGTAATCGATGCACATACGTACCGTACCATCCTTCTTCGGAACGAAAAGAACTGGCGCGCCCCAAGGTGAAGAACTAGATCGGATAAAGCCCTTGTCCTGCAGCTCGTCGACCTGTTTCTTCAGCTCCGCTAACTCACTGTTGTTGATTCTATAGACGTGCTGTGAGATAGGCTCAGCGCCCGACACTAAGTCTATAGAGAACTCAATATCACGATCTGGCGGCATCCCAGGCAACTCCTCGGGAAAGACATCTAAGAACTCAGCAATAAGTGGATGTGGCAACACCGGCCCCGCCAACAAAGCTCCGCAGAATCCATCTCCTGGCTCCGTTGTACCTCGGGCGAACTCAAACTCTGGCTCTCCTGATGGCCTAAACAGAATCCTGTCTCCTCTGCAGTCTATGCTAGCATGGTGCATGCTCAACCAGTCCATACCGAGTACCACATCGTAACTCGGAAGTGGCATTACGAGCAAACACGCACTCAGCGCCCGGCCTCTCAAAGAAACTCTCCGTCCCTTACAAACATTATTAACCAGAATGATGCCATTCCCAGTCATAATCTTGCAAGTCCTACCAAGATACTCATCAATGAAATTGTGCCTAAGAGCAAAAGAAACAGACACAAAACTGTGCGTAGCCCCAAAATCAAACAAGACTAAGGCAGAAAAAAAATCGAGCAGAACAGAACCTGCGACAACATCTGCTATAGGCTCCATCTCCTTGGCTGTAAGGGCAAAAGCTCTATCCTGAACACCCTTCTGCTGGTGGTGCTGGATAAACTGCTGCTGCTGGGTCGGAAGTAGACCCCGCTGCTGAACTACAGGCACTCTAGCCGGTGCCCTCGGAACAGGTGCCCTCTGATCTGCTCCAGCAACACGGGGCTTCTTAGGACACTCCCATATCTGATGCCCAGCGGCACCACAAAAGAGGTACAAACCCAGTCTCCTCCTGCAGAACTCAAAAAGGTGACCGGGCTTCTTGCAGTAGTGGCACGGAGGATCATCCTGCCCCTGACGCTGCTGAACCCTCTGGGCAGGTGCCCTGGCCTGCACCTGCTGCTGATGATGCTGGAACGGCTGATGCTGAAGCTGAGGGCGCTTAGCAGCCCCCACGCTGCTACTGGCCCCTGAAAACAATTCACGATCCCTTTTGGGCTTCAAGCCCCACTCTCTCTCCACCTTTCGAGCCTCCGCATAGACCTCTGCATATGTCGCATAGAAGGAAGGGATCAGGATCTTGATATCCAATGTCAATCCTTTCCGGAAGCACTCTGCTCGGATCACTGGGTCGCTCACCATGTACTCCGCGTATCGGCTCAGCCGGTCGAACTCCGTCGCATACTCCTCCACAGTCATACTGCCCTGCTGCAGGTTCTGAAACTGTCGCACTAGGCCGATCTTGTCTGTGGGGGAAAAGAACTTCTCTCTGAACAGGGCCCGAAACTCAGCCCAAGTGTGGCCCTCTCCTGCAAGAGCCGGCTCGTTCCAAAACCATGTCCGGGCAACATCTAATAACTGCAAGCCAACCGCCTCGACCTTCAGGTCGTCTGCCGGACGGGAGGCCCTCATCTGACGCTCAATATCCTCGAGCCAGTCATCAGCATATACAATGCCCTCGGTCCCTCTGAAATCCCTCGGACCCATCTTCTTGAAAGCCTGGATGTCTCCGGGCTTCTGCTGCTGCGCCTCCCGCTGTGGAGCCCTACGCTCCACCGTAGCCAGGGCCAACCTATGGACATCCTCCATGCCCTGGCGTATTGCCTCAGTCTGTCTCATCTGTGCCTCGTGCTGGGCCCGCTGGGACTCCAGCACCTGCTGAAAGAATGCGAGCATCTGCCCCATGTCTGTAGGCAGAGGAGGCAACGGAGGAATAGCTCCCACCACCGGCGGAGGAGTCTCCTGCTGAGGGGGAGGAGGAACGCCCCCGACAGCTCCCGTCGTAGCCCCCGGCACTGCAGGAAGAGCACCCGCAGTAACCCTAGGGACAGTCATCGAGAGCGCTGGAGGAGTACCCCCGAGAGCCCCTACTGAAGTCCCAACTGCAGGGGAAGTGACTGGAGCTTGTCCGCCAGAGGTAGCAGACCTCTCCGTCGTCCCGTGCTCCTCACCGGGAGAATGAGTCATAACCATCCTGGAGACAGATTGAAAAGAAGATATCAATATGGCACAAGAAGGACTAAATCAAAGGAGGACAGCTAGAATACATTAAATCAATATCAAAGACGGTAAGCAAGATAAGCAAGGAAAGATCCTACTGTGATTGAGTACTCTTAGCCTACCACCTCATATATGTAACACAGGCTCGTAGTCAACACTCTAAGACGAGTGCTGCTACGACATCGCACTAAATGCGACTTCAGGACCTGTGTGGGCCACCACTAAAAACGTGTCACGACCCGTACCCGCTGCTAGGGGCACGTGTGCGTAACAACGCCCAGCCCTCACCGTAAAAATGGTGTGGAACGATGTAGGTTTACTACTCTAACAACAGTTTATATAATATCAAAACCTGTCGAGAATATGGTCAACTCCGAACGGAGGACAAGCAATGATAATATATAAGTACTCAATCACAACTCTAAGATGATAAAGTAAATACTGAATGATAAAGACAACACGACAATAAAAATATAACATGTCAAGTCCAAACACAAAGAATATACAAGTCCAAGTCCAAAGTCTCTAATACTAAACAAAATAATAACAGTCCCAAGAGTAACTGGAGACAAGGTCCAGTACAAAAACCTACTCTATCTACAGGATAGGTGGTATCTCGTCCTGCGGTACTGCACCCTGCTGATCTAGGGTATCTGTCTCTAAGCCTACTACGTCCGGTGGGTCATAGTAAGTGCATTAATAGTCCTCCTCTGCATCTGTAATAATTTTTAACATATCCGGTCAGGATGAAACGAGTACATAAATCTCATAACAGATCTCAAGATAGAATAAAAGCCATAAGACTGTAAATAGAGCATATACAATAAAATCATGGAGTGTACATATATGTATCATGGCATGGTAAGCTGTAGAGCTAGAGCTAGAACAGAAAAGTAGAACTGATCATGGTATGTACACAAATCAGGGTAAGCCATCTATCCAATGTGTGTGAGTAGTAGTTTCAACTTGTGATCGGCTTGGGCACCTGTAAGTAACTGGTCTGGCTAGTCATAAGTGCGGTATATGACTAACACTGTTCGGGAATGCGAGATGGATTTGATTATAGGCATACGCTACTACTCCCCCACCCCCAACTGGTAGAATGGATCCAAACATGACACGTCACTGCACAGGATTCTATGAGAAGGGAGCAAATCTTCTCTAGAATCGGTGACCATATATTACGCAAGAGCTACAAAAGAGCTTGCACAATACATCCCAAGCTAATAAGGAGTAACATCTCTCGTCGAGATCCAGGAATACCAATCCGTAAGAACCATGTGTCAGGAATAAGTATATCTACACTAAGTACAGGAATCATAACAGTTATCATAAATTAGGAAAAGGTTATCAGAGAATGTACTCGTCTGTGATATGATATAATATGTCAACTGGATCTAATGCAGCGCCTCGAGGACCTATAGATAACAAGACGTATCAATACTATGTTTAGGAAGTAAAGTCAAATCAAATTTAAATCCTATTAAGTTATTCTAGGTCAATATACGTCAAACTAGATTGTACAGGGTCAACCTAAGTCATATTAGGCCTAACCAGGTCAAACTGGGTCAATGCAAGTCAAACGGAATTAAACTAGTTCGATTTAAGTCAACAGTTGACTTACAGTTGACTTTTGGTCAACTGGTCAACTCTGGTCAATCCTAGGTCAACTCTAGGTCAACTTTAGGTCAATGGTGACTAACGGTTGACTTTTGGTCAACTGTTCAACTCTAATAGAATTTGGGACTAAATTGGGTAAAGTGTTGACCCATGGTTGACTTTTTGTCTAAAAAGTCAACCATGGCCAACCAAGGTCAAGACTAGGTCTAGGCGACTATTTCTAACCATTTCTAACCCTTACGACCCATATCCAAGTCCATCTTGAACTCCGAAACCCATATCTTGGCCGTAGGCCAATACCTTAAATTTACCCTTTACAAAGGTAAATTGCTAACCTAGCCCAATACCAAGTTAGCCTACCTACACTTGGTATTTCGACCCGTGCTTCCTAGGGTAGCTAGATACTACCGTATCTAGACATTAGCAACCACTACAGGGCCGATCCTAACCCATCTAACCCATATTAGGGCGTACCCTAGTGTTTGGTCAATTACCTTGACCAATACCAAGGTAAACCCAAACCTAGTCTCTAACCATATCCAAAACCCATTCCCTCTCACCCCGATTTGATTTCCTACATTTCTACCCCGTATCCTAGTAACTCTAGTATTCCGATACCAAATTGGTATCCTAGATACCTCATTCTCTAGGATTTGGGTAAATTCCTAATCCTACACTACTACTCTTCTTTCCCTTCCCTTCTCCTTCTCCTTCTCCTTTCTTTTTTTTTCTTCCCTTCTCCTCCTCCTTCCTTTCCTTTCCTTCTCCTCTCCTTCCTTTTCTTTCCTTCTCCTCTCCTTCCTTTCCTTTCCTTCTCCTCTCCTTCTACTGCTGCTCCTACTGCTATTGCTAACTGTTGCTGCTGCTATTGCTTAAGCTGCTGCTGCTGCTACTGCTAACTGCTGCTGCTGCTATTACTTAAGCTGCTGCTGCTACTACTGCTAACTGCTGCTACTGCTACTGCAGTAGCTGCTGCTGCTACTGCAGTCTACTGCTGCTGTTGCTACTTCTTCTTCATCCTCTTCTTCTCCTACCACTTCCTCTTATATATATATATATATATATATATATATATATATATATATATATATATATATATATATATATATATATATATATATATACGTACACATATATATACTCTATATATCTATCTAACTATCTAGCTATCTATATATATATATATATACATACACATATATATACTCTGGGAATACATCCATGAACTCCCTAATGATAGGGTGTGGCGGTGCTGCGTCCCCGACTGTAGCACAACAGTTCGGCTCTAGGCTGATCTCCTGTCCTGTCCTCCTGACACTGAATGGTGCTGTGCCTGGGGGACTGAACAAAATACTACCCTCATAGCAATCTATAGATGCATGGGCATAGCTAAGCCAGTCCATCCCCAATATGATATCATAACCGGGGAGCGGCATCACAAAGAATCGCCCTCTGAACTCTCTCCCGGCTATAAAAATAGAATATCTATAGATAGATCTAATAGGCACTGGTCCTCCTTCCGTCATCACTCTACTAATCTCCGCAGTAGGTGTAGCTACTAGATGATGTTTATGCAAAAACTCTAATGATAGGAAGCTATGAGATGCACCAGAATCAAACAAACATAGAGCTAGAAAAGTATGCAAATAAACATGACCTATAATGACGTCAGCTAAGTAATCGGGCTCTGAAACCTGCTCCGGCTCCGGCTCAAGGGCTAGGCTATAAACCTTCCCCTGAGGTCCCTTCTGCTGCTGCAGATGCTGCACAAACCTCTGCTGCTGAGTCGGGAGTGGTCCTCTAGGCTTCACTGCTGGGCAGTTCCGAAGCTGATGGGCGGCAGACCCACAAAGTAAGCACTGCCCCAACCTCTTCCTGCAGACGGCGAAGTCATGACCTGGTCTTCCGCAGAAAGAACATATAGCTCCCTTCTGCTGCTGCTGCTGCCGGGGTCCCGGGGCTCGAACTGGCGGGGTCTGATGATGTGGTGTAGAGGGACGGTAAGTCTGCTAGGGTGGCGCCGGTGCTTTCTGCTGGAAAGCCTGACGCTTGGACGGTCCCTCATGATGTACAGGAGCCGGCCTCTTGCATGACAGAAGACGCTCCTCGATGCTCCGGGCTAACTCTAGGCTCTGGTAGTAGTCAGTCGTACCGTTTGCCACTATAAGAATGCCAATGTCTGGAACTAGACCATGGCAAAACCTACGGGTCATCTCCTCTGGATCAGCAACCAGACTAGGAGCAAAACGGCTCAAGCGACTAAACTCTCCCGCATAGTCATCAACAGAACGGTTCCCCTGCTGGATGTTCTGGAATCGTAGCCCCATGGCTACTCTAGCAGTGGTCGAGAAGAACTTCTTCTTGAACTGGGTCTTGAACTGGTCCCAGGTGGCTCTACCTCTCGCGAACAACGGCTCATTCCTGAACCAGACTCCGGCTAAGTCTATCAGCAGAAATTCTGCTGCCTCGACCTGAAGGTCATCCGGCATCCTAACTCCCAGAAGCTTCCTCTCTACAGAATCTAGCCAGTCATCAGCTACTACTATGCCCTCAGTCCCTGAGAACTCCTTGGGATTCAGACCCATGAAGTCCTTGACCGTCCCTGCTCTCTGCCGTGGCTCTACATGTGGTAGGACTACGGGACGTCCCTCAGAACGCTCCATGCTCTGGCGGAGTAGGGTAGTCTGCTCCTGATGGGTTGTTAGGAACCCCTGGATCAGTGTGAGCAGCTGGGTCCCGTCGAGTGTGACGGAAGCCTGGGTGGGTATAGTGATAGGGGGTGGTGGAAGTATCGGGTCCTGTCGGGCCTTGGATGTGGAAGGTGGTATCTGGGTCTGTGGATCTGTGGAGTGGGGGAATGTGGTAGGTGGAGGTGTATCAGTCAACTGGTCAGCTGACTGGATATAGAGGGCCCCATTCTCGGGGGTAACATGCTGGGATGAACGAGTAAGCACCATCTAAAATAAAGGTAACGAGGACGTATAAGGGTTTGTTTAAAGTAAGCAATCAAAGGCAAGAAAATCTAATTATAATAGCAAACATGTGATGTATTTCCTATGTTGCAATCCTGGCATTCCTCTAGGTGTTCTAAGCGTCTTTCCTAATGTTGTCTAATTACCTTAAGTTCCTAATTGCAGGCATGCTTGGTACAATAACGTAACCAAACAGTTTAGTCAGGACCTGCATGGGCCACCACTAAAAACATGTCACGACCCATTACCCAAATTGTTGGACCGGGCCGAGCCATGTCCAGCCTACGCTTAAGATAAAGCGCAGTAAGCTGTTCTAGAGATAACAAGACAAGACTAAATGTGCTAACAGTTCTATAAGTGAAGGAGAATCATAAATGCTCCAAACACAAAAGTCGTCGTATACAGTAAAATGTCCAAGTACAAGTAGACTGAAATGTAAAACTGGATACATGTCTAGTTACAAAATGATATAGTCTAATACATGTCTACTCTCAAAAGTCTAAGTAAACAAAAGACAACTAGGCGAGGTTCCCCGCAGGAACATCCTCGTAAAGCAGAGCCGGGTCCTCGGCAGTAACTCCATAGTATGAGTCGCAGAGTAACTCCTCCTCAGTAAGGACACCTACAACGTTATCCTGTCAGGACAGGAGCAAGTACTAAATCTAGCAAACTAGCATATGAAACATGGAAATGAACATGAGAGAAATAACTGGAAAGCATGGCATCACATAGTCTATCATGGCAAGGACACATATGTCATAGAGACAGATGCATATGTAATGTTTAAAACTGTAGCAGGTACGTGATCGGTCAATAGATGTACAATGTGCCGAGGCACAATGTAAATAAAATATACATACGTACAAGTGCACAAGCATAGGTGTACATCCGTACAGAAATACGGAATAATAGCCTACGGCGCAGATTCATATAAAATAAACTTTGCTCGGTACGATAATAGGGGCATGATCACGTACTCAGCTACTAGTTTCCCCATAACCCATATTCTATCATGTGAGAGATGTATAAAATCTGTTCTAAGCATGGTAGTAACTGGAAGTACAACATGTAGAGATCTAACTTGCTACCCCAAGGATCAGCATTTAACATGGTGGGGTTTACAGTTCATTTATGTGACAATATGTAAAGTTCGTAGAAAGTACTTGCCTCTAGCAAAGAAAAACAAATCAAGCTGCGATAACAGTGCTATGGATGTCCAGTAACTCGTCACTGTAGAAATAAATGCAATAACTTAGCTTTTACACTAAGCTAAGATACTAGAACACTAACTGGTGCGACACGACTTGTGACTGGGCACCTAGCCAAAATGATGACTTGGCATAGGAGACCAATGGGGGGTGACACACTATGTTAACTAACTTGCTAGGGTCTTTATACTAGTGAGGGATGGGGTTCAACACGACTAAAACTCCAAATAACACAAAAGCTACAAGTCGTAATTAATCAATAAATAAATCAAAAGATCATTGTGTTCTAACAATTTTAGAGATAGACAAAAAGCCTAGTTTTTCTTAAAGTAAAGTACCAAGGTGATCCTTGTTAATCATAGAAATTTATTATAATTTTTCTGGAATTTATTAACCAGTACAAGTATTTTATAAAAATCAGTTTTCCTAAGTATACAGAAAATGAGTTTTGGTTTCATATGCCAAACTAGTGGCAAAACAGTAAATTAAATACTACAAAAATTATACTAAATTAGCCAACTTAACATAGTATCTAAAAACTATTTTTCCATAATTTTAGCAACACTTTAAGTATTTTTTAGAAAATCAAAAACAGTAATGCACACAATAATTAATTTATCTGCGTATTTTGTCCATGTATATAATTTGAACCAAAGTTCAAATACAGGACCCAAGGCCATGAATCAAGTCCAATATGACTTGTACAGGTCTTGAATGTGTGAAAACACATTTGAGCCCAAATACCCATGCTAGACTTGGACACCAAATGGTTGCAGTAATTTAAATTCAATAAAAATATAACTTGGTAAAAAGTACAAAAAATAATATTAATATTTTAAATAAAGTTCAAAATAAATATATACATACATATGTTGAAAGTACATATATATATATGTAAGGAAAAATACTTAATTTTATAAAGCATATATATATATATATATATATATATATATATATATATATATATATATATATATATATATATATATATATATATATATATATATATATATATATATATATATATATATATACATATTGTATACATATATATATTTGTATATATATAATAATATATATATATCTAAAAATATATGCCTATATACATATGTATATAAACACTAACTAATATATACATAAATTTACTAGTTATAAAGGTATATATACATATACAAAAATATAGCTAATATACAGTATATATACATATATATATATATATATATATATATACTAATATATACATATATATATAAATATATAAATAAAACAGAAAAGAAAAGAAAAAGAAAAAGAAAAAGAAAAAGAAAACAGAAACAGCAAGGGGGGCTTGAACTCGAGCTGCAGGGGGGGAATTTAACACTGCAGCCGCTGGCCAGTGGGCCATTTTGGTCCGTCTGTTAGGATTAGAGTTAGGTTAGTTTTATTTAGTTAGGTTAGCATTTATATAAAAAAAAAAATATTTGTCCTGTGTCCTGACAGTTAAGGACACAGGGTTTCTCGTGTCCGTGCTACGCACGACACGCACGAACACTGAATCGCGTGTCCAGCTACTGGACGAACATCCCCGTGTCCTGGCAAGTCTTGTGCGTGAAAACGAGACACGCACGACACGGTTTGAGTCATGCTACTCACGTGTCCGTCGTCGAAGGGGTTTTCCGGGGTCGTGGACGGCGGAGGAGGCGTCGGCGAGGCGGCGCTCCGGTGGCGATCGCTTCGTCTCGTCGGGGCGAAGCTGCGGGTGGTGGTGGTGGTCGATGAGGGTGTCGGGATGGTGAGATCGAGGCTTCGTCGGGGTTAGGGTTCCGGCGAAGCGTTTTGGGGAAGAAGGGGCGGCGCTGGCGGTCGTAGGGGAAATTTAGGGTTAGGGTTTTGTCGAGGGGGAGAGGGGGTTTATTTATAGGCAATTTGAGGCGGTCGAGGAGCTGTGTGCTGGCCGAAAATGGCGGGGGCAGTCGCCGGTCAGCCGTCGGTCGTCGGGCAGGGGGGTGGGTAGGAAATTAGCACTTAGGTCCTTGTAATTTAGGTAATTGCAAATAGGTCCCTAGCAGAGTCTAAATGCAAAATAGAATTTGCATAATCCATCCCGCACAGCTAATGTGCAAATAAAATTTGCACATAACAAATTTAGATTTGCAAAACGATATTAAAACAATCTAATTAATTGCAAAAGTCAATTAAAACATTTTAGAAAATTGTAAATTAATATTTTTATATATAAAACTCATTTAAAAATCATTTAAAAATTCTAGAAAAATTCCTAAAAATTCCTAATAATTATTTAAGGCTATAATTAACATTAAAAATTAATTAGCACTAATTAAAAATAAATTTGAAAATCAGGGGCTTACAAGTCTTCCCTCCTTGAAAAATTTCGTCCTCGAAATTCACAAGGATTGAAGACCCGACAATATTCTAACATAGTAAGTATTGCAATCAAAATGACTAAGGCTGCGATCGAAACTAACCTCTAGGGTATCAAGCGAGAACGGGTGGTTCCCCCGCAGCGGTTGGATCGAACAAGTAAGGGAATCTCTCCCTCATGTCCGACTCCCTCTCCCAAGTAGATTCACCTGGGGAGTGACGGCTCCAAGCTACTCGTACTAGGGGTATAACCTTGTTCCTCAGCCTCTTCTCTCTCCGGTCTAATATCTCCACTGGCTGCTCAGAAACTGTAAGGCTCGGTCCGACCTCCAACTCTGAATGATCTAGCACATGACTGGGGTCTGGAACATATCTCCTCAGCTGAGATACGTGAAAGACATCGTGAACTCCTGCTAGGTTGGGTGGAAGTGCAACCCTGTAAGCGACCTCTCCGATCCTGCCAAGTACTTCGAACGGCCCGATGTATCTGGGGCTCAGCTTCCCTCCTCGTCCGAACCGGATCGTCCCTCGAATAGGTGATATCTTCACTAGCACCATATCACCGTCTGCGAACTCCATCGGCCTGCGACTAGCATCAGCCCAGCGTTTCTGCCTGTCCTGAGCTACTCTGAGCCTGTCTCTGATCATCCCGACTTTCTCTGCTGCATCCGTGATCATCTCTGGCCCAAGCATAACTCTGTCTCCGACATCATCCCAAAAGAGCGGTGTGCGGCATCGTCGTCCATATAGCGCCTCGAAAGGGGACATACCAATACTGGCCTGGTAGCTGTTGTTGTATAAAAACTCTACCAAGTGCAGATGGCTCTCCCATGATCCTCCAAAGTCCAATACGCAAGTCCTCAGCATATCCTCCAGCGTCTGTATCATCCTCTCGGACTGCCCATCTGTCTGCGGGTGGTACGCCGTACTGAACTTGAGCCTACTGCCCAACTCCTCCTGCAAGCTCCTCCAGTAGTGGGATGTGAATCTACTGTCTCTGTCTGACACGATGCTCACCGGCACTCCGTGTAGGCGAACTATCTGCTGCATGTATAGCTCAGCCAACTTCTCGGTAGAAAGCCCCACCTTGAAGGGTATGAAGTGCGCACACTTCGTCAGCCTGTCTACGATGACCCAGATGGCATCCTTCCCTCCTTGGGAACGAGGAAGCCCTGAAACGAAGTCCATCGTAATATGTTCCCACTTCCACTCGGGAATGGGTAACGGCTGCAACAAACCAGCTGGCCTCTGGCGCTCCGCCTTGACCTGCTGGCAAACTAGACATCTCGAGATGAAACGTGATACATCCCTCTTCATTCCGTGCCACCAAAGATGTTCTTGCAAGTCACGGTACATCTTGTTAGCACCAGGGTGAATAGAATATCTCGATCGGTGCGCCTCCTGTAAGACTGCCTCTACTAGATCTTCCTTCGGCACGCACAATCGGCTGCCATGCCTCAGGGATCCATCCTCCGCTATAGTGAAGTCATCCAGCAATCCAGCTAATGCCTGGGGTCGAAGTCTGCGAAGGCTCTCATCTGTAGACTGTGCCTCCCGGATCTGCTCCATCAAACCTGACTGAATGTCAAGCGCCATCATCTGTATCACTGATCCTGGCCGAACTAGCTCGATACCGAGCTTCTCCAGATCCTCCCGTAAATGCCGATCAATCATCAGGTACCATGCCATCGGATGCCTGCTCAGCGCATCCGCCACCACATTTGCCTTTCCGGGGTGATACTGTAAATCGATGTCAAAGTCCTTCATCAACTCCAACCATCGTCTTTGCCTCATGTTCAGCTCTTTCTGCGTGAACACATACTTCAAGCTTTTGTGGTCAGTAAAGATTTTCACACGCTCTCCGTATAAGTAATGTTTCCATAACTTGAGTGCAAAGATCACCGCAGCTAACTCGAGGTCATGGGTAGGATAATTCCTCTCATGAGTCCGCAATTGCCTAGATGCATAAGCAATCACTTTCCCATGCTGCTGTAGAACACATCCTAGCCCCTTCCCAGAAGCATCACTGTATATGGTGAAACCTCCAGAATCTGAAGGTAAAGTCAGAACTGGAGCGGTCGTCAGCCTCCTCTTCAGCTCCTCAAATGCTGTCTGGCAGTCCTTAGACCAAATGTACTCTGCGTCCTTCCGCGTCAGCTTCGTCATGGGTTCAGCTATCCTAGCAAAGTCCTGGATGAACTTTCTATAATAGCCTGCTAAACCCAGAAAACTCCTGATCTCTGAAACTGACGTCGGAGCCTTCCACGTCTCAACTACAGCAATCTTCCTGGGATCCACCGAGATTCCATCTCCAGTGACTACATGGCCGAGAAACTCCACTCGGTCTAAAAAGAACTCGCACTTCGGCAATTTGGCAAACAACCTCTCCTGCCTCAGAATCCCCAAAACTATCCGCAAGTGCTCTGCATGCTCCTCCGGCGTCTTCGAGTATATCAGGATGTCGTCGATAAACACCACGACGAACTTATCCAGATACTGGTGAAATATCTTATTTATCAAGTTCATAAAGACAGCTGGCGCATTTGTGAGACCAAATGGCATCACCAGAAACTCGTACTGCCCGTACTTCGTGTTGAACACCGTCTTCTGGATGTCTGTTGGCCTAACCTTCACCTGGTGGTACCCGAATCTTAAATCTATCCTGGAAAACACCTTCGCCCCGCTCAACTGGTCGAACAAATCATCTATCCTGGGCAGAGGATATTTGTTCTTGATGGTGATGGCATTCAAAGCCCGATAGTCAATACACAACCGGACTGTACCATCCTTCTTAGGCACAAAGAGCACTGGCGCTCCCCATGGAGAAGCACTGGATCGAATGAAACCCTTTTTCAACAGGTCATCAATCTGCTCTTTCATCTCTATGGCCTCCTTGGGATTCACTCTATAGCAAGCTCGGGATACTGGTGATGAACCCGGCACTAGATCTATAGTGAACTCTACATCTCTGTCTGGCGGAAGTCCTGGAAGATCCTCTGGGAATACATCCATGAACTCCCTAATGATAGGGTGTGGCGGTGCTGCGTCCCCGACTGTAGCACAACAGTTCGGCTCTAGGCTGATCTTCGGCCCTGTCCTCCTGACACTGAATGGTGCTGTGCCTGGGGGACTGAACAAAATACTACCCTCATAGCAATCTATAGATGCATGGGCATAGCTAAGCCAGTCCATCCCCAATATGATATCATAACCGGGGAGCGGCATCATAAAGAATCGCCCTCTGAACTCTCTCCCGACTATAAAAATAGAACATCTATAGATAGATCTAATAGGCACTGGTCCTCCTTCCGTCATCACTCTACTAATCTCCGCAGTAGGTGTAGCTACTAGATGATGTTTATGCATAAACTCTAATAATAGGAAGCTATGAGATGCACCAGAATCAAACAAACATAGAGCTAGAAAAGTATGCAAATAAACATGACCTGTAATGACGTCAGCTAAGTAATCGGGCTCTGAAACCTGCTCCGGCTCTGGCTCAAGGGCTAGGCTATAAACCTTCCCCTGAGGTCCCTTCTGCTGCTGTAGATGCTGTCCAAACCTCTGCTGCTGAGTCGGGAGTGGTCCTCTAGGCTTCACTGCTGGGCAGTTCCGAAGCTGATGGGCGGCAGACCCACAAAGTAAGCACTGCCCCAACCTCTTCCTGCAGACGGCGAAGTCATGACCTGGTCTTCCGCAAAAAGAACATATAGCTCCCTTCTGCTGCTGCTGCTGCTGCCGGGGTCCCGGGGCTCGAACTGGCGGGGTCTGATGATGTGGTGTAGAGGGACGGTAAGTCTGCTGGGGTGGCGTCGGTGTTTTCTGCTGGAAAGCCTGACGCTTGGACGGTCCCTCATGATGTACAGGAGCCGGCCTCTTGCATGACAGAAGACGCTCCTCGATGCTCCGGGCTAACTCTAGGCTCTGGTAGTAGTCAGTCGTACCGTTTGCCACTATAAGAATGCCAATGTCTGGAACTAGACCATGGCAAAACCTGCGGGTCATCTCCTCTGGATCAGCAACCAGACTAGAAGCAAAACGGCTCAAGCGACTAAACTCTCCCGCATAGTCATCAACAGAACGGTTCCCCTGCTGGATGTTCTGGAATCGTAGCCCCATGGCTACTCTAGCAGTGGTCGAGAAGAACTTCTTCTTGAACTGGGTCTTGAACTGGTCCCAGGTGGCTCTACCTCTCGCGAACAACGGCTCATTCCTGAACCAGACTCCGGCTAAGTCTATCAGCAGAAATCCTGCTGCCTCGACCTGAAGGTCATCCGGTATCCTAACTCCCAGAAGCTTCCTCTCTACAGAATCTAGCCAGTCATCAGCTACTACTATGCCCTAAGTCCCTGAGAACTCCTTGGGATTCAGACCCATGAAGTCCTTGACCGTCCCTGCTCTCTGTCGTGGCTCTACATGTGGTGGGACTACGGGACGTCCCTCAGAACGCTCCATGCTCTGGCGGAGTAGGGTAGTCTGCTCCTGATGGGTTGTTAGGAATCCCTGGATCAGTGTGAGCAGCTGGGTCCCGTCGAGTGTGACGGAAGCCTGGGTGGGTATAGTGATAGAGGGTGGTGGAAGTATCGGGTCCTGCCGGGCCTGGGATGTGGAAGGTGGTATCTGGATCTGTGGAGTGGGGGAATGTGGTAGGTGGAGGTGTATCAGTCAACTGGTCAGCTGACTGGATATGGAGGGCCCCATTCTCGGGAGTAACATGCTGGGACGAACGAGTAAGCACCATCTAAAATAAAGGTAACGAGGACGTATAAGGGTTTGTTTAAAGTAAGCAATCAAAGGCAAAAAAATCTAATTATAATAGCAAACATGTGATGTATTTCCTATGTTGCAATCCTGGCATTCCTCTAGGTGTTCTAAGCGTCTTTCCTAATGTTGTCTAATTACCTTAAGTTCCTAATTGCAGGTATGCTTGGTACAATAACGTAACCAAACAGTTTAGTCAGGACCTGCATGGGCCACCACTAAAAACATGTCACGATCCGTTACCCAAATTGTTGGGCCAGGCCGAGCCATGTCCAGCCTACGCTTAAAATAAAGCGCAGTAAGCTGTTCTAGAGATAACAAGACAAGACTAAATGTGCTAACAGTTCTATAAGTGAAGGAGAATCATAAATGCTCCAAACACAAAAGTCGTCGTATACAGTAAAATGTCCAAGTACAAGTAGACTGAAATATAAACTGGATACATGTCCAGTTACAAAATGATATAGTCTAATACATGTCTACTCTCAAAAGTCTAAGTAAACAAAAGACAACTAGGCGAGGTTCCCCGTAGGAACATCCTCGTAAAGCAGAGCCGGTTCCTCGGCAGTAACTCCATAGTATGAGTCGTAGAGTAACTCCTCCTCAGTAAGGACACCTACAACGTTATCCTGTCAGGACGGGAGCAAGTACTAAATCTAGCAAACTAGCATATGAAACATGGAAATGAACATGAGAGAAATAACTGGAAAGCATGGCATCACATAGTCTATCATGGCAAGGACACATATGTCATAGAGACAGATGCGTATGTAATGTTTAAAACTGTAGCAGGTACGTGATCGGTCAATAGATGTACAATGTACCGAGGCACAATGTAAATAAAATGTACATACGTATAAGTGCACAAGCATAGGTGTACACAGTACAGAAATACGGGATAATAGCCTACGGCGGTACTCGTTCCATTCTTGACTGGAAACCAATATTTTTGGTTCAGTCGCAATCACTCTTAGCACTGGGAAGGCATGGGTATGCTGAGGTCGACCTAGATAGTGGAACTAGCTGTCTTTTCTATATTGTGAGAACTTTGTATTTTCTTTAATTTTAAATATTGTAAATGTTGTAATAAATTTAGAAATGTGAATGAGCAATAAAGTTTATTTTGAGCAATTATTTCTTGCGGGCTTGACAGCGTTCTACCGCCGACTCTGCGGCGTAGGCTGGCTTGGACACGTCTCGTATCCGAAAAGCAGGTGCGGGTCGTGACAAGTTTTTGTGGTGGCCCATGCATGTCCGATTTTGCAAAAGATTGCAAACTCATGGTAGTACCTATGTCAGTCGTACTACTGCGAGCCTGCGACTAAAAATGCTCATTCACAACTTAGGTTAAATTGATTTAAGAGAATGACTAGGACTAGGAGTCCCTTGTTCAAATTGACTGTTGGGTAGTTAAGGTTGTCAGATAGGCCATGCAATTTAGATAAGGAATTATTGAATTTAGATAACTTGCCAGATCTTTATAGATACACTATTACACTTGATATAACGATATGATTCAATGTGGATATACTATTCACTTGGTAAGTTAGGCTTTTCTAGAATTAAGGCTTTAATCTTGATAAACTGTTCAATTTTCTTTGCTCTATTAGATATAAATCTTATATCATAAGTTAGAATTACCATTTTTTAATTCTGTTTTGTTGTAGGAAATTGTTTTATAATTCCCGATTCTGTTATTCATATACGAATCTCGAGTTAGATTAGATTCAAAGTTTCCCTCAGCTATTTGAAATACATATGAAATAAAGATTATGATGTTCTTACTTCCCTCATCTTCAGTTATTTCCTCCCTGATCAATCTTTTACTTTAAGGATTGGGACTTATAGGCAGGTGTTTACGCTTTCTATCATAGTCAACTAGTTTGAATCTCTAGCTGCTCCTTGAATTTCTTAGGAATATAATTGGAGTAATTTTAACGACTGCGATGGCCAGCCAACAACGCACTGGCGAGGCATGACCCATAGAGTTAAAATTATTCCAGAGGGTCGTAGGTTATGGAACACTGCTAAAACTATATCATCGTTGACCTCTTTAGGCCCTTGTATCAATGTAAGGTAGAGTATCTGATAGCCTATCACAATTGAATCACTGAACCAAGGGTTTGCCACAGCCAGAGTATACGGACGAGGCATAATTCTCGATGAAATGACTTCAGACATGATTACAAGTTTAGGATACTATAGAGAATAGAAAATGTCATGTATGTCCCATAAGACCCAAAGCCAATACTAGTAGAAGTTCTGTAAGTTGAATAGCATGTCTCCCAACCTAGCATCCCGTGGTCCTTGTGATCTATTGACGAGGCAATTGCCTGACACTAATAGGTTTACCTAGAATATAGAATTCAGAGGTCCATAACCCATTAGTCGACCAAGGCCTTATGGATAGGTAAATAGTAGGATGACTGTATAAGCAATAACACCAGGTAAGGTTTTGATTCTCTCAAAACTCGAACCACTTGTGCCTCTTTTCAAAAATCTTGCATGCTTGTATTTTGACTATCTTGACCAACGCTGCTTACAGCCTAGTTTTTGCAAGCTTACTCTTTTATCGGGCTTGATTTAAGACATATGTTTATTGGGGACGCCCACTAACATATTGTCTAATCAGAATCGATATACTACGGTCTGATCAACCTTAGTGCACTCTGTTCACTCTTCCTCAGATTAACCCACGTGGATTGAGATGTAGATGTCTCTAGGATCTCATCCACGACTGCTTTGACAATTCCTCTTGAATTATACATTCGCCTTTGAATTACATAATTGTATTCAGTGACATCTCTCTTGAACTCTTTATTGTTTTTGTCTTTCACTGATTGGAAAGACGAAAGCTCATAATTAATAAATAGATAGATACAGAGTATCCCCCTGGCTATGATAGTTGTATACGCAAGTGTAGCTACCATCGGCCAGCCCTGTGACTGGAACCTTGCCTTGAGTTACTCGTCCTCCCTTCGACCCTAAACCTAACTATCATGATCTTCTAGTCATTGGAGTCCGAGAATGATTAGGATCTTTCCTTGATCAAATGCCAACCTAGGAGACTACCTATTCTCAAGAGACCAAATATTTTGAGCCTCTAATTATTTGTTGAAGCTTGCTTTAACTAGAACCCTTGTGACAATAGTCTGGCAGGTCTGACACAAATAGAAATTCACGACTCAGTTGTTAGAAATCTCTTCATATGATGTGCCTTAGAGTTGGTTATCCCGTCGATAACTCTTGTATACTATGGACAAGTAGATCATTCTATTTTATCGACCATGTGTCATTGTACACGCTCGTTTTTCATTTATTGAGGAACGATCCTTGACTTGTATCTACCATATCCCGTTACGTCGTGCCTTATTCTTTATTGACAAGAGTCGAGGTACAATATCCGGACTTAGAAATCCTCCTAACCTCATTATTCCTAAAACCATGTCCTAGCTTCTAAGGTGAGTAGACTGTAAGCCTTCTAAAATTTTGGGATATACGAGGATTACCGATTGATTAGAATAATTTCCATTATGATGATAATTAGTGCCCCATGGACTCCCACTTTCCATTTAGATCATTTTGTCCCTCGACCGTGTCATTAATATTCGGAGCACGAGACCAGCTGTTATCTTCCAACAAATTTTATATGTAAGCTCTATACGAGTCCACCTTCATCTAGGTATACCATGTCCCACTCAAACCCGTCCCCTTGTACTCTATTCTTGTAGTATGACTTTCAGGTCAAAAGGACTAGATATAACCCTTACCATAATACCGGTATACTTCTCGACTTCCACTAGAGCCTCAACTTTGACTCAATTCATTCGACCCAATATATGGTTGTGATCTACTCGAAGCCCACTACGCACATGCCACTAGTGTGCCACCCAATTGAGGCCTCATGTGCTACTTAAACACAAAAGTCACTGAAGGCACATTTTGGGGCTTTAGGGACCTAGCTAACCAACCTGACTGGCAACTAGCTCAACCACTTGGGTTGAAACCTATTCTAGGTTACCCTAACCTACTAGAAATAGTTTTATCATTGGAATCTTATCCAGTCAATATAGATTGAAATCCAAGTTTCATCCAACCAATGATTGATGTCCAAATAGGAAACCCATTAAGACCCAGTAAAACCCATCCATACATACCACCATATTTTGGACTATAAAATCGAACTGTTTGAAATAGGTCCCAATACCTATTATGTAGTCTCTACCTCTTAGAATGTGAAGTCATTCGTAACCCTTATTCCATCTGCCTGGAAGTCGCGATACGATCATGTGTTGCATTTATATCCCTTGTTCGTATGCCTAAATAACCACGAGAGAGATCACAATCTTGATTTCTCAAATTCCGTTCTATTTTGGAACCTTGTTTAGAATTTCGAGAACGGAATTTTCGTATTGCATAGATTGCAAGCCCTCTAAGAAATGAAGGGTTCTTCGATTTAGCAAGTGACTGGACTAGAGTAGCCCAATCTAGCAAATAAGTCAATGGTTCATAAACCTTCTCTCTATCTGCATCATTGGATACTCTTTACCGTCCTTGAAACTTCATATTTATTTTCGATTATTCTTCCTTATCTTACTGTCCTTTCTATTTCAGAGCGACGAATGGTCATGCTATTTAGAGTTTATCAATATATTTTTAGCTACTTGTGTAAATTGTTGCGTATTAAATTTTGGGTTGCTTGATAGATAGGATAGGATTGTAGATGCCTTATGCTATGGATATATGTTGGTATTTACTTTTAGCAATTAGCAAAAATGTTACAATGTTATGACGGCACGTGTTTAAAGGGGTAGTGTGACCAAAGGTGGGTAGAAGTCCTCGAGGATTTGTGGTTACAAAATGGCTAGGAGGAGGATATAAATATGTCTGAGAAATTAAATTTGAGAAGATTAAGGTAATAGTGGATTCATTTTTTAATTTTGAATTTTAGGCACGTTTATGAGTTATAATTTCGAGGACAATTTTTCTAAGATGGGTAGATTTGTAAGCCCACTTTCCAAATTTTTAAATTTTATTTTATTTTATTTGTTTATGATTAATTTTATGGTAATTGTGAGTCATGCCAAAGCTTGTTGGTGGGCTATGACCATATTAAGGTCATATGACCTCTAGATAGCTTATATATGTATTATTTAGCTATTTTATATTTTTCTACAATTTTTGGATATTTTTAGGTATTTAATATTTAAGGTTTTATTATTTTTAAGGACTTTCAGGATTTACTGTAAGGTCATACTGGTATTTCTGGACCAAATATTTTTATTTGGGCTCTAAATGACTAAAAATATTTTCTAGAATATTTTAGAATTTTTTTGGATTTTTTAGAATTTTTGGGAATTTTTATATAATTAAAACATATAGAATTTATATTTTATAGGTTTTGAAAATTTACTGCGAGGTCATACGATGATATTTTGTGTTAAAATATTTTATTTAAATTCCAAACACTTAGAAATATTTTCTAGAATTTTTTTGGATTTTTCTGCAATTTATTTTGATTTATTTGAACTTAACATGATTTTTAAATAATTTTTTGAATTAAATAAATAAATACCCAAAAATCCACCCGAGGGGGCCCACCTGTCGGCGCCAACTGCTACAATGACCGCCTCTCTCTCTCTCTCCTATATATATATATATATATATATATATTATTATATTCGTCCACCCTAATTAAATTCCAGCAGCCTTTTGTGGGAGAACTCATCTAGGGTTTTCGACTTCCCGAAGCGATTTCCGTCGACCCCGACGTGCTTTTTGCGTGCCGTTTTTTTTGTTGGAAGTGTATTGAGGTATAGTTTCTGAATATGTAATTTTTTTCGTAATTTCTGAACCTAAATTTTTGGAAAATTCGTAGAGTGCTAGTTGTCCGAAATTTGACACGTTTTGGTGTTTTCGAGATTTCGGAAGAACCAGAAATCGAAATCACGAACCGTTTGAAGTTTCGGAAATCTAACACAAATCTCTACTACATATAAGTTTTCCAAAAATTATTTCGTTTATCTAGTATTTTATTTATTCTATTGAACTCAGAATTGATCGATTGACCATCGTTTTGGTCACGATTAGCCATAACGGTGATATCTTTTGACCAAAGCGTGATTTTGTGGCACGGTTGATTCCAGCGCACTCGTGGCACTGAAATCTACTAAAGTGCACTTTCAAAATCTAGATTTCATAGTGGTTGACCAGATAGTCAATGGCACGCCTCGATTTGCGTGTTATGGTTTCCAAAATTGGAAACATGACCTTTGATGGCCAAACTTGCATGTTTATTATTAGGTTAAATAACATTTTTATGTAATTTATTCCAGAATTAACTATTATTAGATTAGTAACCCAACTAACCACTGTTCCATGAATTTAGAACTAGAACATTTGAATTGATTTGTGGTTTTCGTGCACGGCCCACCGGAATCCAAAATTAGACATACCGTTGGGTTCGTATCGTCAAAATGAATTCTTAGACATGTAGTTAGAGAATGTTGACTCTGACACGCTTTTTGGTGCAAAGCGGGTCCAACGGCGGACACCGTTTTGACCCAAAATTATCGTTTTGCCCATGTGTCCAGAATTGGACTTAAGGACAGACAATTTTAGCTAATTTGAATATTCTGAGAACGTTGGTAATGTTTATTTTAGCATCCGGAGACTTCTGCATGTGTTGACTGATTGTGGCTCTTTGAGTGGTATAGTATTATCGGTTTTACCAGCACAGGACCTCAGGCGAGTACATCTCTGATAGTTTTTGTATTTGGTTATCTCTATACTTCTTATATTTAATATTGTTTTACATTGATATCATGTTGATTCTTGACACGCTTGTCACACGAGATAGTAGTTATGGATTCTTACATGTTGTTCGTGACCAATATATCTTTGTGTTCGTGACCTGTTTGAATCTATGGGTACTAGCCGGGCGGGGAAGTACATAGTAGACATGTAAACATACCCAGAAATATCCCCAAAATGTCTATTCTTGCCTGATAGCAGTCGCACAACTCACGTACGGGATGCCGAATTTACCCCATAGCCGTTTACATGTCAAAAGTGTATTTCAAATCACTTGTTAGATATAGTCTTGCTGCATTACAGTTTCTTGTCATTGCTTGTCTTGTGTACCATGTCTCCCTGCTTTTACTCGCATGATTCCTACCATGATTCCTGTTTTTCCCTTATCATGTATCTCAGTATTATTACAGATTTATAGATTTCATCATTTATTGATTCTGTTGTGAGATTGTACTCGTTCTATTCCTGACTGAAAACCAACATTTTTTAGGTTTAGCCGCGATCACTCTTAGCACTGGAAAGGCATGGGTATGCTGAGGTCGACCTAGATAGTAGAACTAGCTGTCTTTTCTATATTGTGAGAACTTTATATTTTTTTTAATTTTAAATATTGTAAATGTTGTAATAAATTTAGAAATGTGAATGAACAATAAAGTTTATTTTAAGCAATTATTTCTTGCGGGCTTGACAGCGTTCTACCGTCGACTCTGTGGCGTAGGCTGGCTTGGACACGTCTCGTATCCGAAAAACGGGTGCGGGTCGTGACAGCATTCATTGGCCTTGACACGTGTGTGCCATGAAGTCGCGAGTTGCCTATAGATCTCAACCTTGCGTATCGACTGGCCAGCAGTACGTATAGATTGTATGATAGGATTTAACTGCTAATAGTATTTGCATGATTAGTTTGACTTAGCAGTTAGTAGAGGTTGCATGTGTTGCGGATAGGCATGTGGTGGAAGGATATTTCCTTAGCGTATGGGCTACCATGCACATTACCTTTTGTGACTGTACGTTCTATCGAAGATGTAGGTTGACGACCCTATGTCTTACTGATGGCCATTGACGTTCGAGAAAACGTGATGCTTTGAGGCCCCTGGTGCCCAAAAGGGGACTAATCCAATCTCATTTTAGCCAGAGAGCCCATACATTGGAGCTTTGTTCTTAAATTGCATTCACATATAGTGGTTAGGCGACCTTATCCGTTTAGGTATATGTACTTTTGGTTTGTGTACTTATACCTGATCACGGTTTGGAACAGTATTTTGTCGCGAACTAGTGTGCCACACTTTGTCTTAGTTTGGTTGTAGATGTGGTTCACTACTTCGATGATAAATTACTGAACCTTGTTGTGATCCGAATTCTACATCAATTTGTGGCATAGAAAAATACTTTATCATGGATTAGGGTACCATCTCATGTCCTTGTTTGGTTAGGGGGATGGTACACTAATTCAAGGATGGAGTATTTGACCATGTTATGATCCGAATTATTATTTAGCAGTTTATATTCAATTATATGGCATTCTTTTCTGTATCTCGTTACGTCGCTCTAAGGACCTGGTGATCTCTTTAAGTGTATGTGTTCATGACTTTTTCAGCCAAGATCGTGATCTTCTTTTTCCATCGAAGATGACTTGCTCTTGGATCATCATTTGCTGCTTGTATTCTTATTTTACTATTTCCTTCTTTATAGTTTAATGCTTAGTAATGGATTTGTCTCCATCCAGCGACTTGTACAATGACATTTCCTATTGATTTTATAATATCTTTATTTCTTTATTTTTGGTGGATGAGATTTAGTGAACCATGGCTATCTATATACTACATTTACAGCTTACGTATATTTATTATACGGCTGGCATATTATGTACCTAGTCCTACGTATTTTGGGACCGGGACGTTACATTTCTTTAGGACTATCAAAAAATTTGACAGTCGATAGTCAGGACTCTCAAAAAATTTGACAATCCTAAATAAAACATGTTGTTCACTGAACAACAAGTTTTATTTAGGACTGTCAAAAATTTTGATAGTCATACAAATTGGAAGGATTGTCAAATTTTTGGCAGTCCTAAATAAAATATGTTGTTCATTGAATAACATGTTTTTATTTAGGAATGCCAAAAAATTTGAAAGACCTAACTATGGAAAGGACTGTCAAATTTTTTGAGAATCCTGACTATATACATGACTGTCAAAAAATTTGAGAGTCGTGACTATAGAAAGAACTGCCAAATTTTTTGAGAGTCCTGACTATAGACATGACTGTTGAAGCTTTTGATAGTCCACCATCGTTCCCGTCGCGGCTGTAGGCGAATTTCTGAAGTTCGAAACCCTAAAATGGATTCAAAACTTCATAGATCTGTCCAAAATAACTTATAAATCAAATTTAGTAATTAAAAGATTAAATTTAGGCAAGAACATGGATTAAGAACATTTTAACTTCTATAGAATAATGGGTTTTGGGTTTTGGAATTTGGGAGAGAAAAAGGGATGAAGAAGACAAAGGCAAAAAAAAGACAGGTCCTAGGTAGGCCTCGTTTGGTTTCGCGGAAAGGAAAGAAAATCAATTCATTGGTATTTTCTTTCCTTTGAAAAATTACAATTTTTGTCGATTATCCTTTCCGATGTTTGGAAAGGCCAAGAAAATTGGAAGAAAAAATGAATATTAAAGGTGGGAAAGTGAATCTTTGCTTTGATGGACGGAACCATTATCCCCCTAATTTATTTCCATTAGGAGTCACTTTCCTTTCCTTCTCATTTCCTTTCACACCCAAACATAGAAAAGTAATGAATTTTCTTTCTCAACCCCATGATTCTGCGAACCAAACAAGACCTGAGTACTTTTTCTAGTGACAAATTTGTAAACAAAAAAATTGGACATCAACACTAAGTAAGTTTTGTAATACCTTTATAATTTGCCCAAAAAAGGGCCTTTGAGAGGATTATATTTTGAAATCATGGTGATAATGATGTTGCATTATAAAAACTTATTTGGTAGCAATACCTCAAGTTCTCTCAAGTTTGAATTGCAAGCACGCCGCTCACTTGAGAGTTTGTTATTGTTTTGGCCTTTAAGCACTAGAAATATAGTCCCACATTGCCTAGGCTAAATGGTTGGTATCTCTTTATATAAACTTTGCTTGTTGAGAGATGCACATGTGGTTGTGGGGAGGCACATGGGTGCCATCTGGGGGCATTTTTCTAGTGGAAAAAGCCTACTGTGGGTTAATGTTGCCGCACTTTGTACTTAGCACATCATCATTGTCACTAGGCGCATAGTGCTTAATTTGCGCGAGCCTCTGCACAGCCGATGGCGCGCCAGTTGGCACAGCGGTGCGCGAGTGTGCGCGCTGTGCGCCAATTAGCTCAATCGTGTCTGTGCACGATTTGAGCGGTTACGAAATGTTCGGGAGCAGTTTTTTCTACGTTCCGAACGTTTTGCATACTGGACGGTTACTGAGCGCGTCTATATAAGTTGCTCTCTTCTCTCTCATTCAGTTCAGTTGATACCAACACAAATTTTTTACAAATTTTTCAGAGAGCAGAGAAGAGAGAACTGTGCGCCATTTTCAGTCCGTCCGAGGAGTCATAAGAGCAGAATGTTCCGAAGTTCTTCGTCGAACTTGCTGGTTCCTGGATGCTGATCGTGTGAGACGAATCTAACTTTGAGCACCGGTGATTATTCACCCCAGCAGGCCGTTCTCTCATTCCGTCAATTTTATTCTTCTGTTCATCCACTTGTAACTCATTCTGAACGAGTACAGTTCCGATCTAATCAGATACTGTTAGTGGAATTACATCGCTGCTACTACGAAATCTTTTGTGCCTTCTTCGAAGTTTTACGTTTGATTTCGCTTCTCAGAATCCTCTGGATCTCTGTCGTGCACCTTCTTCGAAGTGTTGTATAAAATTAGTTTTCCATCGAAAAATTACGTTCCGAAATTAACAGAGTTATAGTATTGCAATCTTCCTTGAGCCGTTAGCGTGTGATTCAAGTCCGACACGCTGTTCATTTGGCGTTGCATGTTGTAATCCTCCTGCATGATCATATTTTGCAACTATTTTTTTTTAATGATCTGATCTAACAAATTGACAGAGTAAATATATGTAACCCACAGTAGACTGTCACACTCCTTTGAATCGTTAATATTAGTCAAAAGCGGATCGTCCATTAAAAAGCAAATGGAAAATTGTACTGTAAGCATTGAACTTTAAACTTATTTCGTAAAAGGAATCAAGTTTGGATTAATTACAGGTTGAGCATCGTTGCGCCTAAAAGTAGGGCGCGAATTTCTTACGCCCTAATATTGGGCGTCAAAAAGAAAGGATATGGGATTAGGAAATGGATTAGGAAGGATATAGGATTAGGGGATGGATTAGGGGTTGGATTAGGGATATGGATGTAAAATGGGCGCCCAAATTTTGGGCGTGGAAATTTTGGCGCCCTTCTTTTGTGCGTATATTTCTTTTTTTCTTTTTTCGTTTGGTTTCAATTTTTTGTCCCCCTTTTTTAGTTGTTTAATCCCGTTTAATCCCGTTTCTCTTTTAGGAAAAAAAAAATCCCGTTTAATCCCGTTTTAGTTGTCCCCCTTTTTAGTTGTCCCCCGTTTTAGAAAAAAAAGAAGGAATAAAATTTCCTTCTTTTGGGCGTAGATTTTGTCCCCCTTTTTTAGTTGTCCCCCTTTTTTTAGTTGTTTAATCCCGTTTAATCCTGTTCCCGTTTAATCCCTTTCTGGAAAAAAAAAATTTTCCACGCCAAATTTTAGGAAAAAAAATATACGCCCTTTAAAAGGGCGCCAAATATTTTTCTTAAATTTTTATTTTATTTATGACACATTTAGTAAAATGTTTAAGTTGTTTATGACACATTTAGTAAAACGGGTAGAGGGGGGTAAACCGGTTGACGTTTCTCACGCCCTAATTTAGGGCGTTTAATTTTTTACGTCCTATTTTAGGGCATGACGATGCTCTTTTTACAATTTTTCCGAACTTAGTTCCTTTTACACAAATTATTCAAATTATTATGCTTCTGATAAAATTTTCTGATCAAAGTTATCCTGGCGTGTTGTTGGGAGGGATTGTCACCGGTGCCGCGAATGACAGTTTGGCGGCCTAAATTTAGGGCCCGTTTGGTTTGCAGGATTGGACAACGTAATGTAATTGGCATTACGTTGTTAATCTAACTCGGGTGTTTGGTTGGACAAAAAAATTAGATGTAATGTAATCGCGATTACAAGTTTGATTACATTACATCAGTTTCTTCTAAACTCAATTACATCATAAAACCTATGTAATCGCAATTACATTACAACTTAAGCGGAAGGTTGGTATGCTATAATTTTGTCTTTTTGTTCGTTTTTTGTCATTTTTTGTTGTTTTGTTTGATTTTTGTCGTTTTTGGTCATTTTTGTTCGTTTTTGCTCGTTTTTTATCATTTTTGTTCGTTTTTTGTCATTTTTTTTGTTGTTTTTGTTTGTTTTTTTTCGTTTTTGGTCGTTTTTGTTCGTTTTTGTTCGTTTTTTTGTCGTTTTTTGTCGTTTTTTTGTTCGTTTTTGATCTTTTTTTTGTCATTTTTGTTCGTTTTGGTCGTTTTTGTTTTTGTTTTTTTTCGGTTTTGGTCGTTTTTGTTCGTTTTTTGTCGTTTTTGTTCGTTTTTTGTTGTTTTTGTTTTTTTTGTTCGTTTTTGTCCTTTTTTGTTGTTTTTGTCCTTTTTTGTCGTTTTTGTTCGTTTTTTGTCATTTTTGTTCGTTTTTGGTTTTTTTTTATTTTTTATCGTTTTTGTCCTTTTTTGTTGTTTTTGTCCTTTTTGTCGTTTTGTTCGTTTTTGTCATTTTTGTTCGTTTTTTGTTGTTTTTGTTTATTTTTTTTTGTCGTTTTTGTCCTTTTTGGTTGTTTTTTGTCTTTGTTTTGTTCGTTTTTTTGTCCCTTTTTTATCTTTTTTGTTCGTTTTTTGTAAGTTTTTGTTCGTTTTGTCGTTTTTGTTCGATTTTTTGTCGTTTTTGTCCTTTTTTTTTCGTTTTTTTTTTTGTCGTTTTTGTTCGTTTTTTTGTCATTTTTGTTCGTTTTTTTGTCGTTTTTGTACCTTTTTTTGTTGTTTTTTCCCTTTTTGTCGTTTTTTGTTCGTTTTTTTTGTCATTTTTGTTCGTTTTTTCGTTGTTTTGTTTGTTTTTTTTGTCGTTTTTGTCATTTTTTGTTATTTTTGGTTTTTTTGTTCGTTTTTGGTCGTTTTTTTGTTCGTTTTTTGTTATTTTTGTTCATTTTTGGTTGTTTTTGTTTGTTTTCTTGTTCGTTTTTGTCCTTTTTTTGTTCGTTTCTGTCCTTTTTGTTCGTTTTTTGTCGTTTTTGTTCGTTTCTTATTGTTTTTCGTTTTTTATTGTTTTTGTTTGTTTTTTTGTCGTTTTGTCCTTTTTTGTTGTTTTTGTCCGTTTTTTTGTCGTTTTTGTTCGTTTTTTGTCGATTTTTTAACGTTTTTTATCGTTTTTTTGTCGATTTTGCACTTTTTTGATCTTTTTTTTTGTCGTTTTTCTTTTTTATCGCTTTTTCATTTTGGTTTTTTTTCTTCTGTTTTGTTCGTTTGTCATTTTTTGTATTTTTTATTTTTGGTCGTTTTTTTTCGTTTTTGGTCTTTTTTAGCAGAAAACAAACCATTTTTTCCTTATTTATTTTTAGTTTTTTTTCTTTTTAAATATTTAAAAAAATTTAGTGATCCACTTTTTAAATTTTATGTTGTATTTAAAAACATATTAAATTAGAAACTTAATTACATTACATGGTAAACCAAACATATGAATGCAATTGACATTACATTACATGGTTTGATTACATGCTTCAAACAAACATAGTAATGTAATTGTAATTCCATTATATTACAAACTCAATTACATTACAAATCCAATTCCATTACGATTACGATTACATTACAATGAACCAAACGCAATCTTAGTGGCGTTTGATGCGATGTTTCATTGAATATGGACCCAAGAACAAAACGGTCCAATTTGACAAGTTAGATGCAACAAAACTGACGGTGAGGGTTTCCCGCCTTCTAATACGGCGTAACAGCCGCAGTTAGTTTTGATCCGTCTCGAATTGAGCAACGGTCATGTGGGGCCCACTTCCCCCCCCCCCCCCCCCCTCCTTCCTTTCCCCCCTCCTCCTCCAAACCCTAACATTAACCATCATTCTCATCTCTCTCTCCCTCTCACATTAGCTCGAACTGCTCCTCCTCCATAGATTCCTCTGGTGCTCCTCTTCTCCTCGATTTAACAATTACTTTCCCTAATTTTTAATAAAAATCGTATTTTTCATTACATTGATTGATAAATGATGAAAGATGCCCTTTTTCAATTTAATGTTGTTTAGGGGTGATTCATGAATGAAATTTATGTTTTGATAGGAGCATTTCATTTCATTGGAGGTGTACTCGTCTAGTGGCAATTGTTAGTAGTGATCGGACCTCTAAGGTGCGACACTGGGAAAAAACCCGAATATTTATTACTCATTTCTGAATTATGTCGATCGGATGCAAATAGAATAGGACACTGGAACGAAGGCAGAGACAGGGACACGGCACTTATTTTGTCGTGTCGTAATGTATTTGAATTGTCCGTGCCATGTCCTTTACGTATTATGCACTGACACGATTTGATATTTGAGAGTATTTGTGCTCCCTGGGCTCTGACCTCGAAAAATTGTACAGAAATTGAAAATGGTGAAAGAAAGGTAGTCCTTTATGGGAGGGGAAGGGGAGGTCCTGTGTCCGAAACCCAGGGCGATAGCAAAAGTGGCCTTTAATCTAAACAAAAAAGAAGACGAAATAATAATAAAAACCAATCCTACTCTTAATTTTGCTTCTCTCTCTCAAGAAACAGAACGCTGAGCAAAACACTGGAAACGTGATCAATTTGACGGTTAGTACTCAATTGAATGCCATCCTTAATTTTAAGTAGTTATTCTATTACTTTTCTAGACTTTCTTGATTAGTGTTGTTCACGATTCTGCATTTGTTTTCTTTATAGATACTTTCTTTGAGTTGGGTGTTGCATTTTCTTATCTAAAGGGGAATGGTACCTTTTCTCTTGTTTATTTATTCCACTGAAGAATTTAACCTGCATTTGTTATCCTATGTCAAAATAATGTTCCAAACTACAGGTTTTCTGTGTGAAGTTGCATAACATTGAAGAATTTTAGTAAAATATTTTTCAGTGAAAGAAGC
Organism: Iris pallida; assembly: GCA_029216955.1. Taxonomy (NCBI): domain Eukaryota; kingdom Viridiplantae; phylum Streptophyta; class Magnoliopsida; order Asparagales; family Iridaceae; genus Iris; species Iris pallida. The sequence continues at coordinate 8,878,228 of JANAVB010034619.1, forward strand.
TCAAACTGAGATTTGTCTAGTGGTTATATCCTTTGATTGTAAATAAATATCCTTGGGGTCTTATGATGGATTAATAGTTCTGTTCAGTTTGTTTTCTTGAGGAATTTATTCTTTTCTTCAATGAGTGACACCTTGTTTAATAAGTCATTGATCAAAACATCTTAAGCAGCTGAAGCAGTTGGCATTGCTTGTTATATTCAACTTCCATTAACAGCTGTCATCTTCTCGGATCGTGTATACTTCATTAAAGATCAATAGTTGTATACCAGGTATGAATGATAGTTAACTTCATGGATTGGAAGATTTTTGTAGCGCTGCTGTTGCATTTTACTTTACCATAAAGAAGATGAATATTTTTGTAAATGGTTTTGCAGGAAACTCTGGTAGGTCCTAATGGGTGGCTCAATCCATGCCTCCGATGACATGGATGAAGCTTCTAGCAGAACTGGGAATTCCAAGTTCCTGCATGGGGACTTGGATGTGTGGATTTTGGAAGCTAGATCTCTTCCAAATATGGATTTGACGTCAGAGAGGATGAGAAGATGTTGCACTATGTATGGAGCCTGTGGATCACCTTTTTCAAAAGCTGGCAGTGCACACAAAATGATCACCAGTGATCCCTATGTCTCTGTTTGTCTAGCAGGAGCAACAGTAGCCCAAACACGAGTAATTCCAAACTGTGAGTATCCAAAATGGGAGGAACACTTCTGCGTGCCTGTCGCTCACCCTGTTTCAATTGTTGAGTTCCAAGTTAAGGATAATGATGTCTTTGGAGCACAACTTATTGGGGTTGTTGAGATTCCTGTAGACAAGATAATTTCTGGAGTGGCTATTAATGATTGGTTCCCTGTGGTTGATCAACGAGGCAATGGCACGAAATGTAATCCTGAACTGCGTTTGTCTCTGCAATTTAGGCCAACAGAAGACAACCCTATTTATAAAGATGGAGTTGGTGCTGGTCCAGATTATAACGGAGTAACAAATGCTTATTTCCCAGTTCGTAAAGGTGGGAGTGTTACTCTTTACCAAGATGCTCATGTTCCCGAGAATATGCTGCCTAAAATTTCACTGGATAGTGGAAAATACTTTGAGCAAAGCAGATGCTGGGAAGACATCTGCCATGCAATACTGGAAGCTCATCACCTTATTTATATAATTGGCTGGTCCATCTATCACAAAATAAAGCTTGTTAGGGAGCCAACAAAGCCATTGCCAAATGGAGGGGAATTATCTCTTGGAGACCTGTTGAAGTACAAGTCACAAGAAGGGGTTCGTGTTGTTATGTTAATTTGGGATGATAAAACCTCACACGATAAATTTCTCTTGAAAACGGTATGTTGTATGCTACTATATTTCTTTAATAATCCACTTCAAACTCATGTTTAGCATTTTATGTGAGGTTGATATTAATTATTTTAAAAAAGATAAGACACCAAAATATGATTATTATCTAACCTATTTTTGGCTTGCTAATTATTTTTTTTTGTTGCATTTTGTTATATGTGATATCCTTTTCTGTTGTTTCTACAAAGACCATGTTCCTTATATTATGTCATGCCATCTGGAAACAATACTTCTTTACAACTTTTGGACTAAACAAAGTGCTAAATAAATCGTAGTGTGGATGCAGGATGGAGTTATGGGTACTCATGATGAAGAAACTAAAAAGTTTTTTAAGCACTCCAGTGTCCACTGTGTGCTGGCTCCTCGTTATGCAAGCAACAAACTTAGCATTTTTAAGCAGCAGGTTAGATATAATGTTCATTTCTTATACATAATGTAATTTTGAAATGTATTGTGATTCCAGGAAATTGCATGACATGATGAGCGATGTGGCAAGCTTGATTTCCTGTCACAATTATAAAGTGACAAATAACTATAATCTCCATCCCTTTTACATGAAGGTGAATCTATATGGGCGCATTCTGAGGCCAACACATTAATGCAATTGCTTGGTGTGAATTTGTGATGACGCTACACTTTGGCCAAAGTTTACGTCTTGATGGTCTGCCTTTTTGTCCTAGTACGTTTTGTCATGTCCCGGTTCCACAAAATCGATAAGTTGCTACTGGCGTGATGTCGTACAAGTCTAAATTGTACTTGTACAATGCATGTATGTGCACAACTGATAAATTATCTCAAAATAAGGTGGTTGCAACAGAAATAAGCAGACAAATTGAAAGAAACATATATGGTAAAAATAATCTTTTTATGGATAAGCTTGCAGAGGAAGTACACGACTCTCAATAGCTAAATGATATGCCAACTTGGTTTACAACTAAAAAAACTAAAAGAATTACATTGTTCCATACATCATGTCCTTTATCACAAAAAATAACATCTTCAAAGGAAACTTCAAGTTGCCAAAGGAACTCCGAACGCCTCAGAATGTCTAAGTGACTACTCGCACTTGTGGAGGAGAGGTCAACACATTGGGAAATGCACTTGTGAGCGGGATCAACCTAATGCACCTAAATCAACGTAATAAACATGTGAAGCAGACAATTTTATCAATGTGATCTTTCTACTTTAGCTAGGGTATGTTGACAATTTGTAATCATGAATGTAAAAAATAAACATGAACATATTACTTATGCGTTGAAATTTTACCAACATGTGCAAAACAAGGTGTAGAACTTACCGCCCTTGCAAAATAATCTATAGCAATACAGCCTGTATATATGACGGTCATTGGTGATTTCGACACCAAGAAGGACTATACAGGGTATTACGACACGTCATTTCAGAGCAGGTAGCTAGTCTCAATGAAGGCCCCAAAATACCTCGTGCTTGCAATATGTTCCACAAACCTCATGCACAAGTTGTCTATGACCATGCAAATATGTATGTTCTAAGCTATAAAACATATAATATATGATAATATAAAACATGATAATGGAAATTGAAATGAATGCAATGCAATCTCAATTCGTACATCTGGTTTCTCTAGTCTATGCTCGTAATCTCACATTTCCATTCAGGGTTATCACGATTAACGACTCATTGGACCTAAATCATTATCAACTATCTATGATATCAAACCATTTTCATTATTCCATAACACTTTTTCTATGGAAGCTCAAAGTACAATATTACTGAAATTATACCTTTAAAGATCTACTATCTCATTTTTGTGCATAAGTGCACAAACAGTTTACATATCTAACACTTCAACCAATAACAATAATACAATTAACTTCTTTAATTGTTTTCTTTTATTAATGCATCTTTGATTGTAAGGACATAGCAAAGGAACAAAAATGAGTTCTTTTATTAGGTGTGAAGATAAATAAGAGAAGGACCAACGTTACTCACTAATTGAGAGATGCCGAGAGAAAGAGAAAATCCTTTGCAACAATCAAGCCTCACCTTAGTTTCCTCCTGAAATTGTACTGACGGTGTTTCAGTACACTTCTTTCTATCGTTCTTTCTTTTTCTCTCAAAGGTCGATATGGGTGCAACAACAACGATATGAGTGCAACAACAAGGAGAATAGGAAGGGATCTCAACTGATTTGTTAGAAGGTTACCAAAGATAAATCTAACAAATTATTTCCGATCATTCATAGATGTCAAACAACATTTCAAATCCGACTAGATTATTCAAGTGAGCAAACCAATGTGCAATATCCAAGCCAACACCAAGGGACAGTCTTGTCCAAAATCTCCAACACAACCATTGACTTGCACTGAGTCAAGGCTAGGCCTCACAATTGAACCACAATTTCAGCAAAAGTTCACAACACGATCCACCCTAATGTAGAGGATAGTACACATTTTATGTCTAAATTCTAATAGTAGTATCTTTCTTCACATGTAGGTTGTTTATATCGATGTTGTACTGGGCGCGAGGCGAGGCGACAGACCAACCACCTCGCCTAGGCGTCAGTCCAGGATCCGCTACTTTGAATCAAAAAATTCTGCAATATACATACAACAAATATGTAGTATAACTAAAAAACAATAAATATTAAGCAATGAGCATAAAAGTATCTAAGAAACAACAAATATGAAATAACCAATATTCAACATCAAGTGAGGATAGTAAACATAATTGGGCGACCCTAGGCAGACCTTTTTTTCCCCCGGGCGACCCTAGGTGGGCGCCTAGGCTCGCCTAGGCGAGCAAAATCTCACTTAGGAATTTTTTTTCCAGGTCGAGACGAGACCTCTCCAACTTGCACGCCTAGACGCGCCTAGGCGTCACTTGTGACAACATAGGTTTATATATGAAAATATTGCCCAAAGGCTGCATTTCCGATGCAAACGATGTACAAAATCAGCCTCTTCCATCTCATTAGTTTTTGCTTGCAATCAGCAACCCACACAACCACAAAGATCTACCAAGCCACAAATTTCAGATCCTTTGGAAGAATTCATTTTCTTTTACTCAAATTCACTTAGATGTCCATCCTTTTTTTTGTGATCTTTATTTTACTGACCAACTGCTGAGATCAATTCAGGTGTACCCCTACATTTTTGGTACTAGAAAAACTCTCCTATGATTGTACTCTACAGTCATGGGAAAGATTGTTCCTTTTGTCAACCATCTATTTTAGGTACATACAAAATACTATTTAGTGTTTATTAAAGGATTTCCTCTTCCATGTATGATCCTTCAATCTTTTCCTTCATCTTGCAGTTTTTTCCTTTCCATTGTCATGAGTAGAGATGCAAAAATTACAGAGCAACTTGCAAGCTCAACTCAGGACTTGTTGAGCTTGATTAATGAGCGGAGCATGAACATGGAGATGAGATTGATCGTCTTAACAGGACAACCTTGAACATGGGCAGCTTGGCTGGTTTACTTGTGAACATGCTCTACTAATGAAGCTCCATGAGGACTTGACTCAGCTTGAGTCAAGTTTTTTAATATAAAGAGAAACAAACGCATCCCAAAGCCCAAAGCTGAAATTGCTAATGTTAGTGTTTATTCTGAACAAGTCAAGCCCATGACTTAGCTGCCAATTGGGGAAGACCATATGAAAATTTCAGATTCTCATTAATTATTAACAGAATAATCACATCAAAAAGTAGCCCAACCCACAGGCTAATGAGTTCCCCTCATAATTGCATGTACAATTCACTCAAGCTCGAACTTGGGAACTATGTCAAACATAAGCTCGACTTGACTTGTGCTTTCTCGAGCTCGATTTGATAAGTTCTAGCCATAAAAGAACTGAGCTTGCACTAGAAGCTCGACTTGAATCGGCTCATCTTGATTGCAGTCCTAGCATGAGACTACTTTGGGTAGTTCCCAATAGAAAGCCTTGCTCCCAGACTTATAGCAAGAGCCATGAATAGTAGTTTTACTTGCGGAAGGTGGTAATCAGATAGTTAGATGGACATATTTCCATAAAATTTGGCAAAGCAATATGATGTGCCTTGTGCATACTGTTGACCATAGTTATCAAAACCGGACCAGCGGTCGGACTGGAAAATCAGTGACCCGGTGGCTAGTACGGTCTGGGTGAGCCAACATACCATTTTACTACTTAACCGGTTGAAAACCGGTTAAATCGGCCAGGTTATATAAAAACCGTGAAAAACCAATGGGTTAACCCGACCGGGTTTGATAATTGTGGGTTAAATACCCATAAAAATTAACTCAACGAGGAACAGTTCTGTCAAACGGCTTTGGTTGTATTGCTTTAACTTGGCAAATTAAAATGATAGACTCCCTTGTTTAAAGTGTTATCTCTTAAATAGCATTCCAGACTTTTCCTTCTCTTATTCTTTAGAATGTGGGACTGAAAATCCTTTGTGTAATGTGTTACTCTTATTCGTAATCTTTGATTTGATTCTCATCCGGTAATGTATCACATTACACATTACCATTTGACCAAGCTTTTAAATAAAACAACCCAATCAAATCCTTCCTCTTCCATAAATATATTCTCATATTACTATGACTGATTTCTTATAGAAACAACCTAATAAAGTCGCATATGTTAGCTAAAGAAATTCTAGTTGATTTGTGACTCAAACAACCATGTGAAATCCTATCTGATTTGATGTTATCCTACACCACCGATGCAGACATATATATAATTTTTATTGTTTTAATTATCTATCCAGTCCGAGCATTGACCCACCGATTAGATCAGTGTCCCGATTAACCGGAGTCATGATGGGGTTGATGTCCGGTCCGGTTATGGTGACTATGCTGTTGACTCTCATTGTGCTCTTCTTATTCTGATCTTAGATTTCAACCTCTTTTGCTCTGTCCTAGACACAAGACTAAAAAATGCTGGTCTTCTCACCAACTAATTTTCCTTTGATTGAGCTATACAACTTAGCAAAATGCTATTTTTGGTAACCTGGAGGTAGACATTGGTGGTAGACGGCATCACATCTTGAGAGACTTCTCCAAATAAAGATTTCTCTAGTAGATACAGTAGAAAGGCACGTTGAAGAAGTCATACAGAAGAGGATGAAGACGTGGGTATACTCCAATGAAGAATAGAGCCATAATTCATCAAGAGGACGTGGAAGAACAGAGGAACCCATCCAAGAAGAATATATGATAAGAGGTATAACAAGTCTAATGTTGATTACAACTGTCATAAGCACGTCCATTTCTATTGGCACTGCTGCAGTGAGGTTGAAGAAAGGTTAAATCTTGTTATGAAAAAATAAGAACACGAAGAGCCACACTATATTTTGTACTAAGAAAATGAAAAAAGAGTGAAGAGTTTGTGGTATCTTGACAATCGATCATATGACGAGTGACAATAAAGTTTGTGAAGCTTGAGGAGAAGGTATGTGGCCATGCCACTTTTGAAGATTCCTCTAGTATGAGAATTGAAAGAAAAATGTCATATTTCACCCTCTTAACGATGGTGGACAGTCTTATCTTTTATCTTTATTATACCAAACTGAAACTAAATATCTTGAGCATTGGGAAAGTATTAGAGAAACGGTATGAAATTTATATGAAAGGTCAAATTTATCTAGAAAAGAGTTCATAATGGTAATTTGATTGCTAAGGATCTCATGGAAAGAGAAAAAAGTTTAAGATGTATCTCCATCGTGATGTTAGCAACTTCCTCAAAGCATGCGTTTAAAATTTGACATGGTGATAACACACCACTTGAGTGCTTAGTGTTTTTTGTCCCTGCTTCTGCTTCAAGTGTAAATTGAATACTCATGGTTAAAACAAAAAACTACTAGGCTTAACCATTACCGTTTAGAAAGAGAATTGAGGACCCGACTCTCAAAAAAATGCAAATTTCCAATTATTGATTTAGTTGTGATTGATCTAGGTGGTTGGACCAACCTATCATTTCTCGTAGTTGCAAACGGAAACCATGACATTATTACCTCTGGAAGAATAGTTCTCTAGCCTTTTCTTCTCACTGGAAATTCTGTGCTTAAACGACCTATCGGATCTCATCTATAATACAATTTCTATATATAATACAATTCTTTATGTCTACTTATGAGGTCTAGCCCGGTTACATTCTTTCTCCCCGGTTACATTCTTTCTCCGAGAAGCTAGTTATAGAGCATAACCAAACCTCTAAACCACTGGGAGAGTAGTTCTCTAGCCTTTCCTTCCCACTAGGAATTCTTTGCTTAAACGGCCTGTCGGGTCTTATCTATAATACAATTTTATATATAATACAATTCTTTATGTCTACTTTTGAGACCTAGTCCGGTTGCATTCTTTCTCCCCAGTTACATTCTTTCTCCGAGAAGCTAGTTATAGATTATAGCCAAACCTCGCGAGGGAAGCGGATCGACATTTCTAAGCTTTCTAGAGGTTCCTATAAGTAAGTGAAAAGTAAATAGAGCTACATTCACCTCATTATGGCATAGTAAATTCTATTTCTAATTGTAAAAATGGGTTGACACCTGGTAGGATGCTACCTTGAATCCAAACCATTTTCGAATTAGGTTTCGTAAGTAGTGACCGAAGCAGTATCCCCGTCCCTACCCCTTCTCTTAGGGTGGGGCACACCATCCGACTGACTTCCATAAATAGCTATTCTTATTTATTTATTTATTTTTTATACTGATGTTTTAAGGATTAATAATGGGCTGAGCATTAATCACCGGATCAGGGCCCTCCAAATCAATCAGTGAGGGATGATAGTCGCCCTTAGTACATGACAAGTATTTGACAATAGCTTCTTAAAATGTTTGCCTCCATTCTGGATTTGCTCTATCAAATTGCTCTTTGACATTAACTCATCCTTTACATTTATTTGTCCATGTCATAGCTGGTTCTGCAAACCCAAGGTCAATTGACCCACAATTATATATACAATCATGAAACATTTCACACCCGCAATTGGAGGGTTGTCTTCGGCCTTTTTCTCATTTGCAGAAGTGATATCATTCATATTGCCAGCAAAAAACCAAGGAATAGATATAACTGAGCCAAGTTTAGTGACATAATCCCAAAGTTGCTCTCTCAAAGGCGGATTTGGAGAAGCATAAGTGGGCAGTAAATATCCAATCAATCTCATTCCTCCGCCTAATAATTGTATTAATAAGCTAAAACTTACGGGTTACAATTTCCACTTATATGCAAAAACTCCAACGGCCAAATATGATATACAAATGGACTTGCACTATGAACAAGCTATGCGAAAAACCGCTTCTTTTTCCGGTCCCGCATCACCTTGGGCAAAATAGGATTCGATCGGAAAACTATGAATTCTTTAGTTTTTGCCATTGGTTACTGGTCGAGCCAATATAATAGAACGAGATAAGAATCTCTAGATATCTTTCCTCTCTACTTACTCGATACAGGCTTTCCGAAGTTTGGTTATGTTAATTTTGGAGGGGTCAAGGCAATAGGTGAAATAAGATGGTGAAGGGAATGAAAGCACCCTAGAGGGGGGGGGGGGGGGTAGCGTCAAGCTTACTAATCAAGCACAATATGATAGCTAACAGACAATTTAAAGATTAAGAGTGCAAGAGAAAAAACAAAAAAAATACTGACATCCGATGTATCCTGGTATCCTCCCTTGGGGCACTCCAGTCCCGGAACTCTCTCCGACTTTAATCCACTATTGTCAAAATAGTTACAACGGGAGCTTTGATCCGAAGGCTCACCAAACTTCTTACACGAGAGTTTTGATCCGAAGGTCTTTCCGACTTCAACATAGGAGAGCTTTGATCCGAAGACTCTCCAACTTTACGAGAGCTTTGATCCGAAGACTCCTCCAACTTCAACCTCTTTACAAGATGATTTTGATATTCTTACAACAAAGATGAAGATCTCACTTTTACAATTTAAGAATACTCTAACACAATTTGTGGATAGGCAAGTGAAAGTTTTGGTAGAGTTGTTTGTGAATAGGTTTTGGTAGATTAGAATTTTTTAGGCTCAAAGCATCAATCTTGAATGAAGCGGTTCAAGGCTAATTATAACCAAAGCAATGAGAAAGTTCAAACAAGCAACTTTCTGTCAGCGAGCGGAAGATCCGTCGGTCATCCGTGGACGTCCGTCGGATCTTCCGCCATCATTGTGCAACGGCTATAAATATAGTTATTGGGATCATCGATGGGACAAGCTTCGACCGTTGGATTGCAAACGGTAATAATTCAGATTATTCGTCATATTTTTTCAGACTTCTGTTGGATAATCCGAAAGTTCACATAACGTTTTCCGTGGTCCATTCGGATCATCCGTCGGTCATCCACATAGATTCGTCAGATATTCCGAATGAATGCCCAAAAGTGGTCCTGTGTTATTATTATCTACCCTATCTTTCGATTTTGCCATCCAATTATTGTATTTACAATTATTCCTCAGACTTATTATAGACTCTAGATATACAATAGCAGGTGCAGACTTTTTTAGAGTCTTGAAATGATGATGGCATAACTTGGTTTCTTCACTTGATAGATGATAGCAACTTCTCTTGATGGTAGTTGTCCAAAGATACCCAGATTGTGAAATCTGAATACCTTTCGGAGACTTCGTTCTCGAACCCCCACGGGGGGCACTGCCTCCTCGACCTCCGTTCGCATGAAGATATATATAGCAAAAGCTCATATCACTAATATTTAAAACAATAAGCATATATCACTAAAAGGTATAAGTATAAGTAGAGATGCTATAGTGATTGCATAAAGATTACTGATAATATAGTACAACTATTGGGCCAACAATTTTTTCCTTTTTTATTATGGCAAATCGGTTAAGTTTAGTATGGATACAATAGATGCATGTATCACTAATGTATAAGCAGATATAAGCATATATCACTAATAGCATGTTACTTAAAATACTTCTACCCCTTTTTATAAACATTCGAACACATACTTGAACTTCTCCCCCTTTGACATGATAAAAAATAAGCTCTCCCGTACTAAGAGATAAAATGAAATCAATCTTAAACAAATAAATCAGAGCATGAGGAGGCATAGACAATCATGATCAAGATATAGTAATGAAAGCAACAGGAGAAGAGTGTCAAGACAAGTATAGAAACTACATACAAAATGTAGAGTACAAAATAGAAGATAGTTTGTCAAAACACAATATAGTTGGTAAAACTGAAAGAATTTGAAGGCAATCAATAAGTTGTTTACCAACTAGAAATCCAAGAATAATCCCAAAACATAATAATATGAAATGTTACTCTAGTTTTGGAATAGAATTAATGAAATATAGGATTTCAATCAAAAGCCACGAGGATTAGATAATTTGCAAAATAATAGATATCAATGAAAATACATAAAACTTGAACATTGATGAAAGAAACCATTGATAGTCACAATTGTCCACAAATAAATAGTGGAGCAAAATAAAAGAATGATCAATGAAAAGGAATAATTGATATAAAATAATCTTATTATTTGCAAATCTATTCACTTATCCAAGTTTATGCATTTGAACTCAAATACCATAGCATACTATATGAATAACCTTTAGATAAACATGAAGGTAAAGGAGAAAAATACTCGAGAAAGAAAAAATTAGTCAACTTGAATACGCTTCTCAAAGTATTACCAATATTGATAAAAATTATGAATTTTGGGTAAGTCCTTAACAAGGAAAGTCAAAAACCAATTAAGCATACAAGGAAAGCCAAATCAATGAAAGCACAATAGTCATCAAGATAAGATAAACAAGTTAATATTGACAAGATGAACTATTTAAACCCATATAAAAAAGAGAGAAGATAATAAAGACAATCACATTCACTCTCTCAAACCCTCCAAAATAAAAATATTATGACCTCAATCAATAAGATACTAAAATGAAGAAAATAGGTTCATGATGAACTAAATATACGACGTATACAAGGGTATAAATGAATTGAAATAATTAATTTGCTCCCCCTCCAAATATGCATATCTAGTTCTAAAGCACTTATAACATAAAATAGGTAAGTACAAGATCTAGGAGTAAATTGACTATGAATTCCCTTGCTTATAAGGCTTATAGAATCGTCACGAAAACAAAAATTATCATCTTTAGAAAAAAATATATCCAATCAATAGACACTAGAGATGAACAAACAAAATAATATTCCAATTAAGCATATATAATCAAAAGAAGACATACATTAACCTATATAGAAAGATCTCTATTTAAATATGATAGATCAATGTATGTTACCTTTTGAGAAAAAGATCATCATGAAATAGGAATGAATTCAATTAGAACAATCATGATGAAAGACAAATATAGCTCAAAAACAAAATAAAAAATAAAACTAAAATATTATGTCCATGATTATCTAATTAAGAAATAATCAACCTATTTACTACTTTGCATGGACTAGGTATGTTTTACCACATATGTACCCATCAACGGGTAATGTCCAAACCTTGCTAATACTAAGTGAATAATCCATAGAGTTCAAATAGCAAAGGCCATATGTGATAATCCATGAGTAGTCAAAGTAGAGTAATAAATTGATAATCATGAAGTTATATAGTTTAGGACTACTCAATCATTAGGATTATTCATAAAGAAGACAAATGAATAAATATGATCCAACAATAAATCTCATCAAGAGAAAATCTTAAATCCATATTTATAATAAATCTCATAAATGAATGGAAGATATGGGAAAAAGTCAATCTCATTTGAAAGAATACTTAATAGATAAAAATGAGATGAAAATGTAATATAATTAAATCAGGACTCAAAAATGATATAAATTTAAGAGATGCTTACTAATAACTAGTATGGAAGGAGATTTAAGGAAAATAATTACAAACCTCGATGAAAAACAAGATTACATCAAAAATTTGTCAAACTAAGTTTAGATAATAAACATATATATCTAAAATAGAATACAAATCACATCAATGTAAAATACAAATCTTGTTTTTGTAAACTAGCTTATCATATATAGATTGAAATATAAAATGATAGCTAGGTGAGTAAAAGTGAGCCAAGATTATATAACTTAACAATATCATAAATGAGCAAGCTATATAGCCAATTAAGATTAATGAGGTAAACATTTTACAATAAAAATGTGCTCATTGAAGCTTAAGTCACTATCACTAAAGATACTTGCTTAAGCATAGAGTACACAAAATGGTCAAACGTTTTGAATGAACAAAATAATTTAAAGACTCTTTACTAAGCAAGAATAAGAGCATAAGAGAACAAATAAATAAACAGACTCTTATCAAATATAGGTTAAAAAGATATTCATGAAAACACAATAAAATAACTCTTTTTGCCAAGTATTGAGATTAATCCAAGATATTGAAATAATAGATCGATCTAGATAATGCAAAATATTATAGCCATTATGAAATAAGTGTATTATCTAGAAATGGAAAATCTCAACACAAAAGTTCAAACCATAGTATCTAAAGACATAAGAAATATGATGTATCAATTACATGTATCCTTATGTGCTGCAAAAATGTTGGGAACAATAATTCAAAAGAAACATAAACCCAAGGTATGAGCAATGAAATATCAACTAGATCAAGAAGCTAAATGCTAAAGATGGCTTAGTCATTTTACAAAAAGCTTTCATAGTGCACTATCGAAATATATAGAAGATATAGACTAGAAGATGTGCACTAATAAAGGAGGAATATTTAAAATGCGAGATAAAATACAAAATCATGTGATTCTTAAATGAACTTTCATAAATAGTCATGAGCAAGACATTAATAAAAAATTCTCTCAACATCCCAACTTAAATATGTAAAACAAATAAATATCAAAAGTTATGAATCATTAATATATATATAACTATATGTATCTCAAATAGGTATACATGAAAAGATTCAAAAATCAATTAAAATCATGTATCCAAAATGTCAACCAAAAAATCAAGAAGATATTATCAAGAAAAGGCTGTAAGGAAGGAGCCAATTAATTCAAGGGAGGTACACAAATTGGTCAAAAGAATCAATAGCTAAAATATGAGATAAACACAAGTTTGGGAATAATATGTATAATTAAATACTCTTCAAACCAATATAAACTTGAGCTTAACTCATATGCCCTCATAAAGATATTTATAAAAATATATATATATCAATATAAGATACATGAACAATATATAAATATAAATTTAATGTATATAGTCATGTATCCTTAATGAATATTTGAGAAGCTATCACAAAATCAAAACATGTATAAATATGCTTTATTAGGCAAAGACATAATTGATTCTCAAGAAGTTAATCAAAGTAAAACATGAGAATCAATAATGAATATATTATGCAAGCACAAGGTTAAAAAGAAGTATAAGTATATACTTTTTAAGTAACAAGAAGCTTGTGTTAAACACATATATTCAAAAATACCGATTAAAATAAATATAACATAACAGAGACAAATCGGTAAGAAGTAACTATCTCAAAACTTTAAAGACGGAGAGTTAAAATCATATTAACTCAAATCAAAATCCAAGCTCCTATGAACTCGAGTGATATGCATGCTTCATAAATAAAGACTAAGAGTAAAGAGCATGCATAGATAAATATGTCACACTAATAGAAGATGAGTGATAAAGTACATAGTGTGAACTAATCATTTAAGCTAAATAACTAGTCATGCTTGATAAAAGTACTTGCAAGAGAATTAACTAAGCATGCGAGTATCAGTATCATAACTCACATTGATTTCTATAATAAGCAACTAACGTATATCAATGAGAGCTAGTAGCAAAACATAAATAATAACATGCTAGATTCTATAAATAAAACCATTTAGTAAGAATCGTTTAGCATGTTACCGAAGTGGCTCTAGTTGCTACATTTGTGTTGGTACAATTGCTTGGAAGATGATATTTGAATTGCAACCACAAACACGCTCCTCGGTGCTATGTTCCGATATAAGAAGCTCAACCTACAACATTAGGCGAAGACTTTGGTATCCAAATAAATTTGGATCCACATTTGTTAGCTCTGGGGACCCATATAACATTTACTCTAGCATCGGTAGTAAAAGTCCTACGAATAGGGCATGTAAAACTCATGTGTCCAATACGAGAGCAATAAAAGTATCTAATGCTAGTGTGTGCACATGTATCGAAATGATCATGGTTGTGGTCATGTGACATACTAGAATGATGAATATCTCTAGAGTGAGCATGAGAAGATTTGGTTTTAAGAATATCATGTTCTAATAGCAAATCATTATGCATACAAGTAAGAGAATCAAATTTAACATTCAATAAATTATTCTCTTTTTCAAATAAAATAATTCTATAGATAAATGCATCATTTTGTTTCTTTAAAACATCAATAGAAGAATCATGCAAAAATATTAACTCATGTGTTTGACTCTTGAGATCTTCTATAGATGAGGAAAGAGATTTGATTTTCAAAATTAAAGCCTCATTCAAACTCTTTAAAGAAACACATGATGAGTTGTGAGAATCAAGTCTAGATAATAAATCATTGTTTTCATTTCTCAACAACTTATTTACTTCTTCTAAATTAACAACCTTTTCAAAAGTTCTTCATTTGTAGAATGACGGTCATTAAGAATCTCTAAGGATTGTTTAGCCACGGCTTTTCACTTAGAGCATTTCTTGCATTTAGAAGAAACATGATTAGCTATGCTACTAGAAATAGAACCCTCTTTATCGGAGGAGGAATACGATACCATAGATATAGGATCTACTCTAAGGATGTTAAGTCTAACAATAGAGTCCTTGCTCTGATACCAATTGAAAGCACCCTAGAGGGGAGGTGAATAAGGTCAAGCTTACTAATCAAGTACAATACGATAGCTAACAGACAATTTAAAGATTTAAGAGTGTAAGAGAAAAGCAAAAAAAAAAAAAAAAAAAACCCGACATCTGATGTATCCTGGTATCCTCCCTTGGGACACTCCAGTTCCGGAATTCTCTTCGGCTTTAATCCACTATTGTCAAAATAGTTAAAATGGGAGCTTTGATCCGAAGGCTCACCAAACTTCTTACACGAGAGCTTTGATCCGAAGGTCTCTCCGACTTCAACACACGAGAGCTTTGATCCGAAGACTCTCCAACTTCACGAGAGCTTTGATCTGAAGACTCTCAAACTTCAACCTCTTTACAAGATAGTTTTATTTTCTTACAACAAAGATGAAGATCTCACTTTTACAACTCAAAAACTCTCTAACACAATTTGTGGATAGACAAGTGAAAGCTTTGGTAGAGCTGTTTGTGGATAGAATTTGGTAGCTTAAAAAATTTTAGGCTTAAAAGTATCAATCTTGAATGAAGGGTTCAAGGCTATTTATAACCAAAGCAATAAGAAAGTGCAAACAAGCAACTTTCTGTAGCGAGCGGAAGATTCGTCGGTCATTCGCGGACGTCCATCGGATCTTTCGTCTGCAGTGTACAACGGCTATAAATATAGCTGTTGGGATCATCGATGAGACAGGATCCAACCGTTGGATTACAGACGGTAACAATTCGATTATTCGTCGGATTTCTTCGCACTTCTGTCGGATAATCCGAAAGTTCACAGAACGTTTTCTGTAGTCCATTCGGATCATCCGTAGGTTATCCGCAGAGATCCATCGGATTTTCCAAATGACTGTCTAAAAGTGATCCTAGGTTCTTATCTACCCTAGATTTCGGTTTTGCCATCATTTTGTTGTGTTTATAATTATTCGTAAGACTCATTACATACTCTAGATATACAATAGCAGGTGCAGGCTTCTTTAGAGTCTTGAAATGATGATGACATGGCTTGGCTTCTTCACTTGATAGATGAAGTTGCCTAAAGATGCTCAGATTGTGAAATCTGAATACCTTTCAGGAGCTTTGCCCCCGAACCCCATGGGGGCGCTGCCCCCTCGACCCCAGTCCCCTGATCGGGCATCGGAACCCTCGAGTGCGTGGCTCCGAGATGTTGTCGGACAGTTCAGAAAAATCTTGTAGAATACCGTCGTCTTTAGCCCATCATAATTTCTTCAGTGCTTATGTCCGTGTTGATCTTGCTTATTGCTTTGCTGCATATACATATTAGACGAACAAAGCAATATACATAGTAACAAGTATGATAAAATTAATATACATTAGGACTATGCTATGTTTAAGTATAAAAACTATAGTGATAGCATAAATATTAGTGATATCATAATGTTAAACTTAATCGAATAACCATAGTCAAAAACATAGTTTTGAGTATGGCAACTCGGTTAAACTTAAGATATAGATAGCAAAAGCTCATATCACTAATATGTAAAACAATAAGCATATGCCACTAAAAGGTATAAGTAGAGATGCTATAGTGATTGCATGAAGGTTAGTGATAATACAATGCTAAACTTAATCGATTTATCATATTCAAAATATTTGGCTCATGTTTTGGATAAGCTTCAAATCATTGTTGAAAATGAGAGTGGCTACAAGATTAAAGCCTTAAGGAGTGATAAAGGAGAATTCGCTTCAAATGAATTTACTATATTTTGTAAATGATATGTAATTCATCATCCTTTAAAGTTTCTAGTTCACCACAATGGAATAATATAGTGAGAGGAAAAAAAATGACAATTTTGAACATGGCATGGAGCATGTTGAGAAGCAAACTCATGCAAAAGGAATTTTGGACCAAAATTGTTTTACCAAGTATATGATTTTATTGCTGCCCTACTAAATGTCTTAAAGATCCAGTACCTCTGGAAGCAAAGGGGAAGGAAGACGAGCATCTCTCAGATGTGAGTAATTGCAAGTATGCCTTTTCTCAAGTACATGATCAAGGAAGATCCAAGCTTGAGATTGAAGTGGGAGAAATGTTTTCATTGGTTGTCATATATCTTAAAACAACTTTACAACGAAGAAGTGGAAAGATTATCGCTAGTGAAGATGTTGAGTTTGATGAAGAAGTGATATGGAACTAAAATGATGAAGAGAATGGTACTTATAATGTCCGTTCTTTAATGAAGAAGACCAAGAAAACCATGATCTTGTTGATTTAGCTCCGTCAGCAATTACAGAAACATGTACATTTGAATCAAGTTCCACAGTATTGTTTTTGGTATCCATTTCAAAAGCTTGAGTATTGATTTGTGTTGTCTCGGGCAGTTTTAGTAGGGGTTGATGCAGGAACATTGTTCAGAGGCTTACAATTGCGAGCGAGTCACAACATTCATGTGATGTCCATGAAAATATTGTTGTGTAGTCGTGGAAATAAGGTGTGATCGCGTGCTATGCTGCATTTGGAAGCACAATCATACAGTAGCTATTGGTGAACATTGAAGTGAGTTGCATTAGGAAGCACAATCGTACAGTCACTGTTGATAAATATAAGTTATAGGAATTTACCTTTGTTGTTGCTAGTTTCGAATAGAGGTGGGAGTTGTGCTAGAGGAGCAATGAGTATGACGACAATTTGAGAGTTGGAGGAGGAAGCAGAATTGACGAGACCAAAGAAGAGATAATTGGTGTTGTTGTTATGTTTGAATTGTCAGAAGAGTAGTTATCGAACTCAGAATCTGCAAACAGTAGAGACTAGCTAGGTGAAATGTGGAGGTAGGTGGCTATTGAAGGAAAAAAAAAGACAGATTGGAGAGAGTGAATGAGATGATAAATATGTTTTCTGATGTAAAGATAACTTGATTTGAATGTTTGAGGATACAAAACCCCAAAGTGTTTTTTATCTTTCAGTCTAGAGAGGACTTGAATAGTCATGTAAGTTTCTTTCCTCTTTCAAGGGTCTACAAAAACTTGTCACTTTTTAAAATCCAGATGGGGCTTGAGCCCTTCCTCACGCTTATTCTAAAGAAAGAAGGTGCTACATCGCTGAATGATTTCCACCCCATTGCATGCTGCAATTTTCTACACAAAATTATCACTCATATTATGTGTCGGCGTATGGAAAGAATCATGCAGGGACTTATTTCCCCTAATTAAGCTGCATTTGTGAAAGGAAGGTCAATTGCTGAAAACAATTTCTTAGCACACGAAATGGTCGGGGACTTTAACAAAGTTGATGGAAACAAGACTTGTATGAAGCTAGATCTCAGAAAATCTTATGACATGGTTAATCGCAAATTTGTTTGCCATATCATGATGGCCATGGGTTTTGTTCAAAATGGGTGAATATGGTGTACGAATGTATTTCTACGCCGACTTTCTCGATTCTTATTAAGGGTCATCCACGTGGATTTTTCTTAGGGGTGCAACTCGGGCGGGCTAAACCCGAACCCGGTCGGGTAAACCCGTTAATGGGTTGGGTTAGGGTTGAAGATATTCGGGTTCGGGTTTCGGCTCGGGTTAAAATATTTGAACCCGATCAAAAATCGGGTTGGGCTTGGGTTCATATGTTGGGTAACCCGAAGAACCCGAAACCCGACATACATATAATTTATATATATATATTGTTCCATACTACTTAAATAAAAAGTTTAAACTATAATTTTTTTCACCCGAACTCTTCAATTCCTTGTCCTAAATTTTATTTCAGTTTTATTTTGTAATAATTGAGGCTTGATTGCTATTTGATTATGCATTTAATATTACCCTTGTTTAAAATTATTTCAAATATCATATTAGAGTCCGATAAACCCGATGGACCCGACCCAACCCGAGTCCAACTCGATCCTCCGGGCTTGGTCTTGGGCTTCATATGTTGAACCCGAAGTCGGGTCGGGCTTGGGCTAGGCTTATGATCTATCGGGTTGGGCTCGGGTTGACCTCAAACCCGACCCAACCCGCCCGAGTTGCACCCCTAATTTTTCTCCAGTAGCAGGAGTGCGCTAGGGGGATCTGCTATCCTTGTATTTGTTCACAATGATCATGGAGTATTTTACGTGTCTGATGGATGTGGCAGTGCACAGGAAACAAATCACTCCACTGTACTGATCGTTTACCTAAAACTTGTCACACTTAATTTACACTGATGATTTTTTACTGTTCCTGGTTCCAACTAATAGGGGATTAGCCGCCACTCCAAGAATTATGCTGAAGTTTGTACACCTCATGGGGCTCCAACTCAATAGGGATAAGAGGAAGGTCTACATTCCCGATGTCCAAATCAGGAGGAGTTGAAAGACATTATTTAAGTCGAGAAAGGACATCTCTCGATGAAAATACTTGGGGTTACCGTTGTCGGTTAACTATGCTCGTGCCATTGATTGCCAGAGCTTGGTTAATTTTGTTCATCATAGAGTAGAAGGGTGGCAGGCACAAAATTTATCATTTGAAGGACGGATTGAACTAGTGAGATCGGTTATCTTGGCTATCACAATGTTTTGGCTCCAAGCAATAATGCTCCCAACGGCTACGATTGGGAAAGTGGAAAAATTATATGTTGACTTCGTATGGTGCAGAGGAATACATGCCATTGCATGGGAAGATTTATGTCATCCAAGAGAAGAAGGGGGGTCTGACTTCGATCATTCTTTGTTCTTCAGGATATAGCCGGACTAAAGCTAACTTGGAATTTTATAGAAAGGAAATCGCTATGGGCAAGATGGACTAGAAACAAATACTTAAAGGGAGCAAGCTTCCTAGGTTCAACCACACAACAATAGTTATTCGGTGATTTATAAAACAATCCTGTAACAAAGAGAGAAGTTAAAAACGGTTCTCACAAGGGTTATTAGCAATAGAGAGGACAACAATTTGTGGTTGATTCGTGGCTTCATCATCAGAGTAGTGTTTAGAGGCTGGGATGGCCGACTTATATATTTATGGGACGCAATAAACATGTTAGCTGTTTAATTCGGAAAGGAATGTGGAGGAGGAGCATCTGGTGGGCAGATTGCTTAGAGCAGTCATTACCAGTCTTCCAATAGACAATACCAGCGGAATTGACAAATGGGTTTGGGATGGCACATCACCGGGTCAGTTTGAATCTACCAAGCGTTCGAAGAGATATGGCCAAGGAACCAGATAATGCAACATACCGAGTTTATTTGGAAGAAAGGTATCGCAGGTAAAATGAAATTTAGTATGTACAAAGCATTAAAAGAAAGATTATTAACATTGGATAGACTTTCCAGATTTGGAGTACAGATACAGGGACAAAGCTGCTCATTGTGCCAGCAAGACACTGAATTAATCAACCATTTATTTTTTACTTGTCCGTTTGCTTGGGATATCTTGTCTGTACAAAGAAATAAGTTGGAGCTAAATCCCTCCATAGTCCGAGACATTAATACACAAATTGAAGATATATCTACTTAGAGGGGAAGAGGGCCCAGGTGGTTCAAGCGAGCTCGAATTCGATTATCGCCTTCTGTTTGGCACGTCTCGAGAGAAAAGAATCGCTGCATTTTTTAGGGGTTATGCACAACTCAAGTGGGAATCCTGCACAACATTGAGTTTGATGTAATAAGTATGAATTAAAATTACGGTGGAGATGTCTCAACAATAAAATTACCTTTTTTCCTATATATATATATATATATATATATATATATATATATATATATATACTAATCCCCCTTGGCATTTCTCATCGGCCCGGAGAAAAGGACACCTAAAAAAATACTTTTTAAATTATATTTTTCTTATATATATATATATATATATTTTTTTTTTTTTTTCTTATATATATATATATATATATATATATATATATATAGAGAGAGAGAGAGAGAGAGAGAGAGAGAGAGTCAATTAGCTTCTATTTAACAATTAAAATTATGAAACAACTATCATTAATTTCAACATCAAAACTCATGTCAAACATAAACAAAAATAAGGTTAGATAAAGTCGGCAATAGTGTAATGTCTACCACTTCGTTAAGGAAACCACTAAGAAAAAAATACTTAAGCGAAAAACCGTAGCATGTTGTAAAAGAAAGACTAGAATCATAACTATTGAAGAAAAACAAAAAATACATTTACTCTCGTTAGTCGTCAGTGTGCAACCGTTGATCGTCGATGCACCATTGCATATCGTCAGTGCACTACGCTTGTCTTTTGACTTTGGTGAGAGGGAAGAGGAAGTTGGGATGAAGGGTAGCAAAGACGAAGAAAGTTAGGGATTGAAAATTTGGGAAGAAGAAATTCTGGTTGCCAAGATCTCAATCGGTGTGTATCAAAAAATGAGAACAATTTCAGGTATTTGATTTTGACAAACTTGCTTCCAAGCCAACCGGGTAGTGATTGATCGGGCCAATTAACAAATATTGTTCCAATTTACTTGTTTTTGGGCAGGTTAAGCATTCTTAGTACCTCAATGGTTAATTGGTCCGATTAATAGCTTGTAATTGAGCGAGTAATCAGCATAATAAGATGATCTTAAAGCACTGACTTTAGCAAACAATATTATCTTTCATGATGCATGAGAGAATAAAGCACATAAATATAGTACATAGATACTAGATATATTCATTCCTTAATATAGTGTAATTCAAGTTTGTGAAGGCCCAAGACCAACTTGCTGATATTTTTGGGAAGCCCCTCATAGCTGATGTTTTCAAAAGTTGTGAACTTTATTTGGGTGCTTAAAGAATCAAATTTATGGAGGAGATGAGAAGGTAAATTTAATCCAAATATTCAAAGATAATTTCCATTGGTTCAACGAATTATGGACTCAAAGGTCACACCCATTTGTATTCCATGTGTTATGATGAACTCCAAAAGTCTTGTGTATTCATAGTTGAACTCTAGGATATAGTCTTTAGGCTACTATATATACCCTATGTACCATGCCAATTGAAGTATTTCACGAGTTACGGTGAAAGTCCAAAATCCTTGTGTATTCATAGTTGCACTCTAAAATAGACTTTGGGCTACCATTTATACCCAATGTACCATGCTGTTGTAGTATGAGTTTTCTCTCCGCTTAACAGTTCTTTAGACGCTATTATGTCCTCTGTCTCCTTCGTACAATTGTGAGTTCTTGTGAAGGCTCGGCACACCAACAAAGATGGTATGACTGAATAATTGTTTTTTTTTTTAACTATTTTGTTATTTGTTTTGATTTGGGTGGGAGGGGGTTGGTGCATAGTGCTCATTGTGTGCAATTATTTCTTCTCGGTTCATTTTCACCTATACGTATCTTATTCCCCTAAAATACATTGAGCAAGCAAGAAGGTTCACAAATTGATGTCAACAGCTGCTAATGTATATAAGGTACTCTACGGAATATGCATGTAATGCCAAGAAGGAACTCTGAATAGTTTTTTGAATAATGAATTACATTTCCGTACCATCAGTGCTAATATTGGCATCCTCGGGGCCATGGAAAAAATAACTGATTAGCCCTTCTACTTTTACTTGAGTTTAGAGTTTAGGCATGATTCATACCTACTATTCTGACCTCGCGACCGGACTAAAAAAATGTCAGATAAGTATTTTATAAAGCAGGATGGCGTTCCAAGAAGGGGGGCACAAGAATGTCATTCTTGTGATTTATCGATGGGAATGTTAGATGCTCTTTAATTCAATTGAATGGAGTATCTAATGTTAGTGCGTCTTAAGTTGGTTTCATAGGAGTAAATTGAATTATACTCATATAATTCTAAGACGACCATAAAATGACTTGAGAAAATCCCAATACATGAAGGATGTTGAGAGCAGGAGATCAATGGTTAGGCATTTTATATGTGACTTCCTGGTAATTACTACCCAATACTTGCGAAATATAGTACTCTATGCCTGCAAGGAGAATGCATTTGGTAGCTAGAAGGGTGAGTTCTGGGCTCTCCATCTGCTTGAAAGTGAGATGTAGTTACATAGACATGCCACCTATTGCTTTAAGTATGGACAAATCATTGCTAAAAATGACTAGAACCCTAGATATTTATTTTAGGCGTCCCATAATCCTACCAAAATGCAGCTATGCTGTCCTGTGTTTACCAGTTAACAATATTATTCTCAAAGTTGTACGAGTTATACACCTTCAACTTTCTTTATCACTTATAAGTTATATTAATCAAGCTTCTGATTTCAGGTTGTCGGTACTCTGTTTACCCACCACCAGAAGTGTGTGCTTCTTGACACTCAAGCTACTGGAAATAATAGGAAAATAACTGCTTTTATCGGAGGCCTGGATTTATGCGACGGTAGATATGACACACCTGAACACCGGCTTTATCAAGATCTTGATAGTGTCTTTGAGAATGATATTCATAATCCAACTTTTCCTGTAAGTGCTTTCACATTTTATACATATATCACAAATTTGTGATTCATGAGTACTATTTACTAATCTGTAAACCTTACATGTATTTGAACTTTGAAAAACATGCATATGCTTACATTAAGGCTTTTGACGTTGTTTGGTTATTGTATTTTGTTTCAC
The DNA here is from genome assembly GCA_029216955.1 of Iris pallida. Lineage (NCBI taxonomy): Eukaryota > Viridiplantae > Streptophyta > Magnoliopsida > Asparagales > Iridaceae > Iris > Iris pallida. Next base: position 8,901,873 of record JANAVB010034619.1, read on the forward strand.
AACCAGCTGGTGCTTTACTTTTTCCTAAAATAGTGGTAGCCACCACTTTCAAGCTTATAAATTTATAATCATGTGAAACAGGGCATGATCTCTCGACCTTGGAGGTTATGATCAACTTGGAGATTGATTCTCTGGGTGTTCAATCTGTCGGAGGTGTCTCGAGGATGCTGCTCAATGTGATCCGATGTGTTGGCATGAGTTGTAGAATGAATAAAAGAGGAAGAACAAAAGGAACAAGTTCTATATAAGTTGGAAAGTGAATACAAGAAAATAGGAGGGGGGGAAAAGGTGTAGTCATGGAAAAAGGGAGGAAATTACAGACGAGAGAAGAGAAGAGAAAAGGGAGAAAGAAGTACATGAACATAAGGTAGATGATCACCGTTCTTGGCAATGATTCGTATGAGTCAATCAGGGGGAATGAACAATTAGAACAAAGAATCATACCTCCCTCATGGATGAATAGTTGGTGATTAGGCATGATTGAGTAGAAAGGTGTTTAAGGTGTTTATGCTACATTGTAACATCACGACCTTTGTTGTAAGTATCAGTGTCGGTTGTTTTGGATCAGTTTATCGGGTTTCTGCATTTCAAAGTAATATTTTTCTGAAGTGGTTCCTATATTTGTCCTTACTATGCTGCCTAGTCCTTTGGTGTTGGCTGAGTATGCTGTCCTTTGAATCATTCAAACCTATAGTTTAGATTAAGATTTTAAATTGAATTGGCTTCAGGTTCAGGCCAAAAGGTCAATTAGCTTATATGTTTTGCTGGCTAGTCCAGGGAGTTGGCCCAAGATAATTTTATCATTTGACCAGTTCATCATCCCTTGCCTAGTCAAAGTTTCCTTGCCGATACAGAACTCAATATGTGTTTTTTGGTTCCCCGTACACACTACACACTATGCCATCCAAAGAGATGATTCCTCAATGTTATAAAGAAACATTGCAAATAAGTCAGTGTTATTAAATTAGATTAATCGGCCGAGTACTTGCCCAAGTAATTGATAACGACCTAGGCCCGAGTAGAACTTCATGTACTCGGTCCTATTAGTCTTTCAAAGAGAGTACCGGTCCGATAAGGATAAATTGGGCCAATGGGCCTGTTTTCTGTTAATTGCTTGTCTGACTCTTATCGGGATAAAGGCTTTATTCTTGAATGATGCTGGATCACAATATCCCTCTCTCTCTCCATCTTTTTCTTTCTTTCTTTCTTTTGTTCTCAAGTACTTAATTCTTCTGCACATTTATTTATTTTTGGGTTTTTTACTTATAAGTTCTTTCAATCTTCTCGATTCTGATTTAGGTCCCTTGAATCTTGTGATATGCCTGCAAACCTCTCAATTAACATGTTCACTAGTTAAAAGGAACCTTACCCTTTGTCAATGTTAAAGTAAGTTAAACTAAGTTAGGGTAACTAGCTGTTGGCTAATGGCTAGAGCATCCTTGGTTGTCAAAAACCTTCTTCTTCCAAAACCAAAACTCTAATTTCCCTCACCCAAAATCCTAACTTGATTGAGACAAGGTTTGTCTCAGGTGGATAAGATTAGGCCATCAAGGTGAGGTGATGTTTGGTTGGATGGGCGAAAAGTGGGGTGCTTATGTGTTCTATTGAGGTGGATCTGGTGATGTTTTATAAGAAATAGAGGAAGGTAGGAAAGGAGATCAGGTCGGCTGTCGGAAGAAGGGAAGATGGCATGGAGGAGTTGGGTTTAATGGAGAAAATCACATGAAGGAAGTGGGATTGATGAAAATACAGAATGTTGTTTAATGTAGATAAAAAGATTTGATGGAGAATAAGCGAAAAAAAACAGTCATAAATTTTCATTTTATTTGAGTAAAGTAACTGTTCCTTTATTCTATTAGTTAACATAACCACGGGTGCTTATAGCTCTTTAAATTTTAACTTCTTATTTTAAGGCATTTGAAAAAAAAAAGATAGGGCCTAAGTCGAAGTCAAGAAGATCTAAAGGACATATATCAAAAAGACACTTCCAATTTTTGACCACTTATGGCCACTTTTTGTATGTTTAGGTCAAAAATTTGTTGAATCTGGTCAAACTCTAATTGTTAGTCGAATGTTGATGTTATCGATTTTCCGTGCCAATTTCGGATAGATTATGTGTAAAACCGATCCAAAATGGACCTACGTGTTGGTATAGACCAATTTTCAAACCTTTGTTTGAGCAGGATAAGATCAGAGGCTTGAGCAATATCTTTCTTGACGAAATCAGCATGATGCAACATCACTAGTGGAGTTAGCCAATTATCTTGTTGGAGAAAGAGTCACTTGTGATCGAATGAGGCACTATAGGGATTTGTTATGGACTCATCAAAATTCCTATGGTTGTAACAATGATCGATCGACTATAGAAAGAAGTAATAGCCTAGTTAGAGGTGGGCAAGTTGATGGTCAAAATCAGTTGGAGCTTTTAGACTCTTCATGAGGAGACAACATGCAAATTCAACAACGATGTACATTCAGGTGAAATCTTTGTCTTTGATAGATGGTCAGGTATGGGTGGTGTAGGAATGGAAATAATGTGGCCGATATACCTCATAAATTATTTCGAAATGTTTTCAGTGGAGCCAACAAATGACAAAGTTAATAAGTTATCAAGGTTGGTGATTGGACAGAAGTTAACTATTTTCAAGCGATTTACATGTGGACAAAGTTACTTAGATTTGACCATCTCAACCTTAAAACCAAGGTTAGCATATGTATCTGCCATATCGTATCGGTTTTGGCATGTCCGATCTGATAGTCACCGATACCCCACCGAAATTGTGGCTCTCTATTATAGTCAATTTAGCAAAGAAAATGTAAAAGAAAAAGAGAAATATGGGAAAGAACAATGTCCACACAATGATTTGATCTTGTCATAGGTCAACATGCTAGAGTGTGCGATAATTCATATTGACTCAATGTAATTATTAATATCTATCGTAATTGTATACTATAAATTCACAATGTTCATATATCTTAATATTTTTCCATGTTCAAATTTTTGTGGGTACAAACGTCTAAAAGCAGGTAAAATAAACAACAACATTTATTGTGGGTAACTAATTCAACAATGTTGAATGTTATTCCATTCAAAATTGAAGGAAACAACAAAATATACATAAGATTATGCCTAAAATTTAAAAAACATTTCCCCCTAGTTTTTGGAAATAATTTCTTATTATCTTTAGGCTTCTGAAACAAAGAACTCCGAAACTCCGATATACCGTCGAAATACCCAAAACCACTTATAGCTAAACACATAAGAAGGGCCTAAAATTGATTCTGAATCTATGGACCTTGCTTAGAACTTTATATTTGTTTAAGTGTCCAGATGTAACATCTCCTTTATTCTTCTTTTGGCCACATCTAATAATGTACAATAAGGTGTATCCCTCTCTCTCTCTCTCTCTCTCTCTCTCTCTATATATATATATATATATATATATATATATATATATATATAGTCCCCGAGGCCGTAGCCCGTTGGGAACGGCGAGGCACCCTGGCGTGGAGGGCGCGGGTCGAGCCTCCTTGGGAGCATGCTCCCAAGCTCCATTAAGAAGTGGACACCCAATATATATATATATATATATTTTTTTTTTTTGGAAAAAGGGTAAATTTTATTCCATCATCTCAATAAGGTTACAACATAAAGATACAATCCCAACTCAGGGGGACATTACTAGTACATCCGACTCAATGTTATGGAGGATGCCCACCACTGGGGTGGAAAGTCCCTCATAAATGCGCCGGTTCCTCTCCCGCCAGACATGCCAAACTGACGCAGCAAGTCTCAATCGAGCACGCCTAGCCCAGCTCTGCTCCTTGCCCCTGCAATCACCAATCCACTTAAGGATTTCTCTGAAGTCCCGCTCCCTGCCAACCCCTCCCAAGTGTCTCCGGCACTGCTCTGCCCATATGCTCCACGCCATATGGCACTGGAAGAACAGGTGCCCAATCGATTCAGGCTCTGTCTCACACAAAATACACTTAGGGTCAGGGACAGAAATCCCGAACCGAAGCAATCTGTCCCGAGTGAGCAACCGGCCCAGCACCAGTTTGTATGCAGACAGTTGCATCTTCCTGGCGAGCCCCTTCCCCCAGACAAAGTCGTACTCCTCAATATCATCGAAGTGGGGGCGGACAAGGTCGTAGCAGCTGCTAAATCGGAACTCCCCAGCACCCTCCGAGCGGCCGGGAGGGGCCCACATCCATACATCAGACAATGCCGTAGGAGTGATCTGCACCTGTCTGATCTCCTCAACTAACGTAGCAGTGAACCGGTACTCCTCAGGCCTCCATACCCCATCACGGATGATGTGCCGACACGTCAGTCCTCTGTATGCCACGCCGTCCCTCTGGGGGCCCAGAATCTCCAGGAGAGACTGACCTGAGATCCACGGATCGAGCCAAAGATCCGTCTCCCCTCCCTCCCTCATCCTCCTCCGCAAAGCCGTCCGAAGAACAGGACGGGTCCTCAGGATATGCTTGAAAGACACAGAGAAGTTGTTGTCAATTTCACATACCCAGAAGTTTCTGCCCCGGAGATACCGACTAGTCATCCAGGCCGACCATAAAGAATCACCCTGAAGGAACCTCCATGCCAGCTTGATCCCCGCCGCCTCCCTGACAGAAACAAGTGATCGCATACCCACACCTCCCTCTTTCCTAGGCCGACAGAGCTGCTCCCAGGAGATTGCATGTATCCCTCCATGCCAAATGAACTTGGCACAAATGCCCTCAATCTTTCTGATAGTAGCCAGAGGAACCATAATCGATTGGAGCCAGAACAGAGCAATAGCAGAAATGACTGAGCGGACCAGCTCAATACGCCCTCCAAATGATAGGCCAGCCGCCTGCCAGCCCTCAACCCTCCTCTGTGCAAAATCCACCAGACTCTGACAGTCACGATCCTTCGCGTAGTTGACGGAAAGGGGCACCCCCAGATATTTCACCGGGAGGTCCCCCTTTTCCACCCCAAGCTCCATGGCCCGCTCCTCCTTCAAAGTGCAAGAGTTGCTGAAGTAGACTTTGCTCTTGTCCCTGTTCAGCCGGAGGCCCGATAGCTGTCCGAACTCCTCCATCACTGCCGCAAGCTCCCTCATCCCTCGCATGGAAGGCCTCAACAGGACCAAAAGGTCATCTGCATAAATGAGATGAGAGACCACCGGAGAGACCCTGCTGTATATCGGTACAATCCTCTCCCGATGTACCGCGATGTCCATCAGACAAGTGAAATACTCCATCACAAGGGTGAATAGGTAGGGGGAAAGCGGGTCCCCCTGCCGAAGCCCCCTGCTGCTGCCGAAGAACCCGTAAGGGATACCCTGGATGAGGACCGAGAAAGTGGGAGAGGTGATGCACTCTCTGACTCTATCCACCCAAGTCTCGGAGAAGCCCATTGCACCCATCAAATGACAGAGGAAGTCCCTGTTGACGGTGTCGTAGGCTTTCCTCAGGTCGAGCTTCACACACGCCTTCATTCCGCCTGGCTTGTGGAACTCCCGAATCAGCTCATGAGCCAGCAGGCTATGCTCCGCAATAGACCGCCCCTTAATGAAGGCCGCCTGATTCCGAGACACCAGACCCTGCATAGCATCCTCCATCCTCCTGCACATAAGATGAGTAATTATTTTATACAAATAATTACAGCAAGCAATCGGTCGAAAGTCAGCAAGAGATGTCGCCCCCTCCTTCTTGGGCACTAGCGTCAGGAAGGTGTGGTTCAGCTCCTTCAGGAGCTTGTCCGTATCGAAGAACTCCTGAACAGCCGCAAGGACCGGGGCCTTAAGGGAATTCCAATGGCGTTTGTAGAAACCACTGGAGAACCCATTCGGCCCAGGAGCCTTGGAAGCATCAGCCTGCATCACAATCGTCTCCACCTCCGCCATCCGGATAGGGGCCATAAGAAGACTATTGCCGTACTCCGTAATCAACGTCTTCGTAATCAGCTGCGGGAAAACCGATGGATAATCCGTCTGATGATAGAGCTCAGAGTAGAACTGGACAGCCTCCTCCTGGATAGCAACCTGGTCAGTCACAAGGCGCCCGTCTCTGCCAATCAGTCTCTGGATACGGTAGAGAGAGAGAGAGAGAGAGAGAGAGAGAGAGAGAGAAATGGTAATTTTGATTACCATATGAACTAGAAGTTTATATTTGTTTAAGAGTCTAGATGTAACTTCTTTTTTATTCTTCTTTTGGTCCCCCACATCTAGTAATGTACAGTAAGGTGTATCTCCCCCCTTCTCTCTCTCTCTCTCTCTCTCTCTCTCTCTCTCTCTCTCTATATATATATATATATATATATATATATATATATAACCTCCAGTTACGGCTCCCTATTAACCCATCTTAATTAGGTGTCAATTCTGATGTCATTTTCAATATTGTTCTGGATACCTATCAGAGCCATTGCAAGACCCTCAAAAATCCTTCTGTGGTGCTCTCTCCATACATGCCACACTGCGGAGAGTATTTGTATTCTGGCGATCTTGTAGATTGCATTACTCCAATTCCGCAATGCAGAAATTTCTTCCAGAATGACTTGAAAGCCATCAATGCTTCTTGCAGCCAGCCCCATGCCCCAGTTTGGCTCTTTGTTGTTGCCAGAAATATGAGTAACTGGGCACTGGAAAAACAAATGGTTTCGTTCCCGCCGTTACATGCCGTTACACATGACACATTCTTGACTCTGAATTAGGATACCAAAGCAAGCGAGCCTATATTTTGTAAGTAACCTATTACGGATTGTCTTATAGGTATATAGCTACATTTTTACCGCCACTCCCTTTGTCTAAGCTACGTCAGCCAGTCAACTCTTGGATGTTGTGGACGAGCCTGCTCATAGGCTACACGGAAGGAGAAGTTGCATGTGTTGGAGCCTTCCTACCACCACTGATCGCTAGTACCCTCTTTCTCAATGCTTATTCCTTCAATTTCCTCTGTAAACATGAGCCCTACATGTCGTGCAGATACATTCCACATGGAGTGTCACGTTCCGATTCTAAAAAATCAATAGTCATCCCGCGGGCGTGATGCCTTACGAGCCTAAGTTACACTCGCACAAGGCAATTTCATAAGGTTATCTAAAACACAACATCTAATAGAGTATGCAGAGAAATTGAGAAACACATTTAAAGCAGAAGAAAACTTTACTTCCTTGATAATGGACATCATTTACAAGACTGTATTATAATGGTTGCCGCACAAATTTGACTCGATTACAAAATATAAACGCTGATGAGATAATCGTTCCATACATTACATCCCCCTTTTACAACCAAAATATTCAAACCACCTGCTATCGAGGAAAGTCGAGCCATATTCCTTGGATTGATGTAGAGTCTTCAAAAGAGTAGATTCAAGCCTTCGAGCACACGAGCAAGACTTCAAAACACCTGAGCGTCGCCTTGTTAGATGACACGTTCCTTCTAGTTTGTAGTTCCTGTAGAGAGCGAGGATCAATACATTGCTGTGTACTGGTGAGTGACTAATTAAATTCTACGCTCTCATTTGGTTCAAGAAGTTATGTTGAAGCATGCAATATTTTTAGTGGTCTTTCTAGCCATCCTAGTCAATTTCATGTAAGCAGTTAATAAGGCATAAACAATGTAAGCTACGACAAAACTTATCCACAGCAGCGTGCCATTGCACTATAAAATTTACCATGTTCTTCCTTGTTCAATAGATATTATCATTAAGACAGTGTATATTTATGTGAAGGTCACTGGCAATGTCAATCCATATTGGACTATAGCTGGGTCAGACGACGATCCTTTCAAGGCTGGTAGTGAGCCCTATTTGAAAGCTCCCGAAGCCACTGCTAGCTATGTTCCTCCTAGCTTGAATCGGTTCCTTGGCCTTGGCAACCGTTCGAGGAACTAACTCCCTTATGCACAAGTTGTCCATGACTGTGCTAGACTACTCAAAAACGGTCTACCAATTCATAAGAAACCTAACCATTTTTATCGTGTTTCGCCTTATCATGGCAACAGTTATTCAATGACTCAATCTTTGCTTAACACAGTTCTGTAGCAGGCATAATATAGTAAGCATGGAGCAGTTTATGGCATAACGGTTCTATAGTTGATGTACATAAGAAATCATGTAACAGTTCTATGATCTACTACCATGGAATTAAGCATTTCGATGCATTTACATCTACCATTCATTCATCGCTATCGTCGATCGATTTGAGAACAAGAGGGTCAAGAAGAGAGGTCAAGCCACTTACCGTTGATTGAATGGAAAGAGGGAAAGTGGTTCAGCGCTAAACGTCGCCTATGCGATCACCTGAAATCGCTTAAGCAAACGATCCATACTCTTTCCTGTACTCCAGGATTCGATATGAAGTACGAAGTTCGAAGAACGTAAGCAATGAAATCCATTGAAAACATTCTCAAAAACACATTCAATAAAACCAATGCCAAAGAAGCAAGTGCGGCATGTAAAACAGAGCAGCGGGAGGTATCTCCCGACTTAGCCGCATAATCTATCCTCGAAACGCAGCCCGCTGAATATGGGACTTGATTCCGAAGAAGCCGATCTATAACGAGAAAATGATCTTGAATCAATCAGTCTCGATCAACCAATAGTGATCATGTTTCTTAACCGTGCTTTCAATAATCGATAGCGATGGTGTTTCTTAACCGTGCTCCCCGCGAACGAGGAACGGGGCATGATATTGGGACGGGGCACTACATGGAGTCTTGAATTTCTCTACTTCCTATCATCTCGTATGTTGGCCAACCCAACCGGTCTAACAAACTCTGGTGATTGAGCTATTGCTTAAACCATAGGCTCGCCGTTTGACCATTGCAAATGACCCTCCTGATGGCTTGTTTAAGCTTAGCTTTTTGGTTCAAGATCGTTTTAAACGAGACATAATAGTTATTATATATAGGTTGCGTCCAGAAATTATTAGAAGCCAAATACCTACTTCTGACCCATTGAGCCCATTGAGACTGTCCCTCGAGGAAGCGCCATGCTAATTTGTGTAGCCACATCCAAAAGAGTACATAATGAGTCAATGTCGACTCCTCCCCCTTGTCTTGACACAAGTCCTCCCAAGTAACGGCATGAAAACCTCTCCAACACACAAAGTCTACACAGTGCTTTTCTATTTTGGAGATAGTGGCGATAGGAATAATGATAGCTTGTAGCCAATATATGGTAATATCATGAATAACTGACCGAATGAGCTCTAGCCTTTTTGTAGTCCACCTTTCGTGCTGCAACATCGATTGTCCCCTTCGCCATCGCTCAACAGTGCACCCCCTCACCGTATCTCTCTAGTGGAGTCAACCATCTCTGCTTGATCCCCTTCATCAACATCTCCTTTTCCTTGATGACACCCTACCCGTAGATCACCAAGGTTGCGTATGACAGCCTGGCCTCCTCGAACGCCTGCAGAATCGTGAGCGCCCAATTTATTTACCCCTTGACTCTCTCTCTCTCTCTCTCTCTCTCTCTCTATATATATATATATATATATATATATATACGTGGGGTTGTAGCCTAATGGTTTCAGAGGGGGGGCGGCGGCACGGATAACGCGGGTTTGAATCCCCTTTAAGGAGTTTGTCTCTGACCCGTAGGAAGGACACCCAATTATATATATATATATATATATATATATATATATATATATATATATGTCCGTAGGATTGTAGCCTGATGGTTTCAGAGGGGGGGGCTGGCACATAAGGCATGGGTTTGAATCCCCTTTAAGAAGTTTGTCTCCGACCAGTAGGAAGGACACCCAATTATTATTATTATATATATATATATATATATATATATATATATATATAACATGACAGCGGGAGAGGGGCGATCGAGCGTTCCAAACCCTGGGGGTCCCTCACGTGGGACCCCGGCGCTGGGGTCGGTGGAGCGTCCGACGATGGCATGGCGGGGGCCGGCCTAGCCAAGGGCGGCCCAGGGGACGTCTTCGCACTCGCTGGCGGAGGCGGTGCAGGCGCGCGCGGAGGTGGTGCAGGCGGAAGCGGAAGCGGAGGCGGCGCTGGTGGAGGCTGCGGCAGCCTAGGTGGAGACGGAGGCGGCGGACCCCCAAAACCTGGTGTGGGGGGGCAGCACTGGGGGCGGTAGCCAAGACAGCGGCAGCCTAGTCGGGAGCAAGACGGCCAGAGTAGGCGAAGTCGCCATGGGAGGCTCGTCGGCGGGCAGAGTGGTGGCTCCCTCGCACGATACTGTACCGGGGGGTTCGACGGCGACGACGGGCAATGGTCTCAACGCCGGACGGGACCCAAATCTGACGGGATCGTCGGCTTCCCAACCTGGATCCATGCTTGGATCTCAGGGGAGACAGATGGAGAATAGATGGTGGACGACGGTTACAAGGCAACGTAGTGGTAGGAGTGAGGGCAAGGAGGGCGGTTCGCGTCAAGATATAAATCGAGGTCAGATGCAAACAAAGGCGCGGTTCACCAACAACAGAAGGTCGGGGGTAGGTCCGGGGATGAGAAAGACTCTCAAGGCCTAGGTAGCCCTCCACTCCCGGGGATTATTGCTGGAGGTAGGACGCCGGGGTGGCGACCCAAAGCGACGACGGCGGAGAAAGGGAAAGGGAGTGCTACGGGCATGGGGAGTCTTGGACTAGGGTCCCCTCCCCCTAGTGGCAGCCAATACCCTACGGGGACGTCTTTCCGTCCTGTAGGGAAGTCCTGGGCAGACATCTGCAAGCTAGTAGGACCCAAATGTCCTTCGTCTATGGCGTATGTACAACCAAAGAAGGTAGGGAGTAGCTTATGAGCCTCTTTCCCTGCGGAGGAGATACCATAGGTAACGACATTCTGGAAAAACACGTTGGTCCTATACGTGTTAGAGAATAAGCCCTTCTATGGGCAGATCCGGACATATGCGGCACGCGTTTGGCAGCCAAAGGGTAGCATGGAGGTGTTTGTGAGGGAGAATGGCTTCTATTATGTGAAGTTTGGTCTAGCGGAAGACGTCGCCAGGATTACACAAGGAGGGCCTTGGATGTTTGATGGTCGGCTGATAATACTAAAAGAGTGGACCGCGGAGCTGCATTGTGAGAAGGATGTTCTCAATGCTATCCATGTTTGGATCCGCTTTCCGGAGTTCTCCGTTAGATATTGGAGCATCCCCCTGCTCATGAGGTTTGCTAGCTTGGTGGACAACCCGATTAAGGCTGACGATGCTACAGCCTTTCGATCGAGACTGATGTATGCTCGGATGTTCGTCGAGATCAACGCCAGTGGAGAGCTCCCGAGTATACTGGAGTATGAGGTTCCGTCGGGAGAGGTCCTTACTCAGAAAGTTGAGTATGAATGGATTCCGCCTGCTTGTTCCCACTGCTCTTGTTTTAGGCGCCTCTCCAGTACATGCCCTAATGGAGGACGAAAGACAGTGATCCCTCCAGAGTTTGTCGAGGTACCTGTAGCATCTCGGGTGGTGGAGACTAGAGTGGTCGAGAGGGTAGAGGGTGGTCTTCAGAAGAAGGACCGGCAGATGGAGGATGTCAATGGGCTGGGTCTGACCATCTCAGCTCAGCCGATGCAGCCTAGTGGGATTATGGTTACTTTTTCTGCCCAGAGGAGTATGGTCACCAGAGGCATGACGATGTCGGGGCGAGAGCATCAGAGAGATGGCGGTGTATCCAAGGAGAGAGTTTATAGCAGGAAGAGACATGCTGGCCCTCTACGAGACAGGCACCCTCGGGGGGAAGGCAGCACGCATGGCTACAGTGAGTTGCTTTGTGTGGACAACCCGGCTTGGGCTCTGATGCTCACCCAAATAGCGAGCCAGCATACTACTACTCCTGGCTTGGAGGAGGACATGGCGGCGACGGACGTGGTACCTTCCCCGGGTACTGGTCCAAAAGGGTTTCAGGGGGCCCACCCTCTTAATAATTAATGACGATAATCGCGTGGAACGTCCGAGGTGCATGTTCCTTAGGACGATGGAGAGAGATTTCTGAGGTCTTACGTAGAGAGAAGTGTGACATATCAGTACTTCTGAAAACAAAGATCAAAGGGGAGAGGACACTTTCGTGCCGGACTCCCCCCAATTGGGTCCAGCTTCACAACTTGGCGATATGCGACATGGCGAGGATATGGGTTAGATGGAGTAGCAACAACTAGGACGGGGATCTGGTCCTGATGTCGGAGCAGCTGATTGCTATCTCCTTCTCTAATAAGGGTGGTTTTCGGTTCTTGCTGGGACGGTATATGGCCACAACGACAGGCGGCGTCGGGAGGGCCTTTTGAGGGATATAGCCAGAGTGGCTGCTTCTGCTGACTCTTTGCACCTCCCTCTACTCTTGATGGGTGACTTCAACGCTCTCCTTCACAAAAGGGAGAAGGTGGGAGGCATACCTATTCCAGATCAGATCCTGTATGATTTTCAGAGGTGTCTTCTTCAGTCGGGCCTACAGGACTTGGAGCGAACTGGGCACATATGTACTTGGCATAACAAAGCTGTAAACAACAGAGTTGCTTGTCAGCTGGATAGAGCTATGGGAAATAAGGAGTAGTTTCGCTGCCAAACTCTGCAGTAGAGGGCCTGGCTTGCTGGGACGAGCGATCATTCCCCTATCAGGGTCGGCTTCATAGACCGACCTTCTTGGAAGTCGCGTCCTTTCCGCTACAACAACAGCTGGTTTCTTTCTGGAGGTTACTTAGAGGCTGTTGCCGAGGGTTTTCTGCACCAGTAGGGGGGCACGGCTCAGTACCGCATGGTCCACATCCTCAAGAAGGCTATTCGGAGTTGGGTGAAGAGTCAGCCCAGACCTTCACTGGAAGACAAGGAGGCGGAAGTCAGGGCCATCCAGAACTCAATGCAAACTGATATACTGGATGGGGCCTTAGCGGCACGGGAGAAGGAACTGATTGGGGACCTCGACATCCTCCGGCTGCAGAAGGAGATTAGTGAGGCCCAGCGCGCTAAATGTTCCTAGCTTAAGGAAAGTGACATTTTCTCCAAGTTCTTCTATGATGTGATCCGGACCAGACAACATAGGAATGGCCTCTCCCACCTGCTTGATGGCGAGGGCAAACTGGTTGGAGAGCCGTCGAAGATCCAAGGGGAGGTTGTCAGGTACTACTCAGAGTTATATATTCAGACTGTCTATCTCTCTATGTTTTCGGATATCATCATGAAGGCGGATCCCAACATAGCCCCAGGGTCGAATGGTTTTAGCAGTGGGTTCTATAAATGCCTTGGGATGCCCTGATGATTCCGGTGCTCGAGGCAGTCTAGGAGTTCTTTTCTAAGGAAAAGTTGCTGATGGAGCTTAATTATACTTTCCTGACCCTTGTGCCGAAGAAAGAAGGAGCGACCTTGCTGACGGACTTTCGGCCTATAGCATGCTGTAATTATCTTTACAAAATAATTACGTACCTTATGTGCCGGCGCATGGTGGGGATTATGCAGGACCCGGTCTCTCTGAACCAGGCGGCTTTTATAAAGGGGAGATCGATTACAGAGGACACTTGTCATGGAGTACTTCACCTGCCTTATCGATATGGTGGTTCACAGTGGACGGCTGGTCCCGTTGTTCAAGAGGATCGAGCCCCCTGTTACTCACCTCATCTATGCTGACGACCTCCTGGTCTTCCTCCAGCCCTCTATGGAAGGAAAAACCACGATCTCTAGGATTATGGGAGATTTGGAAAAACTAACAGGACTTCAACTTAACCGAGAGGAGTCGTGTCTACTTCAGCTCCCTCTGCTCTATGAAGGAGGAACGTGCGGAAGCTCTGGGCGTTGATATGAGCAATCTTCCGGTGAAATATCTAGGGGTGCCTCTGATATTATGCGCGAGATCTAAATTGTCACAGTCTGGTGGAGTATGCTCAGAGGAGGGTCGAAGGGTAGCAGGCTGTTGGCATGTCGTTTGGTGGGCGCATTGAGCTAGTTAGATCGGTCATCTCGGCTCTGGCACTTTTCTGGCTCCAGTCTATTCTAGTTCCTGTAGCCATCATCCGAAAAGTGGAGAGCATCTGCGCCAACTTCATTTGGAGAGGGGATATGCATGCGATCTCTTGGGAGCAGCTCTGCCGCCCTCGGAAGGAGGGAGGAGGGAGGGGTGGGGCTTAGACCCATGTTGTCTATCAGGGAGGCCTCTGGTTTGAAGCTGGCATGGAGGTTCATCAAAGGTGGGTCGCTATGGGCTGATTGGATGTACAGTCGGTATGTGAAGAGGGGCAACTTCTGGACCTGCTCCCTCAACAACAACCACTCTGTCACTTTCAAGCATATTCTGCGCCACAGAACTGTACTCAAATTATCTATCAGGAGGACTATGAGGGATGGAGCTGGGACTGACCTCTGGCGGGATCCATAGTTAGAGCGCCAATCATTGATTGAGATACTGGGCGACCGGACTCACAGGGAGGCTGGTAGGGGGTTGACCTGCCAGCATATAATCAGAAATGGAGAGTGGAGACCAGAGGTCTACCGCCATACCGTAGAGCTTGGAGAGGCTATTTGCACGGTTGGTATTGATCCGGACCAGCCGTCGGATAGTTGGACCTCGGATCCGTCGGGAGCTCTGGAGGCACTGGGAGTTCTGTTTCAATAGCTACTACAACCTTGTGCGCCGTACATCCCCTATTAGCACGGACTATGACTTCATCTGCTGCAAGGGCCTGGCCCGCAAGATGCAATTGTGTGTCTTCCGGTTGCTGCTTGGTCGTCTGCTGACGACGGACAGACTCATCTCTTTTGGGATCCAAGTCCCCATCCCGAAGTGTGTACTGTGTGAAGACACTTGTTCTTTGAGTGTGAGGTGTCCTGGTATATCTGGATTGAGCAGTGCCGCAGAGCGCTGGGAGGATGTGGCACAGGCAGAGAGATTGGAGCCATCATTACCGGGATCCGAGATCGCAGAGGGAGGGGGCAGGTTTGGTTCAAGACTGCCAGATTATGGCTTGCAGCCTCCGTCTGGCATGTTTGGAAGGAACAGAACCGACGGATTTTCGAGGGGCTAACCACCCCTCCTATAGGCATTCTTCATAATATAGAATTTGATGTAACTGTTATGGCACCTTAAATGGGCGGGAGACTATCCCCGATTGTATGATTGTTGTGTTGATTTTGGAATAAAATTTACCGTTTTTCCAATATATATATATATATATATATATATATATATATATATATATATATATATATATATTGGAATAAGGGTAAATTTTATTCCTCGCACACTGCGGTAAAGGTATTACAATACACTAAAATCACAACTTCTCATGTCCCAATTTTAATGTTATGGGACCATTACTGATACATCGAATTCTATGTTATGTAGAATACCAATAGAAGGGGTAGTCAGGCCTTCGAAAATACGTCTGTTCCGCTCCTTCCAGATGTGCCAAACTGAAGCTGCGAGACGGACTCTGGCTCTTCTGGCCCACCCCGGATCCCTGCCTTTGTGATCTCGGATCCAGCTAAGAATGCTCCTGATGTCTCTGTCCATACCAACTCCCCCTCTTAACTCCACGCACTGCTCAGCCCAAATGTGCCAGGACGTCGGATATTCAAAGAAGAGATGCCCCATAGATTCGTCCACCCCATTACATAGCACACACTTGGCATCTGGAATCTGCATCCCAAACCTGAGAAGTCTGTCTCTCGTCATCAATCTATCCCGCAGAAGTCTGTAGGCACACAGTTGCATTTTTCGGGCAATCCCCTTACCCCAAATGAAGTCCACCTCCTCAGCCCGGTCGTGGTGAGTCCGTACCATGTCATAGCAGCTACGAAAGCAGAATAGTCCTGGCCCTCCACCCGAACCTGGGCCAGCCCAGCTTCAGGAGTCCTCATGCTGGCTATCGTCAATAGTAATCTGGCGTATCTCCTCGGCTAGCTGAGCTGTATAAGGATATCCTTCTGGCCTCCATATCCCATCTCTGATGATTCGGCTGCATGTGAGCCCCATGCCCGCCTCTCTGTCCAGCTGTCCTCCCAAAATCTCCAGCAGTGTCACGACCCGATCCCAACTAAAGGGGTCGAACCGGATCATGCCCAGCCTGCACCGTTGTTGAGACGGCGGCAGTAAGCTGTTCAGTAGCAGGTAACCATACAACAACACTATATTTGTCACAACTCAACATCGAGAATTTAAAACTTTATTAAACTTTTACAATTAAATAAAAATACAACTTAAACCATTTTCTACATACATCATGAATAAAAGAAAACTCTAGGCAAACAGCTCATCAGTCTCGAATTCCTCGTCTTCTAGTTGGGACCTTGGAAATATCCCGGAACAAAACCTCATCAGTGATACCTAAAATGTTGGGTCTCCAGTCAGGAGGGAGCAAAGTACAATTCATGCTAATTTAAAACAGTTAAAGTAAATAATAGAATCATGCAGTTTTAAACAGTTTGAAGAAAGAATAGTTTTCAGCGGTAAAACAGTGTGATTTGAACAGGCAATGAATTATGACCGGCTTGGGATGTACAGTAGTATCCTAGCGATACGATATGGCTTATCCCCGTGTGTAAGAGGGGTAAGCTAATACAGTTACAGTAGTTACAGTTGGCTTTGGTCATAATCATTACTCTATTCCCCCAGTCCCAATCAGTACAGTAGTCACAATCAGTACTCTCCGAGAGAGTTTCGTGTTTGCATCGTGGTTTAAACATGCAGTAAAACGATTATAGAAATAACTGTAAAACTAACAAAAACTATACTTGCCTCAGGAAAATGACTGGAGAGATGAGTTGGTACCGAGGAGGAACGTCAGGTATGTCTTCGAGTTCCTACAGTTGAGAACTCGACTTAGATCCGCTGTATAACCAAGCTAAGTGTGCTAGTTGCAATCTCTAGTAACAAGTCCTAGTCCAATTTTAGTTATTTAATTAACCAAACACAGAAAAAACACGGTTATTAAGTGCGTTGATTTAATACGAGGTAAAACGATTATTTAACTTTGAATTCGGAAAAACTCGTCGCTGCCAGGTTATTTATGAAAACTTGGTAAATTTTTATAAAATATAATATAAAACTAATTTTCTTATTTAGTGAGAAATACGTGATTTTTATTTAATAATAAACTCGTCAATTTTAGGTGAGAAAACAATAGTTAATTTTATACGAAAAAAATACCTTTTTAATCATTTTAATCGTTAAACATTAAAAACTCGTAAAACCAGAAAGGCAAGGAATCTAAGCTAATTACAGTCACAGACCAGCCAGCTGTGCTTATGCCCATTACAATTTATTTACATAAATTGAAATAAGAATAAACTGCCGTTAGTCCTAACTGAAAATATTAAATAAATGTAAACAGAATAAATAATAAAATAATGATAAATCATAAGTCTCAGATAATGGTCCGATCCTCATTTTTGGCTAATTGCCTCAACGTCCGGGCGGGGCCGGTATCGTTTGCACTTAGCCGGGTCCATTGACCGATACGGTCGTCACCCAAAAATAAATATCAAATAAATTTCAAAAATTATTTTAAATTCATTTTGAAAATAATTCAGGATTTACGGAAAAATCGGGCAGCATCTCCTCTGTTTTTGGTCAACCCAAAAACTGGGAAATTGGCGCCGATAATTCCTGCAAGTCCCAAACCAGGGAAAAACCCACACTTTATATATAAAATATCCACAGCCAGTCCACAGAATAATCGGGACGACCCGAAATAATTTCGGAAGTCCGATTCCAAATCCACAAATCACAGAACGTTCCCGGAAATTTCCAGAAACTAAAACATACCAAAAACCATTCCCGAAATATTCCGGGAATCCAAAATAACTCACAGGACTTTTCCGAAAGTCCCGAAAATTACGACGTCGCTAAAACCGAATTCCCAAAGGGAACCGGGGACCATTTTCATCATCGACAAATAATAAAATAGCGGGACAGGGGGTTATACCTCGGGTTGCTCGGCTAGAGCTCTCAGATGTAAAAATAGAAAGAATAGAAAGGTAGCTCCAAATCAGCGAACAAATTCCCGAAATAGCGCTGAAAATCAACGTCGTCGATGCAACGCCGTAACTCCAGAAATAGGGCACGGCAGAACCAACCAGGGAACTCGCCAAATGGCAGCGAGCTTGGGGCGAGGTCGGCGAAGGGAGTTGGCCGGGACAGCGGCTAGGGCACGCTGTCGGGCGGAGACAGGGCCAAAGGGCGCTCGGGGAGCGCTGGTCGGCGGACGCGGGTGGCCGCGCGGGGTGGCCGGACGGGAACGGTCGGGCGCGCTGTCGCTGGAGGGGCTGGCGCACGGGCGTGCGCCGGAGTCAGCGCTGGTGGCCGGGGCTGTCGGCGGCTAGGGCTAGGGTCGCCGGAGTCGAGGGCAGCACGGGGGCGGTCCTGGACGGCGGGGTCGCGCGGATCGGAGGAGGCGCGAAGGGGGTCGGCCAAGGGTGGTCGACGGTCGGGCGGCGCCGAAAGGGGGCGCGGGTTTGGGGGGTTGGTGAAGAGGGTTTGGAGGAGTGGTTACTCTCTGTGAATGGGAATTGGTGAGGGTGAAGTTTGGGGAATGATAGAGAAGAGGGGGTTTTATAGGAAAGGGAAGAGTGGGGGTTACCTAGAGGGGGAGGTGAACGGCCAGCCGGGAGGTGGACGGGCGCCGGTGTAATGGCGGTGGCGGCGGTGTACGTTCGGGAGGGAAGTGAGGGGTCGGGTGAGTAAATGAAAAAGTTGTTCTTCCTAAACGTAATATGCTGGAATGAGCAAAAAAAAGGTTTCTAATGTTTAGTTTAGATAAGCTTGAATGGGACCTTGTTATACGAAAGTAGTTGTGAGCACTGGACCATACTAAGTTGAGTTGGATCCAGATATTTGTGTGCAGTATTGGGTTATGGGCTGTTGGCCTTAACATATAGGTTTTGTTGTTAAAAAAATTTCTTTTCTTAAAAAAATACTAGAGTAATTCAAAAATAAATTTGTGCTCGGAAATGGGTTCGGGACAGTGCCAGACAACCAAAAAAAATCCAATATTTAAAAAAATAATATTTTTTTAATCTAACTAAAATAAACACGATATTAATTAATTAGAAAATTACGGATTTTGACAAAAAAAAATCTAAAATTTCCAAAAATAATAATTTTCTAAAAATGCATTTCTTAAATTAACAATTTTAATAATGATATTAATAATTAGCTAATTAAACTAAAAGTTACGGGTTTCCCAACCTTCCCTCCTTAGAAAATTTCGTCCTCGAAATTAAAGGCATGATAGGAGAATCAAACAGGTACGGGTACTACACTCGTAACTCAGGTCCAACAATAAGAATTTTCAAAGCAGTCGTGGATGATACGGTTTAGGGACAAATTTCATTTATGATATCATCCATGTAGAAAATACAGAAGCGAACCAAAGTACACGAGGTTGATCAGACCATCATGCACCGGTCCTGATTAGACAATATTTTAGTGGGTGCACCCAATAAAATACCATCATGATCAAGCTTGATAAAGAGATAGCTTGCAAAACTAGGCTGACTTAGCAGCATCAGTCAAGTTTAGAACGAAAAGATAAGAAGTAGGAGTTTAAGTGATGGCTCAAATTCTGATCTTCTTCTTACCTCTGACTACGCTTGCAACTGGTTTCTCTGGCACTGAAAGGTTGAGTCCAATCTTCAGCTCTGAATTATCCAATATGGGACTCGGATCCGGAATGTAACGTCTGAGCTGGCTCAACTTTCCTGCTCTGCTAACACTGATCGTTCCTCTGGTAGGAGAAAATCTTCACAAAAGACGCTATCTCCTTCTTCAACTCCACTGATTGACGATGCTAACTTGGTAGTTGTTGTAAGGAAACTCTACCAATTTTAAATGATCTTCTCCAAGACCCTCCAATTTCCAAAACACAAGATCTAACATATCTTCAAGCGTCTGGATTATCTTCTTTGATTGTCCGCCGGTTTGTACTCCATAAATCCGGTAGGGGTGCCTCTCGTACAATGCTGCCAACTTCTCGGTAAATGAACTAACCTTGAAGGGAATAAAGTATGCTGACTTAGTCAGTCGGTCCACTATAATCCAATTGGTGCCCTTCCCTCCTTGGGAACAAGGCAATCCTTACTCAAAGTTCATTGTTATAGGCTTCTACTTCCACTCCGAATTGTCCAGCGGCTGCAACAAACTTGTTGTTCTCTTGCTAAATTCCTCATGTTGACAAATTCACATCTAATCCCATACCTGGAATTGTCCTTCTTCATTCCATATCACCAATCAATGGAGGCATATTCCGATACATCTTATTAGCTCCTGAATATATAGAATACTGCGACTGGTGCATTTCTTTCATCAACTCGTTCCTCCGTTTGTCAGCCGATACGCAAAGCCTCGTACCATTCTTCAGAGTTCCACTGCTGATCAATTTAGAAACCCTCAAGTGTTCCTGCCAACACTTGATCTCTAAACCTGCAAAGTGCCTCGTTTTGAAACTACGTCCTCTTGATTTTGTCCATCAGCCTCGAACTTCATCAATACTGAATCAGCATCCAGCTTCGTCCTTCTATCTCTAGGTAGTATAACCTCCAGTCCAAGCTTCTTGACGTCTTCTAGTAGGTGCCACTCCTTGGTTAAGAACATCGCCACTGGGTATCGACTAAGTGTATCAGCGATCATATTAGCCCTACCCGGGTGGTATAGTGGGTCGATGTTGAAATCCTTCATCAGCTTCAGCCATCTTCTTTGTCTAACATTCAGCTCTTTCTGAGTGAAGACATATTTCAGACTTTTGTAGTCCGTATATATTTTCACTCCCTTTTCCATAAAAATCATGCTTCCATAGCTTCAAAGTAAAGATAATTGCAGCAAATTCCAAATTAGGTGTGGGATAATTCTTCTCATGAGTCTGTAGTTGTCTAGATGTGTAAGCAATTACTTTCCCATATTGTTGAAGAACGCAACCCAGTCCTTTTTCAGAGGCATTACTGTAAATTGAGAAACCACCGGTTCCTGCGGGTAGCGCAAGGATTGGTGTAGTGGTAGGTCTCTTCTTCAGCTCCTCAATGCCGCCTGGCAATCTTTCGTCCAGATGAACTCTTCATTCTTCCAAGTGAGCTTCGTCATCGGCTCAGAAATCTTGGCGAAATCTTTCACGAACTTCTGATAGTAGCCAGCCAAGTTCAAGAAACTTCCGAATTGAACTTGGGGTATACCACCTTCAACAGCAGCTATCTTCCATCGAAATTTCTTCTCTTGACAACATGGCCAAAAATCCACCTTGTCAAAGAAAATCCACGTTCAGATAACTTACCATAAAACTTCTTTTTCTTCAAAGTTTCCAAAACTTTCCTCGGATGTTCTTCATGCTCTTCTTCAGTCTTCGAATATATCAGAATGTTATCTATGGAGAAGATAAACTGATTCAAATACTCATGAAAGACTCTGTTCATGAGATTCATGAACACAGTAGGAGCATTTCGTCAGTCCAAACGACATGACCAAGAATCCATACTTGGTGTTGAATGCCGTCTTGGGAATGTCCTCTTCCCTGACCTTGATCTAATGGTGATCAGGTCAATCTTCGAAAACACCTTAACTCCACTCAAATTGATCAAACAGATCATCAATCCAGAAAAAGGTACTTGTTCTTGAGTGCCCGATAGTCGACGCACATCCGTATTGTTCCATCCTTCCTGGGCACAAACAAGATAGGTGTTACCCAGGGTGAAGCTCCGTCTCGAATGAATCCTAGAGCCTTCATTGATCTGGTCCTTCATCTTCTTGGCCTCCTTAAGGTTGACTCTGTAGCATCCCTTATAAATAGGAGAGAGCCGGGAACTAGGTCAATAGTGAACTCTATGTCTAGATCTGGGGTAATCCGGAAAAACTATCAGGGAAACATCTACCATAAAGGTGTAACTAAGAAGTTTATTCATGTGGAGAATTTACAGCAAAAACTCTCATGATTGATCTAAGGACATCCGGGTACAACTTCTTATAACAATAGATAATGCTACTCAGCAGTCCTAGGTATTAATCTTCATGGCTCTGAATCTTGCATGAGCAGTCTCCAACTGCTTCATCTTCTATGAACCTCGAGTCTGCATCATGCCTTATTGTAGGAGGCAAGGTCTGCTGGATAGGAAGAGAGTCCCTAGGTTGTGGCATAACAGGTGCAACTGGGATAGGTACTCTGGTATGATGGAAAGATAAGGGGCAATCCTTTACCCGATATTCAGCAGATCCACATGCTAAACATTTCCCAATCTCTTACGACAAATATTGGCTTGGTGACCAGTCCTTTTACAGTAGTCACAAACCAATAGCTTCTTACGATATAACTGCTGGATAGGGCTCAAAATGTCTTCTAGATTCAGGGGTATTCCTCCTAGGGCGAGGTTCTGATCCAACTTGGTTTAAGATAGCCAAGGCTACATCATTGACGTTCTTCATGTCTTCTCTCGTGATATTCATCTGTTCCTGCTGGGCTTCATCTTGAGCTTTCTGGAACTCCAGGATTTCTCGAAATAGGGCAACCATTTGGGAGGTGTTTGCTGGTACTGGTGGAGCAACAGGAATGGATACTCCACCAAGGAAATGCAAGTTTGAGAGGAGGTAGGAATCGCTAGTGTAGTGAAAACTTCACTGGATGCATTATGGGAATGGTCAATCAGCTGCAAGGGAATAAACCCTGGACTTGGTTGAGGAGATGGGGTATGATCCGGAGATGACACCTCATCGCCAGCAGGATTGGTCTTGTCAATGGTCATTCTCTGGATGGTTTAGGATGCAATCATAAGCAAGGTATCCTACCAGTCTATAATCAAACAAAAATATTTATTTATAATATATTTCGGTCCTATGTTGTGACAAATTGATGTTCTAGTGTTCTAATTGTTTCTAGGTATGTTTTCCTAAGTTGTTGTTTTGACCTGCATGGGCCACCACTAAAAACATGTCACGATCCGATCCCAACTAAAGGGGTCGAACCGGATCATGCCCAGCCTGCACCGTTGTTGAGACGGCGGCAGTAAGCTGTTCAGTAGCAGGTAACCATACAACAACACTATATTTGTCACAACTCAACATCGAGAATTTAAAACTTTATTAAACTTTTACAATGAAATAAAAGATACAACTTAAACCATTTTCTACATACATCATGAATAAAAGAAAACTCTAGGCAAACAGCTCATCAGTCTCGAATTCCTCGTCTTCTAGTTGGGACCTTGGAAATATCCCGGAACAAAGCCTCATCAGTGATACCTAAAATGTTGGGTCTCCAGTCAGGAGGGAGCAAAGTACAATTCATGCTAATTTAAAACAGTTAAAGTAAATAATAGAATCATGCAGTTTTAAACAGTTTGAAGAAAGAATAGTTTTCAGCGGTAAAACAGTGTGATTTGAACAGGCAATGAATTATGACCGGCTTGGGATGTACAGTAGTATCCTAGCGATACGATATGGCTTATCCCCGTGTGTAAGAGGGGTAAGCTAATACAGTTACAGTAGTTACAGTTGGCTTTGGTCATAATCATTACTCTATTCCCCCAATCCCAATCAGTACAGTAGTCACAATCAGTACTCTCCGAGAGAGTTTCGTGTTTGCATCGTGGTTTAAACATGCAGTAAAACAATTATAGAAATAACTGTAAAACTAACACAAACTATACTTGCCTCAGGAAAATGACTGGAGAGATGAGTTGGTACCGAGGAGGAACGTCAGGTATGTCTTCGAGTTCCTACAGTTGAGAACTCGACTTAGATCCGCTGTATAACCAAGCTAAGTGTGCTAGTTGCAATCTCTAGTAACAAGTCCTAGTCCAATTTTAGTTATTTAATTAACCAAACACAGAAAAAACACGGTTATTAAGTGCGTTGATTTAATACGAGGTAAAACGATTATTTAACTTTGAATTCGGAAAAACTCGTCGCTGCCAAGTTATTTATGAAAACTTGGTAAATTTTTATAAAATATAATATAAAACTAATTTTCTTATTTTAGTGAGAAATACGTGATTTTTATTTAATAATAAACTCGTCAATTTTAGGTGAGAAAACAATAGTTAATTTTATACGAAAAAAAAACCTTTTTAATCATTTTAATCGTTAAACATTAAAAACTCGTAAAACCAGAAAGGCAAGGAATCTAAGCTAATTACAGTCACAGACCAGCCAGCTGGGCTTATGCCCATTACAATTTATTTACATAAATTGAAATAAGAATAAACTGCCGTTAGTCCTAACTGAAAATATTAAATAAATGTAAACAGAAATAAATAATAAAATAATGATAAATCATAAGTCTCAGATAATGGTCCGATCCTCATTTTTGGCTAATTGCCTCAACGTCCGGGCGGGGCCGGTATCGTTTGCACTTAGCCGGGTCCATTGACGATACGGTCGTCACCCAAAAATAAATATCAAATAAATTCTGAAAATCATTTTAAATTCATTTTGAAATAATTCAGGATTTACGGAAAAATCGGACAGCATCTCCTCTGTTTTTGGTCAACCCAAAAACTGGAAAATTGGCGCCGATAATTCCTGCAAGTCCCAAACCAGGAAAAAACCCACATTTTATATATAAAATACACAGCCAGTCCACAGAATAATCGGGACGACCCGAAATAATTTCAAGTCCGATTCCAAATCCACAAATCACAGAACGTTCCCGGAAATTTCCAGAAACTAAAACATACCAAAAACCATTCCCGAAATATTTCGGGAATCCAAAATAACTCACAGGACTTTTCCGAAAGTCCCGAAAATTACGACGTCGCTAAAACCGAATTCCCAAAGGGAACCGGGGACCATTTTCATCATCGACAAATAATAAAAATAGCGGGACAGGGGGTTATACCTCGGGTTGCTCGGCTAGAGCTCTCAGATGTAAAAATAGAAAGAATAGAAAGGTAGCTCCAAATCAGCGAACAAATTCCCGAAATAGCGCTGAAAATCAACGTCGTCGATGCAACGCCGTAACTCCAGAAATAGGGCACGGCAGAACCAACCAGGGAACTCGCCAAATGGCAGCGAGCTTGGGGCGAGGTCGGCGAAGGGAGTTGGCCGGGACAGCGGCTAGGGCACGCTGTCGGGCGGAGACAGGGCCAAAGGGCGCTCGGGGAGCGCTGGTCGCGGACGCGGGTGGCCGCGCGGGGTGGCCGGACGGGAACGGTCGGGCGCGCTGTCGCCGGAGGGGCTGGCGCACGGGCGCGCGCCGGAGTCAGCGCTGGCGGCCGGGGCTGTCGGCGGCTAGGGCTAGGGTCGGAGTAGAGGGCAGCACGGGGGCGGTCCTGGACGGCGGGGTCGTGCGGATCGGAGGAGGCGCGAAGGGGGTCGGCCAAGGGTGGTCGACGGTCGGGCGGCGCCGAAAGGGGGCGGGTTTGGGGGGTTGGTGAAGAGGGTTTGGAGGAGTGGTTACTCTCTGTGAATGGGAATTGGTGAGGGTGAAGTTTGGGGAATAATAGAGAAGAGGGGGTTTCATAGGAAAGGGAAGAGTGGGGGTTACCTAGAGGGGGAGGTGAACGGCCAGCTGGGAGGTGGACGGGCGCCGGTGTAATGGCGGTGGCGGCGGTGTACGTTCGGGAGGGAAGTGAGGGTCGGGTGAGTAAATGAAAAAGTTGTTCTTCCTAAACGTAATATGCTGGAATGAGCAAAAAAAAAAGGTTTCTAATGTTTAGTTTAGATAAGCTTGAATGGGACCTTGTTATACGAAAGTAGTTGTGAGCACTGGACCATACTAATTACTAAGTTGAGTTGGATCCAGATATTTGTGCAGTATTGGGTTATGGGCTGTTGGCCTTAACATATAGGTTTTGTTGTTAAAAAAATTTCTTTTTAAAAAAATACTAGATTAATTCAAAAATAAATTTGTGCTCGGAAATGGGTTCGGGACAGGGCCAGACAACCAAAAAAATCCAATATTTAAAAAATAATATTTTTTTAATCTAACTAAAATAAACACGATATTAATTAGAAAATTACGGATTTTGACAAAAAAATCTAAAATTTCCAAAAATAATAATTTTCTAAAAATGCATTTCTTAAATTAACAATTTTAATAATGATATTAATAATTAGCTAATTAAACTAAAAGTTACGGGTTTCACAAGCAGGGATCTGGAATCCAACCAAGGATCAAGCCAGAGATCAGTGGTTTTCCCATCTTTCATGCTCCTGCAGATAGCGGTCTGAAGAACTGACCTACACCTCAGAATAGCCTTAAAAGTGACCGAAAAATTATTGTCTATCCTGCAGGCCCAGAAGTTTGTCCGCCTTAGATATCTGTTCGCCATCCACTCCGCCCAAAGCGACCCCACCTGATGAATCTCCTGGCCATCTTCACACCAGCTGCCTTCCTAACTGCACGCAGAGGCCGCAACCCCACTCCACCTTCCTCCCGAGGACGACATAGCTGGTCCCAAGCGATCGTATGAATCGCTCCCCTCCAAATGAAGTCAGCACAGATGGACTCCACTTTCCGAATAGTGGCCGTCGGGATCTGGATAGACTGGAGCCAGAAAAATTATTGTCTATCCTGCAGGCCCAGAAGTTTGTCCGCCTTAGATATCTGTTCGCCATCCACTTCGCCCAAAGCGACCCCACCTGATGAATCTCCTGGCCATCTTCACACCAGCTGCCTTCCTAACTGCACGCAGAGGCCGCAGCCCCACTCCACCTTCCTCCCGAGGACGACATAGCTGGTCCCAAGCGATCGTATGAATCCCTCCCCTCCAAATGAAGTCAGCACAGATGGACTCCACTTTCGAATAGTGGCCGTCGGGATCTGGATAGACTGGAGCCAGAACATCGTGATGCCAGCAATAATCGATCTCACCAACTCAATCTGTCCGCCAAATGATAGACCCGCAGCCTGCCAGCCTTCCACTCCTCGAGCAAAATCCATCAATGTGACAATCCTGCTCTCTGGCGTAGTTGACCGTCAGCGGGACCCCCAACTATTTCACTGGGAGCTCGCCTTTCTCCACTCCCAGAGCGAAAGCTCTCTCCTCCTTAAGCGTGCATCGGGAACTGAAGTAGACTGTTCTTCTTTCTATTTAACTGCAGTCCAGATAACCTCCCGAACTCCTCCATAATGTCTGAGAGCGCACTCATGCCCCGCCATATGACCCAGGTGCACTATGTCCTCCCACAAGGACTCGCGAAGTCTCCGATCATTGTGCCCGTATACGGCATCCAGGATGAAGCGAAACCCCCCTTTGTTCTCAAAAGAAATGCCAATGAGTTGTTCCGACTTTTGGATCTGCACCCCTCCCAGCTATCTCGGTTCCACCTAACCCAGATCCTTGCCATATCGCAAAGATCTAAGTTGTGAATATGGTCCCAGTTTGTCGGAGTCCGACGCGAAAGCATCGCGACCCCTCTGATCTTCGTCTCCAGCAAAATAGCTATGTCACACGCCTCTCTCCTCAGAACTCCTCTAATCTCTCTCCAGCGTCCAATGGAACACCCCTCCCTAATGTTCCAGGCTATGACCGATATTAATTAATAAATGAGGGGTCCCCCTGAAACTCGTCTGGATCGACAATCGAGGGAAGTGTCTCATCCGTCTGATCAATGTCTGCGTCCACCATGGAGGAAGGAGCAAGGTGTGCCTGAATCCTGCTAATGGTAAGGGCCCAGTCAGGATTGGCCTCAGTTTGGTCGTCCAGATCCCTCACCTGGGGGATATCATCCAGCGTGGCCGGAGCATGTCTTTTCCTACTGCTGTATACCATGATCGTCGGTGGGGCTTCCAATACCTTCTGACTGCTGCCAGCCGCGCTCATACCCCTGGTCACCATGTTCCTCTGTGGCCTGAAAGTGACCAACGTGCCCTGCGTACTCTCCTGTCTCTGCGGGGATCCTGTCTCCAGCCTCCTGTCGACCTCTATCACCGTGTCCTCCTCATATGTTCGCCTGTCGACGTCTCCCCAGGTAAGTGGCTGGGAGCCGCCTCCGTCCCGGATACCTCCGTCTGAGCCGCCTGTGGCCTAACGGCCTCCTTCCCTTATACTTGCAAGCACTAGTAGCGTGCCCAAAGCACTCACAGTAGGAGCACATGGGGGGAACCCAGTCATACTCCACCGACTGTGTCAGAATCTTCCCGGACGGTACCTGATATTCCAGCATACTCGGCAATTCCGAGCCCCTTGATCTCCACAAAGACCCTGGCATACATCAGTCTGGTGCGGAAAGTAGTAGCCTCATCCGCCTTGATCGGTTTTCCCACTAGGCTGGCGTCTCATGAGGAGCGGGAGCTCCAATACTTCACTGGGAACTCTGGGAATCGGATCCATATATGAATACATTCAGTACCTCCTTCTCACATCTCAGCTCTGGCGTCCACTCCTTCTATGATGGGCCTCCCATCAAATGACCAGGGCCCTCCCTGCAAAATCCTGGTCACATCCTCCGCAAGTCCGAATTTAACATAGTAAAATCCATTCTCCCGGGAGAAGAATTCCATGCTGCCTTTGGGTCTCCAGACTCTCCGCATATCCTTGGATTTGGCCATAAAACGGCTTGTTCCTAACACATACAACACCAATGTGTTCTTCCAGAAGTCTGTAACCTCCGCTATTTTCTCTGCGGGGAAGTATGCCCGTAGCCCTCCTCCGACCGTCATCGGTGTAACAAATTCCATCGACAATGGGCTCTTCGCCTCCATTGGCGTGCATACCTCCTTCCAGGACCGAGGCCTCTGCTCCTCTGTGTGAGTCCTGGTTAGAGGGATCGCAGGTCCCGGGCTTTGTCTACCGGCATCAACAGCAATGTCCTTTGCCTTCTCTGCCGCCGTCGCCTTTGGCCGCCATCCCGACATTGTGCGCACCGTACCTCCCCCTCGGCGACGGCGATCCACTGTGCCTATCGATGGGCGATTCCCATAATTCCCAGGTCCCGCCCGACCCAAGAGAGTCTGGGACCCTCGTCGCCCTCCTGCCCGTCGTCTCACCACCGTCTGCCAGCCTGCATCTCCAGTCCTGTCTACCCCGGCTCAGATCCCGAACCAAACTCGAATACCTGGGCCGTAGACCCCGACCCTCCCCACCTGGGGGGTCCCACCTCCCGCACCTGACCCGCCCTCTTGGGGAGGTCCCACCACCACCTGCGCCGTCCCCTCCCCCCCCCCCCCGCCTGGGGGGTCCCACTAGTCCCGCCCGACCCCCCCCCACCGCCTGGGGGGGTCCCATCGCCGCCGCCGCCGCCGGTCAGGAGGGGGCCGCCCGCCCCCCCCCCCCCCCCCCCCCCCCCCCCCCCCCCCCCCCCCCCCCCCCCCCCCCCCCCCCCCCCCCCCCCCCCCCCCCCCCCCCCCCCCCCCCCCCCCCCCCCCCTCCTTCCCTCTGTTCCGCCTCCCTCCCCCCGCGAGTGGATCTGGGGAGGGGGAGGCATGGTAGCCGCCAGAGAGAGAAACCCTAGCAGAGCTCTTCATTTTTTTTATTATATATATATATATATATATATATATATATATATATATATACTAAGGGAGGTGAGGTGCCACCCACAGTGAGGTGGCTATATGTCACCCCCTCATGCTATCATCATGCACTTGCACACTTTTCGGTGCATGTTGATAGCATGGGAGGGTGACACATAGCCACCACCCCTTCTCTCTCTCTCTCTCTATAATATAATAATAGATATATTATATATATATATATATATATATATATAATATAAAATAGGAAAACTTAGATGGTGAAACTTTTGAATTCCGAAAATACCCTTACATACTTATACTAATTAAAAATAGTTCATTAATTTTAATATGGACAACTTAGTAATTAGGTAGACTACCATTTGGTCTTCCTAAAGAGTCTTCCTAAACTGATTAAGAAATGTTAAAATACGTGCAAGGCACGTGCACATATGCTAGTATATATAATCATGATAATTCTAAATGTCTGATGTATATGCTCTTGACTTGATATAGCTCACACATCCCGCCCCGAATGGCTCACTCGTACAACCCAGCTCGAAGGCCTTATATCACTCGGCCCATAGGCCCAATCACTTGCCCCGTAGGCCCATAACTTAGCCCAAAAGCCCGTTCCCACCCAGTCCGAAGGCCTATTCCTTCGCTCGGTCCTTTGGCATGCTGCTCCTGCCCAGCCCGAAGGCCCAATGCTCCTACCCGGGCCGAAGGTTCCTACCATTTAATTACTAAATGGAAGGAACAAAACTCCCCCTAGCTTGAACTCGGGTAGATGGGGAGAATGCCCCTACCCTAGCCACTTGAGCTAGAGATGATTGAACCCGGGTCAAGGAATACGCGTTGCATGTAAATTTCCAGAGAGAGAACATGGGCACAAAGAGAGAGAGTAGGTTATGACAGTTTTAGATTAGTATGGAAGTTTGAGTTAGTGGGTAAGTAATGAATATTATCCACAAATAATGACAATTTTTAGGCAAGAAAATGCTTTACCAAACAATTAGTGATACCCCTTATATATATATATATATATATATATATATATATATATATATTATATATATTGCACATCGAGTCGTGGTGTACTGGTAACACCACCATGCACCGGGGGTGAGGGCCGGGTTCGAGCCCTCCCTCCCACGGAGGTGGCTGGGTGGCGGTGGCCACGGCCTCCGGGCCAAGGTCGGATGGATATAATATTATATATAATATATATATATATATATATATATATATATTGAAAAAATGGTAAATTTTATTCCAAAATCAGCCCAAACAATCGTACAATCATACAATCAGGAATGGTCGCCCACCCTTCAGGTTTCCATAACAATTTTATCGAATTCTATATTATGTAGAATTCCTATAGGAGGGGTGGTTACCTCTCAAAAATGCGTCGGTTTCGTTCCCTCCAGACATGCCAGACAGAAGCTGCGAGCCGTACTCTGGCGGTCTTGAACGAAACCGGCCCTCTCCTTCTGCGATCTCGGATCCCAGTGATGATATCTCCAATCCCCCGGCCTGTATCACATCCTCCCAGCGCTCTGCGGCTTTGCTCAGTCCAGATAGACCATGACACCTCACACTCAAAGAACAAGTATCGCATACACTCATTGTCCACATCACAGAGCATACACTCGGGTTGGGCAACTGGATCACAAATGAGAAGAGTCTGTTCCTCGTCAGCAGCCGACCAAGAAGCAACCGGTAGACACAGCTGCATCTTACGAGCCAGACCCTTGCACCAAATGAATTCATAGTCTGCGCTCGGAGGGAAAGTACGTCGCACAAGGTTGTAGCAGCTATGGAACTGAAACTCCCCAGTGCCCCCAATAACCCCCAGCGCCCAGGTCCAACAATCTGCTGGTTGTGTCGGGTCTATCTCCACCTCACGAATGGCATCACCAAGCTCTACCATATGTCGATATACCTCCAGTCTCCACTCTCCATTTCTTATAATATGTTGGAAGGTCAACCTCTGCCAGCCTCCCTGTGGGTCCGGTCGCCCAGAATCTCAATCAGAGATTAGCGCTCTAACCATGGATCCCGCCAGAGGTCAGTCCCAGCTCCATCTCTCGTAGTCCTCCGGATTGCTCATTTGAGTACAGCTCTGTGACGTAGAATCTGCTTGAAAGTGACAGAATGGTTGTTGTTGAGAGAGCAGGTCCAGAAGTTGCCCCCCTTCATATACAGACTGTACATCCAATCAGCCCATAATGATCCACCTTTGATGAACCTCCAGGCCAGCTTCACAGCAGAGGCCTCCCTAACAGATAGCATGGGTCGAAGCCTGACTCCACCCTCCTCCCGAGGTCGGCAGAGCTGCTCCCAAGATATCGCATGCATGCCCCCCTCCAGATGAAATTGACACAAATTTTCTCTACCTTCCGGATAGTGGCGACAGGAACCAGAATAGACTGGAGCCAGAAGAGTGCCATCGCCAAGATGACCGATCTAACTAGCTCAATGCGCCCTCCAAACGACAGGCTAGCAGCCTGCCACCCTTTAACTCTCCTCTGTGCATACTCCACCAGACTGTGACAGTCAAGGTCCCGAGCATAATTAACTGTCAGAGGTACTCCTAGATATTTCCCCGGGAGATTGCTTCTCTCAACTCCCAGAGCTTCCGCTCGTTCCTCCTTCAGAGAGCATAGGAAGCTGAAGTAGACACGACTCTTCTCTCGGTTCATTCGGAGCCCAGTAAGAGCCTCCATTTCTCCCATAATCTCATAGATCGTGGTCATTCCTCCCATAGAGGGGTGGAGGAAGACCAGGAGGTCGTCAGCATAGATGAGATGAGTAACGGGGGCTCAATCCTCCTGAACAGCGGGACAAACCTCCCACTATGAACCGCCTTATCCATTAGATAGGTGAAGTACTCCATGACAAGTGTGAACAAGTAAGGAGACAAGGGGTCGTCTTGTCGGAGTTCTCGGTTGCTGCGGAAGAACCCATACGGAGTACCCTGGATAAGTACAGAGAAGGTGGGGGTCGAGATGCACTCCCTAATCCTCGCAACCCATCGCTCGTCGAATCCCATGGCTAGCATCAGGTGGCACAGGAAGCCCCTATTGACCATGTCATAGGCCTTCCTCAAGTCCAGCTTCACACACGCATTCTTCCCTCCTGGTTTATTGAACCCTCTCACCATCTCATGCGCTAGAAGACTGTGCTCAGCAATCGATCTACCCTTTATGAAGGCCGTCTGGTTCGGAGAGACCAAGTCCTGCATAATCCCCTCCATGCGTCGGCACATAAGGTGCGTAATTATTTTGTAAAGATAATTACAGCACGCTATAGGCCGAAAGTCCGCCAGCGAGGTCACTTCTTTTTTCTTCGGCACGAGGGTCAGGAAGGTATGATTAAGCTCCTTCAGCAACTTCCCCTCAGAGAAGAACTCCTGGACCGCCTCTAGCACCGGTACCTTCAGGGCATCCCAGTATCGTTTGTAGAACCCACTGCTGAAACCATCCGGTCCCGGAGCCTTGTTGGGATCCGCCTTCTTGATGATAGCCTCCACCTCCTCCATAGTGACCGGCACGAGTAACTGGCTATTCCCATAGGGCGTCACTAGCTTCTTTGTAATAATATCCGGAAACAAAGAGAGATAGTCAGTCTGAAAGCATAGCTCTGAGTAATACCTGACAGCCTCCCCTTGGATCTTCGACGGCTCTCCAACCAGTTTGCCCTCACCATCAAGTAGATGGGAGAGACTATTTCTATGTTGTTTGGTCCGGATCACATCATAGAAGAACTTGGAGCATCTGTCCCCTTCCTTGAGCCAGGAGCATTTAGCGCGCTGGGCCGCACTAATCTCCTTCTGCAGTCGGAGGATGTTGACCTCCCCAATCATCTCCTTCTCCTGTGTTGCTAAGGACTCATCCAATATTAGTTTGCATAGAGTACTGGATGGCCCTGAGTTTCGCCTCCTTGTCATCCAGGGAGGGCTTGGGCATTCTCTTCACCCAACTCCGGATAGCGTTCTTTGTGCGCTTGAGGATGTGGACCATGCGGAAATGAGCTGTGCCCCCTTGCCGGCTAAGCAGACCCTCTCCTATCGCCTCGGCGTAACCTCCAGAGAGAAACCAGCTATTGTTGTACCGGAAAGGCCGCGACTTCTAGGTAGGCCGCTCTATGAAGCTGACCCTGATAGGGGAATGATTACTCGTCCCAGCAGCCAGACCCTCTGCTACAGAATTTAGGAAGCACCGGAACCACTCCCCATTTCCCAGAGCTCTGTTCCGCTAACAAGCCACTGTTGGCAACAACTTTGTTATGCCAAGTCCAGATGTGCCCCGTTCGTTCCAAGCCCTGAAGGCCTGTCTGAAGAAGGCACCTCTGGAAATCGTACAAGATTGGATCTGGAACAGGTCTGCCTCCCACCTTCTCCCTTCGATGAAGTAGAGCGTTGAAGTCACCCATCAGGAGCAGCGAAAGATGCAGTGAGTCAGCAGTAGCAGCCACTTTAGCGATATCCCGCCAAAGGCCCTCCCGACGCCGCCTGTCATTGTGGCCATAGACCGCCCATAGCAAGTACCTGAAACCACCTTTATTGGAAAGGGAGACTGCTATCAGCTGCTCCGTCATCAAGACCATATTCCCGTCCCAGTTGTTGCTATTCCATCTGACCCAGATCCTCGCCATGTCACACAACACCAAATTGTGAAGTTGGGCCCAATGGGTGGGAGTCTGTCGGGATAAAGTCTTCTCTCCTTTAATCTTAGTCTCCAGCAGTACAGAGATGTCGCACTTCTCTCTGCGTAGGACCTTACATGTCTCTCTCTATCTCCCTAAGGAACATACACCCCTGACGTTCCAGGAGATTACCGCCATTAATTATTAAGATGGTGGTTCCCCTGAACACCTTCTGGACCAGTACCCGAGGTTGGTACCACGTCCGTCAACGCCATGTCCTCCTCCACCCTGTAGAGCCTAAAATCAAGTTGCGCCCTGAATATACTAATCAGTGATCAAGTTGCGCCCCAAAGATCAGGTTGCGCTACTGATATGAAGCTCTGAGAACAGACTGCGCCACTGATCAGGTTGTGCTTGAAATCAGACTGTGTCCAGTCTTTTTGCGCCAAGACCTACGTGGCATCTGACACTTAATGGTCATCATTACCTGACAACACTGACGACTGACACAACAGTGAACGAGAAAATCTCTTCGAATCCCGTGAATTGTGCCGCTCAAGGGAAGTTGGTGGACAGCTGTCCTGTACGCTTCGTGAGTTGCGCCCAGGCGCAATCTAAACAAAATCCTTAGTTGCGCCTGGGCGCAACCTGAATGACTTTTGCTCAGAAGCTGCCACGTGTGTAGGCGCAGCCCAAATCAAGCGCAGTTTGACTTGTTGACTGAAGCTCACGCAACCTGATAAAGTTGAGAAACTTACATTCTAAAGCAGGATGACGTGGCGCACATGCCACTAATCTCTCAAGACGTGTCTACTATCCTGTACACGACCACGCGCATCTCAATCATATGATGCCACGTGTCTAAATACAGTTAGTACACGATTGACAACTGAATGAAAGTTGGCGCAACAGGAGATTGGCGCAACCCAATGTGGCGCAACCCAGCCTCGCGTACAGAATAACTGCTAAAACAGTTATTTCCTGAACTCTATAAATAGAGTTTCTAATCACTGTGAAATGATCAGATACATAGGCACAGAGATCAGATATACACAGAGAGAGATCAAGAACTCTTGCAAAATTGCTGCTGCGTTCTCTAGAGGCTACAGTCTTCAAGTTCACATAGTCCAAGGGATAAAGTGATCGTCATCTGATCAGATTCCTAAAGTTGTACTTTCCCAGAATTATTGTACTTTGTACTCTTTTACAAGTTTGGTATAAACAAATTTTGTTTTTGCAAACAAAATGGCGACTCTGCTGGGGACGACTTCTCCTCCGACGAGAAAGTGACAACTCAATGTGACATTGCGTCGATCGACAAGACGCAGAAGACTCTGGTTGTTCAAGTCAACCAGACAGCCTACGAGAATATGATCAACACCAAGAGCAACAAGCGCACGGTGGCTATCGCCAAGAACAGGACTGTGTGGACTGCTAAATCTCCCACAGTCGCTGTTGTCCAGGCGCAACTTGAGTGCTCAATGACCAAGGCGCAATCCGCCTCAGTGGCTCCAGCACAGCCTGTTTCTGTTGCTAGGGTGCAATCTGCTCACCCTGCTCCATGCACAGTCTACTACTATCTTTGCTGCCAAGGCGCAGTCAGTTCAAGATACTGTCGAGGCACAGTCTACCAATGTTGCTGCCAAGGCACCACCAGTAGTCCGTAGGTCTATGGCGCAACCCAAGCAATCGGCAACCCAGGCGCAATCTGCTACTCTGGCGCAACTCAAGGGAACTAGTCTTTTGGCTATTCCCTCTTCCAATTTTCAAGTTCTGAACTTGGAGAATTCATGTCCTAGTGCCAACACTAGACAGAACAAAGGGAAAAGTCCTTTGACATTATTTTCTCAATTGGCACAATCTATGCCTAAAATGGTCACACAACAGAACAAAGGGAAACACTTCTTAGCTAACCCTATTCAAAATAAAGGAAAGCACCCTTTGGTCTTTCTTCAAACTTCCTGGTCTATGACTCAGAGGAAGACGTATCAGATTCTATTTCTGTAAATAGAGGTCCTCGGATCTCTGATACCGGAAAGAATACTGATCAGAGAGGTATCTTACCTCCCTATGGGGTCTAGTCAAGACCTTCCTACCTTACAAATTTCAAGATCCAAGCAAGGAAAATTGAAGGTATCACAAACAGACACCGGGAGCGGAATTTTCAGATTTACGCGCTTATCTCAATAGGCGTCAACCAATATCAACTTTGGCGAAACGTAAGAACCCTATGCCAAAGGCCAATCTGCACCAAAAGTCAAAGTTTGAAAAGAAAGACCCATCTACCTATGCTAATGAGTTGAGTACATCTTTGTACACTCAAGGAACTAAACACCTGAAGAATAGGAGACATGTTCCTAACATCATTAAGGAATATGTTCCTCCGACTTCTTCTCGTCCTGTGGTTGTAACTGATCTCCGCAACGTCTTACACAAAGACGGGAGACTACGGGAATGTTTCCCTCACCTCCAAATCGCGCTTCAAATCGCCACTGCCTACATGAAGTTGTCATCAACTGTTGTTGCCAATCGGCTCGACGATCTGTCTTCGATCGTCTGAACTATGCTTCAACTCCTGAACATATAATAGAAGACGAAGATGAGCTATTATATGCTTCTGTTAACATGACTTCTCAAGGCACTGGGGTGGGAAACGTCCAAGACGTAATGCATCCCGTAATCCAGTCAGCAATACTTAGATCGGATCCATGCATCCAGTGAAGGTGTCTTTCAATACACTAGATCGAGAAATCGACATTTGAACCAAGGTGTCTTTAATCAAGAAGATCTCCCTATCACCCATGTGGGAGATGACTCTCTTTCGGAGTTTGATGCAGATAGTGAAAGTTCTGAACAAATTATCTCATAAACAGCTGCAAGAGAAGTGACAGCATATACCATTACGGAAGATCAAGATGCCTCTACATCAACCAGCCAGGAGCAACGAATTGTTGCATTAGAAGACAAATTGAAAACTATGGCAGAAATGGTTGCAAGCATGCACACCATAATGGTGGCTCAACATACAGTGCCCCCGATTGTAAACCCTGCTACAAATCCTGAGCTTATAGCATCTTCTGTACCTGTTAGTCTGGGGGTACCAGCCCCTCAGTTGCTTCTGTGCCAATTCAAGCTGATCCAAGTCAGTCTGGTGCTGGGGGTGGTAATTACACGCTGTTCCTCCTCCTAACACTTCTAACCAGCCTACCAATTTCCAAACATCAGGGGATGCTAATGAAGCTGTAAAACTCTTACGCACTCAGTTTGAGGCCTTCAAGCAGAAAGATGGCTACAAAGACTGGACATAAAGCAACCATATCCTACAGAGTGGAAGGAAGTTCCATTTCCTCCTAAGTATAAGCTTCCAACCATTATGTTGTTTGATGGCAGCACTTCTCCAAGTCAGTACATCAATCATTTTGAGGTGATGACTGATCAATTACAGCCAAATGATGCTCTCCTTACCAGAGTGTTCGTCGGTTGTTTAGCCGGTGCAACATAACTGGTATCGTAGCCTGCCTGATGGCTGTATCACTTTTTTTGTTGGTTTCAAGCAAATGTTCTTGGAACGATTTTATGAGGGAGTCAATGACATGACGATGTCTGCCCTCATTAAAATTAAACAGAGGCACAATGAATCCACAGAGAGTTTCATTGAAAGATTCCGCCGAGAGGCACTCAAAATGCCTTTAGGTACTCCATCTGCTGTAACAATAGACACTTGCAAATCAAACTTGTTGCCTATTATCAGTATGTGGACGAGATCTACACAATTCCAGGATTGGCCTTCTTTCATTGTTAATGCAAAGGCGGCAGAAGTTAGTGCCGAAAAGTTCAAGCAGTTAGGAGCCAAGATGACTCATCCTAACCAAGATGAACATTCTACACCCGGGGTAGTAATCGCCAGAATAACCGCAAGAATAAAGAAACACTGGCCATTAATCTCAAAGGCAAAGAGTCTTTGGCTGTCAATGCTACTCAGACGACATCCACCCCATCAGCACCACTGCAAAAGTCAACTCGTCCAAAAGAAGAGTATTCTTTCGATGAAGATGATACTTTAAGCATCTTCGATTGCTTGATCAAAAGCAATAAGCTTCAGCTTCCAGAGGCAAAGCGACCAGAAGAAGTTGGTAAAACTGATCATCCTAAATACTGTGTTTATCATAGATTCATAGGGTATCCAACCAGAGCATGTTATGTGCTCAAGGGCAAAATCCAGGAGTTGGTCAACTCTGGAGCAATTACTCTACAGCAGGACGAGAAAACGGTGACTGCTAATGTAGTTTCTCTCCAATTCGGTGATTTTCACCACAACTCGTACAAGATGGTGCTGTCCCCATTCCAAGGACTACTCTGGAAATTGTGAATATCCCACCTCCTCAAAATGAAGGTCTTGTTCCGCTGTCAACTGACAGAGGAGAGATTATGTGGATTCATCCAGATCTGGTGGCAGAATTTGAAACGCCTTCCTCTTCTAAGCAAAAGAAACATTCCAAGTCTAAATCCAAGAACTGCAACATGGTATCCTTTGAACCAATAACAGAAGAAGAAATTCTAATGGACACTAGATCTGGGAAACCCTATCTTCGGGAGTATTCCGAAAATCAAGAGAACCCTGCTCCATCCCCGGATGCTCTTCCTCCATCATCTTCTCTGCTGAAGATACACCATCTACATCCTTGCCAGTGGTCGAGCCATCTCCTCCTAAGCCAACATCAGCAGACAAGGGAAAGCAACCTGTTCGCTTTGATAAAGCATTGAAGAAGTCATCATCTCTTGGACTTGAAAAGCCTTACAATTTTGACATATTGGCTCAATTGGCCAATACTCCAGCAAGATTGTCAATCTTTGAACTTTTACGTCTCTCAAAAGAACTCGTGAGACATTAAGTGAAGCCTTGATGCAGGCTGACGCTTGTTTGACTCTTCTCAAGAAGCCCGAAAAGGAGCCAGTCAGCTGTGCACATTGTCATAGTGTATTTGAATTAATGCCCAATATCACTTTTACACAAGATGACATGTTGTTAGAAGACAATCGTCATGATCGTCTTCTCTATTTCACGGGGTATGTGGACACCATGAAAGTCGACAGCATTCTGATTGATCCCGGGTCTGCACTAAGCATCACGCCGAAGTCCTTACTGGATGCTTTGAAAATTCCAGTACACAATCTTTCTACAACTATCACTACCATTGGGATTCAATCAAGGAAGAAGTGAACCTTTGGAAAAATACGCCTAAAACTTCAAATTGGCAATCTTCGTACAAAGGTAACTTTCTATGTTATTGACAATCATGGCCCATACAATGTTTTGTTGGGAAGGCCATTCCTCCATGAACACAATATTGTACCCTCTACGCTCCACCAATGTTTCAAATATGTGGATGGTAATGGAGAAGTCCAAAAAGAGGTTGCAGATCTGAATCCTTTCAAAGGAGTTGAAGCATACTGCAACGATTCTCGTATGTACAAAGAGGAATTCATGAAGGTGGTACTAGCAATGGACACAGATGAAGAACATAAGAGTATACCTAATGATACTCTGGTAATTCCGGTCAAAGGACGTACCTCCTGTCCTCAGTCTTCCAAATCACTGACTATCTATCTTCCTTCCCATGAGAAGCGACCTAAAAGTGATAGTCAAGAACAAAGGGAGCTCACCTCTTCTGAGCCGCTTGTAATCGATCTTCGTCGCAAGAAACTCCCTCCTCCTTCTCGTTCTTCTTCTCCCCCTCTTGTCATCAATCTGACTAAGCCTGCTAAGGCTAAAGTCCCTGTTGTAAATGATGGTGTAAAAATCAATAAAGTATCTCCTTTACAGTATACTGATGTCTTTTACTATACTCAGTGTTATCTGGATATGCTAGATAGCTTTAAACCACTTACAATAGAAGTCGTATCATCTCGACGAAACGTGGTATCACTGGATTCAATACAAGAGTCGTACTTCTTAGTACCGTCTCGAAAGAAAGATGAAAAGCCTATATTCTTCAACAAAAGAGAAGAACAAAAAATCATGCTCTATAATGATAATAGAGATGATACAGGAAGGCTACAATTATGACGCTATAGTCCACAATCCAAAGCCATCATTCGTAAAATGGGCTATGATTTCAGAACAGGTCTCAACAATGGTAAAGGAAGGCGAACCCCTCTTCGTATTGTTGTTCCAAAAGAAAAATCACAACAATACCACAGTAAAACGAAACGAGGACTAGGTTATACGTCACCACTTCTAACTCCAGAACCTTCTGAATCTGATGAAGAAGAACGTTCAAACTCTTCTTATTCTATCTCATGGGATTTGATAACAGCATCGGTCATGTTCATAAGGTGATAGTATCTTCTAACATGGTGTCTGCCGAATTCTCAGAAGATGACGAAAGTGACATTGAAGAAGCTATTGAAATGGACCCTTGGGCACAAAGGATGGACAATTAGTGGAACTTCGTTTTGAACAACGAGAACCACCTACTGAGGATCAACTGGTCCAAATCGATATTGGAGAGAAAGGTGCATCACGACCAATCTTCATTAGCAAAAATCTCCCAGAGGATGATAAACAAGAATTAATTCACCTTATTCGTGAATACATCGACGTCTTCGCCTGGAGTTACGAAGATTGTCAGGATTAGATCCTCAAATTGCAACTCACAAGCTATTTTGCCGAATGCCAAACCGGTCAAACAACAACAACGGCGATTCAAGCCTGAAATGATGGATGCAATTGATGATGAAGTCAAAAAGCTTATAGCTTGCGGTTTTATCAGAGAAGAACAACATCCTGACTGGGTGGCCAATGTCGTCCCAGTCCTGAAGAAGACCGGAAAGGTTCGAGTTTGCATAGACTTTCGGGATCTCAATGATTCTTGCCCTAAAGACGAATTCCTTCCCAATTACTGATGTTATGATTGACAATACATGTGGATTTGAACAAATTTCTTTCATGGATGGGTTTTCTGGATATAATCAAATCCGGATGAATCCTGAAGATGCAAAACATACTTCGTTTCGTACTCCTCGGGGAGTGTATTGTTATACAGTCATGCCGTTTGGTCTTAAGAACGCAGGTGCAACTTACCAGCGGGCTATGAGTACTATCTTTCGAGTCATTTGCGAAAAACTGTCGAATGCTATGTTGACGATATTGCTGTTAAAAGTCGTCTCAAAGAAGATCACATTCAAGATTTAAGAACTATCTTCAATTTAATGCGCCAGCATCAACTCAAAATGAACCCCACCAAGTCTTTCTTGGGTGTCTCTAGTGGTAAATTTCTCGGCTTCGTCATTACCTCTAAAGGTATACACGTTGATCCCGAGAAGATCAAAGCCATTCAAGAGATGCGTCCTCCACGCAACCTAAAAGAGCTACGAGGATTCCAAGGTCGGCTTGCGTACATCAGGCGGTTCATTTCAAATTTATCTGGACGTTGCAGACCATTTACTCAATTAATGAAGAAAGGTGTATCTTTCGTTTGGACGGAAGAATGTCAACGAGCATTTGATGACATAAAGCGGTATTTAATGAGCCCACCGGTTCTTGTACCACCGATCTCAGGAATACCTTTTTTTTAATGTATGTCCGGGCAATGGATCATTCATTGGGAGCTTTGCTAGCTCAAAAGAACAAGGAAGGTCATGAACAAGCCATCTACTATCTTAGCCGAACGATGATTGGAGCTGAACATCGTTATAGCCTAGTGGAGAAGGAATGTTTAGCCTTAATGTTTGTTGTTCAGAAGACAAGACATTACATCATAGGCCAAACTATTCATGTCATATCCCGAGTCAATCCTCTTCGAGTCTTAATAAAGAAACCAAGTACACTTAATTCTAGACTTGCCACATGGGCCATATTATTAGCACAATATGATATGGTTTATGTTCCTCAAAAGTCTGTGAAAGGCCAAGAACTTGCTGACTTTTTAGCAGCTCATCCTGTTCCTGAAACATCTAAACTCTATGATGAGATTCCGGACGAAACTTTGGAATCAAATATGATCTCAGAAGAATTTTCTACTTGGAGATTATTCTTCGATGGAGCTTCTAGAATTGGACCTGGAGGTACTCTAGTTGCGGGAGTGGGAATTGTTCTCGTTTCACCCGAGGGATTAACTATTCATAGGACTTATTCTTTAGACGAATTGTGCTCTAACAATGTGGCAGAATACAATGCTTGCTCATTGGACTCCAATTGGCTAAACAACTGGATATTGAATATCTCGAAGTATATGGCGACTCTAAGCTGATTGTTAATCAGGTTAGAGGCATATATGAAGTCCGACATCAAGATTTGGTACCATACTATGAAGCAGCAACCAGGGTAGCTTCTTCATTTAAAGGGTTCTTCATCGAACACGTACGTCGGGCATGCAATACAGAAGCTGATGCCTTAGCTAACCTAGCTGCAGTGTTGGCAGTTCCAGTCAAAAGGCAACAGATGGTTGTTATCTCTAATAGAGAACTATTCTGTGTTGAAAACAACACAACATTGAATTAAGCAATCTAACTGAAGTCAATGTCCTTAGCGAGGATTGGAGAGTACCTTTCATTGATTTTGCAGTGCATGACATTTTGCCAGAAGATCCTAAAGAAGCTACAAGTATCCGTCGTCGATCACTTCGATTCTATTATAATAATACTACTAAGACACTATATCGAAGAACTTTTGATGGATTACTCTTGAGGTGTCTCGCTGGTGATGAAGCAAAACAGATATTACGTGAGGCTCATAATGGTGTTTGTGGAGCACATCAACCTGGTCCTAAACTACAGGATCGTATCCAACGTATGGGCTACTACTGGCCCTCTATGGTATCAGATGCTATTGATTATGCAAGGAAATGTCGTGCATGTCAAATTCATGCAGATTTCATTCACCAACCGTCGAAATTTCTTCCTCCCAACTGCAGCCTCATGGCCTTTTGAAGCTTGGGGCATGGATATAATTGGTCCATCAATCCTCCTTCATCTAAAGGACATCGGTTCATCTTTAGCTATAACCGATTATTTTTCCAAGTGGGTCGAAGCTATACCTTTGGCGGAAGTAAAAACTAGTAGCGTTATCAATTTTATCAAACATCATGTGATATACATATTTGGTGTCCCTCGTCGAATCATCCATGATAATGGGCCACAATTTATCAGCCAAAAGTTTAATAGGTTCTGTGATGACAACAGAATCAATAATGTCGCCTCTACAGCCTATAATCCTGCGGCTAACGGGTTGGCTGAAGCATTCAACAAGACCATTATCAAACTCCTTAAAAAGTTTGTCTCTATTAACAAACGTAATTGGAGTGATAAACTCGGAGAATGTCTATGGGCATATTGCACTACCGTCCGTAACCCCACAGGTTGCACACCTTTTCTCTGGTATATGGGATGTGAAGCTGTGCTACCTTTGGAAATTCAAATTCCATCATTGAGAATCGCCATTGCTAATGAGCTTACTACAGACAATAATGATCGTCTTCGGCTTCAGGAATTGGAGGCGCTCGACGAGAAAAGGTTATTAGCTCAACAGCATATCGAACTTTATCAGGCCCAGATTTCGAAAGCTTTCAATCGCAAAGTCAGAGTGTGAACATTTCAAGAAGGCGAGTTGGTTCTTACAGTCAGACGTCCTATGACTATGACACATATGAGCAAAGGCAAGTTCGAGGCAAAATGGGAAAGACCGTATGTGGTAAATAAAGTCTTCTCCAATGGAGCCTATCAATTACCAGATATGGATGGCAGAGTTGCTATGATGCCCATCAATGACAAATTTTCAAAAAATATTATGTATAAAGACAAAATGTACTTTATTTTCAGAGACATGATGTAAATAAAAGTTCGTTTTTTATTCAAAAGCAGAATGGAATTACATAATATTACGGACGGGGAGGAGGCCCTGATCCTTCATGATTAAATACAAAGTTCGCCAACCGTTCAAACATCTCGTTGTCTGAACGCACCAGGAACTCACAAACAGCCATCCTCAATGCCTCTTCTTCGGCAATTTTTCCAGGCTCCACTAACTTGGAGATCAAATCCTGTCCTGGTGCAGGAGGAACAGTTGAGCCTTCGCCCCTTTCTTTTTGAGAAGGCACTAGAGGCTCAGCAAGGGAAGTCTTGGTTTCTTTTCAGTCTTCGGAGCAATCAAATCTTTGGAAGACATTTTTTTCTTGCACATGAAGAAAAGAGATTGACAATATTTACAAAAGTTTTGTTCTATTTATAGGCAGAACAACTAAGTGATCAGCCTTGAGAATTGATGCGACTTTTGGAAAGAAGCACAACTGTTCGTTCATTTCTAACGTTTCATTCATAACCGGCTCTTCATCTTCCCTTCTTCGAAACCGACGTGCTTGATTCATTCGCTTTCTTCTTCGAAAGTTTAAACGACCATTCATTCATTTCAATATTTCTTCTTCGGAAATTGAAGTGAATGATCACCCATTCATTCATCATAGTGAGAGGTCATGTCTCTTACAAACTTGAA
Source organism: Iris pallida (assembly GCA_029216955.1). Lineage (NCBI taxonomy): Eukaryota > Viridiplantae > Streptophyta > Magnoliopsida > Asparagales > Iridaceae > Iris > Iris pallida. The sequence goes on from JANAVB010034619.1 coordinate 8,946,336, forward strand.
TTCCAAATATTCACGTCAAAACAACTTGCCACATTCATAATCCTCTCTGGATTCTGTTATCTATAACAGCATAGCAAAATCAAATTATAAAAAAAAGAGAATAATGAGACAATTATTTCTTTATTCCTTCTTTAAAAGCATAGATACATCTTGATGAAAATCTATTACATCTTGGATTTTCATTCTAATGAAGGTCTATTACATCTTTGGATCTTCCCATCGATAATGAAGGTCTATTACATTTTGGATCTTATTTGTTGGTGGCAATTCTTGTCGTCTCGACCTGAAGCAATGAGCCAGACAATGGAATTAACTCTGGTCTTCTCTCTCAGAAAGACGAGAGGAGAACCCCAGAGTGCAGCAGCCCAAAGATGAGCTGCTGTCAATACAACTGGTGGAGAGAAGACAACCCGCCAGGGGAACTAGGAACGAGATCACCCTTGTGATACAATTCCTAGTTCTGCGTCTTCACTATCCAACTCTCATGTGTATAGGCTCTTCCTACCATCTGAGGAAGACCCTTCTTAACATGAAGAGTCCTGAGCTGTCTGATTTGAGTGTCAGAACCACATGAGCTGTCTGATGTGAGTGTCAGAAGAATGCTCTACAACATCCAAATCACCAATGCCAGTTCTGAAGAAGCTCGCTAACCAAGTCCCTGCAAATATCAATGAAACATGAGAAGTTAGCAGAATCTATCAGCAGTATACGTCTACGAACAGGCGCACATCAGCATTGCGCCTAAGAACAGGCGCACATCAGCATTGTGCCTACAAATAGGCGCACATCAGCACTGCGCCTACAAACAGGCGCATATCAGCACTAAGCACTGATCAAACAAGTGTATGTCAGCAATACGTGCGTGCCTCTGATCGGAGCTAAACACTGGACCACAGTGTGTGCCTATTCTCAGAAATAGTTAGCGCATATCAACAGTGTCTACACCATGCAGATCGATACTTGTCTCCAAAAGTGGTGCGAAAGAAGAATATTCATACCATTGATTCTTCGTCGAGACTTACCAATTTTTGAAGACACAGCATGCAGGCAAATAATATCAGAATGAAGTGGCACAAGTGAAACCTTATGGGAAGACATTTGTTTTGAGAGAGTATGAATGATTCTTTCATTTCTGGATGTCCTTTTTAAAGGGGTTAAAGATGAGGTGGGTGCGTCGTTCTAGGATCCTATTTTGGGAAAGAACTAAAAATGGGCATCTAAAACCGTGTAACGACTGCCATGTGTTCTTCAGAAGAAACATTAAAACGAAGAATTAGCTAAAAGAATATGTCCATGAACACCATTCGAAATCACAGCCACACAAAATCAGAAATTTTAGGTTTCATTGCATAAAGACAGGTGGATCCCTACAATCAAGGACATAAAAATAAAAAGTTGTTCTGCCTAGAACATTATTTCTTGTCCTTGCCTTCATCAGTCTGACGAAGGGCGGCGTCCAATTCTTGCATGGTGCGGATCCCCGAGCGACGCATCAGGTTAAGAAATCCCTCCGAATTGCCGTGCTCCTCAGAGGATGATCTGCCACTCGAGCGATTGAAGACTGACGGGGTTAAACCGAAACAGTTCAAAAAGTTCACTGCCCTCAAAGCTGGGTCAGCCTCCAACAAAAAAGTTGTAGGCTCAACATCATGTTCCGCTTCAGGAGACTTGATTGTGGTGTCAGCATTGGTCTCCATCTCTTTCTTCTTGGGGGCCATTGAAGAACAGAAGTGAAGAACAAAGCACAAAGATCAACTACTACATATATATCAACAAATTGACTCTTCGTATTCCTTATGGGAAACTGAAAATAATCAATGAAACTTCAGAAGACGAAGAGAGGATTGAGTATTTTCGAGAAAGGTATTTCATCGTGATGACCGAGCATAGTCCTGCGCAACTTGACTTAGTCAAAACTTTTCTAAATTCAAAGTATTCTAAAACTTTGCAATGTTTTTAAAGTTTTGAAAACTTTGAAGGGGGTCTTGTAGAGCCTAAAAATCAAGTTGCGCCCTGAATATACTAATCAGTGATCAAGTTGCGCCCCAAAGATCAGGTTGCGCCACTGATATGAAGCTCTGAGAACAGACTACGCCACTGATCAGGTTGCGCCTGATATCAGATTACGTCCAGTCTTTTTGTGCCAAAACCTACGTGGCATCTGACACTTAATGGTCATCATTACCTGACAACACTGACGACTGACACAACAGTGAACGAGAAATTTTTTTTCGAATCCCATGAATTGTGCCGCTCAAGGGAAGTTGGTTGTCCTGTACGCTTCGTGAGTTGCGTCCAGGCGCAATCTAAACAAAATCCTTAGTTGCGCCTGGGCGCAACCTGAATGACTTTTGCTCATAAGCTGCCACGTGTGTAGGCGCGGCCCAAATCAAGCGCAGTTTGACTTGTTGACTGAAGCTCGCGCAACCTGATAAAGTTGAGACAACTTACATTCTAAAGCAGGATGACGTGGCGCACATGCCACTAATCTCTCAAGACGTGTCTACTATCCTGTACACGACCACGCGCATCTCAATCATATGATGCCACGCGTCTAAATATAGTTAGTACACGATTGACAACTGAATGAAAGTTGGCGCAACAGGAGGTTGGCGCAACCCAATGTGGCGCAATCCAGCCTCGCGCACATCAGAATAACTGCTAAAACGGGTATTTCCTTAACTCTATAAATAGAGTTTCTAATCACTGTGAAATGATCAGATACATAGGCACATAGATCAGATATACACAGAGAGAGATCAAGAACTCTTGCAAAATTGCTGCTGCGTTCTCTAGAGGCTACAGTCTTCAAGTTCACATAGTCCAAGGGATAAAGTGATCGTCTTCTGATCAGATTCCTAAAGTTGTGCTTCCCCAGAATTCATTGTACTTTGTACTCTTTACAAGTTTGGAATAAACAAATTTTGTTTTTGCAAACACACCCCAGACGAGATGGGATGCTGGTTCGCCGTTTGGGAGATCATCAGGGCCCAAGCCGGGTTGTCCACACAAAGCGGCTCACCATGGCCAGGTGACCGGCCCTCCCCCCGGGGGTGCTCGTCGCATAGGGGGCCAGCATGTCTCTTCCTGCTATACACTCTGTCCTCGGAAGTACCTCCCACTCCTCCATGCTTACGCCCTGATGCCGACATGCCTCTGGTAACCATACTCCTCTGAGCGGTAAAAGTGATCATAGCTCCACTGGGGTGTACCAGCTGAGGCGGGACAGTCACCATAGCCCCACTGGTGGTTACTGTCTGAGATGAGATAGTCAGACTTAGCTCACTGGCATCCTCCATCAGTCGGTCCCCCTCCTGCAGGACCCCCTCGGCGCTTTCGTCCCCCCTAGTAGTCTCTGTCACCCTGGATGTTCCAGGTTCCTCAACTGGCCCTGGTGGGGTCACCGTCTTCTGTCCTCCGGAAGGGCAAGAACTAACGAGGTGCCCAAAACAGGCACAATGTGAACAGGTAGGTGGAACCCATTCATACTCAACTTTCTGGGTTAGAACCTCTCCAGAAGGGACTTCATACTCCAATAAGCTCGGGAGCTCTCCACCGGCCCTGATCTCCACGAACATCCGAGCATACATCAGCCTCGACCGAAATGTTGTAGCATCGTCAGTCTTAATCGGTTTGCCCACCAAGCTGGCGAGCCTCATGAGCAAAGGGATACTCCAATACCTGACCGGGAACTCCGGAAAGCGGATCCAAATAGGGATAGCATTAAGGACTTCCTTCTCACACCGCAATTCCGGAGTCCACTCCTTCAGAATGATTAGCCTGCCATCAAACGTCTAAGGCCCTCCCTGGATAATCCTTGTGACGTCTTCTGCCAGTCCGAACTTCACATAGTAAAAGCCGTTCTCCCTCGCGAAAATCTTCATGCTTCCTTTTGGTTGCCAAACACGTGCCACATATGTCCGGATCTGCCCATAGAAGGGCTTATTCCCCAGCACGTACAAGACCAACATATTTTTCCAGAAAGCTGTCACCTTTGCTATCTCCTACTCAGGGAACGAGGCTCGAAATCCACTCCCTACCTTCTTTGGTGGCACGTACTCTATTGATGCAGGACATTTGGGTCCACCTGGCTTACATATGTCAGTCCAGGATTTCCCCACAGGGCGGGTAGGTGACCCCTGGGACCATGGGGTGACACTAGGGAGGAGGCCCCAAGGCCCTTGCCCCCTGAGTCAGAAACTTTCTCTTTCCCTTTATCCGCCGTCGACGCCTTGGGACGCCATCTAACCGTTCTCCCGCCAGCACTATTCCCCGTCCGTGGACCTTGGGGCGTTTTCCGCGTTCCCGGACCATCGCCCAATCTCCTATTAGAGGTCTAGCGCGCCTTTTGGTGGGGCAACGTGCCACCTTCCTTGTCCACATTCCTACCTCCGCGACGTCTCGTAACCGTCGTCCATCCCCCATTTTCCATCTGACCACCCGGAGATCCAACCATGGATCCAGGTTGAAATCCCGGAAGTCCCTTCAGGTTCTCGGCACCAATGAAAGCCACATCTCCGATCGCCGTCGTCGATTTGCTCCCGCCAGCACCATCGCTGCCCTTGCCGCCGCTTGCGCCACCCCTGGCCGGGTTGCCGCCGGTCCTGGCCGGAGAACCCCCAGCCGTGCCTCCACCTCCCGTGCCGTCGCTGCCCGTGCCTCCGTCGCTTGCTCTGCCCGCACCGCGCCGGACAAGACCAGCGTAGTTGCAGCCGGTCCGCTACCCCTGACACCCCCACCGCCCATGCCTCCTCCGCCTGGGCCGCCCCTGGCTGGTGCTCCCCTGGCCGCTCCGCTCCCGGTCGGCGCGCCGCCGGGCGCACCTGGGTACCACTGAAGGGAAACCCTAGGTTTCGCCTGTTGGTCACCCGAGCCTTTCATGAGAGATATATTCCTGCTTCTTATATATATATATATATATATATATATATATATATATATGTATATATAAGAAGCAGGAATATATCTCTCATGAAATACTTGACTTACTTGATGGACCTGGCTGTGCACCGTGGACGATTGATCCCTCTGTTCCGGAGGATGGACCCTCCAGTTACTCATCTTATATATGCTGATGATCTGCTAGTTTTCATCCAGCCATCGACGGAGGGGTTGCTGACACTTGCGGCTATTATGGAAGATTTGAAGTCTGTTTTCGGTCTCCAGATGAAAAGGGATAAGAGTAGGGTCTACTTTAGTTCCCTGTGTTCTCGGAAGGAGGAGCGGGCTGATATGTTGGGAATCGTGAGGAGCGATCTTCCGGTGCGATACTTAGGAGTTCCTCTCACAGTCAATTATGCTCGGGATCAGGATTGTCAGAGTCTGGTAGATTATGTCCAGAGGAGGGTAGAAGGGTGGCAAGCAGCAGGTCTGTCATTTGGCGGTCGCATAGAGCTGGTCAGATCGGTGATCTCGGCTGTGGCCCAATTTTGGCTGCAGTCCATCCTCCTACCTGTGGCCACTATTCGACGGGTGGAGCGGCTATGTGCTTATTTCATTTGGAGGGGAGGTATGCATGCTATCTCCTGGGACCAGTTATGTCTCCCCAGGAAGGAGGGGGGAGTGGGGCTCCGACCGTTGATGGAGGTTAGAGAGGCTTCTGCGCTTAAGCTGGCGTGGAGATTCATCAGCGGGGATTCTCTCTGGGCGGACTGGATGCATAGCAGATACGTGAAGCAGGGGGGTGCTCAAGTCTGCTGACAACAACCATTCAGTCACACTGACAACAACCATTCAGTCACGTTCAAGACTGTCTTGCGACACAGGGGGGTGCTCAAGTCTGCCATCCGGAGGGTCATGAAGGACGGATCGGGTACGAATCTCTGGCGGGACCCTTGGATTGATCGGCGGTCGTTATTAGACATTAGGGGGGCTCCGACGCACCAGGAGGACAGGCGTGGGCTGTTGTGCAGCAGGATCATACGTACTGGGGAGTGGAGGCCGGATTCTTATCGGTTCACGGAGGGACTGGAGGGAAGCATTATGGCTACTGTTATTGATCCGTCGTTGCCCGCGGACCGGTGGATTTGGGAGCCGACTGATGGATCTTCAGGGACTGGGGAGTTCCAATTCCGTAGTTGCTACAACCTCATCAGGCGTACGTTTCCGTTGAGTTCTGATTACGAGTTCGTTTGGTGCAAGGGCCTAGCCAGGAAGATGCAGTTGTGTATGTACAAGCTTCTTCTGGGTCGCCTTTTGACTAGAGTTCGTCTGAGATCGTTTGGAGTGCCGGTTCCGGACCCCAAGTGTGTGCTTTGCGGTTTGGAGCCTGAATCTATGAAGCACATCTTCTTCTAGTGCACTCTGGCATGACAGATCTGGGCGGAGCAGGGTCGAGTATTGGGAGTGGGCGCTACTGGACATTGGATTGGGGACATCATCACGGTGATCCGAGATAGCAGAGGTAGAGGGCAGGACTGGTTCCGCACAGCCAGAGTTCGTCTGGCTGCTTCGGTCTGGCATGTATGGCGGGAGCGAAACCGCCGGATCTTTGAGGGGCTGGTCACTCCTCCGGTTGGCATTCTCCATAACATTGAGTTTGATATAAATGCTATGGAGAATTGATGAGTGGGAGTCCCACTCGGGTTGTATGTTGTATGATTATGGCTTTTACTTTGGAATAAAATTCACCTTTTCCAAAATATATATATATATATATATATATATATATATATATATATATGGTTTTAGATCCTTCCATTGTTTGTTGGTCCCAACAGTCCCGAAGGTTTCCCTCCTGAATTGGTCAATTTCAGTCATTTTAGCAGCTTTTGAATTGGTTTCGGCGGATAATTGCAAGTTAAAACCTCCTCCCTCTATTTGTTGAGTCTTTATCTCATTATTATATCATAGTAGGATTGGTTTTATGCACAAGAAGATTTTCCTCCCTCTAATACTTAGCCCTAACCTTATCCCTAATCCCCTTCCCTAGCCCCTACCGACCCCTCTCTCCACTTAACCCAACCTTAAATATGCTTCCCCTCCCTAACAAGCCAGCCACCAACCATCCTTCGTAATCCCCGACAACCATCAACGAACATTATCAAATTTCTCACCACTATTATAGCTTTGGTTTATATAAGTCAGATGTGGAGTAGAAAATATTTGAGGGTGATTTTCTGATTCCAAGAATAAGATTGTAGGAAGTTCCATGATATAAGGTTAAATACAATATTCCAAATAGGTAAGAATGTCATAGAAGGTCTCAAGACGTTATGCATCATAAGAATGATTTACAAAATATCCTACATACAGTTAACACCTCTAGTTTTTCAGAGGTTCGGTTGACTGTATTAAGAATAATGTTCATTGCATAGTAATCTTTTTTTTTTTCCTCTCCTTTCAGTGCCAAATTGGCTAGGATAGCTAGCCTACATGTACCTCTTCCTTCCTGTATGTAGTTGGCCTTGAGGATAATGAATGCAATCCAGTATTTCCAAAATGTACACTCCTAACATCTAAAGTTCACTTCTAAAACCCTAGCCTCCATCTTCTTCACTAAGCTCCCCCTTCCTCACAAAACCCTAGGCTCCTTTATTTCTTTCTACATACCCATCCTTGGTCATCTCCTCACCACCCATCACACCCAACACACCCAACACCATCTTTATCCCAGATCTGAGGCTCCATCCACCTACGACTCTTGTTCCTTTGACTACCTTCCTTTGTTGCCTATCTACCATCATTTCCCATCTCGAGACCCACAAAACCCAACTGGAGGAGACCTCCTTTTCCTTCCTCGTCTTCTCCTACGCTTGCAATATGTTCAACGTATAGCCAGTTCTGATCCCATCTCTTACCGACTTTGACATCCCTAATCAGAGCTTTATACCTAGTCGCCCGGTAGCTCCATTGCTCCGACGTTCATCACTATTGCTAGTTGCACCTCCTCGAATTTCTACTATCAACTTGCCTCCTCTCCTCTCTTGCCTTTGTCATCCACCAATGTCTGTAGCATGCCATCCCAATTGGTCTTGGCTTCTTCACCAAATTTCACTTGCTGCCACCGCCATTTCCTCTTCATCGCAGCATTGCCAACCTCGTCGATGTCGTTCCTGACCACCTGGGTTCTTGCCACCTCAGGTCACAACCCTCCTCCCCGAGCAACTCTCATGGTCGTCCCCATCCAGTCGACCACCACGTGCTCGACCAAATGTCTGACCTATCAGCTCCTCTCTCTACCATTCTGAGATCTATACTGAGCCCAACACCTCCTGATAGTTGCACACTACCTGTGTGTTCACTGTCTTTATCCCCAAGTCTAACCTCCGCCACATTGAATATTCCTGTTGTGCTTGCCCGACACCGACTTTCACCTGTGGCTATCTCATGGCAGTACCACTACGACCTTGACAACAACGTTATCTCAAGAGCTGCCTATGATCTCCCTTCAACCACTACTGCCTCAATCTGGCTCTCGTCCTTGACCATGCTTCATTTCAGCATTCCGTTGGCAACCCTCTTGACCTGACATCTCCTCCTATGTTTCCCTCCCTTTCATCAGATCAATTTTTGTGTGAACCACGATGAGCACCTCCAGTCTGAGACTCGACATGCTTTTGCAACCTCCTAGCATAACTGTTGGCTACCTTATATTATTCTCGGGCACATATGAGGTTCTGCAACCTCCCTATAACACTAGTGACTACCTTGTGTCATTCACTAGCGTAAATGAGATTTATGCACCCTCCTAGCAACGTTGTTGGCCACCTTCTGCCATCCTCGAGTACAGGTGAGGTTCTGAAGCCCCATTCCGAATACCATTGCTGGCCACCATCTAGTTCCGCACCTCATAGTGTCGAAACACTAGTACACTTCTTTTTTTTACTTAGCAAACTCTTGATTCTTCTACCATCTTGAGTTTGATGGGGGGTGGGGGTATTAAGAATAGTGTTCATTGCATGGCTTTTTTTTTTTATCTAACTCAGGTCTTTAATTACAGCAGCAACAACAGCAATAAAGTCTTGGTTGGGATAATAGTTCTGTAATGCCAGCTTTTGCTTTCCAATAAAATTTACCTTTTCGAAAAAAAAGAAAAGAAAAAGTAAAGAAAAAAAAGAAAAAAACAACAACAATAAAGTCTTTATCCCTCATACTTCTTCGAAACTTCCTGCCAGGTCTTTAATATCACGAGAAAATAAGATGTTACACATGTCACTCGCCTGCCAACTTTCAGAATTACAACTCACTCATAAGATCACATCAGTGGAATTGCATACCATGGATGTACAAATCTGAACTCCAATGGAAGTTAAAAACTATCACCAAATCAAAGATTCCAAACCTGGAACATGAAGAAACACCAAACTGTATATTATACTGCTGCATCAAATGAAAAAGATCCAAACCTGGAACATGGAGAAACACCAAACCATAATGCTTATATATTAACTTGGTACCCAGACAGTACAATATGTTGCCATACTCGAACCTCCAAGCAATAGCAGCATCAGGGACCATAAAAGGCATAGCCAGCTTCATCCTTCTTGAAGATCAGATATCATCTCTATCAAAATATTCTGAATTCCAAACAACTTGCATGTTCAAACTATCAAATTTCTCTTTCCATTTATTTCAATATCACTTTTATAGCCAACGTGCATACTATGGCCAGAAAATTGATCAGAATCTATGAAACATAGGTATGGTACAGGTATCTGATACGCTGATACGACAATTTATAAAATTCCATCATAAGGGTACGGTTGTATATATATAAGACCAACTTCATGACTTCGTAAGTAAAGTAAGAGTTCAAATTTATTTTCATAACCAATGATGAATTTTGTCTAAGAACTATGTAGTTTAAGTTTAAAAATAGAGAAAGTTAAATTATTAAATAAAAGTACCAAAGCTATATTTTGAAAGATAATATACAATGACTTGCACTAGAAAATACCAAAGTGCCAAAGAAGTACCCATGAAGTACACAAAATTAAAATTGAAAAATACAAATATATAAATTTTGGTTGTTTATGCAGTAAGTATCTAGGAGTTCCCAAGGAGTACCAGTATCCGATCAGTACCTGGTACGGTTACAGACCTTAATGGAGTAGGCCTGTTTCATAGATCAGAATCTATCTCAATCTCCCTAAATCCTACAATAATCATTAACAAATATTTGTTTCAACATAAGAACAAACCCGAGCCCTACCCCACTCTATCACCACATACATTCAGTCCAGGAAACTTCTTACTTCTCTGATCTTTCAATCTCCAAATCCCTTAACATAGAGAAAATTGTCCCAAGTTATGTATATTTGCGAAGAACTTGAAAGCACATTTCTTTCTGGGTAGCACTATTTTTGTTCATCTGTAAAACCTTTTCTTTTTAAATGACGTAGTAGATTGACAGTCAAGGCCCAAGGCAACCATGGCATGATTTACACTGCAAAATTGAGGGGCCAGCAGCATACGATATAATGACTAACTTTGAACAAAGATGGAGAAAAGCTACAAAATGGAGAGATTTCAGGTTTAAGAAAGTTACACATTGGCATGATGATGCCTTGATCAAGCTTGAACGAATATCATGGATAATTACACCCTCTAATGAAAATTTTGATGCAAACGTTTCTGATGAGCATGATCTTGAAACTTGGCATGTACAGGTTGGTATGTTTGTTTTCTTTGCCGTTTAAACTAGTTTATATTTGAATGTTAAACCAGAACTGCTTCTATGTTGCTAGATCTTCAGGTCTATTGATTCAGGATCTGTAAAAGGATTTCCAAAAGTTGTTCGAGAGGCTGAGTCAAAGGTTAGAATGTGGAACCCTTGATTTTCTTATAAAATGAGACAATTGCAAAGGAAATTTGGCATCTGATTTTATGTTCTGAACCAAAAAGTTCCGAATCATTTCATGCATATAGATAAGTTTGTACTTGTAGGTGCCAAAAAGTTAGAAGCTGTGTAAATTTGTGCGAACATGCTATATTTCTTTTCAGAACCTTGTTTGTGCGAAGAACCTGACAATAGACAAGAGTATACACACTGCATACGTGAAAGCAATAAGATCTGCGCAACATTTTGTATACATAGAAAATCAGTATTTCCTTGGGTCTTCTTACGGCTGGCTATCATACAAAAATGCAGGTATCTTCTGAAGGTGCCTTTTTTTATTCATGCTCCAAATAAAATAGATATGCATCTCTGTTCAATTATTGTAATAATTTTATATTGTAGTTCTTACTACAATTTCTCTTCATAAGTTTCTATCTAATTTTTTATTTATAAATCCTCCATGTTGATCCCAAATCTATTTGTTTCTATTGCCTAAAGAAATTCCCAGCAATTGGTTTCCTAGTTTATAGTTTTTATGTGTTGGGTAAGACACTTAAATACCATAAAAGTATCATTTCCATGATTTTTCGTGCTGCTAATTTTTTGATTAAGATTCTTTTTGTCCATATTTCCAAGGGAAAAATATTTTTTTTCCCAAAATTCTGCTGCTCCTTTTCCATTTTCTCTCTTCTTCTTCCTTCAGCATTCTTCTTCTGCTGTCCTATTCTGACGGGGGAGGCGAGTGGGCAGGTGATGGACCAGGTGAAGCAGAGTTGACCCGAACCTGACACTTAAAAATAATTATATTCCCAGACGAAAAAAAACCCATCTGTTTTGGAGGAGTACACTCCTGCATTTTATACGAAAATTGCACTCCCGGAAATTTAAAGCACCCAAACAAACATGTTATCTTGTTTTCTATCCTCGGGTTCCCCTGGAAATTAGAAAATTCCACAACCAAACACACGCAAAAAGTAAACTACTACAGGATTATTCTGTTTCAAAACGTTCTATGTTCCTTGGTTTAGGTGCAGATAATCTAATACCAATGGAATTGGCCTTGAAGATTGTGAGCAAGATCAAGGCACATGAAAGATTTTCAGTTTATATTGTAATACCAATGTGGCCTGAAGGAACTCCTACTGGAGCAGCTGTGCAGGAAATTCTCTATTGGCAGGTTAGATCTTTCCTTCTGCAATTTTACTTGCTCTTATGTTGCCTTTATTGAATTAGGGAAATGGGAGCGCTATCTTATTAGTGTTAGGAATATTTGATTTACTCCTCTAATAATCTGCAAACAAAATAAACAAAAATTAAAGTTACAGGCCTACGGGGAAGTCTTGCACGAAGCACTGCCCTAAGAGTTAATCCGGGTTTATGTGCAGACATTTTCGGATGCTCCTAGTGGTAAAACCCCCGCTCTACCGGTATCCCGTCGTCGCACACAACTCGGAGAGATTGACCCTGACTTAGCTCTGCCCAGAGCGAGGATACGAAGAACGGAAAGAATTTCCGTAAAACAAGAATTTGGGAGAGATTTTTGTTAGAGATTTTTGTGTGTCAAGAGGAGATGAAAGCCTCATAATATAGGCTCAAACTTTGTAACCGTTACTTGAATCAAGGACGTCATAGATGCTCAATAAAAGCATATAAAAAATGTTGTTCATTGAACCTGGACAATATTAAAGAGTAAACGTTACAAAATTAATGGTTTTGAGCTTTTCCTAGCTAATAAATGTGTAACATGTGCATACAGCTAACAATCCCCCCTACCCCCCCCCCCCCCCCCCAAAAAAAAGGTCAAAATCCAAGGTAATAGAGGGAAGGAAAAACAAGAGAAGAATAGGAAAATTTCTGGGCAGTTTTATACTATGCATAAATGAGATGGACTACAGCCTTGAATCTCACGTAGTGACTATTGTCTTTATCTGAAGAAGAGCTTGATGGACTACGCCTTGAATCATTCTTCTTGAACCAGATTTAGAAAATAGCACACATAGTATGCTAGAGGTACTTGGGTCTATCGGGTGGCGCGTTTGAATGGCCATGCGCACTTTTTCATATTCATGAGAGTTGTCTAGGATCGCCCTGTCCTATAGTCACGGCCTTCACGACCTCTCATATAGGTAAGTCCTCAAAGGGTTGGTGATTGGAATCAACTCTGCATAACTATGCTTGGACCTATGAAGAATTTTAAAATTCATCCTAACCAAATCACACCAGAACACTGTCACCATAGGGATGGGGAATCATTATACACATGTACAGCCACTTGGGCATTTTAATGAGATTTTAATCTCGGGTCAGTGTTCCATAAAGTCACCTATGTCCAGCTTGTTTCTACCCATTGAACCGGCTTCTTGGGATCTCCAATCAGACTCAGTTGGGTTGCAACTGCTGGTGACTTACTTATGGGCTTAACCCCATCCCCCTCGATGATTCTAGGATTAATTTTCTAGACAAATTCTTCGTCAAGAGTAAACAGACTCTTCGTCAAGAGATCTGTAAAGTTCTTTTATGACTTTATAGTCAAGAACTACATTTTTTTATTTTAAAGCTCATTTAATGTTTTGAAATGCAGCTGCATGTACCTGTTCATCTTAGAATTCACAAGATCATGCTTTTAGCATAAAAAAATGACAGGTATAGAAGTATGTTGATCATGTAAAGTATAAAATGTCTGAGCCATATAGCTTCAGTACAAGATGTAACTGAAGCTAACATTCCTGAGTATATAATATTCTTTAGCTATGATTCTTACATAAACTAAAGAGATGACAACTCCTCATAGAGAAAAAAATTATCCATAAGTGGATTAGATGTCGTATGAGTCAGTTACCCAATTTGTATTAAAATAATTTTCTATGACATAAGAGTATCTAATATGATACAATTTTATAGTCTAGAATATCCTTAAAAAAATATTCTTGAACTTGTTTGACTGATTTAGTTATTTCCTAAATCAGATTTGGTGACATCACAATTATTTAACAAGTATGTGATTTCACTAATTGTTGATATAAACATTAGGACAGTGAGCAAAAACTCATCCGACTCTATCATGCCTTAAAGTAAGATACAGTAATTTTCAACTTGGCTCTAAAGATTTATCTCTACAAGCCATTTTTACAAAATGACAGTCTAAAGTAATAGAATAATAGTTTAAGTGAATTTTGTTAATTGACCTTATCAAATATTTAGTTTATCAAGTTTTGATCAACTTAGGTTAACTGTAGGTGCCGGTTCCCAGCTAGCGGAGGTCCAAAGGGGGACGATTAAATACCGTGTCGCTTAGGGCTATTTACGCTCGGTTGACAGAAGGACCGTTCGGCTTGTACCCAAATTAATCTCAACTTTTAAAACTTAGATTTAAAGGAATTTGCAATTTTACTAACTATTTTCTTGTGACTAATTGTCTGAATGAATCAAAAAATTATAGCGTCACAAAATATAAGCAAAAACAAAATTTGTCTAAATATTGTGACTGAACAATATTGTGATTTCTTTCCGACTAGAAATTCTAATATTGTGATAATATAATCTTTTAAGGTTCACAGTAACATGCGAAGAATATCACTTTTATACAACAATATATAGAACCGTGTGTATAAACCAAGATAATTGACTCATAGATTTCAACAATGTATTTTTCCAATTAAAATAGAAATAAAAAGACTAGAAAATGTATGTTGTACATAGGAAAAATTATCTTTCAAATTGATCGGAGCACTTTTGTACTTCAAGTCTTGATTTATTTCGAGTAAAGAACTTTTGTTTTACGTACCTTCACCCTTAGCATGTTTGAGTTGGACTAACAAGTCACAATCTCTAATGCTTCTGGCTTATAAAGAGAATACTACAAAGGTCATGTTAAAAAATAATTGAGTACAAAAATAGATTAGTATTATCGTCACCATTAACATTTTGTTCCTTTTAAAATTATCTCTATTGATTCTGCCTTCAAGAAAGCATATGTCAGTAGTGAAGATCTTAAAAGAATATATCAATGAGTTGCCACATCTATATTCATATCAAATACTCCAACAAATCAAGAATTGTGTTGAAGATCCTCAAAGTATTTTTTCAATCTTAATAGAAGATATTACTAGCAAGTGATGGCACGTTGGCAAAAAATAGCCATTTCAACTAGTTTTCCTAATGAACCAAGTTATCCCAGTTTGCAAAACAATCATATAAATAATTATAGAACATATGCATCCATAAAACATAGATAATTATAATTCATTGAGAGAGAAGAAATAAATGCCTATTGCACAAAAAAATGTGCATGGTTCCTAATGAGTTGAGTAACCGAGAAGAGAATTCAAATAGTTGTTCGCAATATTTTGGTAGAAAACTTAATTTGTAGAAATTAGAAAATCGGAACACGATAATTAGGTTGCTTCCAATAGTCAAATTCAATGTCCAATAGACCTTTCCTACATTGGTATTTAGTGATTCATCAGATTGTTCATTAGTATTTGCACTAATGACAGTCATATAGTTATATGGATATAACCATAAAAAGGAATATATGTTGTTGCAGGAGCAACGTCTAGAGACAAAAATTAAATCAATATCAACACTAATATAATTAGCATTTTGATTTATAAATATACAATGCATGACAGGAAAGATGCATGCTTACTGCCTAAACGTAAAAAACAAAAAAAGGTAGATAATTTAATCTTACCCACATTTTGAAAGTAGCACAATAGGTTATATGGATGGGATAATTTGAGTTCAAGCTTCAGAGGAAGTTTGTAAATAGACTTTTTTCAGATCCAACAATTAGATATTGAAAGGTGATGGATATTATATTCAACCAGCAAATATTCTATTTATAGAAAACTTTAAAATATGTTACACTAAAAGAAATGAATTCAAATATATTCAATGATTGCAGAGGATTGAATTTTAGAGGATAAACAACATATGGCTAAAAAAATGAATGCATTTGAATCCTTTTAAGTACAATCAACCAATTTTTTTTCAATTCAAACAATGTAGAATTTTGATAACCAAATAAAAATGAAAAAAATTTGGTACTAAATAAATCTTGTATAAATAGGTAGAATATTAAGCAAACCGAAGTTCGGTTGATAGGATTAATCAGATAATCGTGATTATTGATACGGATCTACTTATTCATTATTAATCAGATATAATTCTTGTCTACCATTATTCTTATAAGCCTATAGAATATTAATCAGAGTATTTATGTTCTACTTTACTACCATACATGTCAACCAAGTACAAGCATGTTGTAGATGCAAACCAGTACATAAAACATAAGTGATAATCAACATAATGTTACACCTCAGTCCATTCATTAGCAACAAGTCTAACCTAAATATCAATACCATATATTATATTGTTAATGGGTATTTTACCTATATCATTCTTAGGAGGAAACATTATACCAAACAATATAATAATATAGATGTCAAAATATTGATGATCTGGCCAATGTCACATATATCAACCATAAAAAAAATGTCAATCCTACATATAGGTCCCATTTTGATTTAAACTGTTCATGAATTTTAGGGTGAGTAGCATTTCAGAAGTATAACCATTTGAAACAATGCTTTATCACACTTCTGAAAATTTGATCTTTTACAGTATTTTAATCTACAAAAAATAATAATGATGATTTCAGTAAGAGAAGAAAAAAAGTGGAAAAGAAGTAGATATCTATTTCATATTTGACAAAATCATCATTATCAGGTGAGAAAAAAAACTTTGAAATAATAATTAATGAAATACAACTGAGAAGTTTAATATTAATTATGGACGTTCAAATAACCAAATGAATTATTCAACAAGGAACATTGTTCAGAGGTATTGGCCTTCCTATAATTGTAGAGGAAGCTTTCCAACCTTCAATACGAAAACCATGAAGTTCCAACCAGAGAAAAATGCTGATAACATAAACACTATTAAATTCTTCTCAAAAAAAATATTAAGCACAAGATTTTTACCAAAATTAGGAACGGAAGGAAATTTATTGCACATAGGAACATATTTTTGTTGCTCACCAAAACATAGAACTCCTTGGTCCACTCGAAGAATATTGATCGTCTTAACTCTTTATCACACTATACGATTAAGACAACTAACTGGTGAAATTCCAAATATCTAAGAAAGGAGCCACTTGCAAAAATGATAGGAAAAAACGATAACAAGATAACACTAGCTCTCTGTTAAGATACCATATTATTGTGAACCGTCAAACTATATATAAACTAATAAATTATATTGAAAAATTAATCATGTGAATAATTTGTTCCCATAGAAACACTTCTAACTATAAGTCAATATATGAGGCTGAAATGCACACTCACACTTGGAAACTTAGGATAACTACAAATTATCTATTAAAGAAAATCATGCAGGTATAGTTCAAAAGCCAGAGCATAAAAACTGACTTGTGTATTGAGAAAAGAAAAAAAAAGGAAAAAAAGATCTTAACATAGTCTTTTGATAGGAACAATCAATCATTAATATGAGTACTGAGCAAAAGTCATTTTTAAAACATTTCAACTTCCACAGAGGACGGTATAGATTATATAAAGTAAAAGGTAATATCTTCATTACAGTAAACTGCTTACGCATTTAGTTAGAGTTTATATAATGCAATAAATTAACATTTATACATCTTTGTTTCAAGAAACTCCTAGTCCTAGCTAAATATTACACTTAATAACAATTTATCAGACATTGAACTTCTCTACAAAAAGGACGGCAGACAAAGTGATCAGGTATAAACTAGAGTCAACATTAGATTGTTTGCACCGTCGGTGAAATTTAGATGTACTTAATGAGACACATAGATAGAGATTACTCGTAAGCATAAAGAATATAAAAAGATGGTGCAGGTCAACACCAAAGGGTACGTCTCGCATTTGCTGCTCCAATTTATCAGTTAGCTTACTATTATGAAGTCAGAATGTGGAATTGCAGAGATTTTCAGCACTCAAATCATCAAAACTTGATTTCACTAATGTTTAAAACCGAATTATGTGCTTTGTTAACATAACAGAATGTGAAAGAATATATATGACTAAACAATATATTATATTAGAACAATAGAAATATGTTAATCTTGACAGATCAAAGATTTAGCAAACATGTATACGTTAAAGTAAAGAATTAACTCTTAGATTGTTAGGAATATTTGATTTACTCCTCTAATAATCTGCAAACATAATAAACAAAAATTAAAGTTACCGGCCTCCGGGGAAGTCGCACACGAAGCACTGCCCTAAGAGTTAATCCAGATCTATGTGCAGACATTTCCGAATTCTCCTAGTGGTAAAACCCCCGTTCTACCGGTATCCCGTCGTCGCACACAACTCGGGAAGATTGACCCTGACTTAGCTCTGCCCAGAGCGAGGATACGAAGAACGG
This sequence comes from Iris pallida, assembly GCA_029216955.1. Classification (NCBI taxonomy): domain Eukaryota; kingdom Viridiplantae; phylum Streptophyta; class Magnoliopsida; order Asparagales; family Iridaceae; genus Iris; species Iris pallida. The sequence continues at coordinate 8,964,529 of JANAVB010034619.1, forward strand.
AAAAATTTTTCGTAAAACAAAAATTTGGGAGAGATTTTTGTGTGTCAAGAGAGGAGATGAAAGGCTCATAATATAGGCTCAAACTTTGTAACCGTTGCTTGAATTAAGGACGTAATAAATGCTCAATAAAAGCATATAAAAAATGTGGTTCATTGAACCTGGACAATATTAAAGAGTAAACGTTACAAAATTAATGGTTTTGAGCTTTTGCTAGCTAACAAATGTGTAACATGTGCATACAGCTAACAATTAGATCAGGAACTTAAAAATTGTAATGCGTAACACATTATTCTCGGAATGTTTCACAATAAACTGCAATGTATTCATCAATAGCAAGACTGTTGGACTTAGTGGTTAAACCAATGTTTTAAAAGGTGAAGACGCAATGTGAGGCGATTAGTCCCCCTTGAGATGAGATATAAGTCCCGAGGCTGTGGTGGCATAGGTTTTTCAGATATAAGTCCCCCTAAAAGAATATAATATATTTAAAATACTGAAAATGAGTAAAATGATCGATAATAAAATATAAGCTACACATATGATAAAAATTCCAGAGAGAAACCATCAAACATAAGTAGAGTCAGATACCAAAAGTTTTGAAAACTATGTTAGCCTTGGTACAAAATTACAAGCGAAGTATCTAGTTAGTGCCTGTAAGGAACGGATCAATCACTTCTCGCCCCTTATTTGAGGTCAAATTCTACTTTGTTGAGTATAACTCTCCTGATCAAGGGGAGACCTGACCTAGGACAATACTGTTCAATTTGGAAGCTACACAAAGCTATCACATAAGTCTGAAAGCAGCAGTAGATGAAGTAATCAAATCTGCAGAAAACTACAACACAGGTCAATTAAATCCAACAATATGACAACCTAAAGGCAGCTGGAGAGTGTCAAATTCACTTGTATGCAGATAAGTATGTCTATCACAAACCATGCTATTGGACAGCATGACATCAATTCTTACTGCATGAGCACTGGTCCATCTCTTGATTCGGAGGATGATGGTAATAAGATGCTGTCATGTGGGGGTCCAAGGGTTACTTTTAGGAAATCAGAATCGTAAATAGGGTTAGTAATATTGTGGTACTATCATTCAGTCTGGATATGCGTATGGGGAGTCAGGACGAAATTTTTTCCGGTACATGATATGCTAGAAATAGGTCTCTGTGGTTCATTCATGTCTTCTGGACAAATAGTGGAAAGCTACATTTGCGAAAATAGTGGATTAATTCATTGGGATCTAGGCCGAGCAATATAAAGAGGATATAAGTGGACATCTATGTAATAGTTGTTTGTCCATAGCTAGCACAAACAGCTAGATAATATCTAGTAAAGGGAAATACTCAAATAGATACACCTCTACACTTAGTTTAGATGACAATCAATCCCAACTTGGAGAGTAACTGTATCATCAATGGAGAAGGTGAGTTAAGGCCATGTTGGCAGTGAGTGAGATGTCTTCTTGGCGTGAGAGTGAGTTGCATCCATCTAGATGGTGAGAGAATGAGTTGAAGCCATCTTGGGCAGGGAGAATGAGTTACGGCCTTCCAGGAGCAGAGAGTGAGTTGCGTCATTGTGGACGGCAACAGTGAGTTGTGGCAAGAGTAAGCGGTGAGAGAGTGAGTTGCAGCTTTTATGGATGCAAGAGTTGTTGCCATTGTACAGGCGAGAGTGAGTTGCGGCCATCATGGCGTCAAGGTATGGAAGCCACACTTGGAATGGAGTAAGTGGGCCGAAAGAGTTGCTGAGTAGGAGCAGGAAAGTTGCTCAACAGCAGGCTGACAATGGGTCAGGATTGCAAGGAAACAAACTTCATAGACAAGTGGTCTCCAGAGTAGACTTTATTTCTGACATATTGGCCAAACAGTGTGTAGAACCTGGCTGATGATTGACTCGTATGGGAAAGATAGAGTCTGATTTGTGCTGACTACAAAGCAGAAGATGACACATGGGACAGTGGGCCATAGTAGCTAAGTGATAAGCTGACAAGTGGGCTAGTACTAATAGACAACTGAACTGCTACTGGACCAATGATGAGGTGGCTAGAGGTTAAGAGAACTGTGGCTGACTGGCATATAACCCTAGGGAACGAGTGGGCCAAGAGGTTCTCAGTGGTGGTGGTGGACCATCCTTCTCCACATTCTGTAGGGCTCGGGCTATCTCCCACCCATCTACTTTCCAATATTCAATAGAGTTCTGTTTTGAAAAAGAAAATAATTGTTGCCATCTGGAGGAATAAGAAGACGGGCCTCCACAGCTGGTTTGGGGGAAAGAAAAGGATTATCTCGTCTTTCTCTTCTGCTGCTGTAGAAACAGGGGAACATGTTGAGTGATTTCACTGTAATGATAAGTTTGAAGTTACACTAGCGTTGCATCACGTCAGAACATTAGTTCTCATTAAGGTATGGTGCAGGAACAAGATATTAATAAGATTTGACATGGCAACACTGGCACAACACTAATTTTGGCACGCCTCATGTAATTTGAAGTCTGTTGTCATAACAGTGCTTCCTAGAGGTTTAAGTAACCAAAAGGTACCTTTTGAGTATTGGTTCCCATAGACTAGAAAATAGATCACCAGTTTCTCTAATTAACTCTCCATCTTCTTCTACACAAACTTAATTTTAGAATTTTGTAAGGATAGACTAGTGCTTTTGTTATACTTATAGTGTCTTTCCTATCTTCCTCATTTCTATTTTTGATCTACATTAGCTCATTCCCTAAAATTCATAAATAGGGCTTGCACACACTTGTAAGTAGAGGGAGAATAATGTTACTGTAGCGGCTGTATAGACCACAATAGTATCAATAAATTTTAGGATAAGCAATCCATTGTATAAGCATATTAAAAAAAAATTGATACAATGAAAATATTAGAAACTCAAATAAGATAATAAATTGACATAATGATTTTTTGCATTTTCATACTGCATTTCACCTACAAAATGTAGTTTGAATTCCTATTGCTAAGCTGCGATGTTCACTCAGTTGGATTCTTGTTTCTTTTGTTGCTCGACTGATAAGGATACATCGATATGGTTGAGAAGTCTTACCAACTCAATCTATAAGCTATATAATGTAGCAAATATTTTTCAATACAATTACATGTGTCATGATGTGTTGTTTGGTCTGGTACTAACCTGTAGATGAGGTTTGGCACTGCCCTTGGGAAGTCTAGGGATGTGCCCATGTCGTAGTCCACCCTACCTACAATTAGGGTTATATGACATTTATGTATTCATATGATTCATAGCCCTCTTGATCATTGGTGTCAATGTAGCCCTGGTGTAAAAAAATCACCTAAGCATAGTGTCAGATACCCTAGGACTATCTGATCCTCACAAGACCTGATTATACAAAACCAGCCTATTAAACAATCCTGTGACAGTCGATGATAGGGTAATGGATCTGGTGAGGAGATCCAATCCATAGATCAAATGTCGGGACCTAGGTTAAGGTCGAGACAAGATCCAGGTAGCAACTGCAGATCACAAGACCCGGCACATTTTGATGTGTAGGGGAAACGAAAGTTTTTTTTTTTTTTTTGCTATTCGGGTATGTTTTACTGTGTGATTTTTTTCGTTAATTACAAATGGAATGTAGAGGGACTTTATTCCCCCTTTTTATTCTTAAAAAATTATAAAAAATAATAAAATAATTTTAAAAAAAATAATAAGCTGACTGAACCAGTATCAACAATATTTCTCTATGGTGACCAAAATGATGAGTTTCACATAATCATATGAATTTGTCTAATACTAACCTGGTTCGTGCTTATCTGGATTGTGGGACGGGTTCGGGAACATGTTATATTACTTGTCTTTATTTTCGGTACAAAGGAGTTAGGAATTAGGTTCGCGGTACGCTTTAGAAATTAGAATACTAGTTGGCTCGATTCTAGTTGTTCAAATTTGACTCAATAATTGTGTCATATACAAAAAAGAAAACCTTGTAGATCATAAGAAAATTCAAGAATTGTTTGCTTAGACAATAAGATGTAAAACTTGACTTTTCTTAGTCGTACATCAACCGAAAGGCAACATTCCAAAATAAAATGGTACAACAGTATCAAATGGAAACATGTAAATAACCATAGTAAAAATCCGACGCAGAACCTTCAAAGAAAATAACAAAAGCATCATAAAATGTAATAAGCTCATTCTCTTCTTTGATAAGCCAACTTGCATAATAGAGTAGTGGCTCACAAGCAAAGAAGAAACACTAAAGGTACAAAAAATAAACTGAGATGAAGATTACTTATTGTGGAGTTCCCTTATTCTATTACTTCTGACAACTTTGTTGGAACTTTTATGACAAAAGGACGAAGAAAAAATTAACTCGAGCCCAATGCTTCCTTGATTTCATTTACTGGACACAAAGCTATTTATTTGAAATTCCTAAGTTGTTAATTTTAGTTTCCTAATAATTATCACAAATCCGGTTCTCAAAGAGAAATGAAGTGGGAGTCCATATAAGGGGCTGTTTGGTAAACCGTAAGTGTAAAAACATTTGGATTTGGACTTTCAAGGATGGAAAATGGATTGGAATCCATGCACTTTCTTGTCCCTCCAGTGGGGGACAAATGTGTTTGGTTAGGATAAGGAAGTGGAAAGTGGAATGATAATTATTTTAATAAAAATAGTAGTAGTTATTATCATAATAATAATAATTATGATAAACAGCATATCTCAACCCAATAATAATTAGTTATAATTAATTAGCTAAATTTGATCCATATCTTAATTGCAGTCATTAAATAATTATCTAAAATTTGGTCCCTATTTTAAATTTTGTTCCTTTCTTAATTACATTCAGCAAAAATTAGAATCACAATCATTAATTACATTAACTACATAATATTAAAGAAACCAACGAAAAAAACCAATAAAAATTACAGTCATTAATTACATTAGTTACAGCCAGCAAATTTTTTTTACCACAATAATTAATTACATTTATTACATTAATTACAGCCAGTAGAAATTTTGTTCCTATTTTAAATTTTGTTCCTATCTTTATAAAAAAAACCAACGAAAAGAACCTCTCATCTACGCACAAAAAACTCACCAACCCAAAAAAAAAAAATCACTCCTCCACCGCTGCCTTTCGATCCCCTCCTCTGTCACCTCCCGATCCTCTCCTCCGCCGCCTCCCGATTTCCTCCTCCGTCGCCGTCCGATTCCCTCCTCTGTCGCCTCCCGACCGGAGTAGATTGTCGAGCGTCGGAGTAGGTGTGGCTGCAGGCGTCGGTGGCGGTCGGATTGTGGTCGGGCGTCAGAGTCGGTCGTCGGTGGGTCGGCTGTGGGCGTCGTGCGTCGGTGGCAGCATGCTTCAGGAGAGGTATTACTTTCAATTCCTCCCACATCCCAAAGAAAAAATTGGATGTGGGGAGTTGGTTTTTGGAGGGGACAAAGGGGGGGACAGGAACTGCATGTCATGATTTCCTTTCCAAATCCAGTCCCAAATTTCATTTACCAAACAATGGAACTTGTGGATTTTGGGTCACTTCCAGTTGAAACCCCAAATCCAACCCCAAATTCCGGTTACCAAACAGCCCCTAAATTGGCAAGAGAGACATAAGTGTGATAATTTTCGGTATTTATGATCAATAATTCATCATGATGAAGAGAGTGGGAATGATGTCATGCATAGAATTAAAATAAGATGATTGAATGGAGGAGTACTTCTAGAGTAGTTTGTGATAACAATATACCACTAAAGTTGAAAGAATTTTTTTTCAAGACTGCAATAGGACCGGCTATACTTTATGGATTAGAGTGTTGGGCAATTAAGAAACAACATATTAGCAATGTTAGTGTAGCTGAAATGAGAATACTGAAATTATGAGTGGTAATACATTAAATGATAAGATAAGAAATGAATTTATCCATGGAAAGCTAGAAATGATATTAATTGAGGACAAGATGAGAGACAATTGTCTTAGTTGGTTTGGACATGTGTAATGTAGACCAATAGATGTCATGCCCCGATTCCGAAGAATCGATATTCGTCTCCCGAACGTGATGTCGTGCGAGCCTAAGTTGCGCTCGCACAAGGCAATGTCATAAGGTTATCCAAAACACAACATTTATTATAGTACGCAGAGAAATTGAACAACACACTTGAACAGAAGAAAACTTATCTTTATTGATAGAGCATCATTTACAAGACTCCATTATAATAGTTGCCGTGCGGGCTTACAACTTGACTCGATTACAAAATGAATGCTGATGAGATAGTCGTCCGTACATTACATCCCCTTCTACAACCAAAATATTACAAACCACCTGGTATTGAGGGAAGTCGAGCTATAATTCGTTGGATTGATGTAGAGTCTTCAAAAGAGGAGATTCAAGCCTCTGAGTACACAAGCAGGCTTTAAAATGTTCCAAGCGCCGCCTTCAGTTCCTAGGCACGCTTTCTTGGTTTGGAGCACCTGTGGAGAGCGAGGATCAGTACGTTCACATGTACTGATGGGTGGCTAATTTAAATCTAGGCACTTATTTGGTTCAAGAAGATATGTTAAAGGATGCAATAAGTTTTGTGATCTTTCTAGCCATCCTAGTGAATTTGCAAGTAAACATTGTATAAGCATAATATCATACTATATTGCAATTCACCTACGGCAGAGCGTGTCGTTGCAGTACAAACTTACCATGTTCTTTCCTATTCAATATACCAATCACTAAAATAGTGAATATTTATGTGAAGGCCACTGGTATAACAAACCATTTTGGACTATAGCCTTGGTTAGACGGCGATCCTTTCAGTGCGGTTGCGGGCCCGCTGAAAGTTTTCGAATCATCCGTGCTAGGATTCAGCACAGCTATACTTGTTTTCTCCTAGGTCGAATTGGTTCCGTGGCCCCCCGGATTAGCGTTCGAGGAAACTATATCTTGTGCACAAGTTGTCCAATGACTGCGCTAGACTATTCTAGTTATTCAGGCACGGTCTACGAATTCATAGAACTTAATTAATTCAGTGTGTTCCATCTTGTCGTGACAATGTTCGTTGATTCATTTACTCATTAACACAGTTCTATATTAGGCATAATGAGTAAGCATGTAGTAAATCATGACATAGCAGTTCTATAGTAAGTGCACGTGAGAAATCGTGCAACAGTTCATTGATTCAATTCTATAAGACAAGCATTCTACTATATTGTGTCGGCGATTGGTTTAGCAAGCAAGAGGGTCAAGGGAGAGAAGGGTCAGCCACTCACCTTGGTTTGATCGAGGTGAGGGACCGGTTGGTTGCTCTTAGACGGCGCCTACACGATCACCTGAAATCACATAAACAACTGATCAGAACACTTCCCTATTCAATGAGTTTGATATAAAATGCAAAGTTCGAAGAACGCAAGCCATGAAAACCATTGAAACATTAACGAAAACGCATTCAGAAAACCAAAGCCAAAGTCAAAGCCAAAGAAGCAAGTGCAGCATGAAAAGCAGAGCAATGGGTGGTCTCTTCCGACTCAGTCGCAGAGTCCAACCTCGAGGCGCAACCCGCTGAATATGGGACTTGATTCCGAAAAAGTCATTCTCAATCAATCCTGATCTATCGGTTTCGACCAAATCGATAGCGACAATGTTCCTTCATCGCGCATCCCGTGGACGGAAAACGGGACACGATGTAGGGACGGGGCACTACAATATATGCTCTCGTAAGGAGGAATAATGTGAAGCAATGTTTCAAGTAACCAGCTATAAGGTAACCTGAAGTTGACTACAACTTGTCATTAGCCGTCGAAGCGATACGAAAAGAACAATTACTATATTAGTTAATGGAACCGACTAGATTTAGGGCTAGACGAACATGGTTGAAAGTGTTGAAAAAGGATATTGTTTCTTTTAACGTTATAGACGACTTGACCCTTAAATGAGACAAATGGAAGAAAAGGATTCAAATAGCCGGCCCCAAAATATGGGATAAAGACTATGTTGTTGTTGTTATTGTTGTTGTAATACTTATCACAAATATTGGTTTCCAAATGACATTGCTTGTTACCCTAAATGACCCCAGGGCTTCAGTTGTGGCTTCATACTTCCATGTCATTGAAGATCTACTGAATGGGCACATTATACATGCAACAATAGGATATTACAAAAAAGTATGTACAAGAGCATGAATCTGATTTGTCTATTATAGTATATGGATGATAGCACTAACATTGAGACTAGAAGCAGGAACTCTGAAGCTCCCGGAATAAACCACTAAATTTCTTTTTAAAACCACTCCATCTATTGGATCTTGGAGTAGAAGGTCCATTACAGTGTTCCAAAAACAATGGATTAATCAGTGATTAATAGGCCAAGTATTTTGATGAATTGGCTGCCTGTTAATTGAAAATTCCAACTGGACGCTCAATTGTCATTAATTGGCCAAGTAATCTATTGGTTGGTAACCAGCCATGGACCAAGTGCATAATTCAAACAATTGAGTATAACATTTTTCCATGGTCCAACTAGTCCACCGGCTATGCTGACATCATGAATACTTTACTACTTACAGAATATATGGTATTCTGTTTGATCCAAATTCATCAATAATACTTTTAAAAAAATTGTGGAGGCAATAAATTGAAAATTGTTAAACTATCTTAGTTTTCTTTTCAAAAATATAAATCTTAAGAGAATGTAAAATATAATGAAATCAACTATCAAGAGAGCCTCCTCTGTCTTTGTATGACTCACAACCTGTTAAGAGATCCAACCTAGTCTATCAGAATGGTTCCAACAAAAAAGAGTTGTTGAAGAAAATAATTCTCGATATGACAATGTAGAATTGCTCAAATTGAAAAGCAAAATAAATCCAACACAAAAGGTTAGAAGTGCAAGCAAACGTTAAAATGGCTATGGATGTAACGGTCACATGTGTATACATAACTTCTTAAGACTTTGTATTCTGCCAGAAGTTTGGTTTACTTCTCTGATTTTAAGATGCTTCACGGAAGTAGTTACCTTATTTAAAACGTACGCATGGATACAAAATTTCTAGTGCCTCATGTTTCTTTATGTGTTTCAGGCTCAGACAATGGGTATGATGTATAGAATAATTGGGCGGGCACTCGAAGAAGCTGGTCTTGCTGAATGCAACCATCCAAAAGATTACTTGAACTTCTATTGTCTTGGAAAGCGTGAACCTTCACTTAATGAATCCCCACAATCTTCAAGTGAAAATAATGCACTGGTAATTTCATCTTTTTTTTCTTTAATTATTTCCTTTTTGTTCTTTTACAAATTAGATCCCAAATTCAAAAAAATCATATGTGAGGCTCTTGACACCAGTTTTCACTTTTATTACGTGGTAAACACATATTTACGGGGTTCGGATCATGTGTGTGGCTTACACAGACATAATAAGATGCTAATTAAAAGAAGACAACTGGACCGGTGGTTGTCGGTTACTTACGGAGATAACTTACAGATGAAAAGTTTCCGTCAATTATACAAAATGTTGTTCTTATTTATTTCCTAGCATTTTATGATATGTGTTATGATATATTGCAAGTTAAATGTTGTTAATTTAATCTTAAAAATATACATCGACTTCTTTAAATGGGCTTAACGGTATTTTAGGAATTAAAATAAGATGTTTAAGTATTTGATTTGATTTTCTTGCATCATTCTATATTTCCATAAAATGCTACGATCAATAGATTACTAAAAGTACTAATTTAATACAACTAGATAATCAGGTAACAAAAACTATTTATTGATCCCTAACAAGGTATATTGTGAATATATTTCAGAATGATGTTTTATATTTAGGAACAAAATTAGTACTTATTCTTATTTATCCCTTGAGATAGAGATAAAATGTATCTACTCTTTAGGAGGTTCATATAATTCAGTATTAAAATGTTATAAAATTTACCCTTGAATCACTCATAAACATAATTATCAACAATTCCTAATGAAATCATTTATGTATTTTTTTTCCTCTCCTAGGTTTCTAGGTAAATATTCTTTTTCATTTTTAGATTTTTATTGTAATTGAATATAGGTAGAAGAGAACATATATTAAAAACGATTTTGAAGTTATAAATATGAAAAAAAGTTAATTTCTTAGATACTTAGAGAACTGGTGCAAAGTTCCATGAAAAAGATGGACCTCGCATAAACCTGAACTTGCAAAAAATGGTTACCTCGTTGGATACTGCTCGCTCACAAAAGGGTCACCTCGCCAAATTCAGCTTTACCAGAAAAGAGTCACCCTTGCAAATTACTCTCGCTCAGAAAAGGGTTACCCTCGCCTGATTCTTCTCACTCAAAACGAGTCACCCTCATCGAATTCGAGTCGGAAAAAAAAAAGAATGTTCCGTCTTTTGAGGAGGATTTTCTCGACCAATATGAAACGTAACATTTCCCGAAGCATTAATCGCCCATGTGACCATTGCAATAATGATCATGCCAGTAGCAAGAGGCCACATGGCTGCTGCAATTATGGGAGAGCCCGTGGCTGGTGCTTTTCTAAATTGCAAATACGGAAAATTTCAACAGTAGCATTAAAGTTTAATTAAATTGCAAAAAAGGCACAAAGTTTGGAAAAAATTCAAATTGAGCATCGTCGCGCCAAATTTTTGGGCGTGAAAAATTAATCACCGTCATTCCCCCAAATCAGCTGCTCTTAATCCCGATTTTTATTTAAAAAAAAAAAAAAAGGACGCCCCATTTAGGGGCGCCGAATTTAAAGTCCTGACACCAAAAGACAAAGAACAGCAAAGAGACAAAGAAAAGAAGAAAAAGTAAAAAAAACAAAAAAACAAAAAACAAAAGCGCGCCCCATTTAGGGGCGCCGAAATTAAAGCTGCCACAGCAGCTCCACACAATACGAAAGCAAAAGAAGAAAGCAAAAAAGAAGAAAGGAATAAAGTAAAAGAAAGTAAACAAAAGTAGAAAGAAAAATAGAAAAAACAAATAATTTTTTTTTTAAATAATAAATGCAAATTTGGCGCCCAATCTTGGGCGCGCTTTTTTTTTCTTTTTCTTTTTTCGCGGCACGCAAAATCGGCGCCCCATTTTTGAGCGCTTTTTTTTTTAACGTCCCTTATTTGGGCGCCCATTTATTTTTTATTATTTTTTTTCACAGACTAAGCCAGCGCTTTTTTTTTTAATATAATAAATGCAAATTTGGCGTCCCTTATTTGGGCGCCCTTTTATTTTTTAATAATTTTCCCGATTTTTTTTTTTACTGACTAAGCCAGACGTGGGAAGGAATTAGGAAGATTAATTTTTCACGCCCATAAATGGGACGCGACGATGCTCAATCTGGAATTTTCCAAAACTTTGTGCCTTTTTTGCAATTTAAAGAAACTTTAATGCTACTGTTGAAAATTTCCGTTGCAAATATGAAGAGTAGCCACGTGGCACGAATATCCCAACTTCCCTAAAGAAATGGGAGCCTAGCAGAAAAGCTTACATAGAGATAGCCACAAAGGAAAGACAACTCTTGCAAAAATCAAGTTGTACTTAATTATGCCGAGTCAGAGCCACTTTGATAAAAGTTTATTTGACATATATTTAATGCGTTAACGGCTCTACCAAGCTGTCAGACAGCTGCAGAGTACCTCGAATTTCGAAAACGCTCTTTTCGATGAGGGAGTCATGTCAGCGGTAACGATTACACTAACAACGACGTGCACACAATCAAGCAATCTACCTCGAATATCTGCCTCGCTGGCATCCGTTTTCCCTTGGACAATTATCTTGTGAGGGTACCATCGCAGAATCCCGCACTTCTGTGAGGTATCAAAGATTCTATTTGGAAATCTATAAATAACTCATGTTATGTTCCTTTAGAGAGGTTGAGAAAATTGAAAGCTTGCTGCCACCATATATATATATATATATATATATATATATATATGTGTGTGTGTGTGTGTGTGTGTGTGTGCGCGCGCGCGCCAATGGCACGGTGGTGCACCGGTAAGACCGTTGGCACACGAGGGTGAGGTCCCGGGATCGAACCCCAGGGAGCGGCTGGCGGTGGCCACGGCTCCCGGGACAAGGCTGGTTGGGTGGCATTGTCCACGGGCCTTGGTTTTATATTATATTATATTATATTATATATATATATATATATATATATATATATATATATATATATATATATATATATATATATATATATATATATATTAACACAGTAATTTTATTTATGTAAAAATTCAAAAATACAAAAAAATTCCTCTTTCGTATCACCACTGGGTAATCATATTCCCAGTGTTTCTACATCGAATTCAATATTCTTAAGAATGCCTATACTCGGGGTTGTCAGCCCCTCAAAAATTCGTAAATTCTTTTTCCTCCAAATATGCCACATCGCAGCAGCCAGTCGAAGGCGAGCTTCTTTGTACCACCGTCTCCCAGTTTTTCTATTTTTTATGATCTGTTCCATAATGTCCCTACAAGCTCGTGATCCGCTCGTACTTGTCTTCAGTTTTCTACTCTGGTTCGACCATATATCCCATGATACCTGACATGCGAAGAACAGGTGACTCATAGACTCTGGTCCTTGCCCGCATAGAACACATCCCTGTGAAGCAATTTGAACTCCAAACTTTGCGAGACGATCCAAAGTGAGGAGTCTCCCTAAGCACAACTTGTACAGGCATAGCTGGAACTTGCGTGCTGACCCCTTCGACCAAACGAACTCCTCCCATTCCCAACGTGCATAATGTGTACGGCACCCATTGTATGCTACCCCGTTGTCAAAGCGTGCCTCCTTCGAACTGTTCCAGACCCATTCATCCTTCTCCAAAGCTTGATCGATACGTACTTCACGAATTTCATCTCCAAAGCTCCGCGTATGGCCGTTCAACTCCGGTCTCCATACTCCTTGTCGTATAATACTACTGACCTGGTCTTGTTTTTGCTCCCAGCCGCGTACAAGCGATCCATGTAGCTTGCCCAGGGATTGAGGTGAGAACCATGGGTCTTGCCAGAGCATGGTCGCCCGTCCATCCCCAATCACCCGTTGTATCAACGGACGCATGGTCCGCCTATACGTGCATACCTTCTTAAAGACGCTTGAGTCATTGCTGTTTGCTCGGATGCCCCAGAAATTGCACTCCTTTATGTAACTATTTCGCATCCACGTAGCCCACAGGGAGTCAGATATCAGCACCTTCCAGGTTAATTTTATTCCTGCCGCATCACGAAGAGCTCGAAAGTTGTATAGATCCACCTCTCCCTCTTCAGTAGGTCGGCAGAGTACATTCCAGCTAATCCCATGCATTCTCCCTCGCCAAATGAAATTGGCACAAGTTTGCTCAATCCTCCGGATAGTGGCTACAGGTAGCAAAATAGCTTGGAGCCAGAATCTGATGATTGAAGTGATTACTGAGCGAACCAACTCCATTCTTCCTGCGAAAGATAGACTCCGAGCGTGCCATCTCTTTACTCGTCTGCGTATATTCAACCAAGTTTTGGCATTCCAAATCTCTTGCATAATTTATCGTTAGTGGAATACCGAGATATTTAACAGGTAAATTGCCTCGCTCGATACCCAGAACTGTAGCCCTTTCAAGTTGTCGAGTACAGTGCGTATTGAAGAACATTGTACTCTTATCCTGGTTCAATTGGAGTCCTGTCAGTGTTCCAAACTGCTTCAGAATATTCGCAAGCTCATGTAGACCTCTCCAAGTGGGAGATATGAATACCAATAGATCGTCAGCGTATATCAGATGGGATACGTGAGGCTTAACATGCTTGTAAAGAGGGGTAATTTTCTTTCTGATCACTGCCAAATCATCAAACAGGAGAAATATTCCATAACTATAGTAAATAGATATGGAGAAAGGGGATCACCTTGTCGTATACCTCAGCTACTCTGTATAAATCCATGTGGTTGGTCGTCCAGTAGAACAGAAAATGTCGGAGTTGTTATGCATTCCCGGACTCGATCTACCCAATCCTTTCCGAAACCCATCTCCAACATAATGTGACAAATAAAATCTTGATTAATCGTGTCATAAGCCTTATGCAGATCTAGTTTCGAGCAGGATTTGATGCCTCCCACCTTGTTGAAGTCCCGCACTAGTTCGTGCGCAAGCAGGTTGTTCTCCGCAATATCTCTTCCTTTTATGAAAGCTGCTTGATTCGGGGATATGAGTTCCTGCATGATTCCCACCATCCTCTTGCACATCAGGTGAGTGATCACCTTATACAGGTAGTTGCAGCATGAAATAGGTCTGAAATCCGAGAGTAACGAAGTCCCCTCCTTTTTTGGAATAAGCACGAGAAACGTATGATTAAGTTCTCGCAGGAGGCGCTCATGTCTGAAGAAATCATCAACAACTTCAAGTACCGCCTCCTTCAAATCCTTCCAGTGCAATTTGTAAAACTTACTCCCAAAACCATCAGGTCCCGGGGATTTGTTTGGATCCGCTTGCATAATTATGTCTTCTACTTCTTCCATTGTTACTGGCTCCATGAGAAGTCGGTTCCCAAGCTGAGTGATTCGTCTTTTGCATACTAATTCTGGAAAACTTGTTAGATAATCAGAATGGTTGAATAGATCTGAATAATACCTAATGGCCGTAGCCTGAATCTCTGATGGCGTGCTAGATATCTTTCCATCCGACCCAATCAATCGCCTAATATGATTTCTGTGTTGTCTTGATCGAACCATATCGTAAAAGAATTTTGTGTTTTTATTACCCTCTCGCAGCCAGGAGCACTTTGCACATTGAGCAAGGTCGACCTGTTCCTGAAGATGTAGCAGCCGAACATGATCCCCAAGCTTCCTTTCTTCCTCCGCTTGATTTTGATTTAATATATCCGCTTGGAGACGGGTTTGCACCTCCCGCAAGCGTTTTTCCTCCTCGAGTTGCTTGGGCGGTGCAGCCTTCGCCTAGGCTCTCAGATCTGCTTTGATCTGTTTGAGTCTATTAATCAACCAAAACTGAGGGTTTTTCCCTCCACGTGATGCTGCAAGCCGCGTTGGACAGTATTGGAATATCCTTCCATGTATTGCCATATGTTATTATATCTGAAAGGTCGACCACGAGGAGCTTCTCTCTCTAGAAGTCGGACGCAAATAGGACTATGATCGCTATACCCCACCGGTAGTCCCTCCGCCTGTACTAAAGGAAACAAGCCATCCAGCTGTGATTAACCAGGGCGCGATCCAGCTGGCATGCGACACGTTTCTTGGTGGCCTTGTTATGCCATGTCCACATATGACCCGTTCTTCCCAAAGTTTGCATTCCAGAGAGCATGAGGCACTGCTGAAACTCTTCGAGTATAGGCGCTGGTATCAATCTGCCGCCAACTTTCTCATGTTGATATAACAGCGCGTTAAAATCCCCTATTATGATCAGCGGAGCATGGTAGACAGTGTCTGCCAAAGTACTAATTCTGCTAATGTCTTGCCAAAGACCTTCACGACGACGTCTATCATTATGTCCATATGTCGCGCCAAATAAGAAACATAGTCCCCCTTTATTAGTAAGGCGAATGACTATAAGCGTTCAGACATATGAACCTCCTGCATATCCCAGCAACTTGCATCCCATCTAATCCAAATGTGTGCCATATTACATAAATGTAAGTTATGAATATGTTGCCACGGAGAGGACGTTCTGCGAGCCAACATATTTGCTGACTTAATCTTGGTCTCAAGGAGAGAAACAATGGACCCTTTTTCTTTTCTTATCACATCACAACATTCCCTCCATCTCCCAATAGAGCACACGCTACGGACATTCCAGGATATCAAAGACAATGATTTAGATCCGGCACCCCTTGATATCTGCCGAGGCTGTCGTCAGGGATGTCAACAGTCTCTATTCTTTCACATTCCTCCAGGTCGTGAACCTCCTCCCGTCGGATAGCGGTTAACTCCGGATGGACCTCCTTCCATCTAGGTTTGTCCACGCATAGAGTTTCCTTTCCGCCCAGGCTGCCGTGGGCAGATAGGCCTGCATCCTCCTGTGTGGACGTAGCAAGCCTCTTTCGGCTTGATTGTCAAGGTATGGCACCATTTCTGCTCTCTATATGCGAATTGATCGCGGTCCTCCGCGGTCATACCCTACCACCGCTCGATGCTGCTTCACAAAACCCCCTTTATCCGGAGTTTGCTTCTCCCCCCCGGAGGCTTGGAATATCATTCTTCGACTATTATCTCCATCGGTTACTTCTGCTATATTGGACTCCATGTGGTTTTGTGAGCCACTAGTGTTTGGTACTTTGTCGAGACCAATATCCACCTCAATCTCCATCCCCTGGGAACGTCTCTCATCAATATTATCCGCCGCTCTCTCCCTTTCCTTCTCCGGAGCTTCATCATCTATTGCCAAACGATAATCCTTGGATGGGTGCCCAAAGCAATGACAAGTAAGGCATGTAGGAGGTACCCACTCGTACTCTACGCGTTGTTTGTACACCTCTCCTGATGGGACCGTATACTCCACAAACTGGGGAAGAATCTTATCTGCTGCAATCTCGACGAAAACACGAGCATATCCTAATCTAGTTCTGTATGTCGTCACTTCGTCCGCTTTAATAGGGGATCCCACCATGCTCGCTAATTTAGTTAGCATGCCAATAGTCCAATAATTTATCGGGAGTTCAGGGAAACGAATCCAAATCGGGACTGAGTGCACGACTTCTTTTTCACACCGATGATCCGGAGTCCACGCCTTCATGATTATTATTCGTCCATCGAAGGTCCACGGTCCTCCCTGTAGCACTCTCTCCATATCCTCCTTCATCGCAAACTGGACGTAGTAGAAACCGTTCTCTCTAGAGTAAAATTCAATGGTCCCCTTTGGCCGCCACACGCGGTTAGCATAAGCGCGGATCTGACCGTAGAACGGTTTATTTCATAGTACATATAGTACCACTGTATTGCACCAATATTCTGCAGTCTATGCCAGATCATCTTTAGTGAAAACTGCCCGTTCCCAGTCGCCATCTTCATCGGAGGAATAAACTTCATGTATCCATTGTCTGCGTTACCTCCCTCTCTACAACAATCTGCCCATGATTTGCTAAGCACCTTCTACGTCATGGGTTGTTTGCCTTTCTCTGCCATAGTAGCAAGTTTCACCCCTCTATTGTTCGCCTGTGCGTTTATCTGTCCTCGCCCCGGATATAGATTAGGGTTACCACCCATGCCTAACACCTTAGGCCGGCCTCCCTTAAGGTTACTTGGACCAGACCCCATCGGGCCCCTCGAACGTCTTACCTCCGTAATGTGCGACGGTCACCTTGTGGCGGCCCCGCCGCTCGCCTGTTCACCCGCCGTTCGCTGGCCATTACCTCCTGTAAACTCCTTGCGCAGCCCCGTCGATGTCCTTTGATTTCGCCTACGCCGAACCATCGTCCAGCCTCCCCCCTCCACTTGACTCTCCGGCGGGAGAGGGCCTCCGTTCGATCCCTCCAACTCTTGATCACCTGGATCCCAGGATATCGCCACCAGCCCTAAACCTAAATCGCCTTGGTCGCCTAGATCGCCTGGAGCGCTTGCCATTTATATATGTGTGTGTGTGCGCGCTCGCGCGACAGGCTTCATGGTTAGCGACCCTCCTTTCGTCTATCTCGGATGTCCGATGGTATATGGAAGACGTAACGTGGCGATGTTCGGCCCATTGGTCGAGAAAATCAGGAAAAAGTTGGGAGGATGGCATAATAGCATTCTATCTCATGGAGGTAGGTTGGTTCTCATTAAGCACGTGCTCTGCTCCATTCCCTTGTACATCCTTGCGGCCTGCTCACCGTCGAAGGAGGTTTTGCACTCCATTAAGTGTATGTTTGCGAGATTTTTTTGGGGACACAAAGAGGGATGCTTTAAACGTCTATGGGCTAGCTGGAGCTCTATGGCTCCGACCGACGGAGGAGGGATGGCTGGGGCTCCGAACATTAGAGGATACCATTTACGCCTTCTCGATGAAGTTGTGGTGGCAGGTTAGATCTCAGAAATCCTTATGGAGCAGATACATCAAAGCTAGATATTTCTGACACACTCACCCCTCTATGGTGGTTGCCAACAGCAAGGCCCCGATGGTGTAGAGGAGACTCCTCCGTGGCAGAGACCTGGTTGAACACCATATCCGTTTATCAGTGGGGGAAGGATCGTCCAGAACGCTCTTTGAGTGCTGGGCCGGCGATGGCTTGCTGCGTCCAGTCGAGGTGGAGGGGGCCACCGACTGCTGCATCAGGGCGCTGGACTACGGGCAGGAGGAGTGGGATCTGCAACGGACGGCCGGCCTATTTGGCGCAACGGGTGCCGCAATCATCGCTTCATCGGGCGCGCGTCTATCCGAGGCCCCGGATGCGATCAAGTGGCCTCCTGGCAGCAACAGTGAATTCTCCATCATCAAGTCGTTATGGATGCGGGTTCGTATGGCTCATCCGGAGGTACAGTTTTACAAGAACTATTGGCACTCTTGCATCCCCATTAAATGGTCTATTCTCCTATGGCGACTGAATCGGAACAAGGTTCCTACGAATGACGTTCTCCCCTCCCTTGGATTCACCTTCGTTTCTAAGTATCATGCTGTGCGGAGCCTAAGGGAAAAATTATTTCACACATTTGTCTGAGAGGGGAGTTGGCTAGTCTGGTTTGGGGACACTTTGGGAGTAAGTTCTTATCCCTTTGCCGCAAGTAGCAAGGTTGGTGTTAGACCGTCAACGGAGCAAATTGATCGCGTGTTGATCAGACCTCCATCATCATATTTTTGTCATAAGTAAAACTTGTAACATGAATTTTTATACGTATTTATATACTGAGCGATCGTAGTACGGGGAGATTCTTTTCTACAAAAACAAATAACATTTTCCATGGATCTCGTATTTTCTTTCTTAGACAAAAACAACATGGCAACCATGTTGGAAAAAAAAACGTACTGCACTAACGAGGAGGCCTTGATATATAGTCTGATACTGACTTCATGACACAAGCGTTGACACTTCGTTCATCAAATTTGACCAACAGAAGTTCGAGGAAGCTCTTTCTTCAAGCCAAGTCAACCCAACTACTGGGCGCAGACACGAGAGTTTCTTGCAAAATTTGTGTGAATTTACTTGTTACCAACCAAGAAGTCGAAGCAGAAATCTCAATAGTCCTTGGTGGCGTTGAATCAGTTCTTCGCATAATTGTTGTGGCTTCCCACATTTGCTCTGCTTCGTGCAATGAATCTTCCTACGCACAAAAACATGTAACATCCCAGTCCCAAAATACGTATAGGACTAGGATACGGTACATGCCAGCAACACTTCACCAATGGGCCAAATCTCAAAGTAAGTCCATTAGCGAAATGCTTAAGCTGTAAATCATGATAACAATCCAGCAATACGATACAAGTCACAGGTCACAGCTAATCTCATCCACACAGAAATAAGACACGAGATATCAAGTCCAATAAAATAATACTAACAAGAAAGATCTGTCCAACATAAAATAGAAATAATAACTGTGCGGGTAAGACATCCCGAAACCACAGTATAAAGAAATAAATAATCCACTATATGTCCACTGAAAAGAAAGAAAATAAAATATCAAGTCTAAAAGAGACATGTCTCAAGAGAAGTCTTCGGCCAGTGTCTCGTCCTCCTGCGAAGGTACGTCACCAGTCTCGATGCCAGAGCCGTGAACCTCTTCTCTTCTAAGCCTGGAGAGATCACCAGGTCCTCAGGGGACTAGCAAGACACATAATATACATGCCTACTGTACAATAAATAACATGCGAGAAAATAGAAAATGGTACAAGGAACAATATGAGACTAGAGAATAAGTATAAATGGCATACCGTCAAAGATAGTGCTATCAAGCGTGACTAATAGTAAGTCGGGGTAACCGCAACCCGATGGGAGCTCGCAGTCCTATAGTCAGTAGCCGATGGAGAATCCCTAACTATAGCAAGGCTCATTCGCACTCTGTCACGACCCGCTCCCGAATAATCGGACACGAGTCGGACACGTCCAGCCTTCGTCGATGGACACGACGAAGTAAGCTGTAACAATACTAAGAAAAACTTCAAGTCACAATGTAATGTAAACATCCACAGCTTCTATATATAACGTTCCCAGAAAGATCACCAATATCCATCAATCAAATTATACAATGTTATCCGAAGACAAATCCGGTAAAATAAAATAAATATACAATGATGAATATCCAAAATACAATCTCCAGAAAAATAAATAAAATAAATACTGCAATATCCAATGATATCACCACTGCTCCATGTGACCTCAAGCTCACCTGCAACGTATCCTGTCAGAAAAAGAGCAAAGTACAACCCCGACAAGAACAATATACAATGTAATCTGAACTACAGAGTACAAGGTGAAACTAGAGTACGAGAACTGAAAATGAAACTATGGTACCAGAAATGAAATGTAAAACTGCAAGCAATGGACTCGACAATCAATATGCAAAGACAATGAACACGGCTATCAATGAACAATACGATGATCACGACAATCAATGCAAGTGTGACATTTTGAAATATTAAACTAATGTGTGATCGGCTTAGGACCACAATCCACAATCAATCAATTCTACAAGGTGTGGCTTAATCGTACGTGAAGTGTACGATTAGGCTATCCACAATACCTATGTTGGGTGTGGTCACACAAAGTTAATATTTTTCCCAATTCCCGCAATAAACAATAACTCACAATGCAATGAACAAGGTACAAGACAATCGTGTGTATCTCATGTCCGATATGAGAACATGGCACATGAATGTAAGACAGAAATACAAAGTACAAGATCGAGTCGGTGTACTTGCCTCGTCTTGGAAGCACGGGAGTAGTACTGCATGGGTGAATGTCACCTGTTATATTTTGTACAATTTTGTTAGGGTTTTAAAGTAAAGATCATTGGCTAACTATATATATATATATATATATATATATATATATATATATATATATACTAGTGAAAGTATTTGAACAATTTTTAGCAAAGGAACCCTTTTTGAAAATACTTACTAGTTAAACTATTTATAATATAAGATGTTATCTAATATTAGCAATTGATACTCTATAATATTTTAATATTTTAGGAATCACTATACATAACCTCAGTAAAATTGATAAGAAGATTAATAATGATATTAATAATAATATAACAATGATTTAAAAATATACTCTAACCATATCTAGAAAACCAATTTCCAAATACTAGCTAGTTAGAACTCATGCCTACACATAGCAACTGTATATAGGTTGGCAATGTATATACAAATATTTTAGAGAGATTATAACAATAATCAACATAGATTATCAAAACATTTTATTATATTTTTATCACAAAATTTCTAAGATACAATAATTAATTTTATGATAAGGAAATAGCATTTTAATAATACACAAAATTAACTGAAATAACAGCCCAATCCAACATCTCTTCAGTCCAGCCCAAGACTACATTCTCAGCCCAACCTCTACCTAAGGATTAGTCTAACAGTACTTAAACAAATAAATCCCCAAACTCTCCCCAGACCCAGCCCAAGCCTATTGTTACTATACTGAAATAATTCCTGTGAAGGAAGAATTAAGTCCATCCCAATCTCTAAGGAGCTGACCCGGCCCATAAGTCTGATCCAATATAAAACCCAAACTCTAATTAAACAAAACTAAGCCCACACTGAACTTTTTCCCAGACCCAACTGAATGTTGCTGCTATAAATTATACAATTTACTAGGTCAACAGGCTCGGCCACAACTAATGGAACAAGTTGAAAATAGAGTTTAGGATTTATAACAAAACATCAGTACTTCAAATTAGTCAGCCAAATGTTATGGGACTAAGACCCTTCAATGCTGGAAGAGACACTGCCACACTGCCACCTTCTCTAATTTCGAGAGGCATCAGCTGACTCGGTTTTCGAAAGGTTACAATTGACCCCATCGGTCTCCGAAGTGGCAAAACACAAAGAAAAGTGGAAAGAGGAAACTCTTTCTCTCTCCATCATATGTTCCCATTAATCTCTTCTAATCCCAGCCTTCACAAAATTCCCCACTCTTCTCCTCCCATTCTACTTCTTCCTCAGCATAAGCAACCCTATCTTAAAATCCTCCTCACTCTTTCCCTGATTCCCAGCCGCACACTCTATTTCTTCTCCACAAGGAGAAAGCCTAACCCTAGTAGTCCTTCTTCTTCCCCTTCCTCACTCCAACTCACACACACCCTAAAATGAAGAAGAACATGAAGAGAAGAGACAGATGAGGAAGAAGGAGATCAAGGAAGCTCACCTTGGCTCGGTGGCGGTGCTGACCACGGCGATCTCCGATGATGGCGAGATCCGGTCGGATCTCTGACACGGCGAGGCGGCTGACACACAGCGCGGCGCTCCTGGCTTGGATGCTGGCCCCCCGGTGGCTCGGCGACGGTGGCGAGGGACTGGCGGCGTACTTCGGCGGCGCTCCTGGACGATGAAGTCCCTCTACAAGGATGGATCTGAAGAACCCGTGTCCGATCTGGACACAGTGGTGGAGGCTTCAACGTCGGCGGTTCGAACTGCGCAGTCTACGATGAGGCGACGTGAAATTCGAGGCTAGCTCGTCTTCCTAAGAGGCGGCTCGGTCTTCAATAGGAAGCTCGACAGTCGAGACTGTCTGGACACGACGGATCGGGGTGGCCCAGTCTGCGAGGCTGCGGTGAGGTTGACGACGATCCCCAGATCTTGCGGCGGAGCTCCGGCGAGGGTGGTGGACTGGTGGCGGGCTCGACGGCGGTGCTCGGCCAAGAGGCCAGAGAGGAGAGAGAGTGTAGAGAGAGAGACTGTGTAGAGAGAGAAAGTAGAGAGAGAAAGTCTGTGTCAGTGATGTGATGTGTCAGTGACTAGGAAACTGTGCTGTACATTTACACTATGTTTGGGAACATAGGAGGGGAGGGAGAGGAAAATTTGAGAGGAAGGAAAATTGAGGGAGAGGAAAATTAACTTTACCTCTTGTTGTTTGGATGAACAAAAAGTAGGGGAAGGAAAAGTTTAAAAATAATTTTTTATTTGTTTATGGATATAGGTATAATTACTATTTCCTCCTTGGTATTCTCAAATGATGATTTAATATTAACTTTTTGAGGGGTAGTGGGGTAAATTCACTCAAATTCCTCTCATCTCTCTCCATTTTTCTCCCACATTTGGGAGGAAATTTTTTTGGTGGGATCCACCTACTTTTTCCTCTCAAATTTTCCTCTTCCATGTTCTCTCCCCCTTTCCAAACACCATCATTTAAAATTTTTCTCTCACTTTCCCCTTAACTTTTTCCTTCCTCCTATTTTCCACCCTTCCCAAACAGTACCTTATAATAGAATAATCTAGTGTGTGTGTGTAGGGAGTGGCAGAGTAGTAATTAGTAATAGATCTGTGGTTATTCTCTATAGTGGCAGCAGCAGTAAATAACTATAGATCTGGGGACAAGAATGATAAGGTTGTAACAGATTTTTAAATATTTCAAAAATTAACAGATTACGAAAATTCAAATATTTCTTCCAACAATTTTCAAAAGATTTCACTATAAATTCTAACATATTTCTAACTACTTAACAAAATCAGTTATTCCTAAACTTATAACTACTAATTAATTACCTGCTTAGCAAATAAATTATCAGAATTAACTTTAATAAAAGTAATTCGAAATTATTAGAATTAATAAAATTGGTCACCCACATTCTATGGTTTATAAGTTCATATAACTGACTTTAGAAAATAACTAAAATTTAATCACTATAACCATAATTACTTACCAATGACACTAATCCAGATTCAAATTTAAAAAAAAAATTTCTTTACAACTTGCTTAACCCAATAGTAATCCTAATTAATCTTATACAATATTATTTAAAATTGCCAGCATTATCAGTTATAAATATTTATTACCATTATCAATAATCAATATAGGAATATCAATACAATAATATATATATATATATATATATATATATATATATATATATATATATATATATATATATATATATATATATAACACAAAATAGAATTGATTTTGTAAACTTCTTTATTTAAGAACTAATATTATACTCTTGAATAGAATTATAGAAAATTTTCTAATTTCACCAAAATCGTTTATAGGGACTTACACACTCGATGGAAGCTCACGAACGAGGTGGTCATGTATAGTCACGTCTAATAACAAGTCAGGGTCAAATCAAACGATCATGACCGGGTCAAGTCAATCAAGTACCGGAAATCAGACTAACGTCAAGTTCAAGTCAAACAGGTCAGGAGATCATGGCATGGACAAAACAATACTATCACTAGACATGAACATGATAAGAAAGTAGAAAAAGTAATATGGAAAAAGAGTAAAAATTCACGTGCACGTAAAACTAGAAATAACCATGACATGAAACATGATGAACATGTAATCAAGTGAGACATAAAAGAATATCAATAAAGAAAATGCATGTAAATACTGTAAAGTTTGGCAAGGTGTACTTGCCTGGTTCTGTGATGTGAGGATGAAGTCTCGCTCCCGTGTCCACGCCTCCGGAATCCAATGCTCCTAATTAATTTATTTAACTATTTATGAAACTTATAACAGAACTTAATTAACTAAATTAGTGTTTTAAACTACTTTAACTATATTCAAATATCTCGTAGGACTACTTAAATTGTATAACATACATACGTGTCCACTGAGACCTCGGAACACAATTTTAGGGTTTTTGACCTTCCAATTAATCAGTTATGATCTCACTTCAATAACATACTTAAAAATCATATAAAATCCATAACATAATATTTAAACTAATTTTCTACAGTATTAACTTTGAAATTCCAGAATTACGATTTATAAAGAATTATGTGACAAGTTGACTATTACGTCAGTCCCAAAACTCGTCCTGAACATGGCCAATTACTCAAAATAGCTAAAATACCCAAAATTATATTTTATACAGAATTTAAAGTACATTATATCTCAGAATTAAGACATGAATACAAGAGTTAAGTTATGCTACTAATTTGGAACATTCTAAGTCGGCAGATTACCCGAAAAAGCTAGTTTTGACCTATAATTTTTTCAACCAGATTTGAGTTGCTAAATTCGTGAAAAAATACTTAAAAATCCTAATTTCTATATATAAACACACATAAAATTCAGTTTCGAAAATAACCACCAATAACTTATAGTTCCTTCACAACGGGGTTAAATTTGATCCTACCGAAACATAAATATTACGACTATAAATCATGAAACCTTTATGGGTGAAAATACATAACAAAAGGTACCAAAATACTATTTTTACAGATTTAATAATAGAATTTTTTACAGAATTATAGCATAGGTTTGAGATGGAAAAATTAGGGTTTCTTACCAAAAGTCCTTGCTAGTTGGACTGTGGAGGCTTCTCCTTGCCAAAGCTCCCACCTTTATTGCTATCCTTGCTTGCTAATCCTCTCTTGATGAGTTTGGAGGAGTTGGCAATAGCTCTAGATAGTTAGATGGAGAAGATGGAATTTTTAGGGTTTGTTTGGTGGAGTTTGGATGAAAGAACGATGAAAGGAGTTTTTATGGAGGAGAAATAATTGTATGATGGAGGGGATGAAGATGATGGGTTTGGATGGAGGAGGTGTTGCCAAAATTTGGAGAGGGAGAGGGGGTTGGTCGGCTATGGAGAGGAAGAGGAAGGGAGAATTAAGTTAGGGTTTGGGTTTGGCTAAAAGTAGGTATATATATGGGCTTTTTGGGTTGCATGCTTGTAGTATAATAGGAAACCTATTTCTAATGGGATGTTGGCTGAATATACACGGGGGAGGGCTGTTTTGGTCAGCCAAGAGTGGCCCCCTTTGATTTGTTTGGGTATTGGTGAGTTGGCTAATTGATTGATTGAGAATTTAAATAAACATTTCCTAATATGGAACTAATTAGATTTCTATATATAAATGCAATCCAAATCTGAATAAATATTAAATATATATATTTATTAATATATATTAATGTCCAACATGTCTACATAGGTTTGGGTTGGACTTTGGGTCAAATATAAACTAATGCCAACTAGGATTACACGTAGACACTTTCTATAAATAGAAATTTTCCAAAATTGAAAACATATTAATATTAATAAAATATATAAACAAAATATATATCAACATGAAGGTATTTGAGAGTACTACATGTCTATTTAGATTTAGATTTGGTTCGGGTCAAGTCGGGGCTAAATTGGTATAACCGGGTCTCCTAGAAAGTAAATAATCTAATAATTAAATAAATAAATTATTGGTGGGGGTTAAGTCGCAACTTAGCCTGATTTTTCTAGTTAGAACACACCTATGGCTCGACCTTTCCTACCATGGCTAAAACACTAGTCAAAGCACACGTGTACGCTATCCGTACCACAATTCTTAGTCATTTTGTACTCTAAAACTCAACCATGGCTAAGGTCATCTATAATAATAACTATTAATCAAAAATATTCATAAATTCCATAAAATCCTATTTAAATCAAATAAATAATAAAAAAATTCCAAAAATTCATGGGTGTTACATTCTGTCCCCCTTAAAAGAATTTCGTTCTCGAAATTAAAATAACTCACTAAGGTAAAGGAAAACATGTCTATGGTTCTAAGATGTCTCTAAAGTGTGCTTTGTCTCTATGGTTATTCCTAAGTAAACATGCACCAAACTAGCGTAAACTAATAATCTACTTCTATTATTAACACAAAATCAAGTTATTATCTTTCGTTGCCTCTTGTGTCGTTGTTCCGTCTTCAATCCTCATGGCAAAGGCCTGTCTTGGACGTTGTGCTCCTGCCTGCTGTCTAGCTTGCACAAACTGCATCACCTGGTCGGGAAGCGGTCCACGTGGATCCCTCCCTCAAACACAAGGATTTGTCTTCCGGAATAGGTGAAGACATAAAATAATAAAGAGTTCAAGGATCGAATACAATTGCGGGGTTTCAAAGGTGATTGAATAGTTCGAAAAAAAGAGAGTTATTAAGGCAGTTGTGGATGAGATCCTAGAGGGCAAGTATTTGTTAATTATATCTCAATTCACGTAGAATAACCATAAGAAGAGCGAACCAAGTGCACTAGGTTGACCAGACTATAATACACTGATTCTAAATAGACAATATGTTAGTGGGCGTCCCCAATAAAACATATGTCCTTAACAAGCTCGATAAAGAATAAGCTTGCAAAAAATAGGCTATAATAGCACCATCAGTCAAGATAGTTAAATAATATAAGTACGCAAGAATATGATTTGAAAGAAAGCACAAGTAGTTCAAGTTCATCAAGGTCTAAGACTCGTCCGGTGTTTGTGTCTCTACAGTTTTCCTACTATCATTTTGTCTAAGGGTTAGGTCGTCCAATTGGGGTAGGGGCCTCTAAGACTCTAGAGTCTAGGTAAACCTATCCTTATACACTAGGTATATATGCTCTATTAATTCAGTTACACTATTAGTTAAACTCTTGAAAGTCAACTTTCAAGAGTTTAACTAATAGTGTAACTGAATTAATAGAGCATATATACCTAGGATGAGTCATCTTCCTAAATTCTATCGCAAGAGAAATAAGACTCGCGGTAGGAAAGGAATCGAGCAGATGCAATTCAAGTCAATCAAACGAGAGTTCGAAAATGGAATCAAAGAAGGAGATCAAGTATGTGGATGAGTTCCTATGGGTCCTTTCTATCCTATTCGCAGGCTCACGTCGGTACAGTAACGTAACCGAAGTGATTAACGTTGACCTGCATGGGACACCACAAAAACATATAACGCCTCAGTCCCAAAATACGTATAGGACTAGGATACGGTACATGCCAACAACACTTCAGCAATTGGCCAAATCTCAAAGTAAGCCCATTAGCGAAATGCTTAAGCTGTAAATCATGATAACAATCCAGCAATACAATACAAGTCACAGGTCATAACTAATCTCATCCATACAGAAATAAGACACGAGATATCAAGTCCAATAAAATAATACTAACGAGAAAGATCTGTCCAACATGAAATATAAATAATAACTGTGCGGGTAAGATATCCTGAAACCACAATATAAAGAAATAAATAATCCACTACGTGCCCACTGAAAAGAAAGAAAATAAAGTATCAAGTCTAAAAGAGACATGTCTCAAGAGAAGTCCTCGGCCACTATCTCGTCCTCCTGCGAAGGTACGTCACCAGTCTCGACGCCAGAGCCGTGAACCTCCTCTCTGTCCTAGCCTGGAGAGATCACCAGGTACTCAGGGGACTAGCAAGACACATAATATACATG
The DNA here is from genome assembly GCA_029216955.1 of Iris pallida. Taxonomy (NCBI): domain Eukaryota; kingdom Viridiplantae; phylum Streptophyta; class Magnoliopsida; order Asparagales; family Iridaceae; genus Iris; species Iris pallida. Next base: position 8,992,740 of record JANAVB010034619.1, read on the forward strand.
CCTACTGTACAATAAATAACATGCGAGAAAATAGGAAATGGTAAAAGGAACAATATGAGACTAGAGAATAAGTATAAATGGATACCCTCAAAGATAGTGCTATCAAGCGTGATTTATAGTAAGTCGGGGTAACCGCAGCCCGATGGGAGCTCGCAGTCCTATAGTCAGTAGCCGATGGAGAATTCCTAACTATAGTAAGGCTCATTCGCACTCGATGGGAGCTCACGAACGAGGTGGTCAGGTATAGTCACGTCTAATAACAAGTCAGGGTCAAATCAAACTATCATGACCGGGTCAAGTCAATCAAGTACCGGAAATCAGACTAAGGTCAAGTTCAAGTCAAACAGGTCCGGAGATCATGGCATGGACAAAACAACACTATCACTAGACATGAACAGGATAAGAAAGTAGAACAAGTAATATGGAAAAGAGTAAAAATCTACGTGCACGTAAAACTAGAAATGACCATGACATGAAACAGGATGAACATGTAATCAAGTCAGACAAAAGAATATCAATAAAGAAAATGCATGTAAATACTGTAAAGTTTGGCAAGGTGTACTTGCCTGGTTCTGTGATGTGAGGATGAAGTCTCGCTCCCGTGTCCACGCCTCCGGAATCCAATGCTCCTAAATAATTTATTTAACTCCTTATGAAACTTATAACAGAACTTAATTAACTAAATTAGTGTTTTAAACTACTTTAACTATATTTAAATATCTCGTAGGACTACTTAAATTGTATAACATACATACGTGTCCAATGAGAACTCGGAACATAGTTTTAGGGTTTTCGACCTTCCAATTAATCGGTTATGATCCCACTTCAATAACATACTTAAAAATCATATAAAATCCATAAAATAATATTTAAACTAATTTTCTACAGTATTAACTCTGAAATTCCAGAATTACGATTTATAAAGAATTATGTGACTAGTTGACTATTACGTCAGCTAGTCTACCCGAAACTCGTCCTGAACATGGTCAATTACTCAAAATAGCTAAAATACCCAAAAATATATTTTATACAGAATTTAAAGTACATTATATCTCAGAATTAAGACATGAATACAAGAGTTAAGTTATGCTACTAATTTGGAACATTCTAAGTCGGCAGATTATCCGAAAAAGCTAGTTTTGACCTATAATTTTTCCAACCAGATTTGATTTGCTAAATTCGTGAAAAAATACTTAAAAGTCCTAATTTCTATATATGAACACACATAAAATTCAGTTTCGAAAATAACCTCCAATAACTTATAGTTCCTTCACAACGGGGTTAAATTTGATCCTACCGAAACATGAATATTATGACTATAAATCATGAAACTTTTATGGGTGAAAATACATAACAAAAGGTACCAAAATACTATTTTTACAGATTTAATAATAGAATTTTTTACAGAATTATAGAATAGGTTTGAGATGAAAAAATTAGGGTTTCTTACCAAAAGTTTTTGCAGTTGGGTTGTGGAGGCTTCTCCTTGTAAAAGCTCCCACCTTTATTGCTATCCTTGCTTGCTAATCCTCTCTTGATGAGTTTGGAGGAGTTGGCAATGGCTCTAGATAGTTGGATGGAGAAGATGGAGTTTTTAGGATTTGTTTGGTGGAGTTTGGATGGAAGAAAGATGAAAGGAGTTTTTATGGAGGAGAAAGAATTGTATGATGGAGGGGATGAAGATGATGGGTAAAAGAATTGTATGATGGAGGGGATGAAGATGATGGGTTTGGATGGAGGAGGTGTTGCCAAAATTTGGAGAGGGAGAGGGGGTTGGTCGGCTATGGAGAGGAAGAGGAAGGGAGAATTAAGTTAGGGTTTGGGTTTGGCTAAAAGTAGGTATATATATGGGCTTTTTGGGTTGCATGCATGTAGTATAATAGGAAACCTATTTCTAATGGGATGTTGGCTGAATATACACGAGGGAGGGCTGTTTTGGTCAGCCAAGAGTGGCCCCCTTTGGTTTGTTTGGGTGTTGGTGAGTTGGCTAATTGATTGATTGAGAATTTAAATAAACATTTCCTAATATGGAACTAATTAGATTTCTATATATAAATGCAATCCAAATCTGAATAAATATTAAATATATATATTTATTAATATATTTTAATGCCCAACATGCCTACATAGGTTTGGGTTGGACTTTGGGTCAAATATAAACTAATGCTAATTAGGATTACACGTAGACACTTTTTATAAATAGAAACTTTCCAAAATTGAAAACATATTAATATTAATAAAATATATAAACAAAATATATATCAATATGAAGGTATTTGAGAGTACTACATGTCTATTTAGATTTGGATTTGGTTCGGGTCAAGTCGGGGCTAAATTGGTAACAACCGGGTCTCCTAGAAAGTCAATAATCTAATAATTAAATAAATAAATCATCGGTGGGGGTTAAGTCGCAACTTGGCCTGGTTTTCCTAGTTAGAACACACCTATGGCTCGGGCTTCCCTACCTTGGCTAAAACACTAGTCAAAGCACACGTGTACACTATCCGTGCCACAATTCTTGGTCATTTTGTACTCCAAAATTTAACCATGGTTAAGGTCATCTATAATAATAACTATTAATAAAAAATATTCATAAAATCCATAAAATCCTATTTAAATCAAATAAATAATAATAATAAAATTCCAAAAATTCAAGGGTGTTACATTCTAATGAATCTTCACATTCATATTCCTCGGAGTCCTTCAATTGGGATTCTAATGTTAGCGTGGGAGCAGTCTTCTGGACACTGTTAATCAACATGACTTCAACAAGCTCGTCACCCGAAGGGGATGACTAATCTCTAGTCTCTAGAGCTTTTTGAAGCTGACAGTAGATGGAGTTGCAATGGAAAATATGCTTCAAGCAACGAGAACCCCCAACTGAAGACAAAGTTATACAAATTGATCTCGGCAATAAGAATCACCAAAAATCCATCTTCATCAACAAAAGTTTATCTGAAGATGAAAGCAAGCCCTTGACTCCCTCATCTAGGAATACGTTGACGTGTTCGCTTGGAGCTATGAAGACATGCCGAGTCTCGATTCTCGGATATCTATGCATCAAATGAACATCAAGCTAGATGCAAAATATGTCAAACAACAACAAAGACTTCGCCCTGACATTATTTATGTAAGCTATCGAGGCCAAAGTCAAGAAGCTTATCGTGTGTGGCTTTATTCGCGAAGAATAACATCCTGATTGGGTTGCAATCGTTGTTCCTATGCTAAAAAAGAATGACAAAATTCGGATATGCATCGATTTCAGGGATCTAAATGTAAGTTGCCCAAAAGATGAGTTTTCACTGTGAAACACTAGTGTCATGATAGATAGTACGTGTGGCTTCGAGTGCATGTCTTTTATAGATGGGTTCTTAGTGTACAATCAAATCAAGATGTTTTCTGACGACAAGAAGTACATGTCATTCCGAACACCGTTGGGTGTATGTTGCTACACTGTGATGCAAGGCCTAAAAATGTTGAAGCGATATACCAATGCATCATGAGCACAAATTTTCATGATCACTTGCGAAGAACGGTGGAATGCTATGTCAGCGATATCAAAAGTTGACGCAAAGACAATCACCTCCATGACGAGACGAATTAACGCGTGCTCAACAACTGAAGATCAATCCGAGAAAGTCTTTTCTGGGGTATCCGGTGGCAAATTCCTTGGATTCGTGATCACATCAAAGGGAATTCACTTGGACTCGGACATAGTCAAAGTTCCTAAGCATGCAACTATCTAAAAATCTCAAAGAATTGAGGGGGTTGCACGGAAGACTCGCTTACATCAGAAGGCTCATCGTAAACCTCTCTGACAGGTATCAACTATTCACCTGGCTAATAAAGAAAGGCATTTCCTTTATATGTGACGTAGCAAGTCAGTAATCGTTCAAAGATATCAAGCAATATATGACGAAACTACAATACTGGTAGTATCTGTTATGGAAAAGTCATTCCAATTATATATCCATGTAATGGACCATGTCGTGGGCACCCACCTATTAGCACAGAAGAACGACGACGTCCACGAACATGTGATATACTATTTGAGTTGAATGGTCGGTGCTGAATATCTTTATCATCCATCAAAATGAATGTTTGGGCGACATTATGTGATTGGAAATTCACGTCATCTCTCGGGTCAATTCTTTGAGGGTTCTAATGACGAAGCCAAGCGTACTGAATTCTTGTCTAGCAACTTGGACCATGTTATTATTCCAATATGGCATGACATTTGTCTCGCAAAAGACAGTAAAGGGTCAAGCCCTTGCAGATTTCTTAGCCGCACACCAGAACCCCAAAAGCTTCAAAGCTCTACGGAGATATACTGGACTAAGACCTTGAGTCTAACGCAACTTCAGAAGAATCAGTATAGTCAATGTTCTTTGACGGCGCATCCAGAACTGACCCCAAAGGGAAAATAGTCGCTGGTGTAGGCGTAGTGCTAGTATCCCCAAGAAATTACGTCATCCACCGAGCATATTCTTTGACACCCGTGGTCCAACAATCGGTCTGCAATTTGCCCAACAAATGGGGGTAAATTATCTGGAAATGTATGGTGATTGTAAACTGATCATTACCAAGTCATAGACGAATACGAAGTTTGACAGGAAGACCTGATTCCTTATCATCAGGCTGCCATCAAGCCGGCTAACATATTTTTGGGTTTCTACTTCGATCATGTACCTCGACTATAAAATACAGAAGTCGGCCCCCTAGCAGGACTCCCAGCTTCCTTAGTGCAACCAATGCACTCGCGACACTCCTTAAAGCTGGCTGCCCAACTATTCTGTGAAAAAACCCTGCAAATCAAAGGAGTCTATTCACTAGAGGTAAAATTTCGAACCACGCGACCAGCAATTCCTTATAATTGACTACGCTGTGTATGCGATTCTTCCAAACGATCCCAAGGAAGCTATGTCTATCTAGAGGCGATCCCTTTACTACGACTCAATGCTATACTGACGATCCCTTAGTGGATTATTGCTTCATTATCCCTTTACTACTTTTGAGTTGAATTTTCATGTTTTGTTGGAAATCTGGAAGTTCTTGAAACAACCCGTACGGGAATATAGCTAGATATTTCTTCGTTGAACAGCAGCCATATACAATATCAGTGTATCCATGATTCAAAATTTAAGAAAGCCTCACACTCTTTGACAATCCATATTTAAGAAACAATCTCCTTTATTGATATTGTTTCTAAATGGAGCTTTTGTAGTTTACTCATTCAACCATTAGATTTGAATTATGTTGAAAATATTTGCCCAAATTTGGTGAAAGCTTTCACACATTCAATTAATTCTAAATCGAGAGAACCACTATTGTTCAATTAATACTTTGTATAATAAACAGTAGTAAAGTTTTTTGCAGCGCATGGCTCAAAAGTTCCGGAGATTTATGATATATGTCCATGCTAAAGGAATGATTGTCGATGATGAATATGTAATCATGGGATCTGCTAACATTAACCAAAGATCCATGGAGGGTTCACGGGACACTGAAATTGCAATGGGTGCTTATCAGCCACATCATACGTGGGCTGGAAAGGGTCATCATCCATTTGGGCAGGTTCGTATGTTTCCTAATACTTAGTTATGAGCAATATATACTAAGTTTTACATGCGATAAAGGACAATCTGTTCACCAATTTGTACTCAATGCAGGCAGCCCTTTCCACAATAGATTTCCTCACTACTGTGTACCCGTTACTTGCTAGCTACAACTAAAAAACCTGACTGTGTGAATGATGATGACATTTGTTGTTACTCATAAATTAGTGTCCTGCCATGAGCTTTCAAATTGTCTACTTTCTAATTAGACACATTTTCCAGGTTTATGGTTACCGAATGTCACTCTGGGCTGAACATATGGGCATGCTAGAAGATTGTTTCCAAGAGCCACAGACCATTGCGTGTGTTAAGCGTGTGAATCAACTTGCAGAAGAGAATTGGCAGGCTTTTGTGTCAACAGAGGCTAAAGAAATGAAGGGACACCTGATGCTGTATCCAATTCATGTGAAGAGAGATGGGAGAGTCTGTCCGTTGGAGGGACACGAGAGTTTCCCTGACGTCGGTGGTAAAGTTCTTGGAGCACACTCTACTCTTCCTGATGCTCTGACAACATAGAAATGAATCCCTCGAACAATGTTCAGACTAAGTAACTTGTTAAGGTTTACAATGCGTAGAACCATTCTAGGACCCTGCTAGGATTATGCTTGCAACATTGGCAAAGTTCTTGCATAGATTGGTGAATTGTTTGCGTCGAGACTAAGGCGAAAAATTGTTCAACAGCTGTATCGAAATCATTTTTCCCAGGGAAATAGACAATTACTGCCCAGGGGCATATTGCTGCAGCGATTGGAAATGGGCGCTGCCAGAAATTATAGCTTTGAATTGCAATCATCTGTTGCAGTTAACCAATGATTAGATGATTATGCTTGAGTTGCAGCTGTAATGCTAAAAGCCTCTTTGATATAGAATAATGTACAAATTCATATCCACACTAGAGCAATATCAATGTGACCGCGTAGAGGGAAAATAGTTAATGGGTGACCAAAAGCCCTATTTCTGGGACCTTGATGAATGAACTCAGATTTCGTCTCATAAACTTTTAATCTAGTAAGAGATCCTGCTGCAAAAGATTTATTCAAAACAAATACTGTTTGATCAATGCAGTCTTATTATACTAGGTGAATATTTCCATCTCTTGAATGGTAGACGAGGATTTTTTTTGGGACGTGAGTTCCGCCATTATAATGTATAGTTGGATTGCTGTATTCCAGGATCGGGTTCATTATTTGCATCTTCTGTAATAATTGTATGATTCTAGTCTTCTATGGGGTTGGGGTTTTATTTGTTGTCCCAATGCCTGTTGTATAGCCAATTCTTCCAAAATTATTTCGTGTTATTGTGAGTTTTATTTCTATTTTCAGCTTGTTCGTCGTCGACCAGTAATTCGCAATGATTGTTTAGTCATTTTACCTCATTTCATCGGTTTCAACTATCCACAATCCCACTCCTTTGTTGCAGTTCTACATCTGCGTGAAAGACTTGGGTATTAGAGCATCTCCAACCCATTGTGAGTTTGGAAAAAAAAAAAAGGTTGCCACATAGGAATCACCACTTATTTCAAAATTCTTTCTCCAATGCAAATGTGAAATAAATTGTGAAGTTGACATGGCTATGACAGTCAAAGACAATGTGAAGTTGGTTGTCTAGATCTAGACATTAGACTTCACAATGCTTTACTTCCACATCATCAATTATGAATAAAAATATTTATTAAAAAAAGGAAGAAGTGTAAAAGTTGTCTTGGAAGTTAGAAAAAAAAAGTAATTTTATTGTCTTCTTAAACTTTTGCATTGGAGAACACTTTTTATCTCATTGTCTTGTGTGAATATTATCTTGCCACATTGGAAAGACATTATCTTGTGTTTCATGCCACGTAGGAATCACAACACAAAACAAGACAATAGGGTTGGAGATGCTTGCAAATTAACATGACTTGGGTATTATAGTTGCAAATTTTTTTTATTGAATTATAAATAAAATTTGATTTATAATTCTTTCATCCGTCTCTATCAACAAAACATTAACCTGACCCTTCTCGTTTGGTTCGCGCCGAATGGAAGGGGAAGGAAAAAAAAAACTAGCCATTCCAACTAGTTTTCCTGATGAACCAAGTTATCCCAGTTTGCAAAACAATCATATAAATAATTATAGAACATATGCATCCATAAAACATAGATAATTATAATTCATTGAGAGAGAAGAAATAAATGCCTATTGCACAAAAAATATGCATGGTTCCTAATGAGTTGAGTAAACGAGAAGAGAATTCAAATAGTTGTTCGCAATATTTTGGTAGAAAACTTAATTTGTAGAAATTAGAAAATCAGAACACGATAATTAGGTTGCTTCCAATAGTCAAATCCAATGTCCAATAGACCTTTCCTACATTGGTATTTAGTAATTCATTAGATTGTTCATTAGTATTTGCACTAATGACAATCATATGGTTATATGGATATAACCATAAAAAGGAATATATGTTGTTGCAGGAGCACCATCTAGAGACAAAAATTAAATCAATATCAACACTAATATAATTAGCATTTTGATTTATAAATATACAATGCATGACAGGAAAGATGCATGCTTACTGCCTAACGCCTAAACGTAAAAAACAAAAAAGGTAAATAATTTAATCTCACCCACATTTTGAAAGTAGCACAATAGGTTATATGGATGGGATAATTTGAGTTCAAGCTTCAGAGGAAGTTTGTAAAGAGACTTTTTTCAGATCCAACAATTAGATATTGAAATGTGATGGATATTATATTACCAGCAAATATTCTATTTATAGAGAGCTTTAAAATATGTTACACTACAACAAATGACTTCAAATATATTCAATGATTGCAGAGGATTGAATTTTAGAGGATAAACAATATCTGGCTAAAAAAAATGAATGCATTTGAATCCTTTTAAGTACAATCAACCAAAAAAAAATTCAATGCTAACAATGTAGAATTTTGATAACCAAATAAAAATGAATAACATTTGGTACTAAATAAATCTTGTATAAATAGGTATAATATTAAGCAAACCGAAGTTCGGTTGATAGGATTAATCAGATAATCGTGATTATTGATACGGATCTACTTATTCATTATTAATCAGATATAATTCTTATCTACCATTATTCTTATAAGCCTATAGAATATTAATCAGAGTATTTATGTTCTACTTTACTACCTATACATGTCAACCAAGTACAAGCATGTTGTAGATGCAAACCAGTACATAAAACATAAGTGATAATCAACATAATGTTACAAATGCCTCAGTCCATTCATTAGCAACAAGTCTAACCTACATATCAATACCATATATTATATTGTTAATGGGTACTTAAATTTTTTTTTACCTATATCATTCTTAGAAGGAAACATTATACCAAACAGTATAATAATATAGATGTCAAAATATTGATGATCTGGCCAATGTCACATATATCAACCATAAAAAATGTCCATCCTACATATAGGTCCCATTTTGATTTAAATTGTTCATGAATTTTAGGGTGAGTAGAATTTCAGAAATATAACCATTTGAAACAATGTTGAACACAAGCTTTATCACACTTCTGAAGAATTGATCTTTTACAGTATTTTAATCTACAAAAAAAAATAATGATGATTTCAGTAAGAGAAGAAAAAAAAGGAAAAGAAGTAGATATTTATTTCATATTTGACAGAATCATCATAATCAGGTGACAAAAAAAACTTTGAAATAATAATTAATGAAATACATCTGAGAAGTTTAATATTAATTATGGACGTTCAATAACCAAATGAATTATTCAACAAGGAACATTGTTCAGAGGTATTGGCCTTCCTATAATTGTAGAGGAAGCTTTCCAACCTTCAATACGAAAGCCATGAAGTTCCAACCAGAGAAAAATGCTGATAACATAAACACTATTAAATTCTTCTCAATTTTTTTAAGCACAAGATTTTTACCAAAATTAGGAACGGAAGGAAATTTATTGCACATAGGAACATATTTCTGTTGCTCACCAAAACGTAGAACTCCTTGGTCCACTCCAAGAATATTGATCGTCTTAACCCTTTATCACACTATACGATTAAGACAAATAACTGGTGAAATTCCAAATATCTAAGAAATAAGCCACTTGCAAAAATGATAGGGAAAAACGATAACAAGATAACACTAGCTATCTATTAAGATACCACATTATTGTGAACGGTCAACTATATGTAAACTAATAAATTATATTGAAAAATTAATCATGTGAATAATTTGTTCCCATAGAAACACTTCTAACTATAAGTCAATATATGAGGCTGAAATGCACACTCTCACTTGGAAACTTAGGATAACTACAAATTATCTATTAAAGAAAATCATGCAGGTACAATTCAAAAGCCAGAGCATAAAAACTGACTTGTGTATTGAGAAAAAAAAAGATCTTAACATAGTCTTTTGATGAACAATCAATCATTAATATGAGCACCGAGCAAAAGTCATTTTAAAACATTTCAACTTCCACAGAGGACGGTATAGATTATATAAAGTAAAAGGTAATATCTTCATTACAGTAAAGTGCTTACGCATTTAGTTAGAGTTTATATAATGCAATAAATTAACATTTATACATCTTTGTTTCAAGAAACTCCTAGTCCTAGCTAAATATTACACTTTCAATAACAATTTATCAGACATTGAACTTCTCCAGAAAAAGGACGGCAGACAAAGTGATCAGGTATAAACTAGAGTCAACATTAGATTGTTTGCATCGTCGGTGAAATTTAGATGTACTTAATGAGACACATAAATAGAGATTACTCGTAAGCATAAAGAATATAAAAAGATGGTGCAGGTCAACACCAAAGGGTACGTCTCGTATTTGCTGCTCCAATTTATCAGTTAGCTTACTACTTATGAAGTAAGAATGTGGAATTGCAAAGATTTCAGCACTCAAGTCATCAAAACTTGATTTCACTAATGTTTAAAACCAAATTATGTGCTTTGTTAACACAACAGAATATGAAAGAATATATATGACTAAATAATATATTCTATTAGAACAATAGAAATATGTTAATCTTGACAGATTAAAGATTTAACAAACATGCATACGTTAAAGTAAAGAATTAACTCTTAGATTGTTAGAAATATTTGATTTACTCCTCTAATAATCTGCAAACAAAATAAACAAAAATTAAAGTTACCGACCTCCGGGGAAGTCGCACACAAAGCACTGCCCTAAGAGTTAATCCGGGTCTATGTACAGACATTTTCGGATGCTCCTAGTGGTAAAACCCCCGCTCTACCAATATCCCGTCATTGCACACAACTCGGGGAGATTGACCCTGACTTAGCTCTGCCTAGAGCGAGGATACGAAGAACGAAAAGAATTTTCGTAAAACAAGAATTTGGGAGAGATTTTTGTTAGAGATTTTTGTGTGTCAAGAAAGGAGATGAAAGGCTCATAATATAGGCTCAAACTTTGTAATCGTTGCTTGAATCAATGACGTAATAGATGCTAAGTAAAAGCATATAAAAAATATGGTTCATTGAACCTGGACAATATTAAAGAGTAAACGTTACAAAATTAATGGTTTTGAGCTTTTAGCTAACAAATGTGTAACATGTGCAACAGCTAACAATTAGATCAGGAACTTGAAAATTGTAATGCGTAACACATAATTCTCGAAAAGTTTCACAATAAAACTGCAATGTATTCTTCAATAGCAAGACTGTTGGACTTGGTGGTTAAACCAATGTTTTAAAATGTAAAGATGCAATGTGAGGCGATTAGTCCCCTTTGAGATGAGATATAAGTCCCGAGGCTGTGGTGGCATAGGTTTTTCAGATATTAAATATTTTTTTATCTAAAAGAATATAATATAAAACTGAAAATGAGTAAAATGATCGATAATAAAATATAAGCTACACATATGATAAAAATTCCAGAGAGAAACCATCAAACATAAGTAGAGTCAGATACCAAAAGTTTTGAAAACTATGTTAGCCTTGGTACAAAATTACAAACGATGTATCTAGTTAGTGCCTGTAAGGAACAGATCAATCACTTCTCGCCACTTATTTGAGGTCAAATTCTACTTTGTTGAGTATAACTCTCCTGATCAAGGGGAGACCTGACCTAGGACAATACTATTCACTTTGGAAGCTACACAAAGCTATCACATAAGTTTGAAAGCAGCAGTAGATGAAGTAATCAAATCTGCAGAAAACTATAACACAGGTCAATTAAATCCAACAATATGACAACCTGCATTCATCTGATCACATAAAGGCAGCTGGAGAGTGTCAAATTCACTTGTACGCAGATAATTATGTGTTGAAATAGTTGTTATATTTTATTGATAATCTCTTGGCTATTTATAGCCTTACAACCTTCTCATTACATTAACTCTCTATAAGAATATCCTATGGTATATTCTCATTACAATAATTCTCTATAGGAATATCCTATGGCATATTCCAACATACCAAATATACTAATAGGATATTCCAACACATATTCCAATATACCAAAAATACCAATAGGATATTCTAACACTCTCCCTCAAGATGGACGAAAGATATTCACTAAGCCCATCTTGTCACATCCTCTCATCATGCTGACAGAGCTAAGCCCCTTGTCAGTCCGTCTGCTACCTGATATTTGGTTGGAACATAGTCCAGCTCTATTAGTCCACTATCCAACTTTTCTTTGATGAAGAATCTGTCAATCTCGATATGCTTGGTCTCGTCATGCTGTACTGGATTGTTGGCAATACTAATAGATGACTGGTTATCATACCATAGATTCATCTTGGCTCCATGGTCCAGCTTCAGCTCCATCAGCATATTCTTCAACCACAATAGCTCTGTGACTCCCAAGGCCATAGCTGTAACGCCCAGTCCCAAAATACGTAGGACTAGAAATGTAGACATGCCAGCTGTATTCATACGAAGTATACTCCAATATATGGAAACCTCATATGATTACATAAGCTGTAAAATGCAGTAGAACCATAACTAATCTCATCCACAAGAATAAAAGAATAGAAGATATCATATAATCAACTATGAAATTGTTATTTGGTACATGTAGTTGGGCGGAGACAAATCCACTACCAACTATGAAAAGAAATATACAACAAAAGAAAGATTTTGACGAACGAAGCAGAGACGATCCAAATGCAATCATCCTCGAAGAAATAGCGATGATCACGGCTAAAGCTAGAGCACCTGCGAAAGACAATAGCACACACCTGGCAAGACAATCAGGTCCTCAGAGGGACGTAACAAGACACATAATATCATGCCATATAAACTGAATAAATATCGCTCAAATAAATAAGTAAATCGAATTATAACATGTTCCAATACGCACCTACTGAACGAGCGTACCATCCCCCCAACCAAACAAGGACAGGAGATGGTAAACTAATTCACGGTGACATATCTTTCCATGCTAATAATCCAATATGGTATCCGGACCCCAACAAGGTTCAATACCTTCTCATCGAAGTAGTAAGTCACACCTACAACCAAACAAGGACAAGTTGTGACAAACTAATCCGCGACAAGCTATTGTTTCAAGCCACGGTCAGATACAAGTACCCAAACCAAAGGTACTCGTACCTAACGGATAAGGGTAGCCTAACCGTTCTAAGTGAATACAGTTTAAGAACAGTTCATGGTCGCATGACTACCCAGTCAAGTCGAGAAATTAACAATGCAGTACCTCAGTAGCGAGTCACAACACCATATACTATTCCTCAGTAGCGAGCGAGTCTATAGCATATAGTCTACCTATCGTTCCTCAGTAGCGAGCGAGTCTACGATAGATAGGGTGGTAGTCAACTTCCAATCATGTTCTTCCCGCCTAATGCTAACTCTATAACCGCTAAGTCAAACTAGCATGCAATCTCTATTAGCGGTTATTCCTATCGCATGGTTTGTACGTACTGGTGGCCAGCCAATCACGCACTTTCGTATTCTACATACGACACACAACTTTATGGTACAACGTGTCAAGGCCATGAATGCAACACACAAAGGTGGTCCCTTAAATCTAGGTTTAATGTGTAAGAAAATAATACATAGCAAAAAACTGAACAGTAAATTCTAACAGGTTATGCCATGTATCACAGTTTATTTTGCATAAAGAAAATAATGAACATGCATGAAATATGAGCTAAAATAATTTAAACAGCAAATGGCAAGGTGTCTTGCCTGGTAGGACGTCTGGTGTGCTACGATAATCATAGTGGCATGAACTGCGACTTTGGTACAATAACTATGCATGGGGACCTCTGATGGTGGCACGGACAGTTCCATTGGGTCCACAATGGTCAAATTGGTTAGGGTGGACATACAGAAGTGCAGAATTGGTGAGGGAATAGGAAGGATGGAATTGGTCTTAGACAGAAGGATAATTAAAAGAATTCGATAAATAATATATATGATTTTGGAAAATAGTTTATAATTCTTCAAATATAATTCATTAGTCAAAATATGCTTTCCATTAAAATACCCAAACATCGAAAGTCGTTTTTAGGGCAAAACGCTTAAGTTTGTAGCTTATATATAAAAACTATATATCATTATTAATATCTAAAAGAACTAGTTTTACTACAAACGCTAAGTTTGTTAAAGTTACAACTATAGGTAGTAAGCTATATATATTAAGTTTGAAAAATAATATATATATATTTTTAAATAAGGAAAACCAATTTTTAGAATACCATATAATATTACTAAAACTATATATATATATATATATATATATATATATATATATATATATATATATATATATATATATATAAAGATATAAAAAAAATATATATATATATATATAAAGATATAAAATAATAATACTCATTGATATACAATTATTTATATCTATAATGTATCCCAAAATAATACCTTATATTATGTATATGCAAAATTTACCATACTGATGTATTAATAGTAGAAAATATAATAATAATAATACTAATAATATAAATATAATAATATTAATAATAGTAATAATGATACTATGAATAATAATAATAATAATAATAATAATAATAATAATAATAATAATAATAATAAACTCAGAAATTTAACAAAAAACTCAGAACATCAAAACAAAAAAATTGCAACTGTCCCACCAACCGAGGGACACAGAACAAAAGAAAAAAAACAAACGGGAAGAGAGAGAAAAGAGGGTGGAAACGAAAAAGGGGATGGAGAGTGAGCGAGCGAGGGTTCGGCTCCTTCGGTCGGCGGGGCGACCAGAAAGAGGTAGCGGGCGGCGGTGAGCTGTACGCCGGAGAAGAGGGATGATCGGCGGGCTGCGGGCGTTCAGGCGCGGCGGAGGTGGAAAAAGGGGCGGAGGCGGTTTGATTCGGTCGGCGGGGCTCTCCGCTCCGGCGGCGTGCGGTGGAGACGCACGCGACGGAGGGCGATCGGAGCTGGGGGTCGGCGACATGCGGCGGAGAGGGAAGAGGTAGGCGGTGCGGTGGGTTTCGTGTCGAGCGTGGTGGCTGATCGGTCGGGGCTTGCCGGGGGTGAACAGGAGTGGGGAGATGGGTCGGCGGAGGCAGATGGAGATCTGGACGGTGGCGCTGGTGGAGCTCCGCGAAGGCGAAAGGGGGCGAGATGGGGGTCTGTACGGGAAGAGGCTGCGGAGATGGCGGTGGTGCTCGCCGAGGTGGCGGAGCGGCCAGGAGGGGCTGAGCGCCGACGGGGGCGGTGGTTTCGGTTCGATTTGGGCGGTGAGGGTTTTCCAACAGCAGCGGCGAAGAGAGTTCGTCGCGGTGTTGCCACGGTGTCGTCGACTCGAGGAGGTAAGGATCCTGTCCCCTTCCTTTCCTTTGTCTATGGGTGATGGTGGTGGGGCGTTTGAACTGGTGGTGCCGGTGACGGGTTGACGGAGAGGATGATGTGGTGGTGTCGGTGATGGTTTTGGTGTTGGCGATGTTCGTGGAGAAGGCGACGGGAAGGCGGCGATGGGAAAAAAATGGCTATGGTCTTTGGCGGATAGGGTGGTAGGTGGTGACGATTAGACTGGGACGGCCGGGTCTTGGTAGGGGTGATGGTGGTGTAGGCTGCTCGGTCAGGATGGCCGCGACTAAGGTGTCGCTAAAGGTGGTGCTGGGCTCGTGGCGAGAAGGCTTGGCTAGGACAACAATTTAGGGTTTTGGATTCGTGCCGACATGTCCTGCGAGACACGGGCACATGAAGGATGGGGTTGTGTCCTGCAAGACACAAGAAGGTGTTCGGTGTGTCGGACACGAAGAAGATAGCAATGTAATTGTAATAGAAAATTAATGGAAGGAAATATGGTCACCGACACGATGCACGTACACTTGTGGTGGAAATTTGTGGAGAATAGAATACATGGATGAGTACCTGCCTATTTATAGGATGTGGGAATTCCCAATTAGATAAGAATTAGGAAGATTTAAAACCCAATTCGATAATTCAATATATAATTTAATTTAATACAATAATCCAAATCCAAATCAAATCCAAATTTAAATCTAATTTAAATTCTTTTGGCTTAAAATCAATTGAGAAAATTCAAATTCCAAATATCTAATCCATTTAAATAATTCCAAAAATTAAATCAAAATTTAAATTGCCAAAATATTTTCAAAATATGTTTTCCAAAAATGCTATTATAATAATTTCAAAAATACATTATTATTTAAAAATAAACTAATAAAATATTATGAAATAAATATTTTTGCACGAAGAATATTATTTATTATTAATAACTGCTAAAAATAATAGACTTTTTATGGCAAGAATAATAATTCTATGTAATATTTTGAAAGTGTAATAAAATAGAAAAATTGTTTTTCTAAAATATGTACGCTCGCACATATTTGCACTCGTCGAGCAAATTCGAAAAGGAAATAAAAGGTCGTGTGCGACGTATAATACGACTACGTGACGTATATTACAAAAATTTTAAATCAGTACTAAATTTAATAATAATAAAAAAATATAGTAGAAATTTAGGGGTTTTACAATAGCTCTATATTCTGCTTCAGCTATTGATCTGGCCACCACTGACTGCTTCTTACTCCTCGAAGAGACCAAGTTGTCTCCTACAAATATGCAGTATCCCGAGGTGGATCTCTTGTCGTCAGGACAGCTAGCCCAGTCAGAATCACAATAACCCTCGATGCTCACATGATTATTCCTTCTAAAATCAGTCCCTTCCCGGGACCTCCCTTCAAGTACCTCAGAATTTGGTACATTGCGTCTATATGACCTTTCCGGGGGTCATGCATGTAGCGGCTCACTACGCTGACCGCAAAGCTAATATCAGGTCGGGTGTGGCTCAAGTAGATCAACTTGTCCACCAATCTCTGATATCTATCCCGGTCAACTGGTTCTCCGGCCTCAGCATCCAGCTTGAACTTCTGGTCTATCGATGTCGTAGCTGGTTTGTATCCCATCATCCCTATTTCCGTAAGCAGGTCCAGTGCGTACTTCCTCTGAGAAAGAACAATTCCCTCTGTATCTCGAGCAATCTCAATCCCAAGGAAGTATCGAAGAGGGCCAAGATCCTTCACCTTGAACTCCTTGCCAAGCTTTCCCATGAGTTGGGTGATCTTCTGCTCATCATCGTCTGTGATAATCATATCATCCACATACACCGTGTCATCCCCAGTTTTCAGAAACAGGGGTATTCTTGTCATTTTTTATTTTTGAATATTTTTGAAATTATTTATTTATTTATAATATTATTTTGGGATTATTTAAGTCGGATTCGAATTTCAATTCAATCCGACTTGTAACGGGGATCCAGGGTAGTTTTGACTCTAGTGGGACCCACACATTAGTTAGCCATTGCCCACATGATATTAATATTTTAGTTAGTGGTTAGACTAATTATTATGGATAGGGTTTGGTTAGATTAGAGTTTTTAGAATGACTAAACTAGCCCCGACTTAAACCCTTTCCTAATATTTAATTAAATAGGCTAGTGGGGGTATTTTAGACATTGCAAATAGGGGGAAAACAGCCCATACTTGGCCGGCCCTAGCCAGGGAGTGGAGAGAGACTCATGTTATTTTTTTCCACTTTATTTCCTCTCTCTTGTTCTTCCCCAAATTTCTAGAGAGCAAATCCCTATCATTCCTCCACCAAATTCTTCCATTTTTCCCCCAACCTTCTTCTTTCCTTCTCCATTCAAGCCAAGGAGGAAGCTACCGAAGTTGCTCGTTCGTATCCGTTTGGGATTCCTACGTGTTGGTGGCGTATCGGGAGGCCTTTCCTTCGATTCGATCTACCGGAAGGTATAAATCCCTTTTTCTTTCTCATTTTTCTCATGCATTAGGTTGATTTTGACCCATAGAGATGACCCCCATGGTTGTGTCTTCATTTGTGTCCATTTCGTGTCTATTTGGACACTTGTAGAGGTGTCCAATGTGTAGGATCGTGTCCTAGTGGGAAAACCCCTATTTGGACACATGTAGATTTATTAGATATTGATTTAATGTTGTTTTAATATTTTATTCCAGATTTATGAGTGTGTAGAGATGTGTTTTCCTAAGTATCATATTGTATCATATTATATATATATATATATATATATATATATATATATATATATATATATATATATATATATATATATATATATATATATATATATATATATTGTGGCTTATATATATAGGTATATATATTATGGTGTGGTATTTTGTGTATCAAATTTTGGGTGTGGGTATAGTGGTTCGGCCAAGGGAGAAAGGATTAGATTGGTGTGTGTAATGTGTTAATATAGAGGGAGTGAATGTGTGTTGTATGGAAGGTTATTGAGAGTTTGTTTGTGAGAGATTTGAGTGGGGTGATGAGGAGTGGAGAGTGGTGTTAGATGGAGGAGGGACCGTTGTTGCAAACAGCAGCAGGATAGCACCAAATTGCTGCCCATAGGCCCCCACATTCCATCCCATTGACAGTCCCCCTTTGCTTCCTTAACTGTCCAGATTTCAGCCCCCCCTTAAACCACTCTAAACCAGCCCTTTGTTCAACCTATACCTGTCCTTAACCCTGTCCTTAACTGCCCATCTATTAGCCATACAAATCAGTCCCCATAGCCTCCCATTTTAGTCCCTAACCAGCTCAAACCAGTCCCCTGAAAACAGCCTATAAGCAGTCCTAAACCAGGCCCCAAAGCAGCCATTAAGCTGTCCCAAACACAGCCTACAAACCAGCCTTGACTGTCTCCATTTCCATCCCATATTCAGTCCCATATTTTAAATCAAATTCAGCCCAAATGCAGTCCCTCAATCTAGCCCCTGTAGCAACCAAATTTTAGTCCTATCCTAGCTCCCAAACCTGTCCTATTTTAGTCCCATACACTAGTCGACATTAGCCTAAACTTGTCCCAATTTTCAGTCCACTTTAGCACCTAAGAACCAGCCATGTTAGCTATCCTAAACTTGTCCAAATACCTGTCCTTAAGCCTGTCCATATAGCCTCTCAATTCAGTCCAATATATGCTGCCAAATATCAGTCCCTAAATACCCATTGATGTCCCTAATAACCACTTTCAACTGTCCATTAACAGCCCTATCATTGCTCATATTCACCCCTCAAACACAGCCCCTTACACCCCTACAAATCAGTCCATACTTCACCCTCAAAATTAGTCCCTTGGACCTATATACATGTATCCTATTTATGCCTATATGTTTGTGTGTGTGAGAGTCAGTGTGTGAGCCTATGTGTAGCTAGTAGCCTATAGGTATTAGCCTATGTGTAAACCTATAGGAAAGCCTATATGAGTGTGATATATGTGAGTGTTGTGTGTGAGTGAGTGGTGTGGGTAAGTGTTAGAGTGATGTGAGGATAATATATGATATTGGTAAGGTAAAGGGGTAGGGTAAACTAGCATATATTCTAATATAGGCTAGATACCTAGGATACCTATATTTCTTGGTAGATAAACCTTAGATAGGATAGTATCTAGCTACCATAAGGAGCCTAGGCTAGTATCTTGGGTATTAGCGGAATTTTCTTTGTATTGGACAAGGTATCGGGATTTACCTTGGTGAGGTAATGTAGGTTTTACCTAGGAATAAGGTATTTGAGTTAGAGTCTAAGATAGGGTTAGAACTTGGTTCCCTTGGTTGATAATGATCAAATATAGCGCTCCTAGACTAGTTTTGACTTCGGTTGACCATTTTGACCAAAAGTCAACAAAAGTCAACCGAGAGTCAAACTTAGCCTTTAAGCGACTAGATTTGACCGAAACCAAACCAGAGTTGACCAGTTGACTAAAAGTCAACAGTTGGTCAACATTAGACTAGTTTGACCAGAGTTGACCAGGGTTGACCAGTTGACCAAAAGTCAACTGTGAGTCAACCTTTGACCCCGTTTGACCTAGTTTGACTTGGATTGACTCCCAGTGACTTGGTATGACCTAGTATTAACCAGTATGACCTAGTATGACTCAGCTTGACCTAGTTGACCTAGTTTGACTAGTCTAGTTGACTAGAGTTGACCGAGAGTTAACTTTGGTCTAGTTTGACCTAGACAACATGCAGATGTATAGTAGATTACATTTATCATCCCATGTATACATCTTGACTTGTGTTGCTCTAAATAGGAGTCAGGTACCTTATTTCGGACAGTACATTTACTTCAGACATTCAGATACGAGGCGAGTACATTCTCTGATCATTTCATAACTTGCTTAGAATTATATTCCTGCTCTAGTTTACCTTATCTGATGCTGTCACGATATTATCACGGATTGGTACTATATGGATCCCTATATTGAGATGTTATCCCCCTCGGGAGCATCGGATACATCGTGTCGTGTGTTTCATGTACATCATGTATTCCTCGCTCTCATGTTATTCATGTTTTTCATGTGCTTCATGCTCGTTCATGTATGCTCGTGTACTCTCATGTGCTCTCATGTTCGGTCATGTTTCCCATGTATCTCATGTATAACCTATACTTTATGTGCACTCATTTATGAGCCTTCATGTGAATTTCATGTGCACCCATTTATGGGCCCCCATGTGAACTTCATGTGCAATCATTTATGAGCTCTCATGTATACTTCATGTGCACCCATTTATGGGCTTCATGTGAAAACCATGTACGTAACATAACTTGTCTGGATCCTTGTGTATTGATTGGGGTATGGGGAGTATAATAGTCATGTGAACAATTCCAAAGTAGTATAGCCATGTAAACCTCTTTAGTATAGTTATGTGCAAATCAAGCCGTTCACATGTCGACTTTGTACTCTAAATCACTAGTCACTGGTAGCTCTCTACTTATAGTAGATATTTCTATTACAGTTCTCTCTCTGTTTACATCATGTACTTTCTTTCAGTTTTATTTATCGTACTCTCTTGCATGTTTATATTCTCTAACCTGTTATGATCTGTGTGAGATGTATTGTGCTCGCTCCCGTCCTGACTGGACCTGTTGAAAATTTTACAGAGGATGATGAGGAACCCTGCACCCCTTACCTTGGAGCTTGCCTAGATGACACTCGCGACCTGGACCCCTGGGGAGGTTCAGGCAGCTGCTGAGGATGATACCCATATTTAGTATAGATAGCTTAGACTCTTACTTGTCTTTCTCATTGATACATTATTATATATATATTGGGAGTTGTTTCATTTGGATGTTGGTGGAGATGTTATTATAGACACTTAGTCTTTATCTGGATTGTACCTCTGTGGATTTTCTTCTGTTCATATCTATCTATCTTTATCGTATTCCACCTTAGATGTGATTGAGACTGTATTGCTATGTCACCTCCAATCGGAGTGTATATACTGTACAGGTACCTTATATATTGTTAGATGATTGACCTAGGACAACGTTCTACCGCCGACACTGCGGCGTAGGCTGGGCGCTGTTACGTACTCGTACCCTCACAGTGGGTGCGGGTCGTAACACGTTTTTAGTGGTGGCCCATGCAGGTCGAGTTTGTGTAGTGGTATTCGAACTAGAGTATCGCTACAGCCTGCAGTAGGATTAGGATTATTTTTAAGGTATTCAATCACATTAGGAAAAGCTCTTAAACTAAATCCCTGCCATCTAAATTCCTGATACGTCCATGGAATAACTGTCCTCCCTTGAATTATCGTTTCTATCTCAGTATTGATTCCTTGTTTGATCTGTCTCCAGGATGGTGATCGAGACACGATCGTATCGCTCTGGCCCAGCAGACGCTGGCGAGAGGCCTACCACCCCTCGCCCGATTGTGGATGCTGGGACCACAACACCCCCTATTTCTGCTCATATAGGAGCATCTGTAGCTTTTGGGAGTGCACTTCCACCTGTTCGGAGGTCTTCCCCCGTCATTCCAGATACGTATCAGCAGTAGTTACGTTCAGGGGCAGTGGATGCGGCTCAGATGTTTGCCCTTTTCCAGCGATTCTTGGAGTCTCAGCAGCAGATGCAGCAGAGCCAGTCTGCTGATATCCGACAGAGCATACAAGATACTCACCAGTTGGTCAGGACGACAGTAGAGCTGGTGGCTGCTCAGCCACAGGGAGGTCAGATGCAGCTGTATCAGCCGAGGACTCCAGACATCCAATCCTTTAAGAAGATGGGACCCCAAGACTTCAAGGGTACAGAGGGCATCATATATGCTGACGATTAGATAGAGCACATTGAGGAGATATTTTGATTGGCAAAGATATCAGCAGGATTACAGATCGAGGCAGCCGCCAGTCAGATGCAGGACTTGGCCCGTACCTGGTAACAGACGGACCCGAGGGTTGGTATAGCCGGTCAGACTTGGGCAGCGTTTAAGAAACTATTCAAGGAGAAATTCTTTCCCGACACAGCACTCCATGCTTTGGAGGCGCAGTTCGAGAGTTTGGTTCAGGGGAACCAGACCATTGAGGAGTAGGCAGGAGAGTTCTGCCGTTTGAGCAGATTCGTCGAGGATCTTACCGAGGCCGGGAAGGCGAGGAGGTTCCGCAGGGGTTTGATCAGGAAGATCAGGTCATATACCAAGAGCGGTCGCGACGCCACTTTCGAGCAGATTCTGGTAGGAGCCATGACAGCGGAGGACGATCTTGGACTGAAAGAGAAGAGGGTGCGAGATACTCAGGGAGCTAGTGGCAGTGCAGGCCCGACCAAGAGGCCCCACCTACAGTTTCAGCAGCAGATGCCCCGTTTACTGATTCAACAGCAGTATCCGCAGCAGATGCCCCGCATGCAGATTCAGCCACAGTATCCGCAGCAGATGCCACCCCTACAGTTTCAGTAGCAGTATCAACAGCCGAGGGCCTACTTTCAGCAGCGGCAGTTTCAGAACCGTGTACCCTTTCAGCAGGTGCAGCGGCCACAGAGGCAGCAGCAGGCCCCAGGACAGCAGCTTATTATCATTTGCCCTTTTTGCAAGAGACCAGGGCACGATTGGGGCGAATACCGGAAGAGGCTGGGCAGATATTTACTTTGCGGAGGATCCGATCATCGGCTGAGAAAGTGTCCCGAGTCGTCGGGACAGACAGTTCAGGGAGCAGGAGCTAGGGCTCCGATAGGCCAGCAGAAGGGATTACCCTTACCGACTCAGCAACAGAGGTACATACAGCATCAGCAGTAGGCCAGGGGAGGCCAGCAGGGGCGAACTTTTGCCGGGACAGTCGAGGATGCTCAGGCCAGTAGAGATCTTGCTGCAGGTTCCGTTCTATTCGATTCTCTTTTCCGCATTTGCCTTCTTATAAACTGTCTTGAAATTCAAATCCATCTGTTCCTTGATCGTGTGATAAAATTTGTTCTTGTGATGTGATTTTCTTCTGAGATAAGTCGTATGGGCTAGGTCGCCTCGATTATGAGATTTTAGAATCCTCTAGGGTCATGCTAGCAGGCAGAGTGAGGACATATAGTCGGACTATGGACGTATTTCTCGGGTGTGGAAATTTAAGGTTTTCGCTGCCAAGCATGCGGCAATGCAAAAATTTTAAATACCATAATTCTAGAGGTATGTACCGTAGTTGAGGACTCTGTGATTATTGTAGCCTTGCTCACTGGCATGACAGAGATTCTGAGTATCATGATGATTGGACAGATGCATACGATTATCGATTTGCATAATTTTTCTGTGGTTATTTTGTTTTAATTTTTGAGGATGATTCTTTTAAGGTGGATAGACTTATAGCGCCCAGTTTCTATTTGAGAGTAATTTTAAATTTTATAATTTTAGTCATTTAATTCATGCTTTGATTTTGGAGATTTAATCATTTTAAATTTTAAGTCATGACTTGTGATTTTGATATTTTACTATTGTTTGGTTTTAATTTCGAGGACGAAATTTTTTTTAGGTGGATAGATTTGTCACCCCCAGTTTTCAGAAATAGGGGTATTTTTTTATTTTTCATTTTTGAATATTTTGAAATTATTTATTTATTTATAATAGTATTTTGGTGTTATTTAAGTTGGGTTCGAATTTCAACTCAATTCGACTTGTAACGGGGACCGGGGTAGTTTTGACTCTAGTGGGACCCACACATTAGTTAGCCATGGCCCACATGATATTAATATTTTAGTTAGTGGTTAGACTAATTATTATGGATAGGGTTTGGTTAGATTAGAGTTTTTAGAATGACTAAACTAGCCCCGACTTAAACCCTTTCCTAATATTTAATTAAATAGGCTAGTGGGGGTATTTTAGACATTGCAAATAGGGGGAAAATTGCCCATACTTGGCCAGCCCTAGCTAGGGAGTGGAGAGAGACTCATGTTATTTTTTTCCACTTCATTTCCTCTCTCTTGTTCTTCTCCAAATTTCTAGAGAGCAAATCCCTATCATTCCTCCACCAAATCCTTCCATTTTTTCCACCCAACCTTCTTCTTTCCTTCTCCATTCAAGCCAAGGAGGAAGCTACCCAAGTTTGAGAGGATTCGGAGCTCGTTCGTGTTCGTTTGGGATTCATATGTGTCGGTGGCGTATCGGGAGGCCTTTCCTTCGATTCGATCTACCGGGAGGTATAAATCCCTTTCTCTTTCTCATTTTTCTCATGCATTAGGTTGATTTTGACCCATAGGGATGACCCCCATGGTTGTGTCTCCATTTGTGTCCATTTCGTGTCCATGTAGAGGTGTCCAATGTGTAGGATCGTGTCCTAGTGGAAAAACCCCTATTTGGACACATGTAGAATTATTAGATATTGATTTAATGTTGTTTTAATATTTTATTGCAGATTTATGAGTGTGTAAAGATGTGTTTTCCTAAGTATCATATTGTATCATATTATTTAATCTATATATGTATATATATATGGTTGTATATATATTATTCTCTCTCTCTCTATATATGTATATATATTGTGGCTTATATATATATATATATATATAGGTATATATATTATGGTGTGGTATTTTGTGCATCAAATTTTGGGTGTGGGTATAGTGGTTCGGCCAAGGGAGAAAGGATTAGATTGGTGTGTGTAATGTGTTAATATAGAGGGAGTGAATGTGTGTTGTATGGAAGGTTATTGAGAGTTTGTTTGTGAGACATTTGAGTGGGGTGATGAGAAGTGGAGAGTGGTGTTAGATGGGGGAGGGACTGCTGTTGCAAACAGCACCAGGACAGCACCAAATTGCTGCCCATTAGGCCCCCACAATCCATCCCATTGACAGTCCCCCTTTGCTTCCTTAACTGTCCAGATTTCAGCCCCCTTAAACCACTCTAAACCAGCCCTTTGTTCAACCTATACCTGTCCCTAACCCTGTCCTTAACTGCCCATCTATCAGCCATACAAATTGTCACGACCCGCACCCTTTTTTTTTTTTTTAAACGGATACGAGACGTGTCCAAGCCAGCATACGCCGCAGTGTCGACGGTAGAACGCTGTCACGGCCATGAAGATCAAAATCACAAATCATGCTCATTCACAAAAATTAATTTAACTTACAATAATCGCAAGATTTATATTTGCAGAAAAATATAAACTTGTACAACTATTGGAATGACTACAACTCCGCTATCTAGCTAGTTTCTAGGCTTTGTCTGCAAGTATTCCCGTCAATCCCCAAGCTAAGTGAATCCACGGCTAACCTGAAAAATATTGGTTTCCAGTCAGGAATGGAACGAGCACAATTCACTGAATGCAATTTTAAATAAAGAAAATGACTATAAAACAAAGGTTAGACATCAATCATGAGTTTTGAAAATAAACAGTAAATACAGAAAACCAATAGCAATAACTAGACACAAAATACTTTCCCCAACTGTTAGAAGTACCTTTGATATGTGATCGGTCTGGGGCACTACACCGCACGGTCTAAGAGGTCTACTTGCAGAAATTAAACAATGTCTACGAGGTCTACTTGCAGAAATTAAACACGGTCTACGGTCGGATCACACATCCTTGGTACTTCTCATTCCCGACTCAACAATTTATAATAGAGTATAAAAATCACATAACCAATGACTAATCAATGAAATATAGTAAAGATCAATATCGAAATGCAGACAATAAACTGTACTCGCCTGTGGTCCTCTGCTTGTGAAACTGACAGTCTGAACTACTCAATGTGCCACAATAGTCAAAACCCGTACAAAAGTTCCCGGAAGCTGAAATAAATATTACCAATGTTCTCAGAATAGTCAAATTATCTTGGATTGCATGTCCTTAAGTCCAATTCTGGATACAGGAGAAAAACGGTAATTTCGGACAAAAACAGTGTCCGCCGTTGGACCCGCTTTGCATCGAAAAGCGTGCCAGAGTCAACGGTCTCTAAAGTCGTCAAACTATATGTCTACGGATCCAGTTTTCTGATACGAACCCAATCGTATGTCCAGAGTTGGATTCCGGTGGGCCGTGCACAAAATCGCCCGTTGAGTGGGACCGTGGGGCCCGCAAAACGGCGTACGATTCAATTGTCTCAGAATTGAACCAAACTTGGCATACAGGACCAAAAAAATGAAACGGTCCTGTTGGCGCAAGTTTCGGCTCGATCTGACGAGCGTGTACAAAGTAATTGAAAAATTTGCACAGAGGTCGATACGGTGAATTTCGACGGATACGCATCAAATTCGTCGCGCACACGCGACCAATTTGAATTCCGTCAAAGCCCACACGACCACGAAGCCGTTACGCAGCTTTCGATGCTTATGGTGCACGACCACGTCGCCCAAAATGGCGGGACGCACGTCGTATCGGACAATTTTATGATTTTTTTACTATCTTAGAAAACGGTTTTTGGTCAACTTCCATCCCGATTTAAACAGAATATAATAGATGAAAAAAATAAACTAATTACTATGTTTTGATCACGGTTAGGTTGTCGAGAAATCCCTTCTAGTGGAGTTTCAAAACTGTCGGTGGTTTCGTCGGAAACTGCCTTCCAAAGGGGGTCCGAAGACTGACTTTCTGTCCTGTCCCCAAACAATTTTTCGGCATTTTCGGCATCGATTTTATATCGATTTCGATTCTGTTAAGTTCGAAACCATCCATTGGTGTCGAAGACCTATAGGTTGGGTTTTCAACGCCTATTTCGGTTTGGAAAAAGACGGAGAGTCGGGGGAGAATTCTTACCAGGAAGTCGGGGCTCTCACTGCCATTGCTCCTGTACCACGCCTGTGCGCGCGCGTGTTTCCCGGCGACTTGGCCGACCGGCGATGGCCCTGCGATGGTGCACGGCTGCGCCTGGTCGTCGGGGTCACCAGGGTGGAGGCGCGCTAGGGTTTGGTGAAGCGTTCTCGAGTATATACATATATATGTAGTCGAACGGGGAGGAAACGCTCGGGCTGGGGTTTCGTTTCCGCGGGGGTGTACTTGCTGTTGGGGAAAAGCCTTCTCTAGCTGGGGAGTTATAAGGGCTCGGGATGTGGCCCATTGGCTGGTGGCTCGGATTCAAATGGGGGGGGGGGGGGCAGGCTCGGCCTGGCTAGGTTTATGGTCTGCTCGGCTGGGCTTGGATCTACTTTCTATTTCTTATTCTATTATCTAATATATATATACACACAAATATATCCGTACATATACAATTATATATATATACGTATATATATACAAATATATATTAATATATATATACATACATATATAATATATTTGTATATACACACAATTACTCACGTATATAATATATATACACATATACGTAATATGTATACCGATATACATATACACGTATATAATTATATAACTCTATATATATCTATATACACTCACACATGTATATACATATATATACACATATACACGTATAATATATATATTTATATATACATGTCTCTCTCTCTCTCTCTCTCTCTATATATATATATATATATATATATATATATATATATATATATATATATATATATATATATATATATATATATATATATACACACGTATATATAAAAATATACACGTATATATAAAAAAATATATATATCTATATACACGTATACACATATCTTCTATACATACACATATATAATATATATTTATCTATATATACAAACACTTATACACGTATTTAATATTTATATATACATACATTCACTTACACACATATATAATATTTATATATATACATATACCAATAAACCCACTAAATAAACTCCATAATACCAATAATCCACAGATAATCCAAAGAGTTTTGGTGGACATATCTGGCCCTAGGAAATTGTACCAATATTCTAAAACTCTATTTAACTAATAATAATAATAATAATAATAATAATAATAATAATAATAATAATACCTATTTTGTATAAATAACCAATTATTTAGTAAATATCGTTAAGTCTACCCAAAAAGCTAGGAGATGTTTGTACATACCTAAAAGTATGTCTACATAGGCTTGGGCTTGGTTTGGGTCCAATTTGCACTAGTTTGGTACAACCGGGTTCCCTAAAACTAAATATTATAATTAATAAATAACTAATCTTCGATAAGGGTTACGTCGCAACTTGGCCTGGTTTTCCTAGTTAGGACATCACTATGGCTCGACCTTCTCTACCAGGGCTAATACACGAGTTAAAGCATGCCACTGCACTACCCGTGCCATAATTCCTAGTCACCTTGTACTCCAAATCTCAACCATGGCTAAAATCATTTACCGTAATAATTAACTAAATAATTATTTCTAAAATTCCTAAAATCACCATTTAGTTAAAATAAATAATAATAAAATATTTTTAAAAATATAAAAATTCTGGGAAGGGGAGCTACAAATCTACCCACCTTAAAAATAATTTTGTCCTCGAAATTCTAACTCATAAATATGCCTAAAATTCAACAATAAAAATAACAAAATAAATCCTCTATTTCCACAACCTCCTCTATTTAATTTCTCAGGAATATTTATACCTCCTCCTAGCTATTACGTAACTACGAATCATCGAGAACTTCTACCCACCTTTGGTCACCCTACTCCTCAAAACCAAAATTTTAAAATCTTCTAACTGGTTGCTAACAATCCTACCAACAAATATCTAGGCATATGGTATTTATAATCCCTCGGATCTATCAAGCAACCCAAGATTTAACAAACAACAAACTTACACTAGTGGCTAAGAAATATTGATAAACTCTAGTAAGCATGACTATTTGTCGCTCCGAGGTAGGGAGGACAGGAAGAATAAGCAGAATAATCGGAAACAACTGTGAAGTTTCAAGAGCAGTAGAGAGTATCCAACTATACAGCCAATTTAAAAAGTGTTTACGAACCAATGACTTATTTGCTAGATTGGGTTACTCTAGTCTAGTCACTTGCTAAATTGAAGAACTCCTCGTTTCTTGGAGGGTCTTACAATCCATGCAATACAGAAATCTCGCTCTCGAAATTCTAATTCAAACAAGGTTCCATAATGGAACAGAATTTTAAGAAATCAAGATTGTGGTCTTAATGGGTTCTCTATTTGGATATCAGTCGTTGGTTGGATGTACATTGGGTTTCAATCTACATGGACTAGACAAGATCCCAATGATAGAACTATTCCTACTAGGTTAGGGTAACCTAGAATAGAGTTCGATCCAAGTGGTTGAACTAGTTGCCAGTCGGTTGGTTGGCTAGGTTCCTAGAGTCCAAAATGCGCCTCCAGTGACTTTTGTGTTTAAGTAGCACTTGAGACCTCAATTGGGTGACGCACTAGTGGCATGCGCGTAGTGGGCTTCGAGTAGATCACCACCACATATTGGGTCGAATGAACTGAGTCAAGGTTGAGGCTCTAGTAGGAGTCGGGAAGTTTATCGGTATTATGGTAAGGGTTATAACTAGTCCTTTTTGTCCTAAAAGTCGTACCATGAAAATATGGTACAAGGGGACGGATTTGAGTGGGACATGATATACCTAGATGAACGTGGACTCGTCTAGATCTTGCATATGAAGTCTGTTGGAAGGTAACAGTTGGTCTCGTGCTCCGAATATTAATGACACGACCGGGGACACAAAATGATCTCAATAGAAAGTGGGAGTCCAGGGGCACTAACTATCATCCTAATAAAATTTATTCTAATCAATCGGTAATCTTCATATACCCCCAAAATTTCAGAGAGCTTACAGTCTACCCACCTTAGAAGTTAGGACATGGTTTTCGGAATGGTGAGGTTTAGAAGGATTCCAAAGTCCAGATATTTACCTTGACTCTTGCTAGTAAAGAATAAGGTACGATGTATCGGGATACGGTAGATATAAGTCAAGTCAAGGGTCGTTCCTCAATAAATTGGAAAATGAGTGTGTACAATGACACATGGTCGAGAAAATAGAATGACATGCTCGTCCACAGTATACACGAGTTGTCGACGGGGTAACCAACTCTAAGGCATATCATATGAAAAGAATTCTAACAACTGAGTCGCAAATTTCTACTTGTGTCTACCTGCCAGACTATCGTCACAAGAGTTGTAGTGATCGTGTATTGCTGTTGACAACTGATAGATCATAATATGATAGGGTATGTAAGCTATGGTATTGGTAAGCTAGTGACTGTGGTGTTCCAATACGAGTTAGGTCTTAATAATAAAATTGTACATAACTAGGGCAATTCTTGTTGGAAACCAATCTCGAAATGAGTGTCTACCATAGACATGGTAAATGATTGTCCTTACCCCTGTCTATTCATCTCATGACTGACTGTGGGATTTGGTCGAGGAAGGGTTGGGTTAAGGCTTAAGAGTTGCTAGTTAAAGCAAGCTTCAATCAAATAATTTGAGACTCACAACATTTGGTTTCTTGAAAAAATATAGTCTCCTAGGTTTGCATTCTAACTAAAGGTAAAACCTTAATCGTTCTCAAATTCAGATGGCTAGAAGTCTCAATAGTAGCTTGAGGGTCGAGAGGAGAACGAGTAACTCAATTACATAGCTGGCCGATGGTAGCTACACTTGGGTATACAACTATCATAGCCATGGAGGATACTCTGTATCCCTCTACCAAATACGAGATTTCGTCTTTCCAAGTCAGCGAAAGACAAAAACAATAAGAGTTCAAGGGAGATGTGACTAAATACAACTTAGTGATTCAAAGGCGAACATATAATTCAAGAGGAATTGTCAAAGCAGTCATGGATGAGATCACAGATACCTCTATATCTTCCTCCACGTAGTGTAATTAAACGAAGAGCGAACCAAATGCATCATGGTTGATCAGACCATAATACACTGATTCTGATTAGACAATAAGTTAGCAGGCGTCCCCACTAAACATATGTCTCGAATCAAGCTCGAGAACAGAGTGAGCTTGCAAAACTAAGTTGTAACAGTAGTATTTGTTAAGATAGTCGAATACAATTATGCGAGATTTTTGAAAGAAGGCACAAGTAGTTCGAGTTTTGTGAGAATCAAACCCTTCCCGGTGTTCTTGCTTATACCGTCATCCTACTACCTTCTTATCCATAAGACCTTGGTCAACCAATGGGTTATGAACTTCTAAATTCCATATTCTAGGTAAACCTACTAGTGTCAGTTAATTACCTCGTCAATAGATTCACAAGGGCCACGGAGTGCTAGGTTGGGAGACATGCTATCCAACTGGCAGCACTTCCACTAGTATTGGCTTTGGATCTTATGGAACGTACAGGGCACTGTCCTATCCTCTATAGTATCCTAAACTTGTAATCATGTCTGAAGTCATTTCACCGAGAATTATGCCGCGTCCGTATACCCGGGCGGTGGTAAACTCTTGGTTTCGCGACTCAAACATGATACAAAATCAAACACTTCTTAATTCTATCCAATAATGACCCAAAGGTAACTACGATCAAAGAGGACCACTAGCCATAGTTTTGGCAATATCCCATCACCTATATTTTCTTAAACTAATTTCACCTCTAGGTGTTGTGTCCCGCCAGTGCGTTGTTGGCTACAGTGAATCCATAGTTTCCAAAATTCAGTTAAATGGCGACAGTGCGCTGCTGTCCTGCCATTATGAGTTGACTAACATTCCTTTAACTATATCTGTAAGAATTCATGAGCTTCTCGAGATTCAAACACGTTGACTATGAAATAGAGCGTAGGTATTTGTCTATCGTTCACAACCCTTTAATATAAAAGATTTAACAGGGAGGAATAATCGAAGACAGAAATACAATTATCCTAGTATCTATCTTATATGTACTCAAGCCTTTGAGGAAAAACTTGAATCGAAACTAACTCGAGGTTCATACATGGGTAACAATAATCAGAATTTATACAAAATAAAAATTCCTAGGGCAAATAGGAACTAAATAGGCAATTCGACTAAGATATGAGGATGATATCTAGAGTCAAGAGAAGGAATCGAATAATTCATCTAGGTTAGAATATTAATCCTAGGAAGCCCTGGTCTCACCAAGTGAATAATCTTTCTACACTGGACCATATCGTCCATTCAAGAGGTAATAGTGTACCTATGGGGTCTGACAAAGGAATCTGACAAAATATCAAAATTAATAACCCTCATCTAAATTGCATAGCCTAGACTACCCATCGGTAAATTTGTATAAGAGACTCCTAGTCCTAGTTATTCAATTAAATTAATCCTTTTTCGTGAATGAGCATGTTCTAGTCGTAGGCTCGCAATAGTACGACCAACTTAAGTACTATCACGAGTTCGCGTGATTTACGAAAACAGACCTGCATGGGCTACCATAAAAACTTGTCACGACCCGCACCCATTTTTTTTTTAAACGGATACGAGACGTGTCCAAGCCAGCCTACACCGCAGTGTCGACGGTAGAACGCTGTCACGGCCATGAAGATCAAAATCACAAATCATGCTCATTCGCAAAAATTAATTTAACTTACAATAATCACAAGATTTATATTTGCAAAAAAATATAAACTTGTACAACTATTGGAATGACTACAACTCCGCTATCTAGCTAGTTTCTAGGCTTTGTCTGCAAGTATTCCCGTCAATCCCCAAGCTAAGTGAATCCACGGCTAACCTAAAAAATGTTGGTTTCCAGTCAGGAATGGAACGAGCACAATTCACTGAATGCAATTTCAAATAAAGAAAATGACTATAAAACAAAGGTTAGACATCAATCATGAGTTTTGAAAATAAACAGTAAATACGAAAAACCAATAGCAATAACTAGACACAAAATACTTTCCCCAACTGTTAGAAGTACCTTTGATATGTGATCGGTCTGGGGTACTACACCGCACGGTCTACGAGGTCTACTTGCAGAAATTAAACAATGTCTACGAGGTCTACTTGTAGAAATTAAACACGGTCTACGGTCGGATCACACATCCTTGGTACTTCTCATTTTCGACTCAACAATTTATAATAGAGTATAAAAATCACATAACCAATGACTAATCAATAAAATATAGTAAAGATCAATATCGAAATGCAGACAATAAACTGTACTCGCCTGTGGTCCTCTGCTTGTAAAACTGACAGTCTGAACTACTCAATGTGCCACAATAGTCAAAACCCGTACAAAAGTCCCTGGAAGCTGAAATAAACATTACCAATGTTCTCAGAATAGTCAAATTAGCTAGGATTGCCTGTCCTTAAGTCCAATTCTGGATACAGGAGCAAAACGGTAATTTTGGGCAAAAATGGTGTCCGTCGTTGGACCCGCTTTGCACCGAAAAGCGTGCCAGAGTCAACGGTCTCTAAAGTCGTCAAACTACATGTCTACGGATCCGGCGGGCCGTGCACAAAATCGCCCGTTGAGTGGGACCGTGGGGCCCACAAAACGGTGTACGATTCAACTGTCTCAGATTTGAACCAAACTTGGCATACAGGACCAAAAAAAACGATACGGTCCTGTTGGCGCAAGTTTTAGCTCGATCTGACGAGCGTGCACAAAGTAATTGGAAAATTTGCACAGAGGTCGACACGGTAAATTTCGACGGATACGTATCAAATTCGTCGCGCACACGCGACCAATTTGAATTCCGTCAAAGCCCACACGACCACGAAGCCGTTACGCAGCTTTCGATGCTTACGGTGCACGACCACGTCGCCCGAAATGGCGGAACGCACGTCGTATCGGACAATTTTATAATTTTTTTACTATCTTAGAAAACGGTTTTTGGTCAACTTCCATCCCGATTTAAACAGAATATAATAGATGAAAAAATAAACTAATTACTATGTTTTGATCACGGTTAGGTTGTCGAGAAATCCCTTCTAGTGGATTTTCAAAACTGTCGGTGGTTTCGCCGAAAACTGCCTTCCAAAGGGGGTCCGAAGACTGACTTTCTGTCCTGTCCCCAAACAATTTTTCGGCATTTTCGGCATCGATTTTATATTGATTTCGATTCTGTTAAGTTCGAAACGATCCATTGGTGTCGAAGACCTATAGGTTGGGTTTCCAACGCCTGTTTCGGTTTGGAAAAAGACGGAGAGTCGGGGGATAATTCTTACCAGGAAGTCGGGGCTCTCACTGCCATTGCTGCTGTACCACGCCTGTGCGCGCGCGTGTTTTCCGGCGACTTGGTCGACCGGCGGTGGCCCTGCGGTGGCGCGCGACTGCGCCTGGTCGTCGGGGTCACCAGGGTGGAGGCGCGCTAGGGTTTGGTGAAGCGTTCTCGAGTATATACATATATATGTAGTCGAACGGGGAGGAAACGCTTGGGCTGGGGTTTCGCTTCCGCGGGGGTGTACTTGCTGTTGGGGAAAAGCCTTCTCTGGCTGGGGAGTTATAAGGGCTCGGGCTGTGGCCCATTGGCTGGTGGCTCGGATTCAAAGGGGGGGAGGGGGGGCCAGGCTCGGCCTGGCTAGGTTTATGGTCTGCTCGGCTAGGCTTGGATCTACTTTCTATTTCTTATTCTATTATCTAATATATATATACAATTATATATATATACACATAAATATATCCGTACATATACAATTATATATATATACGTATATACATACAAATATATATTAATATATATATATACATACATATATAATATAT
Source organism: Iris pallida (assembly GCA_029216955.1). NCBI lineage: Eukaryota > Viridiplantae > Streptophyta > Magnoliopsida > Asparagales > Iridaceae > Iris > Iris pallida. The sequence continues at coordinate 9,027,627 of JANAVB010034619.1, forward strand.
TTGTATATACACACAATTACTCACGTATATAATATATATACACATATACGTAATATGTATACCGATATACATATACACGTATATAATTATATAACTCTATATATATCTATATACACTCACACATGTATATACATATATATACACATATACACGTATAATATATATATTTATATATACATGTCTCTCTCTCTCTCTCTCTCTCTCTCTATATATATATATATATATATATATATATATATATATATATATATATATATATATATATATATATATATATATATATATATATATATATATATATGTATATACATACACATATACACGTATAATATATATATTTATATATATATAGTCTCTATATATTTTTATATATATATATATATATATATATATATATATATATATATATATATATATATATATATATATACATGTCTCTATATATATATATATTTCATCTATATATATATATATATATATATATATATATATATATATATATATATATATATATATATATATATATATATATATATATATATATATTATATTTTATATATATATATATATATATATATATATATATATATATATATATATATATATATATATATATATATATATATATATATATATATATATATAAAATATACATGTCTCTATATATATATATACATGTCTCTCAATATATATATATATATATATATATATATATATATATATATATATATATATATATATATATATATATATATATATATATATATATATATATATATATATATATATATATATATAAATATACATGTCTCTATATATATATATATACATGTCTCTCTCTCTCTCTCTATATATATATATATATATATATATATATATATATATATATATAAATATACATGTCTCTATATATATATATATATACATGTCTCTCTCTCTCTCTATATATATATATATATATATATATATATATATATATATATATATATATATATATATATATATATATATATATATATATATATATATATATATATATATATATATATATATATTGAGAGACATGTATATATATATATATAGAGACATGTATATTTTATATATATATATATATATATATATATATATATATATATATATATATATATATATATATATATATATATATATATATATATATATATATATATATATATAATATATATATTTATCTATATATACAAACACTTATACACGTATTTAATATTTATATATACATACATTCACTTACACATATATAATATTTATATATATACATATACCAATAACCCACTAAATAAACTCCATAATACCAATAATCCACAGATAATCCAAAGAGTCTTGGTGGACATATCTGGCCCTAGAAAATTGTACCAATATTCTAAAACTCTATTTAACTAATAATAATAATAATAATAATAATAATAATAATAATAATAATAATAATAATAATAATAATAATAATAATAATACCCATTTTGTATAAGTAACCAATTATTTAGTAAATATCGTTAAGTCTACCCAAAAAGCTAGGAGATGTTTGTACATACCTAAAAGCATGTCTACATAGGCTTGGGCTTGGTTTGGGTCCAATTTGCACTAGTTTGGTACAACCGGGTTCCCTAAAACTAAATATTATAATTAATAAATAACTAATCTTTGATAAGGGTTACGTCGCAACTTGGCCTGGTTTTCCTAGTTAGGACATCACTATGGCTCGACCTTTTCTACCAGGGCTAATACACGAGTCAAAGCATGCCACTGCACTACCCGTGCCATAATTCCTAGTCACCTTGTACTCCAAATCTCAACCATGGCTAAAATCATTTACCGTAATAATTAACTAAATAATTATTTCTAAAATTCCTAAAATCACCATTTAGTTAAAATAAATAATAATAAAATATTTTTAAAAATATAAAAATTCTGGAAAGGGGAGCTACACAAATTAGTCCCCATAGCCTCCCATTTCAGTCCCTAACCAGCTCAAACCAATCCCCTGAAAACAGCCTATAAGTAGTCCTAAACCAGTCCCCAAAGCAGCCATTAAGCTGTCCCAAACACAGCCTACAAACCAGCCTTGACTGTCTCCATTTCCATCCCATATTCAGTCCCATATTTCAACTCAAATTCAGCCCAAATGCAGTCCCTCAATCTAGCCCCTGTAGCAACCAAATTTCAGTCCTATCCTAGCTCCCAAACCTGTCCTATTTTAGTCCCATACACCAGTCCACATTAGCCTAAACTTGTCCCAATTTTTAGTCCACTTTAGCACCTAAGAACCAGCCATGTTAGCTGTCCTAAACTTGTCCAAATACCAGTCCTTAAGCCTGTCCATATAGCCTCTCAATTCAGTCCAATATATACTGCCAAATATCAGTCCCTAAATACCCATTAATGTCCCTAATAACCACTTTCAACTGTCCATTAACAGCCCTATCATTGCCCATATTCACCCCTCAAACATAGCCCCTTACACTCCTACAAATCAGTCCATACTTCACCCTCAAATTAGTCCCTTGAACCTATATACATGTATCCTATTTATGCCTATATGTTTGTGTGTGTGAGAGTCAGTATGTGAGCCTATGTGTAGCTAGTAGCCTATAGGTATTAGCCTATGTGTAAACCTATAGGAAAGCCTATATGAGTGTAATATATGTGAGTGTTGTGTGTGAGTGAGTGGTGTGGGTAAGTGTTAGAGTGATGTGAGGATAATATATGATATTGGTAAGTTAAAGGGGTAGGGTAAACTAGCATATATTCTAAGATAGACTAGATACCTAGGATACCTATGTTTCTTGGTAGGTAAACCTTAGATAGGATAGTATCTTGCTACCCTAAGGAGCCTAGGCTAGTATCTTGGGTATTAGCGGAGTTTTCTTTGTATTGGGCAAGGTATCGGGATTTACCTTGGTAAGGTAATGTAGGTTTTACCTAGGAATAAGGTATTTGAGTTAGAGTCTAAGATAGGGTTAGAACTTGGTTCCCTTGGTTGGTAATGATCAAATATAGTGCTCCTAGACTAGTTTTGACTTCGGTTGACCATTTTGACCAAAAGTCAACAAAAGTCAACCGAGAGTCAAACTTAGCCTTTAAGCGACTAGATTTGACCAAAACCAAATCAGAGTTGACCAGTTGACTGAAAGTCAATAGTTGGTCAACATTAGACTAGTTTGACCTAGAATTGACCAGAGTTGACCAGGGTTGACCAGTACCAAAAGTCAACTGTGAGTCAACCTTTGACCCCGTTTGACCTAGTTTGACTTGGATTGACTCCCAGTGACTTGGTATAACCTAGTATGAACCAGTATGACCTAGTATGACTCAGCTTGACCTAGTTGACCTAGTTTGACTAGTCTAGTTGACTAGAGTTGACCGAGAGTTGACTTTGGTCTAGTTTGACCTAGACAGCATGCAGATGCATAGTAGATTACATTTATCATCCCCTGTATATATCTTGACTTGTGTTGCTCTAAATAGGAGTCAGGTACCTCATCTCGGATAGTACATTTACTTCAGACATTCAGATACGAGGCGAGTACATTCTCTGATCATTTCATAACTTGCTTAGAATTACATTCCTGCTCTAGTTTACCTTATCTGATGCTGTCACGATATTATCACGGATTGGTACTATATGGATCCCTACATTGAGATGTTATCCCCCTCGGGAGCATCGGATACATCGTGTCGTATGTTTCATGTACATCATGTATTTCTCGCTCTCATGTTATTCATGTTTCTCATGTGCTTCATGCTCGTTCATGCATGCTCGTGTACTCTCATGTGCTCTCATGTTCGGTCATGTTTTCCATGTATCTCATGTATAACCTATACTTCATGTGCACTCATTTATGAGCCTTCATGTGAATTTTATATACACCCATTTATGGGCCCCCATATGAACTTCATGTGCACTCATTTATGAGCTCTCATGTATACTTCATGTGCACCCATTTATGGGCTTCATGTGAAAACCATGTACGTAACATAACTTGTCTGGATCCTTGTATATTGATTGGGGTATGGGGGAGTATAAATAGTCATATGAACAATTCCAAAATAGTATAGCCATGTACGCCTCTTTAGTATAGTCATGTGCAAATCAAGCCGTTCACATGTCGACTTTGTACTCTAAAATCACTAGTCACTGGTAGCTCTCTACTTATAGTAGATATTTCTATTACAGTTCTCTTCCTGTTTACATCATGTACTTTCTTTCAGTTTTATGTATCGTACTCTCTTGCATGTTTATATTCTCTAACCTGTTATGATCTGTGTGAGATGTATTGTGCTCGCTCCCGTCCTGACTGGACCTGTTGAAAATTTTACAGAGGATGATGAGGAACCCTGCACCCCTTACCTTGGAGCTTGCCTAGATGACACTCGCGACCTGGACCCCTGGGGAGGTTCAGGCAGCTGCTGAAGATGATACCCATGTTTAGTATAGATAGCTTAGACTCTTACTTGTCTTTCTTATTGATACATTATTGTATATATATTGGGAGTTGTTTCATTTGGATGTTGGTGGAGATGTTATCATAGACACTTAGTCTTTATCTGGATTGTACCTCTGTGGATTTTCTTCTGTTCATATCTATCTATCTTTATCGTATTCCACCTTAGATGTGATTGAGACTGTATTACTATGTCACCTCCAATCGGAGTGTATATACTGTACAGGTACCTTATATATTATTAGATGATTGACCTAGGACAGCGTTCTACCGCCGACACTACGGCGTAGACTGGGCACTGTTACGTACTCGTACCCTCACAGTGGGTGCGGGTCGTGACACATCGCAAGCATGGTGATGTGGCCTCCACTTCGTCTGAAGAACACAGTATGATCTGCATTGATCTGCTGATATCCCATCCCTATCATTGCTCTCCAGAACCTGTCAAATCACGCTCGAGGAGACTGCTTCAGTCCATAGAGGGACTTCTTCAGCCTGCAGACCTTGTCTTCTGTCTGATTGGTACCGAATCCTGGTAGTATCTCCATGTACACCTCTTCCACTAGATCCCCATGAAGAAATGCATTCTTCACATCCAGTTGGTGTAGCTTCTATCCTCCATTGGCTACCAGAGAGATCAAGGTCCTAACTGTACTCATCTTCGTCACTGGTGCAAAGGTCTCGTCATAGTCGATGTCGCATGTCTGACTGTATCATTTTGCCACCAGTCGAGCTTTGTAGTGCTCAACCTGTCCAACTGGGTTCTGCTTTACAGTGAAAACCCACTTGCATCCGACTTCTCTCTTCCCTTCTGGCAGTCTCACCAGCTCCCAAGTTTGGTTCTTCTCCAGAGCTCCCAACTCCTCGTGCATCACTGCTTTCCACTTTGGATCGTTCTTGGCTACCTGCTAATTATTAGGTACAGTAACACTATCTAATGATACAATAAAATCTCCATGAGAAGAAGAGATATAATCATATGAGACAAATTTAGCAATGTCCCAACCATATCTATTAGGAGGTTTTCCCGCATTGTTATGAGAGGACCTTCATACTGATGATGGTTGGGGAGGAGGAAAAGGAAGGATATCACCTGAAGGGGAAGGTGGTGGTGTAGGTGTCTCAGTATTATATCGGATAAGATTTGACAGTCATGATACTGCACACTATATCAATAATATATGTAAATTTGGCATCCAAATTAGGCATCCTAAATATATTCTGCATATACACATCAATATCAATGTAAGTAAATATCTGAATGTGCTAAAGCTCCATCATATTGGGCAACCATTGAACCCAATGATCTTATAGTCTTATAGAATAAGGATTACATATGTTTTTTTATGCAAAGGATAACCATGACAAATGAATAGTCATCTACACTTTAAGACTCTTCTCAGTCTAATCAAGAGTCGTGCTTACTGATGCCATAAGTGTCGCTGCTGTGTAAAATATATTTAAAGAAAAGCAATAAAAAGAAGGAAGAATATATTCGTTCATCATCATCATCAAGCCTTATCCCATCAGAATTGGGTCGGGTGTGCAGGATAAGAAGGCTCTATAAAAGAATTGTCAAAGTTTCCATGATCTGTTGTCCTGATGTCAACCCTCTTTTTTTGCTCCAGATTCTTAGCAAAAGTAGCCATGAGCATGAGTAGATCACGTGAAAAAACCTAACTGGTCAGATGGCTAGTAGGTAGACCTACCTTTTGACTGTGCCAGTTCCCTAGACTATAAAGAGGAATGTCATTCCCAAGAAATGATGCTTTATTATGAATAATTTGACCGATGGTTGCCGGGTGTTTGGTGTTGATGATGATGGCAGATAGAAAAATAAAACATCATAAACTATAGTTAGACTATATACATGTTGTGTTTAGGTCAAAAATGACCTGCCATCCGATATTTTTCGACATGTAAGTTGACATTTCAAATGGTCAAGAGCTCACTGTATTGCTATTTTTACGCTACTTAAGGGCAGTAGCACCATTCAACTAAATTTGTAGATCTTTTCCTCTGTACAGCACCAGGAAAGGTAAATTCTTAATGCTGATTGCCTTACCGTGTCTAATTGGTTGAACCAATCAAACGCAATAGTGATAATTGCCAGATTCCTAGTAACACCAAAATGTAAAAAGGTAATAAATTAGCAATAACAATATTGAAGTAATTATATCAATAAAAATAACTTCCAACAAAACTCCTACCAATATAACTCTGAAATATGGTAATTTTCAATAATCTAACGGGAAAGACAGTTATATATTTTAAATATGTGTGCATGTAGGCTATTGCATATAGCTTATCCCATATTCCATTTCCCACTATTCTTTTAATTCCAATGTATCTTCCTAGAGTCAAGAAAAATGAACTCTTTGGAGGAGTGGATCTGGAGGTGGTGACGGCAGAAGCGGAGGAGGAGGAGGAGATGATTGCGATGTGTTTCTTGAGTGGAGGAGTGGATCTGGAGGTGGTGAGGAGGGGGTTAGGGTTCTTGAAGGAGGTAGGAGGGAGGCGGCCATTGCTGCAAAGATGTTGTTGGACAGACTATACTGGAGGTGGGGCTTGTAGTTTTATAGGTATAAAAAGATGCAGCTACTTTGGTTGGTGGCAGGTACGACCGTGCGATGGATTGATTGATGGATCTTTATGTTTTGGGGATTTGTCTTCAATAAATAGCACCTTATAGGCCCGTTTGGGGGAAGATCACCAAGTTTCTCTTTAGTTTTGGTTGTTGTTGTTTTTTTTTTGCTTTTTTTTTTACCAAAATTTGGTTTTTGCAAGTTTATTTTTGTTTTGTTTTTTTCTGCTTTTTTTTTACTATAATTTAGTTTTTTGTTGAAATTGTTTATTCCTTTTTTTTATTGAAATACAATCCAAAAATTTTTCCCTGAAACAATAGTTTATCAAAAAATATGTATTTCAAATGTTGGGCTCGGGTTTATGCGAGAAAGAAGAAAATGTTAGGGGGTTTAGGCTATGAGTTTTGTAAATGTTAGGCTCAAATTTTGTAAATTTGTATGCTTTCACGCCAAACATGCTATAGTTTGTTTTTCTATCATGTAAAATAAAAACCTACGCTGATTCTCCTAGGATTCGAACATGAGATCTGCTTTGACATACAGATATAGTAATAGATGAATGCTATAGATTCTACAACATTCAGGAAACGCTATAGATAGATATTTTTATAGCATTGTAGAAAGAACGCTATTATTGACAACATTCTATAGCGGGGACACTTGAACGCTATAGAAAAATGCTATTGTAGGCCCTATTTGTTGTAGTGACTATTATTTCCCTGCAACATCTCGCATGGAGACCTCCATCCCAATACCTTCGAAGGCATCCTGTTGATCAGTTGAGCTGCTGTCAACACTGCATATCCCCACAGACTCTGTGGGACATTCATGTCTATTATCATACTTCTCGCCACTTCCAGGAGGTGTCTGTTCTTCCTTTCCGCTACTCCGTTCTGTGCTGGTGTATATGCACAGATGGTGTGATGTCGTATCCCTTGGGCGAACAAGTATTCCGCAAGTGTCTTGTTGGTGTACTCCGTTCTATTGTCAAACATCAGTACCTTCACCACTGTCTTGTACTGAATCTGGACATGTTTGTGAAAGTTTCAAAAATAGGAGGGGACCTCACTCTTATTTTGCATCAAATACAACCAAGTAGTATGAGAAAAATAATCTATGAAGGTAACAAAATATTTGTAATCATTCATAGGAGTAGTACAAGGCTCCCAAACATCAGAGTGTACCACATCAAAAACAGACGAGCTCTTATGACCGCTACTCACATATGAACTCCTAGTAAGTTTGCCTAAATCACAAGCATCACAAACTAGTTTCTCTTTATTAACTTCTTCATAAATTGCATGGTATAATTTGCTTAAAATACCAAATAAAGGTGTCCCAACCTCCTGTGGTGGAGTCACAATGTATCTTCCGCACTCATCTTCTTCAGTCCTTCCATCCCTGTCTTTTTCGCCATATATACTAATGCTGAATCCAGTCCTTCTCGATCCAGGTACCACAGTCCATCATGCCAAGTGCCAGTCCCAAGTATTTGTCCCGTCTCCTTCTCCTGGAAGATCAACTTAGGAAAATCAAAGCAGACAGTGCATTTTAATTGGAGGATTATAGAACTAATGGACAAAAGACTGACTAGAAAAGAAGGAGCATACAAAACATTGGATAATTTTACTAAACCTGTACAATCGATAGTACCCTTACTGACCACTGGCTGGAAAGTACCATCAGCTGTTTGAATGCTGTCCGTCGATGCTAGGTGAGTGTAGGAAGAAAACTCACTAGCATTTTCTGTCACGTGTCGATACGCACCCGAATCGATAATCCAATTTGACGATTTGAGGGAAGACATAGATGCAAGGGCGAGCGAGTCTTCAGTGCCTTCCGCCGACGGATGGGCATACATGACAGTGTTGCCTCTGGCGAAGAATGAGGTGGACGCCTCCACGGTCCTGCTCCTCCTGTCTCCATCACTCGACGCTCTCTGTCTCCTCCTAAGTAGTTCCAACATGTCCTGTAGTACCCGATCCTCCTTAGTATAGGCACCATCAGCTGTCTCCTTGCCTTCTGCTACCAACAGGTTCGCCCGACAACCTCCTCGACCACCCCGTCGACCCCTACAACTACGGTTACATCCTCCAAACTGTCCACGTCTACCGCCTGAATCTCTATTGGGTGGTTTGGTGCAAGCATACCTCAGATGACCCACCTTCCCGCAGTTGTAGCACTGTCGGGGCTCTCCCTTAGGTCGTGATGGTGCTCTTCGTCCTGTCGAGCTCTCATTCGGCTCTGTCTTCTCTGCGAGGGTTCTCCTTCCCCGTCGTGGCCAACTCAGGTAGGTAGTCGGTCCATCAAGCTTCAGATCGATGAAGGGAAGCTCCAACTTCGACGATGTTCGTGTCGTGCTCTCACCAACCGACATCTTCATCAACTTCATCAACGTCGCAACCTCTGCAGGATCCAGCTTCTTGATGATCTCCTTCATCGATGCTTCTCCTCTCCGATCATGTCACATTCGTTCTACGACTCACACTCGTCGTCGTCGTCCGCTCCTAGTTCCGAACATGTCTATTTTCATCAAATCTAGGCATCGGTGTCCTTTTTCGGAATGATCCGAACAACGACAATAATGGCGCCATTATGTACGGTAGGAGGGGGTGGCCCGCACGTGGGAGGGGCGGCCGGTGCGCGTACGACAGCAGGCAGCAGCTGGTACGGGAAGGGGGGCTGCTGTGTGCGGATTAGGGTTTGGTAGCAGAGAGAGAGAAAAGAGGGGGAAGGTTAGGGTTTGTGGAAAGGTGGGTCTGATACCATGTTGAAATAGTTGTTATATTTTATTGATAATCGTTTGGCTATTTATAGCCTTACAATCTCCTCATTACATTAACTCTCTATAGGAATATCCTATGGCATATTCTCATTACATTGATTCTCTATAGGAATATCCTATGTCATATTCCAACATACCAAATATATTAATAGGATATTCCAACACATATTCCAACATATCAAAAATACCAATAGAATATTCCAACAGTATGTCTATAACAAACCATGCTATTGGACAACATGCCATCAATTCTTACTGCATGAGCACTGGTCCATCTCTTGATTCGGAGGATGATGGTAATAAGATGCTGTCATGTGGGGGTCCAAGGGTTACTTTTAGGAAATCAGAATCGTAAATAGTGTTAGTAATATTGTGGTACTATCATTCAGTCTGGATATGCGTATGGGGAGTCAGGACAAATGTTTTTCCGGTACATGATATGCTAGAAATAGGTCTCTGTGGTTCATTCATGTCTTCTGGACAAATAGTGGAAAGCTACATTTTGCGAAAATAGTGGATTAATTCATTGGGATCAAGGCCGAGCAATATAAAGAGGATATAAGTGGACATCTATGTAATAGTTGTTTGTCCATAGCTAGCACAAACAGCTAGATAATATCTGGTAAAGGGAAATACTCAAATAGATACACCTCTACACTTAGAGTTTAGATGACAATCAATCCCAACTTGGAGAGTAACTGTATCATCAAAGGAAAAGGTGAGTTAAGGCCATGTTGGCAGTGAATGAGATGTCTTCTTGGCGTGAGAGTGAGTTGCATCCATCTAGGTGGTGAGAGAATGAGTTGAAGCCATCTTGGGCAAGGAGAATGAGTTACGGCCTTCCAGGAGCAGAGAGTGAGTTGCGTCATTGTGGACGGCAACAGTGAGTTATGGCAAGAGTAAGCGGTGAGAGTGAGTTACAGCTTTTATGGATGCAAGAGTTGTTGCCATTATACAGGCGAGAGTGAGTTGCGGCCATCATGGCGTCAAGGTATGGAAGCCACACTTGGAATGGAGTAAGTGGGCCGAAAGAGTTGCTGAGTAGGAGCAGGAAAGTTGCTCAACAACAGGCTGACAATGGGTCAGGATTGCAAGGAAACAAACTTCATAGACAAGTGGTCTCTGTTAGTCACGGGGCTTGACCAAAGATGGAAAACTGATACAATCGAGATCTGAGATGTCACACAAAAAACTTTTGCAGTGATCAAACTCAAGATCTACGATGATACAAAAAACCAAATAGCCAGATTACAATATGAAGGAGGGAAATAGAGAAGAGAAGATCTCTCGTTCTTCCTTGTAAACGTGTTGCAATTGGGACAGAACGAGTTACAATAATGTAGAAAAAAATGAGATGAAGAAAAGTTGCTGGGATGTCAAAACACAGTTGCTCAAAGCAAGATTCGCCCCACACGAATTGCTTCCAGGAACCAGCAAGTTGAAGAACTTGTGGAACGCTCGAAGTCACCTCTGTTCTGACTCCTCGGATGGACTTGCAATGGCGGCAGCAGCTCCCTCTCTCTCTCTCTTTTCTGACTTATAAAATTCGTAGTACCTCACAAAGGAGGCCAGAAGAGAGTATATATAGAGAGAGGGTGGAAACCCTAACCGCCTTTTCAATTATGGAAAGATTGAATTAAATCCCACAAAGATAGCAATGAAATTAATTCAAATCTTATGGAAAGATTGAATTAAGTCCCACAAAGATGGCAACAAAATTAATTCAAATCTTATGGAAAAATTGAATCAAATCCCACAAAGATGGCAACAAAATTAATTCAAATCCCACAAAGATAGCAATGAAATTAATTCAAATCTTATAGAAAGATTGAATTAAATTCCACAAAGTTGGCAACGAAATTAATTCAAATCTTATGGAAAGATTGAATTAAATCCCATAAAAAGTGGATCTGAATTAATCGCATTGAATCAGTCTTTCCATAACTGACTTGTAGTCTGCACAGTCAGCCTGGTGCGAGTCCATGAGCCCATGAGCCCGAGTCCGAGTCCGAGTCCGAGTCGCTAAGCCCCTTTAGGGCTTAGCTCCAAATAGAATTAATCCAAGAGAATGACAAAAGCATTAATGCTTAATCCTTGGAGCCTTATTCTTACCTCCTAGTAAAATCACCCACATGGTTTCCTCCTTAGGGTCACCACCCTATGTGCATCTCTCAACAACACAACCAAGTATATATGTTGAGATAACTCATGGTGCATTTTCGATACGGGACAAAACTTTTACAAGGCATGTTGAGAGCAAGCTCTCTCCATGTAAAGAAAGCACCAACAATCCCCCACATATCACAACATATATATGTGTCCAGGGTTGAGCGTTCCCCACAGTAACTGTCTATTTTGCATTAGGATAGATGTCGCTGACGACTTGAATCTTCCCGCATGGGTTAAATAACAATGTGATACAAGAATGGACTACGCCTTGAATTCTGTACCACAATTGTAATTATTCCCACTCACAAAGTGTAGTTACGTGTGCTTCTGGCTGCACATTAAAGGCCCTGTGCCAGCCTGGTTTCAGTGTATAATTTTGGGCGTCTACAAGTTTACCCTCAAGAGACGGCCTGATATCTCTTTCCATATACTATAGGTGAGTTCTTTATTAAAGAGACATGGCATGAAGCCTTGCGCTTCCTTCCGGTGCTACGCCGCTATGACATGGCCTGAAGCCGAGGCATTACCCCTACCTAGGAACCTCATCGTAGTATCATACTACTGTAGCATGAGGTCTCAGCCTCTTTGTAGTGCCAATCTACTCAGCATGAAGCCTAAGGCTTCCTTGCGGTATTACGTCGCAACGACATGGATTGCATGGCCGAGACTTTACCCCTACCTGGGTACCTCATCGTGGTGTCGTATATACCACTGTAACATGGGGCCATCCTCTCCTTTGTAGTGCTGTCTACAACTCTTTAATTACGTCATACAACATTAGGCTACCTACCTATTTGCGGTGCTACGCCGCTATGACTTGGCTTGCAAAGCCGAGGCATTACCCCAGGCCTGGGAACCTCATGGTGGAGTCACCCCACTGTAGCATGGAGTTTCACTCCTTGTAGTGCTGCTCTACCGTGCTTCCTGTAAAGCACACCAGGCATTCACTCTACCTGAGTACTCATTAAGGCGTTTAAGCCAACCTTCCATAGGATCTATTTTTTCCGCAAAAAATACATAGTAGACAACAGTGGTTATGGGTCCGTATCCCTTCCATATTCCAGAGAACAAGTACCCACTGTTACCTGATAGTTTTCCAGTCAGTGATCCTCCTTTGAACCAAAAGTTAGATGCCTAGTAGATTTCTCTTTGAACTAATAGCATAAAACTTTATGGTAGGATTACAAAGACACACTATCAGAATGCCTTCAAGCCCATTTTACAAGCTGTGTCATCGACCAACTGGCACTTGAGGCCCTTTGTGAACGGATCTGCCAGGTTCTCCTGACTCCGAACAACAATCACTGTAATTACACCTCTTTTGATAAGATCGTGTACTGCCCTGTGCTTCAACCGCACAGTCCTCTTCTTTCCGTTGAAGAGGTCATTTGATGCCACCGTCGCAGTCGCCTGGTTGTCACAGTATATCGGTATCGCCGGTATCTGAGCCCCAACCACTAGAAGATCATACATGAGCTCTCGAAGCCATTCTGCTTCATCTGTTGCAGTTTCAAGTGCATAAAATTCAGATTCCATGGAGGAACGAGAGAGTATATTCTGCTTCTTCGACTTCCACGATATAGCAGCTCCACCCAAGGAAAAGACATATCCACCTGTGGATCTCTCGCTTTCCACCTCTGAACACCAGCTAGCATCACTGAAGCCTTCCACTACTGTCGGATACCTGTTGTAGTACAGTGCATATGTCTGAGTCTTTTTGAGATATCTCATCACCCGCTTCACAGCTTTCCAGTGCTCAACCCCTGGGTTGCTTGTGAACCGACTCAGCATTCCTACGACGAAAGCTATGTCAGGCCTTGTGGCAGTGGTTGCGTACATCAAACTTTCGATAATGCTAGAATACTCTAGCTGCCTGACACTTTCCCTCGAGTTTGGCTTCAGCTTCTGATCACACCTGTATGGCGTATCGATCCCTGGAAGATCCTTATACCCATAGCGTGTGAGCATCTTCTCAATGTAGTGAGATTGTGACAGCGCTACTCCAGTGTCTGTCCGGATGATCTTTATGCCCAAGATGACGTCTGCATCCCCCAATTTCTTCATACTGAACTTGGTTGAGAGGAACTTCTTTGTCTCCGTGACACAGCCTATATCCGTCCCTAGGATTAGCATATCGTCCACGTACAGACAAACGATGACTCCTCTTCCATCAGCGAACTTTGTGTAAACACATTTGTCCGTCTCGCTGACTCTGTAGCCGTTTGACCTAATAACTTTATCAAACTTCTCATGCCACTTCTTGGGAGATTGCTTCAAACCATACAATAATTTTACCAACTTGCAGACTTTGTCTTCAAGACCTTTGACGACAAATCCATCTGGCTGTTGCATGTAAATCTCTTCGGTCAGCTCCCCATTCAGGAATGCTGTCTTTACATCAATCTGATGTATCACCAACTTATGTATGGCTGCTAGAATGATTAACATCCTGATGGTGGTCATCCGAGCTACTGGAGCGTACGTGTCAAAGTAGTCTATCCCCTGTTTCTGAGAAAATCTTTTGGCTACCAGCCTGGCCTTGAACTTGTCAATAGTTCCATCTGCCTTCATCTTCTTCTTGAAGATCCATTTACATCCGATGGGCTTTTCTCCTTCAGGTAGATCTACCAACACCTATGTGTTATTGGAGGTGATAGAGTCAAACTCGTCATTCACTGCCTCCTTCCAGAAGATAGCATCTCTGGTTTTCATCGCCTTGTCATAGGTAAGCGGATCTGCTTCCACATGATAAGTGACAAAGTCATTTCCGAAGTCTTTAGGTCTCCTCGCTCGCTTTGCTGACGGTTCTGCGAGTTCTGGTACAAGAGTTGTTTTATCAACAACAGCTTCTTCTTGGACTACTGGCCCATATGAGATTTCAGTCTCATTTGCACCTACATCATTTTCCGGAATGTCCGAAAGAATAATATTTTTGTCTTTTGCAAACTTGTCTTCAAAGTATTCAGCATCGCAAGATTCGATGATATGATTTGACTCAATATCAAGAAATCTCCGAGCATCACTCTTCTCGGCATACCCGAAGAAGATCGCCTTCGTAGTCCTTGTCCCCAGCTTCTGAATCTTCAGATCTGGAAGCTTCACATACGCCAGACACCCCCACACTCGAATGACATTCAAGTTTGGTCTGACTTTGAACCAGAGTTCATGAGGAGTTACGTCCGAAGTTGCATATGGCACTCTATTCAGAATGAAAGTGGCCATTAATGCAGCTTCTCCCCAATAGCATTTTGAAAGACCTGCAGTAAGCAGCATTGAATTCATCATTTCTGTTAATGTTCGATTCTTCCTCTCTGCTACTCCATTGGATTGAGGAGAATATGGAGTAGTAGTCTCGCATATGATTCCATGTTCTTTGTAGAACGATGCGAAGTCATGAGACCTGTACTCCCCACCTCGATCACTTCTCAATCTCTTGAGTTGTTGTCCAGTCTGCCGTTCAGCTTCGGCCATGAACTCTCTGAACTTCTCGAAAGCTTCGTCTTTAGTCTTGAGAAAGTAGACGAACGCGTATTTTGAGAAGTCATCGATGAAGGTTATGAAATACTTCATCCCGGCCTTTGTGGAGAAATGTTTGAAGTCACAGATATCGAAGTGTACTAACTCCAGAAGATCTGTACTTCGATTGACCCGATGAAAGGGTTTCCTTGTGATCTTCGTCTGAGCACATACTTCACACTTCTCCACCTTACCCCCATATTTGGAGATAAGTTCTAGACTAGACATTTTGTTAATTCTTTTACAATAAACATGTCCTAGTCTATTATGCCACAACTCAAGAGAATAATAAAAAAATGCAACTGCATTAATGTCATCAAACTGGTTGACAAGCTAAATTTTAAACATTCCTTCAGTTTGATAAGCCTTTCCAAAGTATGTTCCCTTCTTGGACATCACCATCTGACCTGCATTGATGTCCATCCTTAAGCCTGCGTTGCAGAGCAGGCTTCCAGAGATCAGGTTCTTGGCAGTCACCGGAACATGCTTCACACCTTGAAGCGTCAGAGTGTTCCCAGAAGTGAGTTTCAGCTCCACAGTCCCGATCCCCAGAACTTCAGCTTGGGCCTGGTTCGCCATGACAACCTTCTCAGATATCGGCTGGTACGTGACGAACCATTCCTTGCCAGAACAGACATGGCAAGTCGTACTAGTGTCTATCCACCAGTCAGAGTCAACCCCCACAGTTGTGACCTGTGCGATCATAGCAACAATGTTAGACACCAATGAAACCTTACTAGGCTCATCTTTCTCTGATTGTTTAGGCTTGGATCTGTATTTACTCTTGTAGTGGCCTTTTTTGCCACAATTGAAACAAGTCACTTGGGACTTGGACTTCTGTTGCTTGAATGAAGGACCCTTCACTTTTAGATTGGTGAAGTCCTTCTTCTTGTGAGAAGCCGCCTGCTTCCCCTTGGGATCTCTCGTCTGCACTAGATTGGCCTTAGCCAACTGTTTGGACAGAGTGTCCATCTTCTGTTGGGAATGCATCTCGTCCTCAACATGGATCTCTTGAAGTAGATCTCCCAAGCTAATGTCTAGCTTCTTTCTGAGCATCCTTGCATAGAAGGTACTCCATCCAGCAGGAAGTTTTGAGACGATCCCTCCAACGACAAACTTGTCGGAAAGGGGCATCTCTTCGTCTTCCAGTTTCTGACGCAGTTTCAGAAATTCCTTCACCTGTGGCAACATGGACTTCTCGTCCTCAAAGAGCAATTTGTGATATTTTTCAACCACAAACATCTTGCTCCTGTTCCTGTCTTCTTCATACAGTTTTTCCACAGACTCCCATATGTCTCTGGCAAATTCCTTCTTCGAGTAGGATTCTGCCAGGGAATCCTCCATAGCATTCAGGATGAGAAGCCTGCAGATGCTATTTTCCCTTCTCCATTTGGCCTGGAGTTTGGTAGCCGCATTGATTGCGGCAGTAGACCCAGTGTCTGGAACAGAAGGTTCTTCCTCCAACAGTACATGATCAACGTCTTTGAGTTGAAGAGTTAGATAAACCTTCCTCTTCCAGACTTGATAATGCTCTCCATCAAACTTTTCCAACTTGCAGTAGTCCGATTCGACGAGCGAAGCATTAATGTTTTCCATCTACAAGGATCTTGCTTTGAGATTGTTAGTCCCGGGGCTTGACCAAAGATGGAAAACTGATGCAATCGAGATCTGAGATGTCACACAAAAAACTTTTGCAGTGATCAAACTCAAGATCTACGATGATACAAAAAACCAAATAGCCAGATTACAATATGAAGGAGGAAAATAGAGAATAGAAGATCTCTCGTTCTTCCTTGCAAACGTGTTGCAATTGGGACAGAACGAGTTACAATAATGTATAAAAAGATGAGATGAAGAAAAGTTGCTGGGGTGTCAAAACACCGTTGCTCAAAGCAAGATTCACCCCACACGAATTGCTTCCAGGAACCAGCAAGTTGAAGAACTTGTGGAACTCTCGAAGTCACCTCTGTTCTGACTCCTCGGATGGACTTGCAATGGCGGCAGCAGCTCACTCTCTCTCTCTCTCTCTCTCTCTCTCTCTCTCTTTTCTGACTTATAAAATTCGTAGTACCTCACAAAGGAGGCCAGAAGAGAGTATATATAGAGAGAGGGTGGAAACCCTAACCGCCTTTTCAGTTATAGAAAGATTGAATTAAATCCCACAAGATAGCAATAAAATTAATTCAAATCTTATAGAAAGATTGAATTAAGTCCCACAAAGATGACAACGAAATTAATTCAAATCTTATGGAAAGATTGAATCAAATCACACAAAGATAGCAACGAAATTAATTCAAATCCCACAAAGATAGCAACAAAATTAATTCAAATCTTATGGAAAGATTGAATTAAATTCCACAAAGATGGCAACGAAATTAATTCAAATCTTATGGAAAGATTGAATTAAATCCCACAAAAAGTGGATCTAAATTAATCGTATTGAATCAATCTTTCCATAACTGACTTGTAGTCTGCACAGTCAGCCTGGTGCGAGCCCATGAGCCCGAGCCCGAGCCCGAGTCCGAGTCCGAGTGGCTTAGCTCCAAATGGAATTAATCCAAGAGAATGACAAAAGCATTAATGCTTAATCCTTGGAGCCTTATTCTTACCTCCTAGTAAAATTACCCACATGGTTCCCTCCTTAGGGTCACCACCCCATGTGCATCTCTCAACAACACAATCAAGTATATATGTTGAGATAACTCATGGTGCATTTCCGATGTAGGACTAAACTTTTACGAGATATGTTGAGAGCAAGTTCTCTCCATGTAAAGAAAGCACCAACAGTCTCCAGAGTAGACTTTATTTCTGACATATTGGCCAAATAGTGTGTAGATCTTGGCTGATGATTGACTCATATGGAAAAGATAGAGTCTAATTTGTGCTGACTACAAAGCAGAAGATGACACATGGGACAGTGGGCCATAGTAGCTAAGTGATAAGCTGACAAGTGGGCTAGTACTAATAGATAACTGAACTGCTACTGGACCAATGATGAGGTGGCTAGAGGTTAAGAGAACTGTGGCTGATTGGCATATAACCCTAGGGAACGAGTGGGCCAAGAGGTTCTCAGTGGTGGGGGTGGTGGACCATCCTTCTCCACATTCTGTAGGGCTCGGGATATCTCCCACCCATCTACTTTCCAATATTCAATAGAGTTCTGTTTTGAAAAAGAAAATAATTGTTGCCATCTGGAGGAATAAGAAGATGGGCCTCCACAGCTGGTTTGGGGGAAAAAAAGGATTATCTCGTCTTTCTCTTCTGCTGCTGTAGAAACAGGGGAACTTGTTGAGTGATTTCACTGTAATGATAAGTTTGAAGTTACACTTGTTGGAGTGGGTGGGGTTCCCAACCTATGTGGAGAAGATCCCGGAGTGCGACGAGCGCCGCCCGATGTCGGAGAAGCTCGGGAGTAGTTGCTGCTGCTGCTGCTGTTGTTGCTGGAGCTGCTGGAAGCAGGGGACCCGAGTTCGGGCCGAACTCGGTCCCCTGGCGAGTTCGGGCCGAACTCGGTCTGGCCGTTCCAGGGTTTGGCCAGTAGGTGCTGGCTGCCCCACACAGAGTTCTGGCCGAACTCTGTGTGTCGGGGGGCTGAAGCGGATTTCAGGATGAGTTTTCATCATTGGATCTAATCCAACGGTCCAGGTTGGTTACGGGATTAGGAAGATATATTGAGTTTTCTCAACCCTAATTCATTATCGCATTATCGCATTGGACAACACAAGTTTGAGAGAGAAGGAGGCAAGAGTGCCATTGCAACTTCGGAGAAGAAGACGGAGGATCGAAGGTCGTTTTCGAAGGAGATCGTGTTTCGGGTAATCTCTACTCGTCGTTCTCGCTCTTCGTAGCCTTGTGATCATTGTTCTTGTCTCTGAGTGTTGTGGGGATCCGATTTGGATCGGGAGGAGTTTGTAGAGGGTGTAATTCTTCTATTCCATTAGTGGAGGCTTCTCAGGGTTGGACTCCGATCGTCCCGTGGTTTTTCCCGCAAGGGTTTCCACGTCAAAAATTCTCTGTGTCTGCGTGATTGTTTTGTGTGGCTATTTTTGGGTTCGTGCGTTGTTTGCTCGGTCCTCTCGCAGGTACTCTCCGGTTTGGGGAAAGGTTTTCGCGCTTCTTTCCCAACAGAGTGGTATCAGAGCATAGGTTTTGTTCTGGCTGATACCAACAGAGTGGTATCAGAGCTTTGGGTTCAAAGGGTGTCAGGAGTTGACAGAGGAACCAGAGAGGAGAGATGGACGCGAAGCCGGTGCGCATGGTGAACCTTAATGGCACAAACTATCATTATTGGCGGAGCAAGATGAAGGATTTACTATTTGTCAAGAAGCTGCCTCTACCTGTGTTTGCAACCGAGAGGCCCAGTGATAAATCCGAGGAGGACTGGAAGTTCGAGCACATACAGGTGTGTGGGTACATACGACAGTTTGTTGATGAGAACGTGTACAACCACGTTGCCAATATTGAGCACGCGAAGACGTTGTGGGATAAGCTAGAATCCTTGTATGCGAAGAAGACCGGGGCAAACAAGTTGTTCCTGATCCGAACGATGATGGGTCTGCGGTACAAGGATGGGGCGTCTATTACGGATCACTTGAGTGATTTCCAGGGCGTGGTTAACCAGCTATCTTCTATGGGAGTCAAGTTCGACGACGAAGTTCAGGGACTGTGGCTGCTGTGTACCTTGTCAGACTCGTGGGAGACCGTACGAGTATCTATGATCGCTTCTGCTCCAGAGGGCGTAGTCAGTCTGGAGTTTGCCAAGAGTGGGGTGTTGAATGAAGAGATGCGGAGACGTTCTCAGGGCACTTCATCCACATCCCACCACTCAGAGACACTTGTTTCAGAGAGCCGCGGAAGGGGCAAAAGCAGGGGTCCAGGTGGTGGCAGAGACAAGAGCAGGGGGAAGTCCAAGGATCGGTACGAGGACTCAGAGTGTTATCATTGCGGTAAGAAGGGCCATATCAAGCGGAATTGTTTCGCTTGGAAGAAGGAAAAGAAGGGCGACAAGGGAAAGCAAGAAGAGAACACTACAGCGGCGGCCTCGGTACATGGAGGCGATGTGATCGTCGTAGGTGATGAGGTCATTACTAACCTCGCCTGCGATGACAATTCTTGGCTGGTGGACTCAGGGGCTTCAGCACATGTATCTCACAATAGGGCACTGTTTGCCACTTACACGACAGGCGACTGTGGCGTGTTGAAGATGGGCAACGGAGATGTGTCGAAGGCGGTTGCCATTGGAGATGTGCATTTGAGAACGAAGACGGGTACGGTTCTTGTTCTCAAGGATGTTCGTCATGTCCCTGATATCCGTTTTAACCTGGTGTCGGTTGGAAGGTTGGATGACGAGGGATTCTTCAGTCTCTTCAGGAATAGTCAGTGGAAGCTTTCCAGAGGTTCGATGGTGATTGCCAGAGGAAGCAAGAAGTCCGGTCTCTACTATATGGAGGGGAGCGCAGAGGGGGCACAGGAGGTGAACGCAGTCAGTGACGCATCTACCGAGTTGTGGCACAGGCGGCTCGGCCATATCAGCGAGAAGGGGATGAGCTACTTGGTGAACAGGAAAGTGATTCCGGGGCTCAAGTCTACAAAGTTGGAGAAATGCACGTACTGTTTGGCTGGGAAGCAAAGTAGGGTGTCTTTCCAGAGTCACCCAAGTTCGAGGAAGCCGGCGTTGCTCGAGTTGATTCACTCGGATGTCTGCGGTCCTATGAAGGTAAAATCTCTTGGTGGTGCTTCTTACTTTGTGACTTTTATTGATGACTGTTCCAAAAAGGTTTGGGTCTATGCCTTAAAGACCAAGGATCAGGTGCTGCCTACTTTCAAGGAGTTTTAGGCCTCCGTTGAAAGGGAGACGGGCAAGAAGTTGTTGTGTGTTCGGTCCGACAATGGCGGCGAATACATCGGTCCCTTTGATGCGTATTGCAGAGAGCAAGGGATACGACACCAGAAGACTCCGCCAAAGATACCTCAGCTCAATGGTGTAGCGGAGCGCATGAACAGGACACTGATGGAGAGGGTGCGGTGTTTGCTGTTAGAAGCAAACTTGCCGGGCAGTTATTGGGGTGAGGCTCTTCTCACAGCTGCTTATATTATTAATTTGTCTCCTAGTGCTCCTTTGCAGGGTGATGTGCCTGACAAAGTATGGTACGGTAAGGAGCCGTCATACAGTCACCTGCGGGCGTTTGGTTGTAAGGCCTTCGTGCATGTACCGAAGGACGAGAGGACCAAACTTGAGCCGAAGACGAGGCGATGCGTCTTTGTCGGCTACGGTCGGGATGAGTTTGGCTATAGACTCTACGACCCAGTGGAAGGAAAGCTCTACAGAAGCAGGGACGTGGTGTTCGTCGAGGATCAGACCATGACCAACACTCAGGATTCCGAGACGCCTTCTGAGGCTGAGGAATTGCCTGAGTTAGAGTCATTTCGCTTCGAGCAGTTTCCAGAGGACATCGCAGAGGATCCAGTTATGGGGGAGCCGGTACATGGAGTTGCTCCCAACCTTGATCATCAGCCTGCTGATGGTGGTCAGGGTGTCCCTCAGGAGGATGAGCATGCCGGGGAGGCAGTTCCTGAAGGGGAGGAGGCTGTCGGTATACAGCCAGCACCAGTGGCTCCACTGAGAAGGAGCAACAGGGATCGTCGACCATCTACGAGATACTCGCCGGATGAGTATGTGCTATTGACTGACGGAGGAGAGCCCGAAAGTTTCGCAGAGGCTATGGAAGACGAACACAGACAGGAGTGGATGGTGGCTATGCAGGAGGAGATGAGTTCCTTGCACACCAATTCTACTTATGATCTGGTGCGGTTGCCAAAGGGCAAGAAGGTTTTGAAAAATCGATGGGTGTTCAGAGTGAAGCAGACGGATGATGCTACTCGCCCTCGATACAAAGCGAGGCTGGTAGTCAAGGGCTACGGTCAGCGGAAAGGCGTGGATTATGATGAAATCTTCTCGCCTGTCGTCAAGCATTCGTCTATTTGGGTGGTGCTAGCATTAGCAGCCAGTTTCGACTTGGAGGTCGAGCAGATGGACGTGAAGACGGCATTCCTCTACGGTGATCTTGAGGAGGAGTTGTACATGGAGCAGCCGGAGGGATTCTGTGAAAAGGGCAAGTCACATTTGGTCTGCCGGTTGAAGAAGAGCTTGTATGGTCTGAAGTAGGCTCCGAGGCAGTGGTACAGAAAGTTCGAGTCGTTTATGGGGGAGCATGGTTATGCACGGACGACGTCGGACCATTGTGCATTTGTGAGGTATTTTGCCGATGATGATTTTATCATCTTATTGCTCTATGTTGATGATATGCTATTAGTGGGTCGGAATGCCACTAGGATAGCGGAGTTGAAGCGCCAACTAGGCGCGGCCTTCTCTATGAAGGATTTGGGCACAGCGAAGACTATTCTTGGGATGGAGATCAGCCGAGAGAGAGAGTCCAAGCTGCTACACTTGTCCCAAAAGAAGTACATTCACCGGGTACTTCAGCGTTTCGGGATGGACGGGTCGAAGAAAGTGAGTTCCCCCCTCGCGGCTCACTTTAAGTTCACTGAGAAGCAGTGTCCATCTACCGAGGACGAAAAGAAAGATATGGAGCAGGTTCCATATGCTTCAGCTGTGGGAAGCCTGATGTATGCTATGGTGTGTACGAGGCCAGATATTGCTCATGCAGTTGGTACGGTTAGCAGGTATCTTTCGAATCCTGGAAGGGTACACTGGAGTGCGGTCAAGTGGATTCTACGATATCTTCAGGGCACTGCTGGTTGGAGACTTTCCTTTGGTGGTGACGAGCCGAAGCTGGTTGGGTATACCGACGCTGATATGGCTGGAGATGTAGACACGAGGCGATCGACTTCAGGCTACGTGATGATGTTTGCGGGAGGAGCAGTGTCGTGGCAGTCGCGGTTGCAGAAGTGTGTTGCCTTGTCGACGACGGAGGCGGAATACATTGCGGCGACGGAGGCTTGCAAGGAGCTGTTGCGGATGAAGAAGCTGTTGCAGGAATTGGGACTGAAGCAAGAGCAGTATACTTTGCTTTGCGACAGTCAGAGTGCTATCCATCTTGTGAAGAATCAGACGTTTCATAGCCGGTCCAAGCACATCGAGACTCGGTATCATTGGATACGGGATGTGGTTGAGAAGAAGGACGCGGAACTTGAGAAGGTACATACAGATGACAACGGAGCTGATATGTTCACGAAGATTCTACCAAGGGGGAAGTTCGAGTACTGCAGGCAGATCGTCGGGATGACGACGTCCTCCCCATAGTTGTGAAGGGGGAGATTTGTTGGAGTGGGTGGGGTTCCCAACCTATGTGGAGAAGATCCCGGAGTGCGACGAGCGCCGTCCGATGTCGGAGAAGCTCGGGAGTAGTTGCTGCTGCTGTTGCTGTTGCTGCTGGAGCTGCTGGAAGCAGGGGACCCGAGTTCGGGCCGAACTCGGTCCCCTGGCGAGTTCGGGCCGAACTCGGTCTGGCCGTTCCAGGGTTTGGCCAGTAGGTGCTGGCTGCCCCACACAGAGTTCTGGCCGAACTCTGTGTGTCGGGGGGCTGAAGCGGATTTCAGGATGAGTTTTCATCATTGGATCTAATCCAACGGTCCAGGTTGGTTGCGGGATTAGGGAGATATATTGAGTTTTCTCAACCCTAATTCATTATCGCATTATCGCATTGGACAACACAAGTTTGAGAGAGAAGGAGGCAAGAGTGCCATTGCAACTTCGGAGAAGAAGACGGAGGATCGAAGGTCATTTTCGAAGGAGATCGTGTTTCGGGTAATCTCTACTCGTCGTTCTCGCTCTTCGTAGCCTTGTGATCATTGTTCTTGTCTCTGAGTGTTGTGGGGATCCAATTTGGATCGGGAGGAGTTTGTAGAGGGTGTAATTCTTCTATTCCATTAGTGGAGGCTTCTCAGGGTTGGACTCCGATCGTCCCGTAGTTTTTCCCGCAAGGGTTTCCACGTCAAAAATTCTCTGTGTCTGCGTGATTGTTTTGTGTGGCTATTTTTGGGTTCGTGCGTTGTTTGCTCGGTCCTCTCGCAGGTACTCTCCGGTTTGGGGAAAGGTTTTCGCGCTTCTTTCCCAACAACACTAGCGTTGCATCACGTCAGAACATTAGTTCTCATTAAGGTATGGTGCAGGAACAAGATATTAATAAGATTTGACATGGCAACACTGGCACAACACTAATTTTGGCACGCCTCATGTAATTTGAAGTCCGTTGTCATAACAGTGCTTCCTAGAGGTTTAAGTAACCAAAAGGTACCTTTTGAGTATTGGTTCCAATAGACTAGAAAATAGATCACCAGTTTCTCTAATTAACTCTCCATCTTCTTCTACACAAACTTAATTTTAGAATTTTGTAAGGATAGACTAGTGCTTTTATTATACTTTTATAGTGTCTAGTGTCTTTCCTATCTTCCTCATTTTTATTTTTGATCTACGTTAGCTCATTCCCTAAAATTCATAAATAGGGCTTGCACACACTTGTAAGTAGAGGGAGAATAATGTTACTGTAGCGTCTGTATAGACCACAATAGTATCAATAAATTTTAGGATAAGCAATCCATTGTATAAGCATATTAAAAAAAAATTAATGCAATGAAAATATTAGAAACTCAAATAAGATAATAACTTGACTTAATGATTTTTTGCATTTTCATACTGCATTTCACCTACAAAATGTAGTTTGAATTCCTATTGCTATGCTGCGTTATTCACTCAGTTGGATTCTTGTTTCTTTTTGTTGCTCGACTGATAAGGATACATCGATATGGTTGAGAAGTCTTACCAACTCATTTTATAAGCTATTTAATGTAGCAAATATTTTGTTATAGAAAGGATTACTATCTGGTGGTATTCTAACTAAATTTAAGATAGTAGGAACCTTGTTGAATATAACTAGTATTTTTTAATACAATTATATGTGTCATGATGTGTTGTTTGGTCTGGTACTAAGTACTAACCTGTAGATGAGGTTTGGCACTGCCCTTGGGAAGTCTAGGGATGTGCCCATGTCGTAGTCCACCCTACCTACAATTAGGGTTATATGACATTTATGTATTCATATGATTCATAGCCCTCTTGATCATTGGTGTCAATATAGCCCTGGTGTAAAAAAAATCACCTAAGCATAGTGTCAGATACCCTAGGACTATCTAATCCTCACAAGACCTGACTATACAAAACCAGCCTATTAAACAATCCTGTGACAGTCGATGATAGGGTAATGGATCTGGTGAGGAGATCCAATCCATAGATCAAATGTCGGGACCTAAGTTGAGGTCGAGACAAGATCCAGGTAGCAACTGCAGATCACAAGACCCGACACATTTGATGTGTAGGGGAAACGAAAGATTTTTTTTTTTGCTATTCGGGTATGTTTTACTGTGTGATTTTTTCGTTAATTACAAATGGAATGTAGAGGGACTTTATCCCCGCTTTTTATTCTTAAAAAATTATAAAAAAATAATAATTTATTTAAAAATAAATAATAAGCTGACTGAACCAGTATCAACAATATTTCTCTATGGTGACCAAAATGATGAGCTTCACATAATCATATGAATTTGTCTAATGCTAACCTGGTTCATGGTTATCTGGATTGTGGAACGGGTTCGGGAACATGTTATATTACTTGTCTTTATTTTCGGTACAAAGGAGTTAGGAATTAGGTTTGCGGTACGCTTTAGAAATTAGAATACTAGTTGGCTCGATTATAGTTGTTCAAATTTGACTCAATAATTGTGTCATATACGAAAAGAAAACCTTGTAGATCATAAGAAAATTCAAGAATTGTTCACTTAGACAATAAAATGTAAAACTTGACTTTTCTTAGTCGTACATGAACCGAAAGGCAACATTCCAAAATAAAATGGTACAACAGTATCAAATGGAAACATGTAACTAACCATAGTAAAAATCCGACGCAAAACCTTCAAAGAAAATAACAAAAGCATTCTAAAATGTAATAAGCTCATTCTCTTCTTTGATAAGCCAACTTGCATAATAGAGTAGCTGGCTCACAAGCAAAGAAGAAACACTAAAGGTACAAAAAATAAACTGAGATGAAGATTACTTATTGTGGAGTTCCCTTATTCTATTACTTCTGACTACTTTGTTGGAACTAGGATGACAAAAGGATGAAGAAAAAATTAACTCGAGCCCAATGCTTACTTGATTTCATTTACTGGACGCAAAGCTATTTATTTGAAATTCCTAAGTTGTTAATTTTAGTTTCCTAATAATTATCACAAATCCGGTTCTCAAAGAGACATGAAGTGGGAGTCCATATAGATTGGCAAGAGAGACATAATTAAGTGTGATAATTTTTGGTATTTATGATCAATAATTCATCATGATGAAGAGAGTGGGAATGATGTCATGCATAGAATTAAAATAAGATGATTGAATGGAGGAGTACTTCTGGAGTAGTTTGTGATAACAATATACCACTGAAGTTGAAAGAAATTTTTTTACAAGACTGCAATATGACCAGCTATACTTTATGGATCAGAGTGTTGGGCAATTAAGAAACAACATATTAGCAATGTTAGTGTAGCTGAAATGAGAATACTAAAATTATGAGTGGTAATACGTTAAATGATAAGATAAGAAATGAATTTATCCATGGAAAGCTAGAAATGATATTAATTGAGGACAAGATGAGAGACAATTGTCTTAGTTGGTTTGGACATGTGTAATGTAGACCATTAGATGTCATGTTCCGATTTCGAAGAATCGATATTCGTCTCCCGGGCGTGATGCCGAGTGAGCCTAAGTTGCGCTCGCACAAGGCAATGTCATAAGGTTATCCAAAACACAATATTTATTATAGTACGCAGAGAAATTGAACAACATACTTGAACAGAAGAAAACTTATCTTTATTGATAATGAGCATCAATTACAAGACTCCATTATAATAGTTGCCGCGCGGGATTACAACTTGACTCGATTACAAAATGAACGCTGATGAGATAGTCGTTCCGTACATTACATCCCCTTTTACAAACAAAATATTACAAACCACCTGGTATCGAGAAAAGTCGAGCCATAATTCGTTGGATTGATCTAGAGTCTTCAAAAGAGGATATTCAAGCCTCTGAGTACACGGGCAGGCTTTAAAATGTTCCAAGCACCGCCTTCAGTTCCTAGGCACGCTTTCTTGGTTCGGAGCACCTGTGAAGAGCGAGGATCAGTACGTTCACATGTACTGGTGGGTGGCTAATTTAAATCTAGGCTCTTATTTGGTTCAAGAAGATATGTTAAAGGATGCAATAAGTTTTGTGATCTTTCTAGCCATCCTAGTGAATTTGCAAGTAAACATTGTATA
Source organism: Iris pallida (assembly GCA_029216955.1). Taxonomy (NCBI): domain Eukaryota; kingdom Viridiplantae; phylum Streptophyta; class Magnoliopsida; order Asparagales; family Iridaceae; genus Iris; species Iris pallida. The sequence goes on from JANAVB010034619.1 coordinate 9,055,484, forward strand.
AGCATAATATTATACTACATTGCAACTCACCTACGGCAGAGCGTGTTGTTGCAGTACAAACTTACCATGTTATTTCCTTCAATATACCAATCACTAAATTAGTGAATATTTATGTGAAGGTCACTGGTATAACAAACCATTCTGGACTATAGCCTTGGTTAGACGGCGATCCTTTCAGTGCGGTTGCCGGCCCACTGAAAGTTTTCGAATCATCCGTGCTAGGATTCAGCACAACTATACTTGTTTTCTCCTAAGTCAAATCAGTTCCGTGGCCCCCCGGATTACCGTTCGAGGAAACTATACCTTGTGCACAAGTTGTCCAATGACCGCGCTAGACTATTCTAGTTATTCAGGCACGGTATACGACTTCATAGAACTTAATCAATTCAGTGTGTTCCATCTTGTCGTGACAATGTTCGTTGATTCATTTACTCATTAACACAGTTCTATATTAGGCATAATGAGTAAGCATGTAGTAAATCATGACATATCAATTCTATAGTAAGTGCACGTGAGAAATCGTGCAACAGTTCATTGATTCAATTCTATAAGACAAGCATTCTACTATATTGTGTCGGCGATTGGTTTAGCAAGCAAGAGGGTCAAGGGAGAGAAGGGTCAGCCACTCACCTTGGTTTGATCGAGGTGAGGGACCGGTTGGTTGCTCTTAGACGGCGCCTACACGATCACCTGAAATCACATAAACAACTGATCAGAACACTTCTCTATTCAATGAGTTTGATATAAAATGCAAAGTTCGAAGAACGCAAGCCATGAAAACCATTGAAAACATTAACGAAAACGCATTCAGAAAACCAAAGCCAAAGCCAAAGCCAAAGCCAAAGAAGCAAGTGCAGCATTAAAAGCAGAGCAATGGGTGGTCTCTTCCGACTCAGTCGCAGAGTCCAACCTCGAGACGCAACCCGCTGAATATGGGACTTGATTCCGAAAAAGTCATTCCACAATAAGGAAAGGATCTTAATTCAATCGGTCCCGTTCAATCGATTCAATCAATCCTGATCTATCTGTTTCGACCAAATCGATAGCGACAATGTTCCTTTATCGCGCATTCCGTTGACGAAAAACGAGACACGATGTAGGGACGGGACACTACAATAGATGCTCTCGTAAGGAGGAATAATGTGAAGCAATGTTTCAAGTAAGCAGCTATAAGATAACCTGAAGTTGACTACAACTTGTCATTATCCGTCGAAGCGATACGAAAATAACAATTACTATATTAGTTAATGGAGCCGACTAGATTTAGGGCTAGACGAACATAGTTGAAAGTGTTAAAAAAAGGATATTGTTTCTTTTAGCGTTATAGACGACTTGACCCTTAAATGAGACAAATGGAAGAAGAGGATTCAAATAGCCGGCCCCAAAATATGGGATAAAGACTATGTTGTTGTTGTTATTGTTGTTGTAATACTTATCACAAATATTGGTTTCCAAATGACATTGCTTGTTACCCTAAATGACCCCAGGGCTTCAGTTGTGGCTTCATACTTCCATGTCATTGAAGATATACTGAATGGGCACATTATACATGCAACAATAGGATATTACAAAAAAGTAAGTAAGAGCATGAATCTGATTTGTCTATTATAGTATATGGATGATAGCACTAACATTGAGACTAGAAGCAGGAACTCTGAAGCTCCCGGAATAAACCACTAAATTTCTTTTTAAAACCACTCCATCTATTAGACCTTGGAGTAGAAGGTCCATTACAGTGTTCCAAAAACAATGGATTAATCAGTGATTAATAGGCCAAGTATTTTGATGAATTGGCTGCATGTTAATTAAAAATTCCAACTGGATGCTCAATTGCGATTAATTAGCCAAGTAATCTATCGGTTGGTAACCAGCCATGGACGAAGTGCATAATTAAAAGAATTGAGTATAACATTTTTCCACGGTCCAACTAGTCCACCGGCTATGCTGACATCATGAATACTTTACTACTTACAGAATATATGGTATTCTGTTTGATCCAAATTCATCAATAATACTTTTAAAAAAATTGTGGAGGCAATAAATTGAAAATTGTTAAACTTGTTGTAAAAATAAGAAAGAAGAAGAAGAAGGAATTAGTTGCTAGAAAACTGTACGTAGTTTTTTTCATTGATAACATATATAGAGGGAATGAGATAGAGAGATTATTGTGGGTATGGATAAGTGCGTCCATATTTGGATATATCCAAATCACAACACTCTCCCTTGGATGCCCACTTTAATTATTGTCTCATTAAAAATTTTTCTAGAAAAAACCCTTTGGAAAAAATTCATAGAAAAGAAAAGAGTACAATAATATTCTTCAGGAATATGAGTCTTCAGGAATCTAAGTGGATGCGACTTACACTGCCTCGTTAAAAACCTTTCGAAGAAAAAATCCAGTGAAAAAAAACCTCAACGAAGGAAAAGAGTATAATGCGCAAAGATATGCTTCAAGATGTCTCCATTAGCATCTTCAGGATGCTTGCATCTACAGGATGCTCCCCCTCAAAAATATTACATTATTGTTCTTACATCAATTTAAAATGAAAAATCAACCCCCAATACAATTTAAATATTACATATCACCCTAATACTTTATTTGTCTATACATTTATACTAGTATCCTTATGAGGAGGTTGCAGGCTTTATTTGTGATTCTTGAAAGCTCGCAACTCCCCCTGATATGTCAAACTGTTGAAAATATAGCCATGCACATTCCCTGTTCGCTTTGGTGAAATTGTCGCAGCGATTTGATTTATTCTCTCTACCTGCAAAGTTATTTATAAAAACAAACCTTGTTTGTGGTATCCGCTTAATGGAGTATCAGATAAATATCATTCATGTGCATATCTCATTAGATCAGAATATTCATCAAGACTAATTTATATGCCTAATATTATTCTAAAATATTGTGCTGAGTAAATGACAATAAAGAATTTTATATTCTTTAAACATGGTACTTCATGACCCAGAACATGTTCTTTTGGTTGTAAAAGATCCTATTGATCTGACCATTATAGGTATATCATTCATATTAAACCTTTGCAAGAGATACATGAGATTTATAGTAGATCTCTTCTAGAGATTTATCTTTTCATGAGATTACATGAGATCTCTTTTGAATATTTATCTTTATCTCTTCTAGAGATTCCTCTCACTTCAGGAGATTCCTCTCTCTTCAGGAGATTTTTGACCTCTACGGTAGATTCCAATTTTTACGTTAGATTCCAATCTCTACTGGAGATTCTTTATCTCTTCTGGAGATATTTCAAATCTCTTCAGGAGATACTGTCATATTTTCTCTCTCTTCAGGAGATTTTCTCTTCAAGAGGCACTTTTAATCTCTTCAAGAGATCTTCTCTTGAGGAGGTGACCATTTTGATGAATCAGTTCAGGGATTTCTTCATAAACTCATTGAGCCTATCACATTCTTCTGGATGATTTAATCCACATGTAGATCCTTCGGGGATAACATGATTATATCAAATCCTTCAAGGATTTACCTGAGAATTTTAAATCCATGATCTTCGATAATATATCTTATCGTTTAGGTTATCATGATCGAAGAATATATTTATTCATATTCTATTCATGATCATTTCATGAATCTTTGAGCTCTTATATATTTGGATCTCTATTTGTTACAGATACCCATTCAAAATCTATCGGGTTTATTATCTTTGAGTTTTGTACTGTAGGACCGAACACTCCACATCTTGCGAGAGATATCGCATCTATTCATTAGATTATTCATGGTTTTAGTGTTATCCTTTAATTTTATCACCCTTTTTATTCTCATTCGATAATGTCATCTATGACAATTTTTCTTGATTCCAAATTTCTCTTAACTATGTATAAAACATAGATTTTATGGGTACCGATACCTCTTTCTCAGTCTCTTCTAGAATCTGAGGTATATCCTCTACCGGAGCGATATACTTTGAGAAATTGGATCTTTGGTTCATGACATCTTCCGGATCGTCATGCATGAACTTTCTCTTCAGGAGATGCTACTTCAGGAGCGGCTTCTTCAAGAGCATTAGGGCGTGTTATATTATTCGGCCTCTTCTTCTGGAGAGATGAACCTTATCTTTAGTATTATTCGGCTTCTTCTTCTGGAGAGTTAAAAATTTAGAACCTTTAGATCTTACGCGTTCGTACAAAAGAACTTATTCATTTGTTGTCTTTATTTGGTTCTTTTAGTACTTCTATTAGAAAATAAATTTATAGATGATATAGCTATTTATGTAGCATAATAAAACGTAAGCAAGCAAAGGATAATTTCTTCTAATTTAGTCAAGATTAGATAAATTAGAAATATGTCATGACACGTTCTTCTGGAATGGTGCGTTAGAATGTTCTTCGAGAACGATGATGCAATACGTTCTTCTAGAATGATGCTTTACGACGTTCTTCTAGAACGATAATTCATGACGTTCTTCTAGAACAATAATTTATCTTCTTCATATCTCCCCCTAACGGCATGAATTATGTCTTATTAACGTGACAGATCACAGAAATATTCTATCACAAAAATATCTCATGTCTAGAAGATTTATGCGATATGAATTCATTTGGGGTGACCAGAGTGTAAGTTCAGCGGTACCTAAGGGTACATAACTCGACAATCCGGTTGATTCGGAGGGTATCATTTAGACATAATATTTCTTCAGGAACTTGCCGTTGATGGGCATCATGAGCAAGTCTCCGTTTTGCTTTGCGAGACGGTAAGCACCATTGGAAAATACAGCCTCGATGATAAATCGGCCTTCCCACTTAGGCTGGAACTTGCGGGCGGTTTTATGAGTCATAACCATCGGCCTCTGAACTGGCAAAACGAGATCGCCTACTTGGAATGTTCTTAGTTTGACCTTTTTGTTAAAGGCTCCAGAGATGCGTGCTTGATAAAGCTCGATTCGTTGTTGAGCTAGCAGATGTTTCTCATCTAAGGCCTCCAATTCTTGTAGCCGACGACGGTAGTTATCATCCGACGTTAGTCGGTAAGTGAGGGCGACACGGAGCGAGGGAATTTGAGTTTCCAATGGGAGGACTGATTCACTTCCGTATACCAAAGAGAATGGTGTGTTCCCAGTTGCTGTCCGGACTGTAGTACGGTATGCCCATAAGCATTCGCCAAGCTTTTCATCCCAATCGTATTTGTTTGAGGACACGAACTTCTTGAGAAGCTTGATTATGGTTTTGTTGTAAGCTTCAGCCAGACCATTAGCCGCCGGGTTGTATGGTGTTGAAGCAACATTCTGAATTCGATGTTTGTCGCAAAATCGATAGAAGGCATGGCTTGCGAACTGCGGACCATTGTCGTGGATGATCCTTCGAGGTAGTCCAAAGCGATAAATGACGTGATGCTTGACGAAGTTGATCACGTTTAATGTCTTCACTTCTGCAAACGGAACAGCTTCCGCCTATTTGGAGAAGTAGTCCGTAATTGCGAGTATAAAGCGGTGTCCTCTGGATGAAGGCGGGGTGATTGGACCAATGATATCCATCCCCCATGCCTCAAATGGCCAGGATGCCACCGTCAGATATAGAAATTCGGATGGTTGGTGTATGAAATCTTCATAGACCTGACAAGCTTTATATTTTCTTGCATAGTCTATCGCATCTGCTACCATCGTAGGCCAATAATAGCCCATCCGACGAAGGCGGTCTTGTAATTTCGGTCCAGGTTGATGGGCCCCGCAAACGCCATCGTGAGCTTCGCACACGCTTCTTTGTCTTCCGTATTTGACAAATACCGGAGCAGTAATCCATCATAGGATCGCTGATACATCATTTTTGTCTCTGTATCATAGAAGAATCTGAGGGAACGTCTTCTAATAGAAGTGGCTTCTTTCGGATTTTTTGGCAAGATACCATAGACTACGAAGTCAATTAATGGAAGTCTCCAGTCCTGTGTTTCGTCGACTGCCAGGGCAGAGTAACTCACAGCAAATTGCACGTTGTTCTTAGGACAAACCAATTCATGGCCTATTACGTCAACCAAATGATGAGTATTATTTAGAACTGCCAGGGAAGCGGCAAGACCTGCTAGGGCATCAGCTTCAATGTTCCGGAGTCTGGGAACATGTTTTATGAAGAATCCTTTCAGGGACGTAATGATGGCGATTGCTATTTGATGATAAGGGATCATGTCTTTATGGCAAACTTCATAAGAACCCCGGATCTGATTAACGATTAACTGTGAATCGCTATATGCTTCCAGGTACTCTCCCCCCGGTTCCTTTGTAAGTCGGAGGCCGATAACCAAGGCATTGTACTCGGCCATGTTGTTTGAACAAGGTTCCATGAGGGAGTATGCCCGATTGATCACCAATCCTGAGGGAGAAATCAGTACCACTCCGACTCCAACGACGATATTACCCTTGGGCCCGGTTCTTGAAGCACCGTCGAAGAACATTCACCAGACAGTATCATGGGAAGCCATATTTGAATTGGAGACCTCGTCTGGAATCTCTTCATATACTTTGGTTGTCTCCGAACCTGGATGGGCAGCTAAAAAGTCTGCCAAAGCTTGACCTTTAATAGCCTTCTGCGGGACGAAGATCATGTCGTAGAGGGACAATAGTATCGCCCAGGTAGCGAGGCGAGAGCTGAGTGCACCTGGTTTGGTCATAAGGACCCTGAGGGGGTTAACTCGTGATATAACATGGATGGTCTGTCCTATAACATAGTATCGCGTCTTCTGAATGGCGAACACCAAAGCGAGACACTCCTTCTCCACTGCGGTGTATCTATGCTCAGGCCCTATCATCATTCAGCTGAGGTAATAGATAGCTTGTTCATGCCCTCCATTATTGTTTTGTGCTAGTAGAGCGTCGAGGAAATGCTCCATCGCTCGCACATAAAGCAAAAACGGCTTTCCAACAACCGGAGCCACCAGGACTGAAGGTTTCGATAGATATTCTTTAATATTGTCAAAGGCACGTTGGCACTCCTTATCCCATAAGAAGGAAACGGCTTTCTTCATGAGGTCTATGAATGGTTGACATCGTCCGGAGAGGTTAGAGATAAACCTCCTGATATAAGCTAGCCTCCCTTGAAGGCCTCTGAGATCACGGAGATTTTTCGGGGGACTCATCTCCATGATTGCCTTTATTTTCTCAGGGTCTATATGGATACCCTGGGCGGTAATGACAAAATCCAAGAATTTCCCGCTGGATACGCCCTAGAAGGATTTGGTGGGATTCATCTTTAAATTGTGTGCTCGCATCAGGTCGAACACTGTCCTCAGATCGTGCAGATGATCTTCCTTAGAACGGCTTTTGACGGCGATGTCGTCGACGTAACATTCCACTATCTTACGCAGGTGGTCTCTGAAGATGATACTCATAGCTTGTTGATATGTGGCGCCGGCATTCTTTAAACCAAAGGGCATGACTGTGTAGCAGTACACGTCAATCGGCGTTCAAAATAATGATTGCTTTTCATCGTCAGAAAACATCTTGATTTGGTTGTATCCTGTGAAGCCATCCATGAACGACATGCGCTCAAAGCCACATGTGTTGTCAATCATTATGTCCGTAATAGGAAGAGGAAACTCATCTTTAGGACATGCTTCGTTCAGATTCTGGAAGTCGATGCAAATTCAAATCTTCGATCCATTCTTCTTGAGGACCGGTACTTTGTTGGCTACCCAGTCTGGGTGTTGTTCCTCACGGATGAAGCCGCTGGCTATTAATTTGTTGACCTCAGCTTCGATAGAATTAATGATGTCTGGACGAAATCGTCGTTGCTGTTGTTTGACCGGCTTTGCGTCCGGATGAATGTTGAGCTTATGGAGTGCAATCTCGAGGTTTAGCCCTAGCATGTCTTCATAGCTCTAGGCGAACATATTAATATACTCTCTGACGAGTTGCAATAGCGACTTCCGCTCTTCGTTTGTCAGACTTTTGCTGACGAAGATTGGCTTTGAAGAGGATTCATCGTCGAGGTCAACTTGCATGACCTCATCTTCGGTAGGGGATCTCTTTGTTCGAAACGCTTCTCCCACTGCGCATCTAGCTGTTGGAGCCAAGGCTCTAACTCAAGGAGTTCGGGTATATCTTCGTCTTCTTCGTAGGCGTCGGCAAATGCCATATTGATAGACCTAGCTTGCCTGAGTACGTCTCCGATGCTGACATCTGAATCGGAAGTGGGTGATCTGGTTGAATATGAATGCCATTCGCATTCCTCATCCGAGCTCTCAGGAGTTGTTACAGGTGTAACATAGCCTAGACCATGTCTGGTCTTGCTGTAATAATCCAGTAGTTTTCCAGCTGGAACTGGCAATTGCAAAGGTAATCGTCGACCAGTGCCGTAGTTCAAGCCTGGTGTAGTCTTCATATCATACCCCTATATTTGCATGAGGTACTTGGATTGGGAGCTATACAGATAAAGGGGCAGTCTCCCGGTGTCGGGTTCGAGATCGACTTCTTCTGGCCTGAAGGACTATTGATCATTCTTTCAGCCGAAGATGATTGGATGATCTTCTTCCGCGACTATGAAGCAAGCGCCTTCCACGGGAGTAAGTTGGTTCGTAGTATAGACATTTGTCACCTGTGTGTGTAAGTTGATGCCCATATCGTGTTCCATAGCATACATTATACGGATCTTGTTAAGCTCGAGGTAGTTCAAAGATAACCCTTTATTGATAAAATAAGGTATCTTCTCTGGCGGTATTACATCATCGGCAGAGGGAACATCAGTGTGCGCAACCACATATTTAGCTAGCTCTAGCTCCTCTTTCGCCACCCCCTATATTATTGAAGTTTGGAAGGATGACCTGGGCAGCTTGATCGTCAAGGGTTCCACTGGTGGTGCTGGACGTGGGGTCGTTGGCTCACTAGCGGTCCCTGGCTTAGCGCTTGGCTGTCGATTTGTCCTGGAGAGACGAATGACCATCGGCTTAACAGAAGGATTGATCTCTTCTGATTGTTGTTGGCCGGATCTTGGCAGTCTGATTATCAGTGGCTCCACAGTAGATCTCGGCCCCTGGCTAGGCCTTGGGAGTCGGATAACTATTTGCTCCTTTTGTGCAGTGAGCACCGGTAGACTGGTTACTTCTTTACGCAGAGTGGCTATAAGAGGTGAAGTTCTGCCTGGTTTGCAGGCTTGGAGACGGATCTTCAGAGGTTCTTCTGATCCTATTGTAGCCTCTGTTTGATCTTGAGCATCCTCTTTGACCAGGTGCTTTTTCGATTTCTCGTACAAGCAGGCATCCGAATAGTAGGATTCAACCCGTTTGAAGGGATCGATGTCGGCAAATTCCGTTCTTACGAAGCCGTGTTTGTCAACGTATTTGAAGTACTGGTGCAATGTGGAGGGCACGATCATATAATCGTGTATCCAAGGACGCCCGAGGAGAATATTGTAGGACGTATCTGCGTCTATGACGTAGCAAGTTACTTCCGACTGGAGGTCGCCAATTTGGCATTTCAGGCGAATTTTCCCAATAGGATAGCTTCTCCCTGAATTGAAACCGCTGATGGCAGTGCTGGTAGGTGTCAGCCGATGCATAAGGATGCCCAGGAGGTGCGGCAAGCTCTTCAGAATGATGCTTATTGAAGAACCGGGATCAATGTGCATCTGATCTACTTTGATGTCGTCGATGTATCCAGTGTAATACAGAGGGCGATCGTACAGGTTGGTCTTGATGAGCATAGCCTGCGGAGTAAACACGATGTTGGGCATTGCACCAATACAAGCACTGTCCTGGAAATCCGCTAGCGAGCTCTCTCTTGTAAGCTTGATCTGAGCCAAATAAGCGTCAGCATTCTGGAGTGCTTCGCTCAGTGCGACGCGAACATCCTTGGAGAGTCTTAAGAGCTTGTATAATGACAATTTTGCTGGTGTGTTGGCCAATTATGCCAGGATGTCAAAATTGTAAGGCCTCTCCAGCCCCTAAGGTGCATCTTTTCGGAGCGGCTTGTTGAAGCGGGTCTCCTTTGTCTTAGGCTTGTTGGCCGACGGAGGCTGAGAAGGTCCTGAGGCATCAGCAGTGGCCGGCTGACGATCTTCAGCCGAGTTACCCGGTATGGGTTGAGATTGTGCTCCGGACCGGGTAACGACAGCTGTTGCTTCTTCGGCTTCGGCTGAGATTATGTGGCAAGACTTAGCCTTTCCGCCCTTCTTCTTGCCGGTGGAGGATGATGCTGACTGAGTTACTTCAGGCACCAAGTCCGGGTGAACCCACATGACCTCCCCTCGTGAAGTGGTGAGGGGCACCAGCCCAATCGTTTGGTCTCAGAGAGGTGGAAGATTAGTGACTTCCATTGTTGCCCGAAGGATGGGTACTATGCCATCTTGCGTCTTCGTTGGAGAAAAGCTGCCGAATTGAACCGACACCATGTTGGCAGCTACGATTACCTTCTCGAAATCAATAGACCGAGATTTAGAATCGATGCGGTTCTGGATGTACCGCTTCAATTGGAAGCAGTCCTGAGTAGCGTGGTGGACGTAGCGGTAGAAGTGACAGTACTTCGGGCTCTCCATCTCTGTAGGTCAAGGTTCACATCTCGGTGGAGGGAGCTGAATTCTATCTTCTTGTAAGAGCATGTCAAAGATGGGCTTGACATTGACTATCCTCGAAGGAGTAAGTCACCTGAGGCTACTGCTTCTCTACCTGCTTTGGTTCAGGCTTTTGGGCTGTATCGGCCACCATAGCCTGTTTGCCTTTGGTATCCCGGTTATTAGAGGAACTATCGTCGTTGTTGTTGTTGGTACTAGGGCGTTTGCTCTTATCCTCTCCATCTGAGATATGCAACCCCAGTTGGCGAGCCTTTTTTAATTTTGCTTCTGCGCTAGTAGCACTGATGATGAAGGCCTTCTAGTCTTTAAATTGACTTTTGTCCATCTAGAGGCTGATTGTGGGGAACAGCCACTTTTGGCAAATCTCAATTAAAGAAGAGTCTGGGTTACCAGAGGGTAATTTTATCACGGTTTGGCAAAACTGCTCGATGTAATTCTTTGTCAGTTCTTTTTTCCCTTGAACAACGTCCATGAGGGTTGACATTGTCACATCTTGTCCCACCTCGTAGAACCTTTCCAAGAACATATATTTGAAGCCGACAAAGGAATGGATACAGTTATCCGACAAGTTGCGATACCAATCGAACGCGGCCTCCTCTAATGCCCCGATGAACAACCGCGTGAGGATGGCGTCGTCATACGGCAGATGGTCTATTGTGACTTCGATGTAGGTCATGTACCGGCTCGTAGAGGTCTTCCCGTCATATGGATTAATATTTAATGGTTTGTATCATGGAGGGAAGGGGACATCTCTCCATGTACCGGATACGGCTATCGTATCCTGAGGTCCAGAGAGGATTCTCGGGTGTAAAATATTGTACGGAGCTCCTGGACTTCTCTTCTCACCTCCCTAGCCTCTTCTGCAGCAATGGAAGCTGATATTCCGGGTGGATTATTGTCCGGGGTTGGCGTGATCATATTTGAGTCTGCATTAATGGCGGAACCCAAGCTTGTTTGACCAGGTGTCCTTGCTTGTAGAGGCGGTAGGGTAGCCTTGATCTCGTCTACTGACTTAACCAAGGTTTAGAGTATGGCCTCAAGAGTATCGAGGCGCTGCCGATCACTGGGACCGTCTTGGTCGTTCTCAGTCATGAATACCGTCCTCACATGAGGAGAAGTGGAAGGAACTGTAGAAGATGTGCCCTCCGAATCATACCCTCGCATAGATAAGTCATTGGGGTATATGGGAATATTCTCCTCTGGTTTGGACTCGGAGGAAGTGCTACCCCCTGCATAGGAGGTTACCTCGTCTTGGCACCCGTGGACGTTTTCAGGGACATCTGAGTCTGTTGTATCTGTTGAAGGGATTGTTTCCTCTGGTTCATCTTCTTGGAACACCGGATTGTTGTGGATGTTCGGAGGAGTGCTACCCCCAGCTCCTGCTACCCCCAGGGATGTAGATGATGAATCCCCAAGTGATGAAGATTTTGTCTTTGAGCGGGTACCTTGATAAACCCCTCCTGTGACGGCTGTGGATAAATCTCCTAGATGCGAGTTTCTTGGCCGTACTGGTTGAGATTGTCGGGCTGGACATGTTTATTTTCTTCCCTCCCTTGCCGGTAGGGACCTTCCGGGTAGAGTTACAGGTGGCAAAGGAAGCACCCTCGTCCCCCGAGCTTTGTTCTAGGACCGGTCCTGGCTGCTGCAGTCGTTGAAAGACGAACTGCCGGTCCTCTTGCACTGCTGTCTTGTTGCAGCAGTAATTAACAATGACTTGAGTGCAGTAACGTCCTTGGAAGGACTCTTTACATGCCAAGGTATCTTCTCTTTCCTTGCGCTTGTGAAGGATCACATCTCGCAAGTCAAGGACATCTCGATCTGCCTTTGCACTCGTTTTATGGGCCCAGGAATCCCGAGCACACGAATGCGTAGGTATCATGTTTGCTCCCTAATGTGGGGCTAGTAAAAGCACTTGCCTTTGATCAATGTTGGGAGACTCTTGAGAACCACCCTGTCCGTTTGCCGCCGGGGGCTGGACACGGGCGGTTCTGTTCAACTTTCCATCAGAGGACCGCATAACAGTTAGCGGGACTCTCTGATGGTCAGTAGTTGGGACAGCTGACTGAGCTCGACGAGCCCGCGCTATCCTAGACTTCTTCGTTCTAGCACCCGAGGGTGTGTAGTAGGAAGAGTCCAAGTTGTGCCGTGTAGAATCTGGCATATTCTCATTGGAGCCTCTGAGGTCAGGCCTCCCGCATGAGAGGCGGTCGAAGACTGAACCTGAGCCGCATAGGGCGGATGGTTGACTGGCATTGGATGCCGCATAGGACATTTTTCTGTGGCCGAGTTTGCTGGCCGCATAAGCATTCTCCCTGCGGCTGAGATTGGTGGCCGCATATGCATTTTCCCTACGGCTGGGATTGGTGGCCGCATATGTATTCTTCCTGTGGCCCAACCCCTTATGCGGCTTCTTCTTGGACCGCATGGAATTCCCATTTGCCCCCACAAGTCCAGCATCGTAGTATTTTTCTTTGCTGGACTTGGGGACAGTAGGGTCCTCTGCGGTCTGAAGTGGGGCCTTATGTGAATCTTCTTCGCCATCTTGAGCAACAGATAAAGCTTGCTCCAGAGCTTGGGAAGAGGCAGCAGTTTTGGGCCTCTACACCCTGCGGGACTTCTTTGTGCCGGCTCGCTTCTGGATTGGGCTAGCGCTCCCTTCGGAGAGCATCTCTTTGAACGCTTGCTGGTCGAAATGAATAACAAGCATTTATTACGTGGAGCCGAGTTTGGCTACGTCCGATTGCGTCACCAACTTATCAGCAGTGAAGAAGTTACTCCCCAGCAGAGTCGCCATCGTATTTACCATTGATCGTCGTAGAACAGAATAATTTTATAGGAGGACTGAACTTGACTCACAATTACAAACTCGCTTGTACAAAAGAGAGCCTAGGAACAAAACCTAGGAAAAGCAATCTAAGTACAATTGTTTAGTTTTGATTCTGGGGGGTGATGGTAGAGGCTCAGGAAAGTGCTATCAACTCTGCCTTACTCCTTGGACGATCGAATGCAACCTCGGCTCCGGTGAAGAAATTCTCTCTTGAGACACGAAGGGAAGAGTCTGCTTTTGAGCTTTGTGTGCTTTCCTATGCGTCTTTCTCTCTCTCTCTGTATGTATGTGTCTGCTTGCAAAGGAATAACACCTTGCTATTTATAGGAATTCATGATGAATGGGATGTACAGCCACGTGGCAAGTTTCGGGCCACATCATTGTAACTGTGCCTCGAGACTCGGTTTATCATGATCTGTTTGTTGTAATAAATCTGAACTGTTTAAGACTTGGTCAATCTCTGCCACGTGTCTCAACTACTATTCTGTGGCAAGCCGCATGAAGGATGTACCCTGGCTGAGCCGCATGAGGGACTGTCTTATGATCGAGTCGCATAAAAAATGTCACATGATCGAGCCACATGAAGGACGTTCCATAGCCGAGCCGCATGAGGAATGTCTCATGACTTAGTCGCATGAAGGTCGTCTCATAACCGAGCCGCATAAAGGACATCTCATAACCGAGCCACATGAGAGATGCTTCATGTCGGAGCCGCATGAGAGTTGTCTCATGACTGAGCCGCATAAAGAGTGTCTCATAGGCGATCCGCATGAAGAGTCTTCTTTTGAACTGTGCACTGTGTCGAATATCATGATGATTTTCTCATCTTTTTAGGAGCATGTCACGTCTCGTCTTCATGTCAGAGCTGTCATCATTGTTAGAGCTGTCACTTTCGTGTCAGAGTAATTATGGCCAGCTACATAGAGACATTTATTGCTTAGGCTGATTTCGAACCGCATAAGGCTTCCCGCTGCTTTTGGGCCGCATGAAGCTTTCTGAACCGCATGAAGCTTTCTGAGTTTTGTTGAGCCGCATGAAGCTTCCTGGGTTTTGAGCCGCATGAAGCTTCCTGGGTTTTGAGCCGCATGAAGCTTCATGTTGATTTTCGGGCCGCATAGCAAATCTTATTCTTTTCCATGCTTCTACAGTTACCAATCAAGAAGACGTTGAAGTGTCCCAAATGAATGAAGACTTCTTCTATTTATAGACGAGCACATATACAATGTGCGTATGGGTTTTGGCGTGTAGGAGCGATGCGTATATGAAATTTTAGGTGAATCTGTTGTAATCACTTCGTAGGGGCTGCTGCTGAGTTGACACATAGAAATTGGTTGGGATTTCCTTGTTACTGAGGTCTTAGGCTATTGGTATCACTCATCATTAGTTACACATGGCGTGCACACACTGCTTGAAGATCTCGTCCAGCTTGAACAAACTGGATTTTGACTATATCGAAGGAGCGACAGTTGGCTCCACTCATCATTAGTGACACATGGTACATACATACTGCTCGACGATCTCGTTCAGTTTAAACAAACTATATTTTGACTCTATTGAAGGAGTGGCTATCTAAACAAACTAAATCAAATTGTATCTGAAAAGATAAGTCTGTTTGAATAAACCAGGCCTGATCGCTTCTGAAGAGATACGACTGTCATAATTGCCACGTGACATGGTGCCACATTTGTAAAAGGGCTACACGCTATACGAGCTGCACTTTATTTTTGGAAACGTCAAAGAGACTGCGCTTTTGAAGCAACGATGAGACTACTTCTAAGTCAACGAGTAACTGTAATTTTGAGGCGACGAGTTACTGTGCTTCTGAGGCGACGAGTGACCGTGCTTTTGAGACGACGAGTGACTGCACTTCTGAGGAACTCTGAAGGAATTTTAAAGGAGCTGTTAAGGAGCTGCACTTCTGGAAAGCTCTAAAAGAGCTGTGAAGGAGCTACGCTTCCGGGAAGCTATAAAGGAGCTACGAAGAAGCTGTGCTTCTGGAAGGTTTTTGAAGGAGTTGTGCATCCGGGAAGCTCTGAAGGAGCTATGAAGGAGCTGCGCTTATGGATGGCTTTTGAAGGAGCTGTGAAGGAGCTGCGCTTCAAGAAGCTCTGAAGGAGCTGCGTTTTCGGGAAGCTCTGAAGGAGCTGTGAAGAAGTTGCAAAGGAGCTACGCTTCTGGAAGGCTTTTGAAGGAGTTATGAAGGAGCTGTACTTCTGGAAGGATTTTGAAGGAGCTGCACTTCTGGAAGGCTATTGAAAGAGCTGTGAAGAAACTGCGCTTCCGGAAAGGCTATGAAGGAGCTGTGAAGGAGCTGCGAAGGAGCTGTTTTTCTGGAAGGTTTTTGAAGGAGCTGTGAAGGAGCTGCACTTTTGGAAGGCTTTTGAAGGAGCTGTGAAAGAGCTGTGTTTCTGGAAGGCTTTTGAAGGAGCTGTGAAGTAGCTGCGCTTCTGGAAGGCTTTGAACGAGCTGTGCTTCTTAGAATTTCTGAAGGAGCTGCGCTTCTTGGAAGCTTTTGTCACTGCGCTTTTAGGGTGACTGCTTCCGAGTGGCTTAGTCAATGCCTTCTTTATTGACGCTATTTTGGGGGGCTCGAGAAGTGGTGACTAAAGACTTTAGTCAAAAGACTTTGTTGAATGAGTTTTATTGCGATGAATTCTAGGTTCATCTAATGAATTCTAAGTTCATCCATTTAACTCAGAGCTTTTGACCAACTGCTATGTGGCATGTGGGTTGGACCACACACAGCCTATATAAAGGAGAGCTTTTGAGAAAGTCTTTGTTCATTGCCTCTTGATATTTCTCTGTCATGTTCGACCGCGACTTTGCTTCGGACGGTCGTAGGCCTTGCATAAGTCGACTGTTGGTTGTAGAAGTTATAGTTATGTGGAAGAACAACTTCAGAGTTTCGAGATGCACTTGAGCATATGTAATGGGGGGTTTGAAACTGAACAACATCTTGGAGGTCTTCGAGGCCCAAGATTACTAGATTTGGGTCGACGGCTGGCCTTTTGTTATGCTGGAAGAGCCACAGGTTGTACTATGAACTTTGTGTATGAGCTACATCCCCGTTCTGCTCAATAAATGCTTCATTAGCCTTATTGGAGCGGGGAAGTGCTACGCTCCTGACTAGGAAGTAATTCACTCTGGCTGCGCACTTGTAGGCTGCGCACCTGTAGGCTGCGCTCTTATAGGCTACACACTTGTAGGCTGAGTAGATAACTTTTGTATGTACTTATTAAGAATCTGCAATAGACCTTTGTAATCATGATTTAATAAAGTATCTCTTTTTTATATACTATACTTTTCTTTGTCAATTGGATGTGCAGTAACTTTGGGTCCCGTGCGCTTCTATAACTGTTGTGCTTTTTTATGCTTCTATACCTATTCGTGCTTAGCTTTCCATATATGACTGGCCTATCCCTTACTAGTACTTGTGCATATCCAATCATATGTGGTATAGCATGGTTTTTTCCCAAACTGATCATATAATAAACTAATATTTCTAGGCACATAGTCGTTGTTCATTCTCTATTCTAATTATTACTGGCTGATACATTCATTCTTATGTTTACTTACAGTTCATTATTTCCTGTAACATGATTATCTGTTTACCTATTTTCCTTATTGTTCCAACATTACTTTCCATCTTGTACTTTTATTAATTACTGTTATTATAGCTTTTGTCAATTTAATGGAACTGTTGTCTGTTTATGTGCTTTATTCCAATCCTGACTGGATACCATTTTTTCGAGGATCTTGTGGACTTTTGTCCCACATATTATGGATAGGGAGTAGATGATGGATACATCTAGGAGCCACAGGAGGAGCCAGTTCACGTAGAGGAGACACCACTAGTAGTGACTTAGCTAGCATTAGCTATATAGTACTGGATTTGTGTCCAGCCTTTGAAACATTGAGTTGTTATTATTTTGAGACTTATATTGATGTTGAGATAGCTAGACTCTTAGACTTTTGATGTTGATTTGAGATCTATATTTCTAGACTTCATGTAGATTCTCATTTTGTATCATTATCGTGCTATTTATCGGCTTTATAAGCTATCGTGGTTGACTATGGATATTATCATTATATTGTCCTCCTTTTGCTTGAGATATCAATGACAGGTTATGCTGTACATTCATGAGATGTTGACAGTTAGTATTGTTGACCTATACAGCATTCTACTGCCGATACTGCAATGTAGACTAGACGTTGCCACGCACTTGTACCCTTATTCCGGGTGTGGGTCGTGACAATTAACTTCCATCCTCATCCAACAGATAGATGTAGTAGGGTTAGGCATACTTGGAAGTATTATTTAGCTTTCCACAGCCAGTAAGGGTAGATTGTTAATTGTACTATTAAGAAGATCTGATAAATAACCTATAGGGGTATGACATAGAGTCTAATGATCGATTGTAATATTCCTATCTTTTGTTGCTAGACCTAACTAAGACTTGTCACTCCCCGTTCCTAGAATAAAGTATTTTATACGTGTACTTCTTGAATATATTTATTCATTATTTATCATGCATTTATTCTGTATTTAAATTCTTCAATTTTGTGCTTATTAAATTTTCTGTATTTTATTTTCTGCTTTTTCTTGGCTCTTGGTTCATTTCGGTTCATAGGAAACCAACTTGGTTCGGTTTGGTTCAACATGGAAGGGAATGGATGGCTTGGATTTGGTGGAGAGAATGAATGGTGGAGATCCACTTGACCTTGATATAAAAGTTCTTCTTCCACTCTCTCTCTTCATTCATTCACATTTACTCCTCCACCAAACCCTAACCCATTTGGAGAGGCAAGTACATCTTGCACACCATGAGGGATTTCATGCATCTCCAATTATTTTTAGTTTATGTTATTCATCTTCTCTTCCTCTACAAGTTTAGGTCTTGAAGTTTTTGTTTTCCATGGATGGTTGGGTGTAGATCTAAGTTTTAAGTTTTGGTTTCATAGTTTTAGTTTTCATATGAAATTTAGGGTTTTGATCTATCAAACATTGTTGTTTTCAAAATTAAGTGGTTCCATGTTGTAGAGAATTTAATTCTACTAAAGTTTGGCTTTTGAAAAGTTAGATTTCGATTTATTTTGTGGAAGTTATGGCAAAAAGTATTTTGGTTCGTTCCTATATTCATCTGCAGCACGAACAGCATGTCGCAGAAGGCGCATGTCGCAGTAGGCACATGTTGCAATGAGGCGCATGTCGCGGAAGGCACACAGCATGTCGCAGAAGGCGCATGTCGCAGTAGGCGCATGTTGAAATGAGGCGCATGTCGCGGAAGGCACACAACATGTCGCAGAAGGCACATGTCGCAGTAGGCGCATGTTGCAATGAGGCGCATGTCGCGGAAGGCACACAGCATGTCGCAGAAGGCGCATGTCGCAGTAGGCGCATGTTGCAATGAGGCGCATGTCGCGGAAGGCACACAGCATGTCGCAGAAGGCACATATCGCAGTAGGCACATGTTGCAATGAGGCGCATGTCGCGGAAGGCACACAGCATGTCGCAGAAGGCGCATGTCGCAGTAGGCGCATGTTGCAATGAGGCGCATGTTGCAGTAGGCGCATATCATGTCGCACATGAGCCGCATTAAGGCGCATGTCGCGGTAGGCGCATATCATGTCGCAGTTGAGCCGCATGAGGCGCATGTCGCAGTAGGCGCATATGGCGTCGCAGTAGACGCATGTTGCATGAGGCGCATGTCGCAGTAGGCGCATATCATGTCGCAGTTGAGCTGCATATGGTGTCGCGGTTGCATACATGTCGCAGAATAGGGCGCATATGCATATTTTGGTTGTTTCTGACTGTTATATGTCCTAATTGACGAGATTGTGGCTAGAATTTCTTTCAACTCCCAACATGAAATTTGTTGTTCTTTTCCTTGGCTTCAAGAACATGTTACCAACTATTTTATACTAGTTATGGACTCGACCATGCTTAATACTAATTTGACTTTTATGCCTTGTCATAAATTGACCCCGACTGTTACTTGACTAATAATTGATCATGCGTTCCTGATTGGAACTAAGAGACTGGCTAGTCGTCTTATTGAATTGAATGAATGAGACACGTTCATGTTATGAACTATTGTAATCGACTGGCTGATCCCGAATATTGACATACATGCACATGCAGGCTTCAATCTATTTATTTATTTATTTACTTATTTATTTTCTACAAAAGAAGCATGTGTACTTTATGGTCAAGGCATGATTACCGTGGTTAGATTTGATTGTTGCATTACGCTTTGTAAGACCTGCAACCTAACCGCACTGGTATCGTTGTAGAGTTGTGCATATCATACCCCGTACGAAAGTACTCATTTGAATGACCATGATCCACGGCATGGGATTTCACTCAACGTAGGGACTATTAAGTTAAATAAAATAATGATGGCATGGAGAGAATGGATTCCCGAGTTCTTACATGGCAGCCCCCTTGGGACAAGTAGTACCCGACGGGCCGGCTGGTTCCCACAGATACTGTAAAACCGCCACACGGGCAGGGAACAGTATCTGCTTTTATTATTATTGTATATTGTATATTGACGGGCGTCCTACTAGGACTCGTCTAATTCATGCATGGCGCACATGATTGACTGGATAGACTAGCCTTGCTTGCACATAGTAAGAACTGAGGAATCCTTTATTGCATAATTCCAGGTTAACTTGGAACTCACAGTAGCAAGCCGTAGTAGTTGCATGACCGTTTAAATTGATTTGTTTGTGTGTTGTACCTACTCTGTTACCTAACTGAGATGATCAGAATGTCAGGACATGACGGGCCAACTTCTGTCCTTGTTTGGTTGGGAGGTTGGTTCGAAGTGTCGTGATGTTATGTGAATCCCAGTGGCAAGCAGAGATCTACTTATTATATTCTCTTATTACTGGTTTTAATTCCTCATATCGTGCTTCCTTGTGGTACTTGCTATTGGAGGTCTAACCTCTCTGGTTTTGCATGGCCAGATTTAGAGCCGGTTCCCGAGGACTCCGCTTACTTCCACCTCCAAGATGGTCAATACTAGAGGGATGATCGCAGGAGGACTCGAGTGGGTTCCTTACCTCCCCGCTCGTTTTGTTATTTACCTTATACCTTGCCGTTTGGCACCGACATATTAGTCGGATTGTCTTGCACTTACTTTTGCATAATTGTAATTAAGTCAGACTGCAGCTGATAACAATTGTGTATACTTTGCTACATCATCTGGCTATGTTTTGTAAAGCCAGATATCAAGAACATTTTGACTGAGCGTTTGGGACGCCTTACTGCTTTATCTTACATGTTCTCTATTTCTGTTTCTTATTTGAATGATTGAGACAATAGATGTGAAGTGACCATAGTGAGACTTTCATGTAGTATGCACCCCCTCGTCTTTTAGACAGCATTGATCGTATTATACGGTATTCATCTACCCGTAATACGTAGCTGGCTGAGTCATTCCCCCGCTCTCCAGTATTCCGGTTCTGGGGCGTGACAAGGTTTTAGTGATGTCACTCCCCGTTTCCAGAATAAAGTATTTTATACGTGTACTTCTTAAATGTATTTATTCAATATTTAACATGAATTTATTCTGTATTTAAATTCTTCAATTTTGCGCTTATTAAATTTTTTGTATTTTATTTTCTGCTTTTTCTTGGCTCTTGGTTCATTTCGGTTCATAGGAAACCAACTTGGTTCGGTTTGGTTCAACATGGAAGGGAATGGATGGCTTGGATTTGGTGGAGAGAATGAATGGTGGAGATCCACTTGACCTTGATATAAAAGTACTTCTTCCACTCTCTCTCTTCATTCATTCACATTTACTCCTCCACCAAACCCTAACCCATTTGGAGAGGCAAGTACATCTTGCACACCATGAGGATTTCATACATCCCCAATTATTTTTAGTTTATGTTATTCATCTTCTCTTCCTCTACAAGTTTAGGTCTTGAAGTTTTTGTTTTCCAAGGATGGTTGGGTGTAGATCTAAGTTTTAAGTTTTGGTTTTCATAGTTTTAGTTTTCATATGAAATTTAGGGTTTTGATCTATCAAACACTGTTGTTTTCGAAATTAAGTGGTTCCATGTTGTAGAGAATTTAATTCTACTAAAGTTTGGCTTTTGAAAAGTTAGATTTCGATTTATTTTGTGGAAGTTATGGCAAAAAGTATTTTGGTTCGTTCCTATATTCATCTGCAGCACGAACAGCATGTCGCAGAAGGCGCATGTCGCAGTAGGCGCATGTTGCAATGAGGCGCATGTCGCGGAAGGCACACAGCATGTCGCAGAAGGTGCATGTCGCAGTAGGCGCATGTTGCAATGAGGCGCATGTCGCGAAAGGCACACAGCATGTCGCAGAAGGCACATGTCGTAGTAGGCGCATGTTGCAATGAGGCGCATGTCGCGGAAGGCACACAGCATGTCACAGAAGGCGCATGTCGCAGTAGGCGCTTGTTGCAATGAGGCGCATGTCGCGGAAGGCACACAGCATATCGCAGAAGGCACATGTCGCAGTAGGCGCATGTTGCAATGAGGCGCATGTCGCGGAAGGCACACAGCATGTCGCAGAAGGCGCATGTCGCAGTAGGCGCATGTTGCAATGAGGCGCATGTCGCAGTAGGCGCATATCATGTCGCGCATGAGCCGCATTAAGGCGCATGTCGCGGTAGGCGCATATCATGTCGCAGTTGAGCCGCATGAGACGCATGTCGCAGTAGGCGCATATCATGTCGCAGTTGAGCTGCATATGGTGTCGCAGTTGCATACATATCGCAGAATAGGGCGCATATGCATATTTTGGTTGTTTCTGACTGTTATATGTCCTAATTGACGAGATTGTGGCTAGAATTTCTTTCAACTCCCAACATGAAATTTGTTGATCTTTTCCTTGGCTTCAAGAATATATTACCAACTATTTTATACTAGTTATGGACTCGACCATGCTTAATACTAATTTGACTTTTTTGCCTTGTCATAAATTGACCCCGACTGTTACTTGACTAATAATTGATCATGCGTTCCTGATTGGAACTAAGAGACTGGCTAGTCGTCTTATTGAATTGAATGAATGAGACACGTTCATGTTATGAACTATTGTAATCGACTGGCTGATCCCGAATATTGACATACATGCACATGCAGGCTTCAATCTATTTATTTATTTATTTACTTATTTATTTTCTACAAAAGAAGCATATGTACTTTATGGTCAAGGCATGATTACCGTGGTTAGATTTGATTGTTGCATTACGCTATGTAAGACCTGCAACCTAACCGCACTGGTATCGTTGTAGAGTTGTGCATATCGTACCCCGTACGAAAGTACTCATTTGAATGACCATGATCCACGGCATGGAATTTCACTCAACGTAGGGACTATTAAGTTAAATAAAATAATGATGGCATGGAGAGAATGGATTTCCGAGTTCTTACATGGCAGCTCCCTTGGGACAAGTAGTACCCGACGGGCCGGCTGGTTCCCACAGATACTGTAAAACTGCCACACGGGCAGGGAACAGTATCTGCTTTTATTATTATTGTATATTGTATATTGACGGGCGTCCTGCTAGTACTTGTCTAATTCATGCATGGCGCACATGATTGACTGGATAGACTAGCCTTGCTTGCACATAGTAAGAACTGAGGAATCCTTTATTGCATAATTCCAGGATAACTTGGAACTCATAGTAGCAAGCCGTAGTAGTTGCATGGCCGTTTAAATTGATTTGTTTGTGTGCTGTACCTACTCTGTTACCTAACTGAGATGATCAGAATGTCAGGACATGACGGGCCAACTTCTGTCCTTGTTTGGTTGGGAGGTTGGTTCGAAGTGTCATGATGTTATGTGAATCCCAGTGGCAAGCAGAGATCTACTTATCATATTCTCTTATTACTGGTTTTAATTCCTCATATCGTGCTTCCTTGTGGTACTTGCTATTGGAGGTCTAACCTCTCTGGTTTTGCATGGCCAGATTTAGAGCCGGTTCCCGAGGACTCCGCTTACTTCCACCTCCAAGATGGTCAATACTAGAGGGATGATCGCAGGAGGACTCGAGTGGGTTCCTTACCTCCCCGTTCGTTTTGTTATTTACCTTATACCTTGCCGTTTGGCACCGACATGTTAGTCGGATTGTCTTGCACTTACTTTTGCATAATTGTAATTAAGTCAGACTGCAGCTGATAACAATTGTGTATACTTTGCTACATCATCTGGCTATGTTTTGTAAAGCCAGATATCAGGAACATTTTGACTGAGCGTTTGGGACGCCTTACTGCTTTATCTTACATGTTCTCTATTTCTGTTTCTTATTTGAATGATTGAGACAATAGATGTGAAGTGACCATAGTGAGACTTTCATGTAGTATGCACCCCCTCGTCTTTTAGACAGCATTGATCGTATTATACGGTATTCATCTACCCGTAATACGTAGCTGGCTGAGTCATTCCCCCGCTCTCCAGTATTCTGGTTCTGGGGCGTGACAAGGTTTTAGTGGTGGCCCATGCAGGTCTGATTTCAGACTTGTGGGGTGTTTTAATTTATAGGATGTCTCAATCACACATGTTCCCCCTTGATCTCATAATTCATTACTCTCGACTCCAGCTTGACATTCCAGTATCCCTTGACTTCATTGATCTTTCCTGTCCGGTCGTTTGATTGTTCTCTTGTCCTTTTTCTTAGGGGCACCTCGTCCGCATCTGCCAGGACTGGACAACAACAACAAGAGCAATACGGACAACCTGACCATGTTGGTCAGCAACAAGGGCCGGTACTAACTCAAGAGACTATCCAAGAAGAAGTAATAGTGGAAGCAGCAGCTGGATCGCAGTATCCGGATGTTCCACCACCACCAACAGTTCCACCTACCCCTGCGAAAATGGACACACCGGCTCTTCTGGAGATAATGAGAGGAATGATGGCTACTCAGCAACACCAGATGTTAGCCCAGCAGCGCATGCACGCTCAGTTGCAGGAGCAGAACGTACTACTCAACCAAGGGTTGCAGACGGCATTGGAAAGAGGAGCGAGGCCAGATTCAGGAGCATCAGCCAGGTTTTGCAAGTTCAACCCTCGCCGTTTCGAGGGCACGGAGGATGCCATCTCAGCAGATGCATGGCTTAAGGATATGGAGGCTATTCTGACAGCAGCTAAGGTGCCGGCAGAAGAACGTGTGGATCAAGTGAAGTTGTTACTTCAGGATCTCGCACGTGATTGGTGGGAATCAGAGGAAGTGGGCATCAGACGTCCTGTTGCTTGGGACAATTTTACAACAAGGTTCAAGACGAAGTACTATGGAGTTGTGGCGCAGTTTGAGCTACAACAGAAGTTTATCAACCTCAAGTAGGCCGGCAAGACAGTAGATGCTTATGCAGCGGAGTTCTGCAGATTGAGCAGGTTTGCCCCAGAGATGGTAGCAACAGAGAGCCAGAGGGCTATAAGGTTTCAGCAAGGGTTTCATCTTGAACTCTTGCAGTTGATAGAGGGGCACAATTACTAGACTTTTGATGAAGTATTGACGGCGACTCGAAGGCATGAGATAACCGTTCAGAGGATTGCGGCCAGGACTGGGGGTCAGAAGCGATCCCACAGTCAGATCGAAGGAGGAGGGGGAGCAGCACCCCGAACGACAGCACCATCCCTTGGCATTCGCATTCACGATGTGGCAATGCGGGGGCCAGCTCCACCACCCAGGCAGCAGCAGCAACAGAAGAAGAATCAGCAACCCCCAGCGGGCTGCACTTATTGTGGAAATATGGTGCACACTAGAGATGTGTGTCGGACATTGAACGGACTGTGTTTGATATGTGGAAATCCAGATCATCGGGTTACCACATGTCCCATGAATTCGAGGTCAGGAGGACCAGTTAAGCAGTTTTCTACTCTGCCAGCACCAGGGGCAGGACAGTATCGAGGACCCGCAGTGGCAGTGAGACCATTGGCCCAGCGTCCGTTAATGCCACAGGCTCAGATGTTTCGGCAGCAGGGACCGCCGATGCAGCAACACCAGCATAGACCACCCCAGCATCATCAAGGCAGGGGCCAGCAGCAGCACCAGGCTAGGCCGCAACATGGGAACCAACAAGGAGGTCGAGGGCAGGCATTCACTCTGTCCTTGGAGGAGGCATTAGCATCGGGAGATGTTGTGGCAGGTAACATTCTCATCGCCTCATATCCCGCAGTAGCATTATTTGATTCAGGAGCATCACACTCATTTATATCTGCACAATTTACGACACGGCTAGGAATGGAGTTCGAGGCATTGCCAGGGAGGTTGAATATACTCACTGGCAATGGGCTCGTAGGAGTTAGTAGAGTTATTCTAGCGTGTAGCATTGTAGTTTGTGGGCATTCCTTACCCGCCCGGTTGATAGAATTTCCTGTTGGAAATTTCGACGTTATCTTAGGCATGGACTGGCTGAAAGACAGTCATACGACAATAGATTGTCGTAGTGGGAGTGTATCTTTTGATATTCCAGGCATGAAGTGGTTTACCTTAGTCAGATCAGTAGCAACTCAACAAGAGCAGGGAGTAATAACGGCAATGGAAGAAGTTCAGGTTCCGAAGGTAGTTGAAGAGTTTCTTGATGTATTTCCCGAAGAACTTCCAGGGCTACCGCCAGTAAGAGATATTGAGTTCAGTATAGAATTGGCACCTGGAACTAAACCAATATCAGATCGAGTTTACAGAATGGCAGATTCAGAGCAGGCCAAGGTATATCAGCACATAGAGGAACTGAAGGAGAAGAAGTTCATCCAAGCTAGCGTGTCACCATGGGCAGCACCAGTAGTACTTGTGGGGAAGAAGGATAGGTCATCCAGATTGTGCATTGATTACAGGAAGCTTAACGCGGCGACAGTGAAGAACAAGTACCCACTACCCAGGATCGATGACTTGTTTGATCAGTTGAGCAAAGCTAGAGTTTTCTCCAAGATAGATCTTCGTTCAGGGTATCATCAAGTGAGGGTTCGGAAGGAGGACATTCCCAAGACAGCATTCAGGTCGAAGTATGGGCATTATGAATTCTTAGTAATGCCGTTTGGGTTGAACAATGCTCCAGCAATATTTATGGATTTGATGAACCGCATCTTTATGCCATACTTAGATCAGTTTGTCGTTGTATTTCTTGACGACATTCTCGTATATTCTGCCAGTGAAGGGGAGCATGAAGACCACCTCAGGAAAGTATTACAGGTTCTGAGAGAGAACCAGTTGTACGCCAAGCTCAGCAAGTGTGAGTTTTGGTCGGATCATATTTCATTTTTGGGTCATATCATATCAGGAGCTGGAGTAGCAGTAGATCCCAAGAAGGTAGAAGCAGTAGAGAGTTGGCCAGTACCCAAGACCGTAGCTGATGTGCGGAGTTTCTTGGGATTGGCAGGATATTACAGAAGGTTCGTATCAGACTTTGCAAGGCTTTCAGCACCTATGACCCGCTTGACACGAAAAGATGTACCATTCGTCTGGTCGGCAGAATGCCAGACATCATTTGAGAATCTGAAGCAGAAGTTGATATCAGCGCCTATTCTTACATTGCCAGTTGGACCCGGAGGTTTTACCGTTTTTTGTGATGCGTCAGGTAAAGGACTTGGATGTGTCCTCATGCAGCATGGGAAGGTGATAGCGTACGCATCTAGGCAACTTCGGGACCACGAGAAGAATTACCCAACTCATGACTTGGAGTTGGCGGCAGTAGTATTTGCTTTGAAGCTATGGAGGCATTACTTATAGGATGATCGAGTAGACATGTACACAAACCATAAAAGTCTGAAGTACATCTTTACTCAGAAGGAGCTGAACATGAGGCAGAGGAGATGGTTAGAGCTGATCAAGGATTATGACATGGAGCTTCAGTATCATCCAGGCAAGGCTAATGTGGTAGCAGACGCTCTTAGCAGGAGAGGCGGCACATTTATGTTGACAACGCAGAAGCATATCTTAGAAGACCTTCAGGAGATGGGCATCGAAGTTATACTTCCTAGTGATGTAGGAGTTCTAACAAGTTTACAAGTTCAATCTGACTTGGTAGACAGGATCAATGCAGCTCAGGCACAGGACCCAAGGATTCAGAAGCTTAGAACAGAATGTGAGTCAGGACTTCGAAAGGAGATAAGAATTCATGAAGATGGTCCACTTAGGTTTGGGTCACGTCTATGTGTGTCTAGTGGAGATATTAGACATGAGGTTATGACAGAAGCTCACAGTTCTCAATATTCTATACACCCTGGAGGGACCAAGATGTACCAATATATCAAGCAGCACTTCTGGTGGAACGGGATGAAGAGGGAGATAGCTAGATTTGTTTCCCGTTGCTTAGTATGTCAGCAAGTGAAGGCAGAACAGCAGAGGCCAGCTGGGTTATTGCAACCGCTTCCTACCCCGGAATGGAAGTGAGAACACATCACAATGGACTTTGTGACCGGTTTACCGAGATCACCAAGTGGTAAAGATGCTATTTGGGTGATAGTAGATCGGCTTACAAAGGTGGCACATTTTCTTCCTTTCAGAGTAGGGCAATCTACAGAAAAGTTGGCAGAGTTGTATATGTAACAGATATTCAGGCAGCATGGAGTTCCCGTCAGCATTGTGTCAGACCGAGATACCCGCTTTACATTATATTTCTGGAAGAGCTTATATCATAGTCTGGGTACCAAGTTAAGATTTAGCACGGCTTACCATCCCCAGACGGACGGGCAATCAGAAAGAATAATTCAGACTTTAGAGGATATGTTGCGAGCTTGCACCCTAGATTTCGAAGGATCTTGGAAGAGCCACCTACACTTAGTGGAATTCTCATACAATAACAGTTATCAAGCCAGTATCCAGATGGTGCCATTTGAAGCACTATATGGTAAGAAGTGTAGGTCACCACTAGCATGGGATGATATCGGGGAGAGAAAGATGTTAGGCCCAAAAATGATTGTTCAGACAGTTGAATTGGTTAAGGGAATTAGAGAGCGACTTCGAGTTGTGCAGGATCGGCATCGTCATTGGACGGACCAGCATCGTAGGCCGCTAGAGTTTTCTGTTGGGGACCACGTGTTCTTGCGGATCTCACCTACTCGTGGGGTCATTAGATTTGGCGTTCGCGGGAAGTTGAGTCCGCGATACGTAGGACCATTTGTTATTCTTGGTAGGATAGGCGATGTTGCTTATCGTTTATCCCTTCCACCTTCGTTACGAGAGGTGCATGACGTATTTCATGTATCTCAGTTGCGAAGGTATGTATCGGACCCAAGCCATGTCCTTGATCATTCTGAACTGGCTGTTGGTACCAACCTGTCTTACGAGGAACAGTCTGTGTCTATTTTGGACCGAAGAGAGAAGATACTCAAGAACCGAACAATTAGCCTTGTCCGGGTTGCTTGGGGTCATCACTCATTAGGAGAGTCAACGTGGGAACGTGAGGATGATATCCGATCACGGTATCCGCACCTGTTTGACTCACAAGGTATATCTCTCTCTATATACCTTGATTGTCTTAACTCCTCATGCTTGTCACCTTATGAGTAGAATTGCTTGATATCGTAGATTGTTAAACATAGATATATTACTTGCTATTTGACATTGTAGAATAGCTACTTGCTCCAATTACTTGTACTTAGATTAGTCTAGCTCTGACATTTCTGTCCTGCTTGGATCTGAAATTCCGAGGACGGAATTTTTCTAAGGAGGGTAGAGATGTCACTCCTCGTTCCCAGAATAAAGTATTTTATACGTGTACTTCTTGAATGTATTTATTCAATATTTATCATGCATTTATTCTGTATTTAAATTCTTCAATTTTGCGCTTATTAAATTTTTTGTATTTTATTTTCTATTTTTTCTTGGCTCTTGGTTCATTTCGGTTCATAGGAAACCAACTTGGTTCGGTTTGGTTCAACATGGAAGGGAATGCATGGCTTGGATTTGGTGGAGAGAATGAATGGTGGAGATCCACTTGACCTTGATATAAAAGTTCTTCTTCCACTCTCTCTCTTCATTCATTCACATTTACTCCTCCACCAAACCCTAACCCATTTGGAGAGGCAAGTACATCTTGCACACCATAAGGCATTTCATGCATCCCCAATTATTTTTAGTTTATGTTATTCATCTTCTCTTCCTCTAGAAGTTTAGGTCTTGAAGCTTTTGTTTTCCATGGATGGTTGGGTGTAGATCTAAGTTTTAAGTTTTGGTTTACATAGTTTTAGTTTTTATATGAAATTTAGGGTTTTGATCTATCAAACATTGTTGTTTTCGAAATTAAGTGGTTCCATGTTGTAGAGAATTTAATTCTACTAAAGTTTGGCTTTTGAAAAGTTAGATTTCGATTTATTTTGTGGAAGTTATGGCAAAAAGTATTTTGGTTCGTTCCTATATTCATCTGCAGCACGAACAGCATGTCGCAGAAGGCGCATGTCGCAGTAGGCGCATGTTGCAATGAGGCGCATGTCGCGGAAGGCACACAGCATATCGCAGAAGACGCATGTCGCAGTAGGCGCATATTGCAATGAGGCGCATGTCGCGGAAGGCACACAGCATGTCGCAGAAGGCACATGTCGCAGTAGGCGCATGTTGCAATGAGGCGCATGTTGCGGAAGGCACACAGCATGTCGCAGAAGGCGCATGTCGCAGTAGGCGCATGTTGCAATGAGGCGCATGTCGCGGAAGGCACATAGCATGTCGCAGAAGGCACATGTCGCAGTAGGCGCATGTTGCAATGAGGCGCATGTTGCGGAAGGCACACAGCATGCCGCAGAAGGCGCATGTCGCAGTAGGCGCATGTTGTAATGAGGCGCATGTCGTAGTAGGCGTATATCATGTCGTGCATGAGCCGCATTAAGGCGCATGTCGCGGTAGGCGCATATCATGTCGCAGTTGAGCCGCATGAGGCGCATGTCGCAGTAGGCGCATATGGGGTCGCAGTAGACGCATGTTGCATGAGGCGCATGTCGCAGTAGGTGCATATCATGTCGCAGTTGAGCTGTATATGGTGTCGCGGTTGCATACATGTCGCAGAATAGGGCGCATATGCATATTTTGGTTGTTTCTGACTGTTATATGTCCTAATTGACGAGATTGTGGCTAGAATTTCTTTCAACTCCCAACATGAAATTTGTTGATCTTTTCCTTGGCTTCAAGAACATGTTACCAACTATTTTATACTAGTTATGGACTCGACCATGCTTAATACTAATTTGACTTTTATGCCTTGTCATAAATTGACCCCGACTGTTACTTGACTAATAATTGATCATGCGTTCCTGATTGGAACTAAGAGACTGGCTAGTCGTCTTATTGAATTGAATGAATGAGACACGTTCATGTTATAAACTATTGTAATCGACTGGCTGATCTCGAATATTGACATACATGCACATGCAGGCTTCAATCTATTTATTTATTTATTTACTTATTTATTTTCTACAAAAGAAGCATGTGTACTTTATGGTCAAGGCATGATTACCGTGGTTAGATTTGATTGTTGCATTACACTATGTAAGACCTGCAACCTAACCGTACTGGTATCGTTGTAGAGTTGTGCATATCGTACCCCGTACGAAAGTACTCATTTGAATGACCATGATCTACGGCATGGGATTTCACTCAACGTAGGGACTATTAAGTTAAATAAAATAATGATGGCATGGAGAGAATGGATTCCCGAGTTCTTACATGGCAGCCCCCTTGGGACAAGTAGTACCCGACGGGCCGGCTGGTTCCCACAGATACTGTAAAACTGCCACACGGGCAGGGAACAGTATCTGCTTTTATTATTATTGTATATTGTATATTGACGGGCGTCCTGCTAGGACTCGTCTAATTCATGCATGGCACACATGATTGACTGGATAGACTAGCCTTGCTTGCACATAGTAAGAACTGAGGAATCCTTTATTGCATAATTCCAGGATAATTTGGAACTCACAGTAGCAAGCCGTAGTAGTTGCATGGCCGTTTAAATAGATTTGTTTGTGTGCTGTACCTACTCTGTTACCTAACTGAGATGATCAGATTGTCAGGACATGACGGGCCAACTTCTGTCCTTGTTTGGTTGGGAGGTTGGTTCGAAGTGTCGTGATGTTATGTGAATCCCAGTGGCAAGCAGAGATCTACTTATCATATTCTCTTATTACTGGTTTTAATTCCTCATATCGTGCTTCCTTGTGGTACTTGCTATTGGAGGTCTAACCTCTCTGGTTTTGCATGGCCAGATTTAGAGCCGGTTCCCGAGGACTCCGCTTACTTCCACCTCCAAGATGGTTAATACTAGAGGGATGATCGCAGGAGGACTCGAGTGGGTTCCTTACCTCCCCGCTCGTTTTGTTATTTATCTTATACCTTGCCGTTTGGCACCGACATATTAGTCGAATTGTCTTGCACTTACTTTTGCATAATTGTAATTAAGTCAGACTGCAACTGATAACAATTGTGCATACTTTGCTACATCATCTGGCTATGTTTTGTAAAGCCAGATATCAAGAACATTTTGACTGAGCGTTTGGGACGCCTTACTGCTTTATCTTACATGTTCTTTATTTCTGTTTCTTATTTGAATGATTGAGACAATAGATGTGAAGTGACCATAGTGAGACTTTTATGTAGTATGCACCCCCTCGTCTTTTAGACAGCATTGATCGTGTTATACGGTATTTATCTACCCGTAATACGTAGCTGGCTGAGTCATTCCTCCGCTCTCCAGTATTCTGGTTCTGGGGTGTGACAAGATTTTAGTGGTGGCCCATGCAGGTCTGATTTCAGACTTGTGGTAGTTTTTGATCATATTTTGTCATATGATAGAAGCCATACTGATAAAATATTTCATAGAAAGATGATTATCTGTGGTTTGCATGAGTATAATAAAATACTTCTATTACAAGGCCAATTAGAACAGATCGACATTTTTTTGAGTTTAGTTTAGAAGGAAATTTATTTTTATCGATGTATAGACATTCATACCCTTACTTAAATAGGTAGGACGGATTAGAATCTTTCCATATCCCTGGAGAATTGATAGGAACATGTGGTAGGACTTTTCCAGATAGCTAGGGATATGAAATAAGAGATTATACAGTTGAACATTAGTATTAGTTATAGTCCCCTAAGAAAAAGTAGGACCACCTTTATGGTAGACTTTAGAAGGTATGACTTGAGACTTTGTTATGAGTATAACTTATACTTAAGGCTGGACCTAAGTTTGTGTAAATCATTTACCGTATATTAGTTTTTTTGGAGTATAGAAATTTATGCTTGATATGACTAGGTAAATAGCTAAGGTGGGTAGAATTTTATAGATATTCTCCTAAGATGGAAATTAGAGTAGAGTCCTGTATAGGACTTGACCCTAACAAGAACCCTGGGATCACTAGACTAAATCTATGCTACCCTTTGCCTAAGATAACACCTTGAATAGAACTACTAGAGGATTTTTATTGAGTGCTAATATTATAATGATGGGCGACCTAGATGTATAAAATAGAGTATGAAAGTTTGAGTGAGGCTAGACGATTATCTTTATATATGGTAAGACTAGCCTTGAAACGATCTATAAAAGACCAGTACTAGAAGATTGACCAATAAGTGTGTATAACTGTTCAATTCATCCTCGACTCTTACCTTGCAACTAGGTACGAAATTGATATGAGTACTTGTAAGAATTGTATAGCTTGTTGATATGGGATAGAGTATTGTTTTTCATCTATCTTGTTGACGAGCTAGCCTATATAGAAATAGTGTTGAATAAGTAATAATATTTCTTATAGAGTCATTGACCAATAGCACCATATTGGAACACATGACTCCTTGGAAAGCCCTTGACTTTAACTCCATAATACCTATGTTTTGTATTCCTTGTAGGGAGTTGTACCATTCGTGACGTTAATTTTTGTTGTTGTCATCACATAAGTTAAGATGGATCTAGAACTAAGGGTACCTTATTTCCTGCTAGGTTATGTGAACTTAAAATCCCATTAGTAGTAGCGTCCTCTATAAATCATGTTCGACTAGTTTCTTTTATGCCATAATTCATGTAATTTTGAAGACAACATAGAAGACCGACAGACATCCAGGAGTACATCTTCACCAGAGGATCGCCTATCCCAATTTGTCACTTTTACGATAAGAAGGGACATGTTCAGAAGGATTACAAGAAAAAGTTAGAATGGTGCTATTGAATATTTGTTATTGTTAATATTATGTGTTGTTATATTATTGTATGTCTAATTTTGAGGATAAAACTTTCTAAGGCGGGTAGGTTATAAAGTCCCCTCTAATTTCTAGAATTTATTTTGCATTTTATTTGAATTATTTATTAATATATACTTTTCCAATATTATTTTTGACCATTAAAAACCCTTTTTCGTAGCTTTGATTTTAGGAGCATAAGAAATGCCAATTCCTCGAAACGCCCTTCAGGACTCGACATCGATCCTACCCATTCGACCCAATATATGATTTTGACCTATTTTGAGCCTACGTGCACACTTGCCAATGGTGTGCCACTCAATTAAGTTTCCATGTACTATTTATTTGCAAATGGCACACAAGACCAAAT
The DNA here is from genome assembly GCA_029216955.1 of Iris pallida. Lineage (NCBI taxonomy): Eukaryota > Viridiplantae > Streptophyta > Magnoliopsida > Asparagales > Iridaceae > Iris > Iris pallida. The sequence goes on from JANAVB010034619.1 coordinate 9,089,356, forward strand.
ATTGGACATATTGGACTCATTTTGATCCGATTAATTCTACCGATCCAAAACTAGTCCAACTAGGGCTCGTAGAGCCTATTCTAGGGTACTCTAACCTATTAGACATATTTTAGATTGATATTTATGGATGATTATAGAGCATATTAATTCAAATCTATTTCTAAACTAACCCAATATCTACTTTCCTAATTTGGATTCAAATTTAAACCTTTGGACACATATCTTTGCGTATCTTTTAAATTGGGCCACCAAATCTCACCAAACAAAGTCCTAGTTAATCTCACCCCTTTCAACTTGGGTTCCTTATATTTTAAATCCTATATTCCGTGAGAAACCCTTCCTCGTCTCCAAAAGCCGAGCGACACTTTAGTTTTCTGCCACGCGCACCTTCTGTGACACCGACATCATAAACCCTCCTTTCCCGATCCTTCCACCTCCTTCACCACCTCTATATCAGCCTTGAGACATCCCTCTTCGACCAAGGAATCCCTGAGGCAGCCATGACAACTTTCGTGAGCGGTAAAAGCCATTAACCCGAGCCCTAGTTGGCCGAACGATGTCTGAAATCAACAACAGGTTTGCTGTTTCGCGTGAGTGTTTCCTCAACTTTTTTTTCATCTATTTCTCGTGAAACCAATTCTAATGTGTTCCTATACGTGTCTCCTAACCCCCACAAAATTTTAGGGAACTGTTTGCTTCCATTTGCCCGGGGCATGCATTCGACGAAAACATGTCCAAGCTAAATCAATATTCTTGTACGGTAGTTTTCATCTACTTGGGATGCCTTCTGACACCAAGAAATTACTTGATAAAGATCCTAAATTGACCCCTACTGTAAACCCCCTAATTTTTTTTCCCTATTTTTTATTTTTTAGTTACTTGTTTTGGCATCGATTTTTTTTTTCTTTTCGTATTCGTAAGTGGAGTGCGAATGTGTAGATAAAAAATATTTGTTTATTTATATACTAAATATTTGGTTATTGTTTTCTGATAAATATTGAAAATAGATATTATGTTTCAAAATAGTATAAGAAAATGTTTTAGTGCGTCGTCATAGATTTGCTAAACCTGCATTTATTTCTAAAAAGATATTTTATTTCGTGATACTAGTATAATTTGTAACTTAGAAAATAATGTTCTATTTGCATTCGATTGCATGAATTTAATATTTTAATATTTAAAATTTTTATCTCAATTTATTGAAAAGATATTTTTGAAGTTATTTCATATTGATGTTTAAATAATTATGGTGATTTTCGAAATTATTATTATTAGTATTTTTAGAAAATATATTTTGAAATTATTGTGGTAATTTAAATCTTGATTTGATTTTATGGATTGATTTAAATAGTTTAATTAATATCTATATTTGAAATTTGATTTATCTTATATGAATATGAACTAAAAGATGGAATGTAATTATATTTAAATTGATTTGGATTTGGATTTGAAATTATTGAATTGATTTAAATTAGAGGTAGAAATTATCTAACGGGGATTTAAACAAATCCAATCCATATCCAAATAGGAGATCCACCTCCTATATAAGGAGAGCCTCAATAAGTTTTTCATCCATAAATTATTCCATAAATCCTCCACAAACGTGCCGTGCATCGTGTCCATGTTCCCCAATCCAAATTCTTATTCCATTTGTACATATACAATCTTTTCCGTGTCGGACACACCCGGACACAATAAAATCTCTAACCTAACCCAACCATCCACCGTTCTGCCACCATCTTCCGCCTGCCCTTCCCTCGGCTTCCCGTATCAGACCGACCCGCATCCACCACCATCGGACTTGCAACCGATCCCAGCCACCTCCGACTCCCTCTACACCATCATCTTCCTGACGCCTCCTCCAGACCCGACCGCCTGCCGTGTTCGTCGTCGGACCTGTAGCTGCCCTTCCTAGAAACTTAGAATATTTTTTATTATTATTTATTTTATTTGAATGATGATTTTTAGATTTTATAAATAGTTATTTAGTTAATTATTACGGTAGATGATTTTAGCCATAATTGAGTTTTGGAGTAGGTGGCTAGATATCGTGGCACGGATAGTGCAATGTCGTGCTTTGACTAGTGTGTTAGCCCTGATAGGGAAGGCCGAGCCATAGTGATGTCCTAACTAGGAAAACCAAGCCAAGTTACGACTTAACCCTTACCGAAGGTTTATTTATTTATTATTTATATTATTGAGTTTTAGGGAAACCGGTTGTACCATTTTAGCCCGGACTGGACCCGAACTGAGCCCAAGCCCATATGGGTCATGTGGCACGTCCAATGACATTCGCGTTGACGGAATTTGGTATGAGTGTGTTATATTCCATTTTAATGATTTAATGACTATTTCTAAATATTCATAATTTAAAATATTATAAATATCATTATTAATTAATATTCAATAAACAGGTTCTTGTACACTCCGGGGATTATTAGATTGTACGCCATGGTATACACACCAATTATGGAGTTATTGAATTTTGTTATTGTTATTGTATTTTTATTATCACTTTATCGTGGTTATTGGTATATAATACTATTATTATTGGTTATATTATATTTTTCAAGTAAATGTTATATATATATATTCGTATTTATATTAATAGGCCCTATAATAGAATATATTGGAATTTTATTTAAATTTTATGGAGAGTATTATATAAGTATATATAGGAATATATGGATAAATAAATATAAATATATGGATATATATATATTTTTTATACATATATATATATATATATATATATATATATATATATATATATATATATATATATATATATATATATATATATATATATATATATATACGAATATATATATATTTATATTTAAATATATATATATATATATATATATATATATATATATATATATATATATTATTATATATATATATATATTTATATATATATATATATATATATATATATATATATATATATATATATATATATATATATATATATATATATATACATGTATAAAGAGGGGAGCAATATAAATATATGTATAAAGAGGCGAGCAACAGCACTAGTGTGCTGGACCCGCACGGCCAAGGGGGCCACCAACCGAGCAGTGGCTTCCATGGACAAACCCACAGCCCGCACTACTTAGAAAGGAATCCCAGCCCAGCACAACTCAGCTAAGCCGAGAAGCCCCTAGCTTATTCCCCAACGGCCGATTTCCTTATTGCTGAACTCAGCAACCGTCGTTAGACCAAGTCTGCGTGTCCCCAAACCCGAATCCAATAGTAGCCTCCAGGAGCTAAACCGAGGCCGACCCCTTCCTTTAGAATCGGGTGCAGTATATATATATATGTAACTATATATAGAACGCAAGAGAAATCGACGACGAGATCGAGTGAGCGTAAAACCCAAAAACCCTAACCCAACCCACGAAGCGCCAACCCAGGCGACCCCCTCCCCGCGTATGCCACCTCCGCGAGCGCCGCCGGCCAGGCGCGGGAAGCGACCACGCGCTACAGCGTGTCGAAACAGAGCACAGTGAGCGCAGGAATCGGTCGACTTCGAGGCGATGGTTCGTCGCCTCCAGTGGATCGTTTCGTAAACCGATCGATCTGGTATGTTCACAACCTGACCCTCTCCTAATCCCTTCAATTATTTCGATTTAATATCCATCGTACGCATCGTAAATCGAACCCAAAGTTGCCAAAAAAACCCGTCGAAACAGGACACCAAAACCAGTCCAACGACTCTAGTTCGCGGATAGTTTTCGCCCAATCCATGCACGATTTCGAAATTTCATTTGAAGACACTTATAGAAAATATATAGGATATGGAAACCCTTCTTTTCATTGCTATATTCGTGCAATGTGTGCCGAATGAACAGTCTCCAAAGATTACGAAAAACCTGTTTTAAAATATTAAAAATATTGAGAAAATGCTTCGATACGACGTGTGTCCCGCCAATCCGGACGACGTGGTCGCGAACCGAAAGCTTCGAAAGGTGCGTAACGATTTCGTGGTCGTGTGAGCTTTGACGGAATTCAAATTGGTCGCGTGTGCGTGACGAATTTGATGCGTATCCGTCGAAATTCACCATATCGGCCTCTGTGCAAGTTTCTCAATTACTTTGTGCACGCTCGTCAGATCGAGACAAAACTTACGCCAACAGGACCGTATCATTTTTCTGGTCCTGTATGCCAAGTTTGGTCCAATTCTGAGATAGTTGAATCGTACGTCATTTTGCGGGCCCCACGGTCCCACTCAACGGGCGATTTTGTGCACGGCCCGCCGAAATCCAACGTCGGACATATGGTTGGGTTCGTATCAGAAAACTGGATCCGTAGACATATAGTTTGACGACTTTAGAGACCGTTGACTCTGGCACGCTTTTCGGTGCAAAGTGGGTCCAACGACGGACACCGTTTTGACCCAAAATTACCGTTTTGCCCCTGTGTCCATAATTGGACTTAAGGACAGGCAATCCTAGCTAATTTGACTATTCTGAAAACATTGGTAATGTTTATTTCAGCTTTCGGGGACTGTTGTACAGGTTTTGACTATTGTGGCACATTGAGTAGTTCAGACTGTCGGTTTTACCAGCAGAGGACCACAGGCGAGTACAGTTTATTGTCTGCATTTCGATATTAATTTTCACTATATTTTATTGATTGGCCATTGGTTATTTGATCATTTTCTATTATAAATTGTTGAGTCGGGAATGAGAAGTACCAAGGATGTGTGATCTGACCTTAGACAGTGTAGACAGTGTAGACAGTGATTTATTATTGCAAAGTAGACAGTGTAGACAGTGATTTATTATTGCAAAGTAGACAGTGATTTATTATTGCAATTAGACAGTATAAACAGTGAATTATTATTTCAAAGTATACCATGTTTCTTTATTGCATTATTTGCTGTAGACAGTGTAACTTTAGACAGTGTAGACAGTGTAACTTTAGACAGTGTAGACAGTGTCGCATAATTGTACCGAGACCGATCACATATCAAAGGTACTTCTAACAGTTGGGAAAAGTATTTTGTGTCTATTTATTTACTATTGGTTTTCTGTATTTCCTGTTTATTTTTAAAACTCATGATTGATGTCTAACCTTTGTTTTATAGTCATTTTCTTTATTTGAAATTGCATTCAGTGAATTATGCTCGTTCCATTCCTGACTGGAAACCAACATTTTCAGGTTAGCCGTGGATTCACTTAGCTTGGGGAGTGACGGGAATACTTGCAGACAAAAGCCTAGAGACTAGCTAGATAGTTGAGTTGTAGTCCTTCTATAATTGTATAAGTTTATATTTTCTGCAAATATAAAATTTGAGCTCGTTATAAATTAAATAAATTTTGTGAATGAGCATTATTTGTGATTTTTGATCCTTATGGTCGTGATAGCGTTCTACCGCCGATACTGCGGCGTAGGCTGGCTTGGACACGTCTCGTATCCGTTTAAAAAAAACGGGTGTGGGTCGTGACAAGTTTTTGTTGTGGCCCATGCAGGTCTGTTTTCGCAAATCATGCGAACTCGTGATAGTACTTAAGTTAGTCATACTATTGCGAGCCTGCGACAAAGAAATGCTCATTCACGAATTAGGAATTAATTTAATTTAAGAGAATGACTAGGATTAGGGGTCCCTTATACAAATTACCGATGGGTAGTCTAGACCATGCGATATAGATGAGGAATTATTAATTGTGGTAGTTTGTCAGATCCCCATAGGTACACTATTACCTCTTGATAGGACGATATGGTCCAATGTGGATAGATTATTCAACTAGTAAGACAGGGCTTCCTAGAGATAATAATCTAACCTTGATAAACTATTAAATTCCTTCTCTTTGCCTTTTAGACATCACCCTCATATCTTAGCCCGAATTGCCTGTTTAGTTCCTATTTTTGCCCTAAGAATTATTTTTATAATTTCTGATTACGTTACCCATATACGAAACTCGAGTTAGTTTCGAATCAAAGTTTTCCTTAAATGTTTGAATACACACGGAATAGATATTAGAATGTTTGTATTTCCTTATTTTCAGTTATTTCCTCCCAGTTCATCTTTTATTCTAAGGATTATGACTGATAGATACTTACAGTTTTATTTCATAGTCAACCTGTTTAAATCTCTAGAAGCTCAGGGATTTATACAGATATAGTTACAGGAATGTTAGTTAACTCATAATGGCAGGACAGCAGCGCACTGTCGCCATTTATTTGAATTAGGGAGACTATGGATTCACTGCAGCCAGCAGCGTACTGGCGAGACACGACCCCTAGAGTTGACATTGTTTAAGAAAATATAGGTTATAGAAGGTTACTAAAAACTATGGCTAGTGGTCCTCCTTGATCGTTGTTACCCTGGTGTCGAGATAAGATAGAGTATTTGATAGCATATCACCCCTGAATCACGGAACCAAGAGTTTACCACCGCCCAGGTATACGGACGAGGTATAACTCTCGGGAAAATGACTTCAGACATGATTACAAGTTTAGGATACCATAGAGGATAGAAAAATGACCTGTATGTCCCCTAAGATCCAAAGCCAATACTAGTGGAAGTTCTGTAAGTTGAGTAGCATGTCTTCCAACCTCGTGTTATGTGGTCCTTATGATCTATTGACGAGGTAATTGACTGACATTAATAGGTTTACCTAGAATATAGAATTTAGAGTTCCATAACCCATTAGTCGACCAAGGCCTTATGGATAGAAGATAGTAGGATGCCTATATAAGCAATGGCACCATGTAGGGTTTTAATTCTCTCAAAACTCGAACTACTTGTATCTCTTTTCAAAAATCTTGCGTACTTGTATTTTGACTATCTTGACCAACGCTGCAATTACAGCCTAGCTTTGTAAGCTCGCCCTTTTTTCGAGCTTGATTCAAGACATATGTTTATTGGGGCGCCCGCTAACATATTGTCTAATCAGAATCATTGTATTATGATCTGATCAACCATGATGCAATTGGTTCGCTCTTCATCTAATACCCTACTTGGATTAAGATGTAGATGTCTCTAGGATCTCATCCACGACTGCTTTGACAATTCCTTTTGAATTATACCTTCGCCTTTGAATCACGTAATCGTATTCAGTGACATCTCTCTTGAACTCTTTATTGTTTTTGTCTTTCACTGATTAGAAAGACGAAAGCTCATAATTGATAGATAGATACAGAGTATTCCCCATGGCTATGATAGTAGTATACGCAAGTGTAGCTACCATCGTCCAACCCTGTGAATGAAACCTTGCCTTGAGTTACTCGTCTTCCTTCGTCCCTAAACCTACTATCTTGATCTTCCGATCTTTAGAGCCTAAGAATGATTAGGGTTTTTTACCCTCGGTCAAATGCCAACCGAAGAGGCTACCTATTCTCCAGAGACCAAATGTTGTGAGCCTCTAATCATTTGTTTGAAGCTTGCTTCAACTAGAACCCTTGTGACAATAGTCTGGCAGGTTTGACCCCAATAGAAATTTACGACTCAGTTGTTAGAAATCTTTTCATATGATGTGCCTTAGAGTTGGTTACCCTGTCGACAACTCTTGTACACTATGGATGTGTATGTTCCTCTATTTCATTGACCCTGTGTCATTGTACACACTCGTTTTTCTATTTATTGAAGAACGATCCTTGACATGACTTATATCTACGGTATCCTGTAACGTCAGTACCTTATTCTCTATTAACCAGAGTCGAGGTGCAATACCCGGACTTTGGAATCCTTCTAATCTCATTATTCTTAAAACGATGTCTTAGTTTCTAAGGTGGGTAGACTGTAGGCCTTCTAAATTTGGAATATACGAGGATTACCGATTGGTTAGGATAATTTCCACTAGGATGATAACTGGTGCCCCGTAGACTCCCACTTTTCCTTTAGATCATTTTGTGTTCCCGACCGTGTCATTAATATTCGGAGCATAATACTAGCCATTATCTCCCAACAAATTTCATATGCAAGATCTAGACGAGTTC